>CATIUR010000004.1:11297500-12497500 GCA_949592205.1 Helichrysum umbraculigerum | reverse complement strand
CCAAAGTTTATCATTTGATTTTGAAAACGTGTACGGTCCGTTCGTGACGTTTTGTAATAATAATTCTGAAACACCCCGAAATTTAGAGTCGTTTTTTTTTTTTTTTAAACCATTTATTTTATATCATAAAACACTCTCTATTGGTCCCAGTCATGATTTAAATCAATACCATACTTCAAAACTTCATATTTCATTGTACCAACACACTTCAACCTAATTTAATTATTTTACTCAATCTAAATTTCATCATAAGGACATAACCATTGGAAAGTAGACTCTCCTAGCTTTTCAACGATATAAAGAACGTCAAAAACGGAGTTATGGTTCATCTTTTATGACCGTTTTAAGTTTCGAGTTTTCTGGGACACAGGGGAATCCGCCCGGATTCAGGGGAATCCCCCCGGATTCATGGGAATCCGCCCGGATTCCCTTGCATATTCAGCACAACTCGTGAGCAGAAGTGATTTTTGGGAATCCGACCTCAGGAATCCGCCCGGATTCATCAGAATCCGCCCGGATTCATGTAATTACAGCAGATTTCAACCTGCAAAGTTTATGACCAAAACCCGAACTTTAAACGCGCATAACTTTCAAACGACAACACCTGGAGACCTGAAAATTTGCAGGCACGTTTATAATGACTATATTTAAACTTCCCAATTTCCACTTTTCAAAATTTCTCATTTTAACGGGAATTGAGCTATGGACTTAAAAACGACCATTTTGAACTCAAAATCTTGACATACCAATTCACAAACCACTCACAACCAGACTTTCAAACTTTAACACTTCTTTTGACTATAAAAATGGGACTTAAAGCAACGAAAACAACTTGCATACTTATTTCATAACATACTTTAGCACATTGACCCAATTGGTGCCCATTTTGACACTTTTAACCCAATTGGATTCTTTACTCACATAACCGCAATTTAATATTCAAACTTCATTCCATTGACTATTTTAAGTCAATTCAAAACACTTTCATCATTCAAACTTCAACTTTAACAATTTACATACTTAATCATATTTTCTTCAAAACAAGTTTTAAACTTAATTACACAGACTTCAACTTTCAAAATAGTTAAACGACATCATTTTCTTCTTAACAAAAAGGGGTGATTATAACATATCACGAGCATGATTCAAAAGGACATAAAAACTTGTTACCGACTAGCAACAAGCCACCATTAGTCTTTATGCCGGTCCCTTGCCCAAATCTTCCCGCTTACCACTTGAATCACCTAAAAAAAGGATAAACTTAAACCAATAAGCACATTGCTTAGTAAGTAAAGGGATACTTCAACAATAACTTTAACACTTTAACAAATTAAGGATCCTTAACCACTTCCACAAAGTTAATCACAAGGATTAACTACTTCCACAAGTGACCCTAATGTCATTCCTTGGCTAACATCAAGCAAATGACATAGAAATCACTACTTCAACAAAATCCCAATACTTACCTTGCTTTCGAAATAAAGAATCACTTGATCCAACTTGCACACTTTGATTACCTAAACACATAATCACATAATTCACATAAATTACTTAATCACATAACAACTTCTTAACTTATAACATAGGTGTTGATTTACTAACACCACTTCACTTAATTAATTCAATTATTACTTTCTTACTTCTTAAACTTCAATAATTTCAGCATTATAAATGATTACAATTCACTAACTTCATCACTTTCATAACAATTCTTATTACAACTTATCAATTTAACAATATCATAATCATAGGTTTGATTATAAACAAACTTTAACAAATTTAACTTCAATAATCATGCTAGTATCATGTAACTATCATTACTTTACTAAATTCATAATTAATTTACAACTTTTACCAAAACCCAAGATTAGGGTTTATATCAATAACTTCAATTTATCAAATTAAGCAAGAAAGGAAGTTAGTAATACCTTATACAAGTAGAATTAGGGACTAAAACACAAGAACATCAACAACCCTAGCTTAGTTGAAGATTTCTTCTTCTCCTCTCTCTCTAATCGCATCTTTCTCTATCTCTCTCTCAGTTTTCTTTTTAATTTTACGTACAGGATCAAGAAAGAACTGGAAACATGATTTTAATACTACACTTTACATTGTAACCCTTCTACTTACAGCAGTTAACAGCTTCAGTCCCTCTAACCCCTTCCTCTTTATATTCTAAGTCCTATTCTCTCAATTAACTTGACATATTTAGTCCTTTCTAACTTATCTTTAACTTATAACAAAACTTAAACACATAACACATTTAATATACATATTTTATAATTTAAGAAGTAAACACATATTGTATAATATTTAAAACTTACAAATTTAGGGGTGTTACAACTCTCCCCCACTTATTCAGGATTGTGTCCTCACAATCCATTCTTGAAGTAGAGCCGGATAGTACTTAATCATTTCCTCCTCCGACTCCCAAGTAAACTCAGATCCTTTCCTATGCTTCCACTGCACCTTGAATATTTTAATTTCTTTGTTTCTTAACTTTTTAATCTTTTCGTCAAGGATTGCAATAGGTTGTTCCACGTAATTCAATTGATCGTTAACTTCAATCTCTTCTAAAGGCACGTAAGCCGCTTCATCAACTAAACATTTTCTGAGATAGGACACGTGGAAAGTATCATGTATTCCCGCCAATTCATTAGGTAGTTCAAGACGATAAGCTACCTTTCCAACTCTTGCAACAATTCTAAATGGGCCAATAAATCGAGGGCTCAACTTTCCACGCTTTCTGAAACGAATAATACCCTTCCAAGGAGATACCTTTAACATCACCATATCTCCTTCTTGAAATTCTATAAGGCGTCTTCTTTTATCAGCATAAGACTTTTGTCTATCTTGCGCGGCCTTTAATCGTTCTCTAATCTGATTTATCTTTTCTGTTGTCCTTTGAACAATGTCAGTGCTTCCCAACTCCCGTTGCCCAATTTCGCCCCAACATAACGGAGTTCTACACTTTCTACCATACAACATTTCATAAGGCGCCATCTTTATACTCGAGTGGTAACTATTATTATAAGAAAACTCAGCGAGAGGCAAATGAGTATCCCAGCTACCACCAAAGTCAATAGCACATGCTCTCAGCATATCTTCTAAAGTTTGAATGGTTCTTTCACTTTGACCATCCGTTTGTGGATGATAAGCTGTACTCAGATTAACACGTGTACCTATATCTTCTTGGAACTTGTTCCAAAATCGAGAGGTAAATCTAGTATCTCTATCTGAAACAATAGATAGAGGCATACCATGTCTAGCAACCACTTCTTTCACATATAAATCAGCAAGAGCTTCAGAGGACATAGTTTCTTTGATTGGAAGAAATAAAGCACTCTTTGTCAGACGATCAACTATCACCCAAATTGCATCATGTTGTCGCTGAGTTTTAGGCAATTTGGTGATAAGATCCATCGTAATGTGTTCCCACTTCCAAACAGGTATATCTAAAGGCTGCATTTTGCCATACGGCTTTTGATGTTCGGCCTTAACCTGTAAGCAAGTTAAACACTGTTCTACATATTGAACAATTTCACGTTTCATACCTGGCCACCAGTAATCAGATTTCAGATCATGATACATTTTGGTTGCACCAGGATGGATGGAGTATCGGGATTTGTGAGCTTCATCAAGTATCAGCTTTTTCAGCTCAGGAGAGTTTGGAATCCAAATTCTTCCATATCGAGTCTTAATTCCTCGGGAATCTTCAACAAAATCATGGACTTGACCCTTTATACGTTCTGCCTTTATATCATTTTCGTGTCATGCCTTTGTCTGGGCTTCCTTAATTTGATTCAGTAAATTTGGAAGAATAGTGATTCGAAGAGATTTGACAATCGAAGAATGATGCATAGCTTTTCTGCTCAAGGCATCAGCTACCACGTTAGCTTTTCCAGGATGATATAGAATTTCACAATCATAATCCTTCACCAAATCAAGCCAACGTCTTTGCCTCATGTTAAGATCACGTTGATCGAAGAAATATTTAAGACTTTTATGGTCAGTGTAAATAGTACACTTTACACCATAAAGATAATGCCTCCAAATTTTTAAAGCAAAAACCACCGCTGCTAATTCCAAATCATGAGTGGGGTACCCTTTTTCATTCTCCTTTAGTTGTCTAGAAGCATAAGCGATCACCTTGCCACGTTGCATCAGGACACAACCTAGACCATTGTGCGAGGCATCACAATATACCACCATATCTTCAGTACCATCAGGAAGTACTAAGATAGGGGCTTGGCTAAGCTGTCGTTTTAAGGTTCGGAAAGCTTGTTCGGCTTGATCATTCCATTCAAATTTCACGTTCTTTCGAGTGAGTTTTGTAAGAGGAGTGGCAATTTTAGAGAAATCTTGGATGAACCGTCGATAATAACCGGCTAATCCTAGAAAACTCCGAACTTCTGTGGGATTTGTTGGAGGTTCCCATTTCAAAACAGCTTCAACCTTAACTGGATCAACTTTAATTCCTTGATTATTAACAACATGCCCCAAAAATTGAACTTCACGAAGCCAGAACTCACATTTTGAGAATTTAGCATAAAGCTTTTCATTTCTCAATGTCTGTAATACTTGCCTCAAATGAACTTCGTGATCACTAACAGATTTAGAGTAAATAAGAATATCATCTATAAACACAATCACGAACTTATCGAGCATAGGGCGACATACTCGATTCATAAGGTCCATGAAAGCTGCAGGTGCATTTGTCAGACCAAATGGCATAACCACAAATTCATAATGGCCATACCTTGTTCTGAAAGCAGTTTTGGAAACATCTTCTTCTCGAACTTTCAATTGATGATATCCAGAACGTAAATCAATCTTAGAAAAGAAACTTGCACCTTGAAGTTGATCGAATAGATCATCAATTCTAGGCAATGGGTACCTATTCTTGATGGTCACTTTATTTAGTTCCCTATAATCAATGCACATTCTCATTGTGCCATCTTTCTTTTTAACAAAAAGTACCGGAGCTCCCCATGGTGAACTACTTGGATGAATGAAACCCTTATCAAGTAATTCCTGTAATTGCTTCATCATTTCTTGCATTTCCGATGGGGCAAGCCTATAAGGAGTTTTGGCTATAGGTATAGCTCCAGGTACCAATTCAATACGAAATTCAACTTGTCTATCAGGTGGAACACCCGGTAACTCGTCAGGAAATACATCAGAAAATTCCTTAACCACTGGGAGTTTTTCAATTTTAGGAACAGACTTTTGGACATCGACTACATGTACCAGAAAAGATTGACAACCGTGCAGTAAATGTCGCTTAGCACGAGCAAAAGTACAGACAGATAATGGAACATTTCGCTTCTCCCCATAAATATCAATAACACCCCCACTGGGCGAAGTGACACGAATTATTTTCATTTCACACTGAATAAGGGCATTATGTTTGCCTAACCAATCCATGCCCACCACCGCATCAAATTCCCCCATTTTCATCGGAATAAGGTTTATAAGGAAGATTTCATTATCTATTTCTAAATGGCACCCACGATAAACATTAGTAACAAAAACAATCCTATCGTCTGCAACTTCAACATCTAATGGGATGTCTAAGGCCGACAAAGGAATTGAAAAATCATAGCAAAACTTTTCAGACACAAAAGATCTTGAGGCACCCGAATCGAACAATACATATGCAGGTTTTTGATTTATAAAGAAGGTACCTGTCAGTACATCCGGGGCCCTCTTAGCTTCTTCAGCGGTAATTTGAAAAGATCGACTTTTTGTTCTTGAAGGTTCTTCAACCTTTCTTTCAGTATTCCGGCGGGGTGGAGAAGGAGCAGATTGAGTCCTTAAATCAGGACACTCAGATTTGATATGTCCCGGTTTATAACAATTATAACATACCCTAATTGGGTTAGGGCAATCACGAGCTATGTGACCCGTTCTTCCACACTGATTACAAGCGTTAGTTCCCACCCGACACTCACCAAAATGTCTTTTATGACAAGTCTTACACTCTGGAACTTCTCTCCTATCCACACGCTTTTTATCTTTCTTAGAATCATCAACCGGCTTAAATTTCTTAGCTGAATGTAAAGATTGTTCAGCTTTTCTTTTTGCCACTCTTCGACTCCATTCAAGCTCTTGATATCTTGCTTCATCTATCATGTCTTCCAAAGTTTGACAACGCTTTGGATTAACAAACTGTCGAATCTCAGGCTTCAAAATATGATGAAAATGTTCCATAAGTCGCTTAGGATTCTCCATGTATTCCGGACAGAAATGAGCTCTGTCTAGAAACACTCCAACTATTTCATTTATCGATTCAGTGGTTTGCTCCATTGCTATGAACTTACGACGGATCTCCATTAAATCGGCTTCTTGAGAATAAGCCTGATGAAACATTTCCTTGAATTCTTTCCAAGTTAAATTTTTAATTGCTTCAATCCCCTTAGTACGACATTGTACTTCCCACCAACCTTTAGCTCGAGCTTTAAGAAGATTTGCTGCGTATCTTACTTGTAGCCTGTCGGGACATTCAGTTGTAGAAAACGCCCCTTCAACCTCGGAAATCCATCTTTGAGCTTTAATGGGATCCATATCCCCATCGTACGTGGGTGGATTACACGCAGAAAAATCTCGATAGCTAAACTTTTTCTCTTCTGGAGCTTGTACCGTTGGAGGTTCAACACGTGGTACATTACCAAAAAGATTTGCTTCTTCTTCACGCCGATAAAATTCATCGGTAATAGTTTCTGAAATTCGACCAAGTAACAGAGGTAAAGATACCTCTTGAGCACGAGCCACCTCTTGAGAAATTAAGGTTCTTAACTCGGGTAGGGACAACCTAGCTTCATTTGCGGGGGATCTTGGTCTTTCACCACCCGCTTCTCTACGTTGGGCTCCACCATGAGGGTTTAGCCCGAGGTTTAGATCTATATCCCTTTCATCCATCTTTACTGAAATAAAGACAAAATACTTAATACACCTTTACTTTAACATTTAATAAACTTACTTTATCTTAACTTATTCCCACATATAAACAAACCACTACTAAGACTTCATCCTCTTGACATCTCGTGTTTTTCATGACACCGTATAAAGTCATATGATAATTACTGTGTTGGCCAGGCACACCAATTATCACATTACTACATACGTCATCATGATCCACACGTGACACCTCAATTCAGAAATCCTAGTACTTCATCAACTTATCAAACAATATCACAACATAATTAAATATCATGCTCAACAATAATAATAATGGTTTAAGATCAAGTACCCACTAATGGTGAATACCCGAATCCCTTAAACCGTGCTCTGATACCAACTTGAAACACCCCGAAATTTAGAGTCGTTTTTTTTTTTTTTTTTAACCATTTATTTTATATCATAAAACACTCTCTATTGGTCCCAGTCATGATTTAAATCAATACCATACTTCAAAACTTCATATTTCATTGTACCAACACACTTCAACCTAATTTAATTATTTTACTCAATCTAAATTTCATCATAAGGACATAACCATTGGAAAGTAGACTCTCCTAGCTTTTCAACGATATAAAGAACGTCAAAAACGGAGTTATGGTTCATCTTTTATGACCGTTTTAAGTTTCGAGTTTTCTGGGACACAGGGGAATCCGCCCGGATTCAGGGGAATCCCCCCGGATTCATGGGAATCCGCCCGGATTCCCTTGCATATTCAGCACAACTCGTGAGCAGAAGTGATTTTTGGGAATCCGACCTCAGGAATCCGCCCGGATTCATCAGAATCCGCCCGGATTCATCAGAATCCGCCCGGATTCATGTAATTACAGCAGATTTCAACCTGCAAAGTTTATGACCAAAACCCGAACTTTAAACGCGCATAACTTTCAAACGACAACACCTGGAGACCTGAAAATTTGCAGGCACGTTTATAATGACTATATTTAAACTTCCCAATTTCCACTTTTCAAAATTTCTCATTTTAACGGGAATTGAGCTATGGACTTAAAAACGACCATTTTGAACTCAAAATCTTGACATACCAATTCACAAACCACTCACAACCAGACTTTCAAACTTTAACACTTCTTTTGACTATAAAAATGGGACTTAAAGCAACGAAAACAACTTGCATACTTATTTCATAACATACTTTAGCACATTGACCCAATTGGTGCCCATTTTGACACTTTTAACCCAATTGGATTCTTTACTCACATAACCGCAATTTAATATTCAAACTTCATTCCATTGACTATTTTAAGTCAATTCAAAACACTTTCATCATTCAAACTTCAACTTTAACAATTTACATACTTAATCATATTTTCTTCAAAACAAGTTTTAAACTTAATTACACAGACTTCAACTTTCAAAATAGTTAAACGACATCATTTTCTTCTTAACAAAAAGGGGTGATTATAACATATCACGAGCATGATTCAAAAGGACATAAAAACTTGTTACCGACTAGCAACAAGCCACCATTAGTCTTTATGCCGGTCCCTTGCCCAAATCTTCCCGCTTACCACTTGAATCACCTAAAAAAAGGATAAACTTAAACCAATAAGCACATTGCTTAGTAAGTAAAGGGATACTTCAACAATAACTTTAACACTTTAACAAATTAAGGATCCTTAACCACTTCCACAAAGTTAATCACAAGGATTAACTACTTCCACAAGTGACCCTAATGTCATTCCTTGGCTAACATCAAGCAAATGACATAGAAATCACTACTTCAACAAAATCCCAATACTTACCTTGCTTTCGAAATAAAGAATCACTTGATCCAACTTGCACACTTTGATTACCTAAACACATAATCACATAATTCACATAAATTACTTAATCACATAACAACTTCTTAACTTATAACATAGGTGTTGATTTACTAACACCACTTCACTTAATTAATTCAATTATTACTTTCTTACTTCTTAAACTTCAATAATTTCAGCATTATAAGTGATTACAATTCACTAACTTCATCACTTTCATAACAATTCTTATTACAACTTATCAATTTAACAATATCATAATCATAGGTTTGATTATAAACAAACTTTAACAAATTTAACTTCAATAATCATGCTAGTATCATGTAACTATCATTACTTTACTAAATTCATAATTAATTTACAACTTTTACCAAAACCCAAGATTAGGGTTTATATCAATAACTTCAATTTATCAAATTAAGCAAGAAAGGAAGTTAGTAATACCTTATACAAGTAGAATTAGGGACTAAAACACAAGAACATCAACAACCCTAGCTTAGTTGAAGATTTCTTCTTCTCCTCTCTCTCTAATCGCATCTTTCTCTATCTCTCTCTCAGTTTTCTTTTTAATTTTACGTACAGGATCAAGAAAGAACTGGAAACATGATTTTAATACTACACTTTACATTGTAACCCTTCTACTTACAGCAGTTAACAGCTTCAGTCCCTCTAACCCCTTCCTCTTTATATTCTAAGTCCTATTCTCTCAATTAACTTGACATATTTAGTCCTTTCAAACTTATCTTTAACTTATAACAAAACTTAAACACATAACACATTTAATATACATATTTTATAATTTAAGAAGTAAACACATATTGTATAATATTTAAAACTTACAAATTTAGGGGTGTTACAAATTCTCAAAGACATTATTATTATGTTTCGTTTCATTGTATACTCATAAAAGTATATGTATTGTGTGTTCCGATAGTATCGTACATAGTTTAGTTGTTGTTACGCGTAGTCGACACTTGGTGAAAATAAGTGTTTCAATTAGACTGTTAATGGCGACACTCAAAGCGACACTTGGTATGGGTTGCGACACTGAGGTCAGTGCCGCAAGGTATGAAATTCTGATAGGTGACGACACTCGAGTTAGTGTTGCTAACGGCGACACTCGAATATATAGCGGCACTTGGGCAAGTGCCGCTAGTTGTGATTTTGTAATATTTGGCGACACTCGAAGTCTGTGTCGCATAATGCGACATTCAAATGTTGCGGCACTCGAGCTAGTGCCGCTCAGTATGATAAATTGAATATGTTGCGGCATTTGGATTAGTGCCGCAGGTTGTGAAAACTGATTTGTAGCGACATTCAGGTTAGTGCCGTAGGTGGCAAGTTTTTGATCGAGTGTCGCATAATCGGGTCTGTTTTGAGTTTGATTTTGTGGACTTGGTCAAACGTGCTCGGTTTGACCCGAAACTTTTACACGACTCTTATTTATGTTTAAAAACTCAGAAAAACTAAGTTTTACAATTTTTGGAAAACCCGAAAGTGTCGTTTTAATTACGTAACCAAATCAGTCCCTAAGGTCGTTTTATCAGATTTTTGACCGTGTTCGTGGCTCGTTTTGACTAAGTAAACTTTCGAGATAAAATCCGAGAAAATTCCACGACATTCACCTATGTCTTAACTTTTCAAAACATATTTTTACATAATTTTTGGTGGTATTTAAGTCATTCAAAAATAATAATGTTCACCCATTCTCTCTAAAATCTCTCTCTCCCTTATCTCTTATCACTACCCTCTCTCTCTCTCCAACCACCATCAACAGCCACCACCACACCGCCACAGCAACCACCACGCCACCATCATCCTCATCACCACCACCAACGACTTTTCAAGGAAAAGAGCAAGGGTGAAGGTTTATATGGGGCCGGTTTGTGGGTTATTGGGTCGGGTCACGGGCTTGGGCTGGGCCGGCTCTTGGGCCGACCCAAGTGAGTCTCGAGCTCACGAACCTTCGTTCCTCAATTCGCGTTACGTTACGTGGTCGGTTAAGTCATTTTTGTTTAAAGGTATACGCGTTTTGTTATTTCGTTTTGTTTTCATTATATATATATATATATATGTATATATATATATATATGTATATATATATATATGTATATATATATATATGTATGTATGTATGTATGTATGTATGTATGTATGTATGTATGTATGTATGTATGTATGTATGTATGTATGTATGTATGTATAAGTGTTAATTTACGTTGAATAAACATTTCAAAATGCTTCATTTTGCGTTTCTAAAATATTGGTCGGGTTTCGTTTAGTTGTCAGGTTCGAGTCGCGCGTTTTCGTTGTGCCGGTTACGTTTTATACATAACGTACAATATTTCGTATATTATTAATACATGATAATATAATGTAAATAACTACTATTTAATTTCAAAATAGATTTACGTTATTTATGAAAAAGTTTCACCAACGTCCGCCTAAGTCGGAATCCATCCGATTGTTTCGCGTAATTACGATTAATTAAGTACGTGTATATATAAATATACATAATGTTACATTAGCCTAATACAAAACTAAATACATGTAATAACGTTATGATTTAGGCACTAAAGATGACCTAAATTGTCGGGTGTCACAATATCTCAATTTAGTCAAGTTTAATTTAGTTGTAGAGAATATGGGACGTTATAAAATTGTTAAAATAAGGTTTTTTTTAAAAAAAAAAAAATCGGGGCGTTTCAAAAATGGAAATAAAACGTGTGATAACTACATCTTAATAAATCAAAGGGCTAAAATCAAAGATGCATGTATGTACCTATAGGTCTTTTGAATGGTTTTGGCTATAAAGAAAGCAATTTCAATCAGGAAAGTTCAAAGTATCTATCTTTAAGCCATATACTGACCTTTTCCAATCTACATCATGAGGTCTAATTAATACAGCGAAGATGTTTTTAACTTCATTCTTTCTTTCGTTATACTCCGTAGTTTTTTTGAGTTCTACATGCATCTCAATACTCTGTTTGCATCCTAGTTGCATTTCGGCTAGAAAAATAATAAGGAGACCTAATTAAAAAGGTCTAAACTAAACCTAATAAAGAGAAGATGACACGTAACAAATTCAATGTATAAAACTAGGAGAAATAAAATATTTAACTAATGAGATGATTAGATCTATTTTTAGGTATATCGTATACACATGTAGGTCTATACCTGGGATATATATGTTTTATTTCAATAGTTTCACTTGTATATTTTGGCTATCTTCGACTTTAGTTGAATTTAGGGGTCTTTTATAACACGAGTAGAAAAAATACGGTATAAACAGAGAAACTGATTGCAACTATTATATGATGTTGAGTTAGATTTAGTGGAATCAATTACTGTAGCATGATAATGAAAACATAGTGCATTATTGATTTATTGTATTGTAGGAAAACAACAAACCAATAATTAATTACAAGTAGTGAAAACGATTAAGTGATGGCAATTTAATTAATTATCTTAATTTAATCTAAACCAATCCAATACGGAGTATAATATTTACTATTTAATATACCAATATAAAGCTGACGCTACACATCTTATAAATAAAAGGTGAAAATTTTTAAAAAATAGCCCTAATAGATATTTAATGGTTAAAAGAATACTAATTCGACATAAAAATCAAGAATCACTATCAAACTGTCAACCACTTTAAAAAAGACGTAGTTAAATAATGAAACTTAACTACGACCAAAGTTTGCTTTTTAACTATAATATATTAAGGGGAATGATTCGTATACCGTCTGTTTTTAGCCAAACCATAAAGCATGCTAAATAGTGTTGTACTATACAACATTCTATAGCATGTTTGATGGTGTATTAATAAAAATAGAAAATGTAGGTTTCACCACTCGCATATCAATCACCTTTATAAAAATTTAGATGTCAATCATAGTATAAGAGGCCGCCGTGAGCAAAATCTTATAAATCATTTAATAATATCCTCGTATCTACGTACTCTTGTCATAAACCCCACCATTAATTATAAAGAAATCATAATGTTGTTATTGTTGGTTTAATAATTAATACTAGTAAATAAATAAACCAACTAAAAGTCAAGAACCTTGAGAATCACTAGATTACATGCTTGTTCACATGTGATTAACTTCATTCACATGTGAACATTGATTTAGGTTAGATTGGTAAAGAAAAAAATTCGAAAATCACATCTTAAAACACTTTTTACATGATTTGTTCACATTATCATCAAATGTGAACATATATTTGTTTTTTGTGTTTTTCGCTATAATTTAGGATTTTTTTAAATTTTTTTCTTTACAAATCTAACATAAATCAATGTTCACATGTGAACAAGCATGTAATGTAGTGGTTCTCAAGGTTCTCAACTTTTAGTTGGTTCTCATATGAACCTCCACCTATATATATATATATATATATATATATATATATCAATCAAACCGTTAAATCAAATTTTAATTGGTGAAAGTTTTCTATGCATCTCAATTGATCGAACATATTATATATGTGCAAATGTAACATGATTATTGAAGAAAAAAAAAAGATGATAATTAATATGTTATGATTTGCATATAAATTTTTATTTGTTTTTATCCAAACAGTTACATGCTAAACCGCACGCACAACTACTGTAATTCAATAACACCCAGTTTTAACAAACCACAACCTTAAAAAACTAGAGACGATGTGAAACAAATCGCGGTTGCAATCGCTATTGATGCTAACGTAATCTTCGACGGCATCTTCCCTTGATCCTTTCTCAAAACCATGCCTTCGTAAATCGGCCAACTATTCACCACAGCAAATCCTGATATAAAAACTTGCACAAAAAACTCTTCCAGTCTCCCATTCATGCTGACCACCATAACTCCTTTCACAAAGGCTATTAAGTTGATCACTGACGCTACTGAAATAGGGAAAAACAACTCTGATTCTACTCCGAATTCAAACACCCCTTGTTCGTAACGAATGTTTTGTTCTTCGTCCACCACTTTACTTGTAACATTGAACCCAAATGACGATAAATTTAAGGATTTAAGTGTCCATTCGAGCCATGCAAACGGGTGGCTTGATAGTCCCCACATCAACCACATTCTTTGGTGGTTTCGCCACTTCTGAAAGGATCCACCACCAAACACCACAAAATCAAGAATATCTTTACTGTAAGCTCCAAGAAACAGAAATGCATACAATGAAAACCCATCTTTTGAAACCTGAAATAACCATAACATGATTAACTAAGATGTGCTCATTGAACACTTGATTAGCTAGGATTGAATGAAGAGAACGGTAAATATGAAAGTTCCAAAAAATCTTTATTTAGGTAACATAAGTTTGTTTATCACATTAAATGGACCGTAAAGCCAAATTTGCTTAGACAAGATTGAATGTACAATTTTGTCTACAACAATAAGTCGTTCAGTAAATATCATTTTAATCAACAAATCGAAAATTTGGTTACCTATCTACGTTATAAATTTATTCAACATTCTTTAAATCAAATTGAAGTTACAGTCATTTCAACCGTAAATCCAAAATTGAAGTTACAGTCCTTTAATCAAGATTTTTTAATTTAGTTTGTGCTGTCTTCTTCTGTATTTTTTCTTGAATTAATGAAAGTTGAATTAATATGTACCTTTGTGAAAATTGGAAAGGAGTTTATGAGCAAAATCTGAGGCAAGAACGCGTAAATAATGATTGGAATCGCCCAAAAAGAGCGAAAAGTGTAGTGCGAATAACATAAAGCCTGAAGAGGATTCATTGACCGAACACCATATATTAGGGGGCAATATTTGTTAAAAGATATTTCAAGGAATCCCATGTACCATCGCTTTATTTGGGTTAAGGAATCATTTAAAGTTGACGGCGAACCTCCAAGAAACGCTGCACGTTTTGGATCGCAAATAACCGACTTCCATCCTTCACAATGAATTCGATAGCTTGTATAAGTGTCCTCTGTCAAGGTTCCATATCGAAATCCAATCTACAAAAAGTAGGTTATCAAGACGGATACACGACTTACACATTTTTTTTAGCATCCTTATTCCATACAACTCAATCAAACTTAACGACTTACACATTTTTTTTAGCATCCGTATTCCATACAACTCAATCAAACTTAACGTAAAAGATTCACGAAATGTTCATTGTGTAACTTTTATTTTTCAAAATTATCGATGAACAGGGGCAAGATATTTCAATTCCGTTGAAAAGAAAACTAACCTCGAAGCCCCACTTGGTATTATCCTCGTAATTGCATCTTGCTGCTTCGTATGCCGAAAGTAAAGTATCTTCACTCTTTGTCAGCTTTGAATCAATTCGCACACTACCGTTACTAATAACATGTGGTTTTCCGTCGCTAATAACCCGTCGATTAAGAAAACCTCCTGTGCCCATAAACTGACCGCCTAACAAACCATCCATGCCAAGAGTATAAATTCGTGTCTCTGGCATAAACTCAGAAGCATAAATGTCATCTTTATTAATGCAACGGAATCTTTGAGGAAACTGAACAAATGCAAGTTTCGGATCAATTTTGGGATCCATAAAGTAACATAATGCACGAAGTGGCGTTTCAGGATCGTTTGAGTACATGTCACAATCGAGAACTAGTACAATTGGAGCATTGGTCATCAATCCCGACACCCGAAGCTACAATGTGAAAAGGTTCAATATATATATTCATTAGAGGTGATTTAATATTGATTAGTTCCCTAATTATGTATATGATTAATCATTTGAGATCGATCGAGGTTAATTACCATGACGTTAAGTGCTCCGGCCTTGAAATTATGAGGAATATCGACACTTTTCTCTCGTGAAACATAGATGAGATTCGGCATAACACCACCTGTGACATCTTTATCTGCGTTGTTGTCTAATAGAATCTGTACTTCGAACAAATATAAAATTAGGAGTAACGCTAAATAGACCAAAAAGAAAATATGCTTAAAAGAATAAAAACGTACTGGTTGAAATGACTTCTTGTGGTGAACAACTCGACTATTTTTCTGAGTCGTATTTTAAATAAATTTTGATAATTATGTAACGATATTAACCTGGATGACAGAAGGATGATGTCGACGCGTAAAATCAGGCGTCCATTGCCTGAAAGCATCCCGGAATTCTGATTCCGTCAGGTGTTCCGAACAGAGGCCACCACTCTGCATCACCGTCTCCACCCTTGATTTCATGCTTTCATACATTGCCTGTGCCACACAGTACAAAATTATATTATAAAAAAAAAAAACAAATTAATTCGGTATTTATGTTTTGTTTTTGTATTATTGTAAATTTAAATGACATACATAATTGGATTATTTAATTGATCATTTCAATACAAAGCCGATATAAAAGTAAGGATGTTGACGAACCGAGTCGATTCGAATTTTCTGATGTTTGACTCGACTCGTTTAAAAAATAATTTGTTCAAGCTCAACTTGAACCCAATTAATTTTTTAAAACTATATTCGAGTTCAAGCTTGAATAATAAACTAGTGTTCAAGCTCGAGCCCGATACTCGTTTAAGTTTTTGACAATTTACAAAAAACTAGTTTTCAAGCTCAAAAAGTTTGTTTAGAGCCTCAAGCTCGATAGACTTGTTTTATAAGCATAAACTCACTAAAAAGTATACTAATTATCTTATAAAAATTGAAATAAAGTTTGTAAAATACATTTACACTTGATTAAACTTAAAATTTGTGACTTCAATTTAATTGGCTATCATCATCGAACTCTAATAAGCAAGTATGTAATTAGATATTTGATCTTGGTATTTATAGTGTGCTCATCATATCCTATTTGTTTCACATATCCAGTGTGAGATGCAAAAGGAAAAAGGAATTTATCCCACATAGAAGAAAAGAAACAAAGTTAAGGAAATGAAAGTACTATAAAAACAAAGTCTCATAGATAAGAATGTGGAACCAATATATATTTGTTCTTTACACTATACATATGGTATTAGTACAATATTTGTGTTTCAAGATATAATATTAAGTAAGATTTTATTATTAACATATCTTTTAAGTTTATATTTGTGTTTCTAATAATTTCTCACAAATATCATGAAAAATTTGTTAGAATTTTCTAAATAAAAATTAAATTAAAAACTGTAAAATTAATTATTTGAAAATATGTAAAATACTAAAATGCGTTAAAAAGTTCCTACGTATTTATATCGCTAAGATATTTTGAGGGAAATGAACCCTTTTTATCAGTGAGTACTAAAATACGAATAATGATGATGTATAAAATCCATCACAAGATAAGTTGATTAAAATTATTAAATATAGTTTCAAACATTAAATAAATGACACTGCTACCATATTAATCATCAACCTATGAATTATCCGTATATGAAAAATGACTTTATGATTGCTTATAAATATGTTAAATCTTCATTAAATGTTAATTATTTTTAACGGTTTTACCAATTTGTTATCAAAATCCATAGTTATTAAGAAATTTTTTGGCTACTTTGTTGCAGGGCTAAAATGGTTTTTGATAATAGTTAATACTTAGTACTATATTGACTAAAATAAAATATACTCCGTATCTATCTATGAGTCAAAAGATAATAAAAAAGACATTGACCAAGACCAACAGATCTTCATAGATAAGAAATTAATAATGAATATTAATTGACGACGAATCATAATCAGGCACGTACCTTGATTTCATCAGTCTCAGTAAAACAAGCAAAATCACTTTTAAAATAAGCTTCAGGTGCTCTATCTACAATATTATGCTTCTTACAATAAGGTATCCAATATTTAGCAAACTTAGCACACTCCATAAAAGCATACAACGTTATATCCGACCCACCATCATCCGAAACATACACAGACAACTTCTCAGTCGGGTACTCGTACGCCAACACGGATAACGCCGTGTTCACAACTCCAACCGGAGGCTCCTTTGTGGGATCCGCCGTACATATGACAATATCTAACGGTGGATACTCATTTTCTACGATAGCTTCTTTTAGGTTCTCTAGAAAAACCTTGCGTTCGATTGGACTCCAGTGAAAGCATTGAGAGGTTAACCACAAGAAGGCTAACACGAAATCAGCTAGAAATAGAGCGGACGTAATTGGGGTAGGGGAGTGGATCAGGGTACGGAAGTGGCGGAGCAAATGAACAGAAACGACTAACGTGTAGATGATTGAGAATATACGGTTTAGCCATGTTTTGGATAATGGTTTACTGGAGTGAAAGAGGAGAGTATTTGGCATGATATTGGTGTTCACTTTTAGTGTAAATGTTTCGTATTATATTCCGTATTCAAGTGGCTACACGTTGAGTTTTTTATACCAAATTTTGTTGATAAATTTGAAAAGTCTAAGTGATGGATTGATTTGAGATGTTTCCGACGACTTTCCTACGACTCGACCTACAACTGATAAAAAAATCGAATTAACCATAAACATAATTGGGTAAGGTTCAGAGGAGAAGGCCTCAAATGAGGAGCAGGCCTAATTCACTACATTTTAGGGCAAAATTTCGCTCAGATTCACTGCATTTTACTAACGGAGTACTAAATTTTAACAAATACTTCATTTTACACTTATAAAGTTTTACTGCATTTTAGCGACACTGCATTTTAAACCTTCAAATTTGTTCTTAAAATGCAGTAAATTTGGTCTTCTCCTCTGATCCTTAATTTAAACATAAACCGAATTAAAATATCAAAATATATTAATTACTTTAAGCAGCAAACACCCTTGACTTTAATTCTCAAGTCCTCTTCCGTAGAATTAGACTCTTCCCAATGGTACTCAAACCGACACGCCACATCAGCGTCACGTCAGCTTTTTCCAAAACTGAATGAAACTGACGGACCCCTGCCATCAGTAACACCGTCACTTCACATTAACCAATTTACCTTTACTTTATACACAAACGAAAAATAAAAAGGAAAAAAAAAACTGGAGGATCGACAGATATCCGACGGAACCAAACCGATGTGCCGTGCAATTGGCATCGGCTCCGTCGGTTGGAACCAACGATAAGTGACGAGCGGCGTTGGGAGCCGTCTTATACGTTATTTCCGACCTAAATAAGCCCAAAAAATGGTGATCGGCATTTTTAACCCATAAACGTCTCACCTTATATGTTCTGCTAACATTCTTAATTTCAACATAAACGAAAAGTGGAAGATATTTAATACGGAGAAGTAAAAAAGGCTTCAAATTTACGGGGCCACATTGACGGTAGACAACGACAAGGAGATAATCTAGGGACCAAAATTCTATTTTGTTTCAATACAAATGAGTGGTTGATATGCAATGGACAATTTTGTACATTCCGACTCCCAACGCTCCGATTGGGAGTAGGTTTGGAGTCACAACTTTAACGGGATTTGTACGGCCTCGTCAGTTGATTAGGTCGGTTAAATGTCTAAGGGAGCGATGACTTTGTGCGGCCCAAATGTAATTAAAAACTTTTTTTACCCACTTTTTCAATCCTTTCGGTCCTATATACATATACACACACTTCAAACACTTATTTTTTACACATCTACAATTACAAACAATTATTTTTCACACAATAAGTCTCTAAATATATACACAACAACAACAACTATGTTCACACATAATCCTCACAAAAAATGTCTAAACATCACCACAATTCTTTCGAAAATCAATCCAAAAACATCCAAACAAATCATCCGTTGTTGAGGAATAAGAAAGACAAAAGTTAAATGGACCGAGAATGAAATTGTCTTATTTAAATTTGTGTATTTATATATATAAGTTAAATAATGTGTGGGTCCAGAAAACTGAAGTGATCAGATAGGGTTGATAGTGTTTATTCGGTTGTAAGTAAATTTTAAAAAATGTTAATGTGGCGTTGAGTTGACACCAACTAACGGGTCAATTATTTGGGAGTCGTCTAAAAGTATACTAAATAATTGAAGTAAAAATTAGTTTGCAACTGATTTATGTCTTTTTCTAAGTTGAATATATAGTACATTACTTACGCATAGTTATTGACTTGAGACTTTACTTGTAAGAGTAATGACACTAACACATAACAGTTGACACGATTTGAAAGATCGATGAATGGCTCTATTCACATAAGTGTCAAGGTGTGAGTCACTGAGTTTCTTTTCGGGGTGATCTGACTTGACTCGTAAAAGTCTACAAGTATATATGTGGCTGTACAGGTAATTATTAATTAATTAATTAATTAATTAATTAAATACTGAGTAACATCTTGCCATCTAAAAAACAAATAGATAATACATAAATTTAGAGACTTCTAAATGCATTACAATAAAATAGAATGTTACATGAGAATTACAATTTATTGGTGATATTATTGGGTCCCGGACATACGAAGAAATTAAGCTTTTTATGTTAAAATAACAAAGAGGATAATAACAAGTAAATAACCAGAGCAATAGAAATAGATTGCAATGTAATCTTCATAGGCATCTTTCCTTTATCCCTTCTCAATACCATGCCTTCATATATTGGCCAACTATTTGCTACACCAAACCCTGCTATGAATAACTGCACAAACAACTCTTCAAACCTTACTTCCTTCATCAAAACTTGCTTAATTCCGATCATAAAAGCGAATAAATTGACGATTGCTGCTATGTTTGCCGGTAACAACAATGGCAAATCCACTCCGAATTCAAATACTCCTTTCTTGTAACGTTTGCTTAGCTCACTATCCGACACTTTACTGGTCACATTGAATTCAAACGTCGACATGCCAATAGATGTGAGAAGCCAATCGAAGATTGAAAATGGGTAACTCGAGCTTCCTAATAGTAACCACATTCTTTGGTTATTCCACCATTTTTTGAACGTTGATCCTGCCGACACGAAATCAAGAAGATCTTTCCCATACGCCCCTAGAAAAAGGAATACGTATACAGAAAACCAACGGTCGGAAACCTGTAGCGCAAATTCAATGTATTAGATAGTTAACCTTTTGTAAGGCCAGCATATGATTTTATTCAGACATATAAGTTGACTATCGTTGTTTGCCTATAATAATCCTCCTTATAATATTAGGAGAATTGTTATATGGAAAACTTAGCAGGATATATCATTTCTCTAAAAGAAAATAAAGAACTCATAGCGACTCACCTTTGGGAAAATTGGGAACGAGTTTATGAGCGCTAACGAGGGTACAAAGGCATAGATGATGACCGGAATAGACCAAAAGGCACGAAAATCGTAATGTGCATAGCACAAGGCTTGAAAAGGATTCAAACACTTCATTCCAAATGTCAACGGACTAAACTTGCACAACCCTGTTTGCAGCAAGCCCATGTACCACCTGTTTGATTGACTTAGTATGTCATTAAGCGATATTGGTACATTCCCTAAAAATGCAGGTCTAATTGGGTCACAAGTAACAGATTTCCATCCTTGGCATTGCAGTCGAAAACCCGTGTAGATATCCTCAACCAATACACCATACTTGAACCCGATCTGCAAGTAATGTAGTATCAATAGATAAGTTGCTATATCAACAAATTAAAATCACAAATATACACGATAGATCGATGTAACACGAAGATTAAATTCCTTCATATTTTAGAAAGTAAATATTTAGAATCAATACACTTATACACCGTGAGGAACATTTTTTTGCGCAATTTCACAACTCTACACCTGTATAAGACTTGAATCTATGAAAATGCATAAATATTTTGTCAATTTGAGCTATCTATTTTAGCTAGGAAAAACGTGTACCTCGGAACCCCATTTAGTATTGTCCTCATAACTACAGCTTGCCACACGGTGTGCCAATGCAAAAGCATCTCCATGTTCATCTGGCTCATTCCATTTTAGTTGGGGTGTTTTAGGGTACTCGATGAGAGCTTGTTTTCGGAAGAAGCCACATGTGCCCATAAATATAGTACCACCCAAACCATCCATTCCTAAAGTACATACTCGTGTTTCAAGCACATGTTCAGCACCATAAGTGTCATTCTTGTTAATATTGTGAAAGCGTTGAGGAAATTGAACGAATGCAAGCTTCGGATCCATGTTAGGGTCCATGAAATAGCACAACGTACGTAGTGGTGTTTTTGGATCGTTAGAATACATGTCACAATCCAGTATAAGAAGTATAGGTGCATTTGTTATCATGGTTGATACTCGAATCTACAAAACGTACGTTCAATAAAATGATCTACACTAAGTATTATTGGTAAAACAACTCCATAATCAAGATTACAAAAGTACGTTAATAATCTGGCTTACCAAAGCGTTAAGCGCACCCGCTTTATAATGATGTGGCGTCGTTTTATTCTTTTCTCGTGCTAAATAGATGAGATTGGGCATACAATGACCCATAACATCTGTATCTTGGTCACTTTTAAGTAGAACCTATCATCAAAATTCAAAAATGTTCTTAATAATAGAAAATACCATGTATGAATTGGGAAGGAATCAAAGTGTAAACCTCGATGACCGTTGGATGTTGTTGACGTGTAAATAGTGGGGTCCATTTGCTGAAAGGGTTGACCGTGTCATGACTGTGTTGACCCAGATCAATGGTCCCACGGTCCACTGCATTTTGAATTGTGGCTTTCATATTTTCATACATCACCTGCTCTCAACAGAAGTAACGAAACAATTTGAGTACTGTGCTAAGACTCATTGATCACTATGCCTGATTTGTATGTTGTTAATAAAAAAATTTATTAGATTAAATTAAATCTGACATTAGTTGTTTAAAGGGTTGCGGGTCAAAATTGTTTAACCAGTACATAATATTTCACCCATTTAAAAAACGGGTTACTCTAAAATGTTGGTTTCGGGTCTATAATGGTTGCTTTCGGGTTAGTGGGTTGACCCGTTAACCCAAAACCTAACCTGAGTCCGACGTGAAAAACTAAATGGGTCAAACAGGTTAATGGATTGACATGATGGTTCTTAATTATTTCGGGTTGGTGATTAGTTTTGTTGGGTTAATCGGGTATTCCCGGTGCATGATTCGCATGTACGTGGGAAGACTTGGTATTTGCACGTTGGAGTTTAAACGTGTGTTTAGGAGATGTCAAATAAAATGGAGAGAGTGGTTCCTGATTTTTCTCCTAGCTAGTTGATTCTCATTTAATTAGTTTTCTATTTAATAGGTGGTAGCATGAGTTGTTTTAGAATATTCCAAGTATTGTATTTCCTTTGGATAATTAAAAAGCATTTTATTTTTCTAGTTATTCTCTTCTTCTTGTTGTACCATCGAACACATCCACATACATATATAAAATCAATCCAACACTTGGTATCAGAGCCTAGGGCTCGTGAAGATATAGAAGGCCGGTTTGAGAGTCGGTTTCAAGAAAAATATGTTGCCCTTCGCTGCAGGGCAGAAGCAGCAGGGAACCGGGTTTTGTCTTGAAGGGACTGTGATGTTATGATCACAGGTTGAAGTCTTGAAGGTAGGTTCGATCCTTGATCGGTGCTTGTATAATAACGGAAGAATCTCTAGGAATAGCATTAAGCGGAAAAGGTTGGGGCTATAACAAGGAAGAAGAGAATAGCGAGAGACTAACCGGAGGAGCGTGACAAATGGATGGGAAGACATCAAAGCAGGTTTCTTTGATTCGGTTCAGTTTTGCGGGTGACGAAAGACGGTAAAGGTGATGGTGACCTTGTTTTCTTGATCAGTGGAATAGTGCTCTCGAAACAAGATTGATTAAAGAGGTATGGGCTGTAACGAGGAAGGAGGAATGGCGATTGTACAAAAGAAGAAGGTTGTTCGATGGCGTAGCAAGTCCTGGTTTTGATCCCGACGAGTTATCAGGTTTGGGGCTGACAGAAATCGCATGGACATGTAAACATTATGGCGGTGGAAGTTTAAATCGGGTGGCTTTGGATGTGGCTGAGGAAGAGGTCGTGGATTCGAGAAAAGTCGTGATGCTAATGAACGTGTCCAACGGGAAGCCATGTTAGATGTTACAAGTGTGGTGAACAAACCAATCAAGGGGGTGATTGTTGGTTTAATCGGGT
Organism: Helichrysum umbraculigerum; assembly: GCA_949592205.1. Taxonomy (NCBI): domain Eukaryota; kingdom Viridiplantae; phylum Streptophyta; class Magnoliopsida; order Asterales; family Asteraceae; genus Helichrysum; species Helichrysum umbraculigerum. The sequence continues at coordinate 12,473,788 of CATIUR010000004.1, read as the reverse complement.
ATTGTTCACAGGTTAGTGGGTCAACCCGATTAGAAACTGACCCTGTGCATGATTCGCATGTGGGAAGACTTGGTATTTGCACGTTGGAGTTTAAACGTGTGTTTAGGAGATGTCAAATAAAATGGAGAGAGTGGTTCCTGATTTTTCTCCTAGCTAGTTGATTTTCATTTAATTTGTTTTCTGTTTAATAGGTGGTAGCAGGAGTTGAATTAGAAAATTCCAAGTAATGTATTTCCTTTGGATAATTAAGAAAGCATTTTATTTTTCCAGTTCTTCTCTTCTTCTTGTTGTAACATCGAACACATCCGCATACATATATAAAATCAATCCAACACTTGGTATCAGAGCCTAGGGCTTGTGAAGAAATAGAAGGCCGGTTTGAGAGTCGATTTCAAGAAAAATGTGTAGCACTTCGCTGCAGGGCAGACGCAGCAGGGAACCGGGTTTTGTCTTGAAGGGACTGTGATGTTATGATCACAGGTTGAAGTCTTGAAGGTAGGTTCGATCCTTGATTGGTGCTTGTGTGAAAACGAAAGAATCTCTAGGAATAGCATTGATCGGAAAAGGTTGGGGCTGTCACAAGGAAGAAAAGAATAGCGAGAGACTAAATGGAGGTGCGTGACAAACGGACGGGAAGACTTCAAAGCAGGTAGCTTTGATTCGGTTCGGTTTTGCGGGTGACGAAAGACGGTAAAGGTGATGGTGACCTTGTTTTCTTGATCGGTGGAATAGTGCTCTCGAAACAAGATTGATTAAAGAGGTATGGGCTGTAACAAGGAAGGAGGAATGACGATGGTACAATAAAAGAAGGTGGTTCGATGGCGAAGCAAGTCCTGGTTTTGATCCCGACGAGTTATCGGTGTGGGGCTGACAGAAATTGCACGGACATGTAAATATTATGGCGGTGGAAGTTCAAATCGGGTGGCTTTGGATGTGGCCGAGGAAGAGGTCGTGGATCCGGGAAAAGTCGTGATGTTAATGAACATGTCCGACGGGAAGCCATGTTAGAGGTTACAAGGGTGGTGAACAAACCGATTAAGTGGGTAATTGTTAGGTTAATCGGGTATTGTTCACGGGTTTGTAAGTCAACCCGATTAGAAACCGACCCGGTGCATGATTCGCATATACGTGGGAAGACTTGGTAAATGCACGTTGGAGTTTAAACGTGTGTTTAAGAGATGTCAAATAAAATGGAGAGAGTGGTTCCTATTTTTCCCCTAGCTAGTGGATGTTCATTTACTTTGTTTTCTATTTAATAGGTGGTAGCAAGAGTTGAATTAGAATATTCCAAGTATTGTATTTCCTTTGGATAACCAAGAAAGCATTTTATTTTTCCAGTTCTTCTCTTCTTCTTGTTGTACCATAGAACACATCCACATCTTTACTCTATAAGAAGAACCATTTTGCCTAAAAGTTTGACACCTCAACATTTTATTATGTCTAATAATATGACACCTAAACATTTAAATTGTTGACATGTGTCCCATTTAATATCTTTTATCAAATAAATATAATTTATCACTTAATTAAAGAATAGTAATAACAAAAAATTTATTTTTTATGCAAAGAATCATCCATTAGTTTATTATAACCTTTTGTACTTTTCATATCAAACATTTATAAGCTTAGATGTATACATTAACCATTAACAACTAATGTCCATCTAGCATAAACTCAACATCTTATATTTATTTTTCTTTCATCCTTCACCTAATGTTGTTCTTCAAAACATACATTAGAAAAATAATAATACTTTCTATGATAACCTTGATTTTAAAGGTTACTCTTTTTATGTTCATAGATCATTAAAATGTTTCAATATTAATATGTGTATTCTTGAATGAAATAAAACCATAACATATCTTAGTATTAGCTTAATGTATTTGAAAAATCATGTTGTAGACCACTCTCGGTGAACACAACTATTTAATGATTATATTTAAGCAAGTATTAACTAATTACTATTTATCAAAAATATATTTTGTTTAAATGTCACTTTAATGTAGGAACTTTTTTTTTTTAGAATTAATAGTTACAATTATTATCTTTTTTTATAACTCTTGACATTGCAAATAGGGACAATTAAATGCTATTATTATTATTATTATTGATCTCACATTGACTTCACTTTTTTCATTTTCTTTGATAGATTATTCACCCTTAAATAATTAACATAAATCATGTTCAAGGCTACAATTATATTTTCTAAATATATTAGATTTTATTAAAATTGGGCCGTGCGTAAGCACGGCAAAGACTTTCCTAGTATATATATATCGGTTAAAATGCGTTTTAAGATGTAAATTTAAGATTTTTTTTTACTTTTTTCTTTTTCAATTAAACGTACATCAATGTTCACATATGATTGAAGTTAATCACATGTCAACAAACACGTATTCGTTGTGGTTATCACAGTTCTCAACTTTAAAGTGGTTCTCATTTGAACCTCCCACTATATATATATATAATCAATCCACTAATGAGTAGTGAATGATTGCATTTTAATCAAGTACTATTATTCATTCCCTTTCTCGTTCCCCACCTAGAAGCACCCTTACTATGAAATTAAGTAGGAAGCATTACCTGGATTTCAGTTGTTTCCGGAAACAAATTAGATGGATCATTTCCGAAATAAACTTCAGGAGATCTATTCATTATATTATACTTCTTACAATAAGGCAACCAATGTTTTGCAAACTTAGCAGCTTCCAAGAACGCAAAAAGTGTCAATTGTGACCCTCCATCATCCGACACATACACCGACAGTTTATCTGTTGGATAATTATACGCCAACACAGACAGAACGGTGTTAACAACTCCAACAGGCGGTTCCTTAAATGGATCCGCCGTACATACAAACACATCAAGTTTCGGGTACTCATTTTCCTTAGCCACTTGTGGCAAGTTTTCAGGGAAAACGTAACGGTGTGTTGGATTCATGAAGAATGCTTGCCATGTTGTCCATAAAAAAGCTAACACGAGATCAGCTACGAGCAAGGAAATGGTGGTGAAAGAAGGAGAGTTGATGAGGTTATGGAGATGGCGATAAAGTAGTGCGAAAATTGCGATTGTGTAAACGAGTATGTAGACTCGGTTGAACCATCTTTTGGGTGAGGGTTTGCTTATATGAAGAGGAGGTTTTAGCATGGCGGTTTGTGTTTGTGTGTGTTTTTTTGTTACACGTTCAAACCAATGTGGCTAATTTATTGATAGAGTATGGGTTGCAATCACCTCCTCTAGTGTGTGCATGTGCCGTAGTTAATATCTTACAAATAAATGAATAATTATCTAGGTATCTAACGGTACGTCTGTACGTAACATCATTGATTTCATACTAGAATATAGGTTGTTTGTATACACATGAGAAAACTTTTGGGTTTGATTTAGGCTTAAGAGCATAGAAATGTAATATTTATACGGTGATATTATTCATATTACACAACAACATATATATCTCGGATTACAACGTGTACGTGTAACTAATTATTAATCAATACTAGTTTATTGTATGTATATTGGTGACGTAACAATTTGTAATGATACAACATCTCACTTCATACAACGGAGTACACACAAGTAATTAAACGTATCACCCATATTATCAGTATTATTTTATTTATGCTCAATCAAGGAATACTTGAGTAACTTGAAAATTGAGATGAGATTTGGGTAACTTTAAGTTTAGTTTTTTTCACTGTAACGTGGTTGAGTTTTCTTTCTCTTTCTGCTGACAAGAGATCCAAAAGAGACAGGTCGAAATATGACACGATTTGTCCCTCTTCTTCATTTTTTAAACATATAAGGACAATAATAATTAACATCCAAAAATGAATTGTTAACATGTTCTAGATGTTGGTGTTTGTTAATATGACTCGATTTGCCCCTCTTCTTCATTTTTTAAACATACAAGGACAATAATTAACATCCAAAAATGAATTGTTAACATGTTCTAGATGTTGGTGTTTGTTAATATGACTCGATTTGCCCCTCTTCTTCATTTTTTAAACATACAAGGACAATAATTAACATCCAAAAATGAATTGTTAACATGTTCTAGATGTTGGTGTTTGTTAATAGGACTCGATTTGTCCCTCTTCTTCATTTTTTAAACATATAAGGACAATAATAATTAACATCCAAAAATGAATTGTTAACATGTTCTAGATGTTGGTGTTTGTTAATATGACTCGATTTGTCCCTCTTCTTCATTTTTTAAACATACAAGGACAATAATAATTAACATCCAAAAATGAATTGTTAACATGTTCTAGATGTTGGTGTTTGTCTTTTTTCAACATTTTGGATAGGGTAATACGAAAATACAATGTACGTACTTTTTAAGTGTATTCATGTACGCAAAATATATACGTTTATCAGTTAGCTAGTGTACACGTGTTACAGATTTTCAAATTTTGATTCAATGTGTGCAATTTACAACCAGTAAGGCAAAGACCGTACTACAAGTGTTTTAATTTTTTTACTACGTTTTATCTTGCTTGTAGTCTCTGTCTCAGTAGTTGCAAGCGGCGTCAAACTCTTTAACCAAACGTTGGTTACAAAAGTTTTGTTTCAAGAATGAGAATGTACGGCAAATTGAATTGTTTTCTTGCCGATTTAGGTTTTGATATTTTGCTTGACAATGAATTAGTGAAAGTATTGTTATATAATATTCGCCTAAAACAAAAACACGCCAAAATAAAAACATTACAAAATTAAAGGGGTTTATTGTTTCGTTATGTATTAAACTTTACACTTTTTACTATTGTATATGACATACTTTCATTTGTTCTATCATATGTAGTGAACTTGTAAATATGGTTTATTGTATGTATTATTTCCTTTTTGGGTAAGGCCAAAAGGGAAATTTTACATACAATACAATAGACCATATTTACAAGTTCAATACATACAATAGAAGTTTTCAAAGTTCGACTTATACACTAGTAAAAAATGTAAAGTTTAATACATAACGAAACAATAAACCCAAATTAAAGTATCTACATCACCTTTTTCTTATAAAATTTATTTACATAAAATGGTGAGCACAAAATTATTACTATAGAATAAGACAATAATTGAAGGAACGTATGCCAAATTTTTCGGGATATATCTTGATACTTATATTTATTCGGGATTGACAATTTCGATTTGGTGGGATCATAGTGGCAATTCTTGTGTTTTCGTTACTTCTTGCAAAAACGTTTATAACTGGCAATGCTAATCGGTCCAAGCATCCCGTCCTGAGGATAATATGTAGAAAACAATGTTGAACATACGCTTCAGGACCTGCTAGGAGGAGAGTCTCAGCTCATTTTGAGAAATATGTGTTTTCTTTATTTGAACTATTTCTAAGTTCTTACTTTTGGTTTTTCTTTTAAGCTTTATGATTTATGAGATGAGATTGAGTTAGTTCTGTGTTCTCAAAACGGTCCAAAACAAAATTCTGATATGTGATCCCTTTATCAGTTTATCTGATCATGCATATATATTTGGCGGTTTGGCCAAATGTGGCTTACATATTATCTTACGTCACTTTAAGTTGTGAAAATAATGAATAATATATGTGATTGTAAGATTGTTATATCTTTGTATGGTGAATTCATTCGTTGGAAAAATCCTTTGTCTGGTACCATAATATCAATCACGGACCACCCTGTCACCACCTACGTTTTGAATTTATATAAGACTTTTTTACACGGTTCGTCCTTATGGTTTGTCTAGAATTTCACTCGTCGTCCTTGTACTTTTTTTTGACACTGGTCATCCTCGTGGTTGCTAATTCTTGTACTCGCAGTCCTTGTCATTAACGGTCGTTAGTTTTCTTCGTTAAATGTAACATCCTCCGTACCGGTCTGGTAATTTCTAATTTAAATTTGCTTATTTAATTGTGTTAGAAATTATTTGATATTAATTGTTAAATTGAGAAACTTAGATTAATAAGTCTTAGGACTTATTGTGAATAGTAAATTGTTGTTTGTTTTAATTTACTATAGTTGTCGGTACAATAAAACAAGTTTCTCGCAAATGATTTTTAGGTTCCAGACAATAGGATTAGAAGGGGATTGTTTTGAGTGGATACGGGTTCAGTTTGTGATTGAGCCGACTTATTTAAACTTTCCCAAATAGGAAAGTTTCTTACTTTTCATTTCTTGTAAACCTAGAACTAAAACCTTAAAACCCTCAAAACTAGAAACCTTGAAATCAAGTTTGAGTTGTGATCTTGGAACTCAATTTCAGAATCATCATCATCTCTGCATATTTGAAATTGTAAGTTTGTTACTAGTTATAGTTTGATTATGGTTATAAATTGGTTAAAGTGAATTGTTAAATTGAAGCTTAAAAGTCACTATGTGATGTTAAAAGTTGTTATATGGTGATATAAGTTGATGTTACCACTAGTTGTTGTATCAAACTGATTTCAAAACTGAGTTTCGTGACTTTTAAATTAGTTTTCAGGTCTGGGTTTTGGTTCAGGTGTAAGTCGCTGGAAGAAGGGTAGAACCCGGCGGGTCATGCCCCAACCCGGCGGGTAGTTTGACAAACCGGGAACCCGGTTGGTAAACGAGTCACCCGGCGGCTTCTAGGGACTTTAAAACGCATTTTGATTCTGTTACCACCAAATGTTAATTCACCCGGCGGTTTAGGGTTTGACCCGGCTGGTAAGTCCAGTACCCGACGGGTACTTGGACAACCCGGCGGGTGATAACTCATTTTTGGGACTTTTTATTTTAAGCCTTATACCAATTAAATGTTGACAATTCTATGTTGATAGGCTTAATTACGAATGTTGAGTATGATTAGGAACTTAATATGGTTATGTAAATAATATCTAGTTCCTTGAATTATGTTGGATATAAGTTAAGTATTGATGATTCTGATTTCTAATTTATATCTGATTGTTGATTCTCAGATCTTCAAAGGACTCAGCGAGATAAGACAGCTGAGTAAGTAATTCGAGACAATCAGGTGAGTGGATTTGAAACTCACAGTTTGGTTTTGTTGTGTCAGTTTGATTTCAATCAGTAATTATAGGATTACTATTGATAGAATGTTAATTTGAAATGATATGCCATTGGATTGGTTGATTGATTAGCCTGTGCGCTGGAATGTAGAATCCAGAGGTCAACTAGATTGTTGGTTGGACTTGATTGCTATTGTTGGTCAACACAGGGTTGCGTACATGTGTTGATGAAGTTTAGCAATAAGTTAGCGGCTAATCACTGTTTTGGCCTACAGTTGATTTAAGTGTTCTGATGGGGCCACCAGGCACAGGGTCCTTAGGAACCACCATTCCTCTTGACGATATTTGTTACATTATTGATTGTGAACAGATTGCTAGCTAAATTGAATTGTAGTTGATTATTCATTCACTTAGCTTCGTGCTAATCCCTCAATTTACTTTCTGCAGGTTATGTTTATTATGTTGGTAGTCAGGAATGGATGTTTTGATGCTGGGAATGTTTGAAACTTGCAACTCTGATCAAGATAGTTATAAATAATGTTTTGTAATATATAATACCCCGATTGTAAACAAGTTAACTGTGTTTGGATTAGTAGTAAACAGGTTGTAAATGTTTTTGAAAATTTCAAGTAAAGTTTTAATGAAATATGTATTGTAAGTATACGCTTCCGTGAAACATAATATAATATGTTGATGATAAGTGAGGGGTGTTATATTAAAGGACCATCAATGTTATTTTTTTTTTTCAAATTTTAAGTTTATTTAAATTTAATATTATTTTTAATTTTACTTAGCTAATTTATTTTTTGAATAATCTAATTAATTTAAATTAATTATTTTAATAATTTTTTTTCGTGACAATTAATTTTATTGTATTTTTTAAGTGTCTCGATCTATATAAACCCACTAAAAATATAAATAGTTTAAAAATATAAAAGTTTTTTAAATAGTTTATACTCTTAATTTTACATATATCGTTGATTTCATGACTCCGTATAGACAATTCTACATGCCTACATATATATTGCTAATAGTTTTGTATATTATGAACGTACTCAAATTGCACATTATCAACATGTAACATTTGTTTTTGAGTTAATTGAAGAAAAAATTGTAAAATACTAAATTGCAATAACTACGTAGCGTATAGTATTAAATAACTGTATTTAGTTAATTTTCTTTTTTAGTAATAGTTATTTTATTTTTGACAATTAAATTGATTAATTTAAATATTTTCTTATTTTAATTTTTGTAAGTGTCATAATCTACATCGACCTCTTAAGAATACTATAATTTTTATTAAAAAAAACAATGTAAAAAGTTATCATGTACTATCCGTATAATTTTTCTACTAATTTACATAATTTAATATGTGTCGGTTATCTGAAAGAAAAAATACATAATATTCAACATACGGAGTATAATAATACTATACGTTACGTAGTTATTGCAATTTAGTATTTCACAATTTTTTCTTCAATTAACTCAAAAACAAATGTTACATGTTGATAATATGTAATTTGAGTACGTTCATAATATACAAAACTATTAGCAATATATATGTAGGCATTTAGAATTGTCTATACGGAGTCATGAAATCGACGATGATATGTAAAATTAAGAGTATAAACTCTTTAAAAAACTATTATATTTTTAAACTATTTATATTTTTAGTGGGTTTATATAGATCGGGATACTAAAAAATAGAATAAATTAATTGTCACGAAAAAACTGATTAAAATAATTAAATTAAATTGATTAGATTATTTAAAAATTAAATTAGCTAAGCACAATTAAAAATAATATTAAATTTAAATAAACTTTAAATTTGAAAAAAAAAAATACACGGATGGTCCTTTAACGAAGAAAACTAACGGCCGTTAGTGATAAGGACTACGAGTGCAAGAATTAGCAACCACATGGACGACCAGTGCAAAAAAAAAAGTACAAGGACGACGAGTGAAATTCTAGACAAACCACAGGGACGAACAGTGTAAAAAAGTCTTTATATAATGATCATGAATACTATAAATCATGCACATTTTTCCTTATTACTTAATGGTACTAGACTAGTAGTAACACTTTTCGTTCCACTTTGTTAAATTTGTTCTCCAACTGCCCAACACCATTTAGTAATTAGTACGAGTGATATTTTATCCGTCCGTCCCACTTTTATTGTTGTTCAACTTATTTGCAATATAAGATGGGTTAAATAAATGTAAATTTTACTATAATAGTTAAGGTAAGTTTTACCGGAAAGTTTTAAAAATAAATGAATAGAAGAAATAAATGAGAGTAATACGATAAGTTTAATGATTTTTATGGAGTAATTATTTTGGGTGAATAAAGGACCCGTAGTGTGTTTGTGAGAAACAAATAGGATTTTACGAAACAGTGGGCCGGAGGACTCTAAATCTAGCAGCTTCCAAGAATCTGAACCCAAATCATAGTAAGCCCATATTAGGCCCAATTATCGTAATAAAAGAGTTGTCTAACATATGTTTTGTTCGTGTAACCAATTTTTTAGTTATTACTTAATTATTAGACTTGTAGATGACAGTTGGAATGGTTCAAATTTCAGCAGGCCTTGATATTTAAAGGATGCAAAAACCCCTAGTACTTCCCACAACGAAAATAAAAGAATGCATGTGAAAAGAAAACGAGAATAAAAGATTGCTTGTAAAAAAAGTGTGTTTTTTCCTGTAAGAAGTAAAAAGTTCGTTGTGAAAATCATTTCCTTATTAAAATTGGTCAAGATCGTTGGTAAAAGCTAAAAAAATCCATTATCAAGCTTATGTTAACTGCCATACCTAAATCCCATTCAGGCATTAACAAGTAACGCACGTTCCAAGTTACTGCACCTATTTGAAACACTACGTTCCAAGCAAAAGGAAGAACAAACATTGCGCCCACGGCATCGACTTAGCTCAAGAATATTTGAAACATTCCCAGTTGTGATTTTGCAAATAATTTATACCAAAGGGGTAGGGTGAGAGTGTGAGACCAAGAAAATGACAGAATAAAAATTGGATAAGAATGAAAAAAGAAATGTCATTATCAGTCCAAAATTTTGTCAATTGTTATCCATAACTTAGTCTAGATATCAAGTTACTGCACCTATTTGGAACATGCATAACCTTTGAATCAACCATGTTCATTGTTTCGAGAAAAACATACATCCAAACTGAATCAAGACTCTGGAATGAAATGTGGCAAACTTTAAGACATCATCAAAGAAGATTTTGATCTATATCCAAGACTACGTGTTTCTGCGTATTCGTTACTTTGAATCCAACATTGTGATTATAGGACGTTTGTGTGGTTTCTAAGTTGTAGTTGCCATTGTTTTAGCTTATTGGAATCTTCTAACCACCTTAAATCAGAAGATAAAACAAAAGGAGCCAACAAAATGTCAAAAGCCAAAAAGATACCAGCCAATAAGAAGCCAAACATATTTACAGCAACAAAAAGCTCCCCATTAGCATTAAAAAAACCAGCCAAATACCTCTCTAATATACACATATCTTAGCCCTAAATATAGTCGCATAATCCCCTTCTTCCTATTTCATTCCATCAAGAGGGTCAGTCATCTAACAAATAAACACCAATTTAGCCGTCCCCTCTTTACACTTCAGACTGACTATACTCGGGATCATCCTTTCACGACTAGGTGAAACCCGACACCGGCAACAACTTAAAATAGTAAAAAAGAGAGAAAAAAAAAACCAAAAACTAAAACATGGGGTATACTTAAATATAAGACAAAATGATCTCTTAAAGATCACTTCTCAGATGCTTCCAAGCTTCCTGATGCCTCATTGTCCATTGAAGAGGGAAGCTTACTTCCAGCCTTCATTTTCTTTACATCTTGACTAGAACAGATCAAGATGCGCTTCGCCATGTTGCAAAATTCCCTGCAAACACAAATAAAAAACGTCAATCACAATTTGTTACCCAGATAAAGGAGGAATTCTAAAGTTGAATAAACAACTTACGGAAATGGATCATCCCCCATGAGCATCATATCTCCTTCGTCATCAGTGAAGACGATTTCCCATTTCTTTCGGGGACGTAGCTCTCCCTTTATCTCAAACATTTCTTCGAGTTCGTCAATGAGCTCACCGTACCCTTTCAACACGGTTAAATCAACTGCACGACCCACCGCTACACCTTGCATTTGAACCTTTCAAAATAACATATATGTTACACGCAGGTCTCAACACAGAGAATATTAAACTCTAGCAGCTAAAAGTTCAGATGTTATTATACCTTGGTACGACTTCGGGTGGATGTGTTTTGTTTGCTTTGAACTTCTTTTGGTGAAACTAGCAAAATCCCTTGGTCTTTGCAATCCTTTGACAAGTCAGACTTGATATCCGAAAGTCCGGCGGATAACGCACTTGGCACCTGCCCTTCAATAGAAGAATGAAATAATATGTCCGACAACGTCACCGGTGCTTTCTCGTGCGTAATATCCACTTTAGGAGGGACCGATAGGTCAAACCCAAATAATAGACAGCTTGAAGAACTTCCCGATGGCTTCTTCTCGGTCGAAATTTGAATCGAATCTTTCGTCTGTTTAATCGATTCCCGAGGTGAGAAAGTGGAATGAACTTGCCAGGATGATTGACCTTTTCGATCTTCTGATTCATCTCCGTACATACTCCGAGAAGCTTTTATAGGGGAAGATGATAACCACCCAGCCTCCATTCGATTCCTTAAAAGACAGCCATTGTTGCCCTGATTATCACCTCTCTGTCCTTCAGGTGTACCACAATCATGTGAAGAACTCCAAGTGGCCGATACAGATGGACCTGCAGGTTCTGAAACACAGAAAATATGCTACAGGAAGTTAGGACGCTTATTGGATAAGCTGGATTATCATATAAGATGAAAACTTCAAAACTTCAACTCACCAGCACTAGGGATCTCAACTGGAGGTCGAGGCCTTTTAACTTTCGGTGCCACTGGTTGAGCTAAACTTGCGGGAACAGGTGCTACAAAAGTTTCGATCTCCCACGGTGAGACCCTTTCTGGTCTCACAATAGATGCAGGTTCATCCCACTGGACCTGGTATTATTAACAAAAACTTTAGCCTATTAATAAAGACTTCTTTTGAGGGTAACATATCTAAAAAGAAATCAAATACTACTGACCCTCAACGACCGCCACCTAGATGATTCCCATTGTGGAGATATGTCTTCAACTCCAACTATTGTACCATTAAACCTTCTTTCAGGGGAATCCTCCCCTTCAAACCGCATTCTAAATCTCATACCAACCCCAAACGCATTGTTTACTGCTTCAATATACTTGTTTAACCCTATGATGAACTGACTCGTCCTGAAAAAATTGAGCATACCAGATTTAGTTTATACAAATAGCAAAAAAACCCTGTACTAAACACTTTTCGATTGTAGCCCAGGTATCGTACCGTGGTTTGTAGTAAACCGTGAAACGAGTTTGAGTAGAGACAGCATGTGATGCAGTGGCGAGTACTCCCAAGTGCATGCTCTGGCTAGAAATTACCGAAGATGGCATCGAGATCTGTTGACGGGCTTGACGTCTAACTCCAACACGTAATTCACCATTCTCACCCCTAAAAACCGGGTATTTTCAGTCAAGATTTGATCAACCATACAAAGTGCAAAGTAATAAAAGTGTCGACTATATTTGACAACAATACCTGAGGAATACAAATGAATCCCCGGCCACTAATCTTTTATTAGTGACAAACGTACTCCAGCCCGTTGTAAGCAAATGCCTTCTTGGTTGGCCTCTAAAGATATGCTTAAATCTCCACTCTGTGCCATGAAGATCATAGGCTACTAACTCTTGAGTTGGTATAGCTTGCGTCATGTCCTAAACAAACAAAATTTTATAAAATTAAACATCCAAACAAAACCATAAATGAACATAATCGAGAAAATAATCACAGAAAGAAAAAAGAAATTACCAACGGAGGTAAGCACTCGGTTGCATGCTTCCGAAGCACAGAAAACCCGCCGTGCGTACTTGTATCCGACGCAGTCAACACTTTACAGAACGAGTGGACTGTCGGCCTCACAGGCTCAGGTAGACACTCATCAGGACTAGTAGGCTCAGTTTGCTGCATAAAGTTACATTTCAGTGAGAAGACCACATCTAAATAGATTACTTTTAGTTCACTATTATAAGTAATTTCTTACATCAATTTCCGGAAGTAAAGTGATTTGTGCGTAAACCTCGTCGGTGTCCTGCTCCGCCTACAAAGCCACAACATTTTATTATAAATTCAAAAAAAACATATATTCTCCAACCTACCAAACACAAACAGATATCAAAAACTAATTTGCTTCCACCTTTTAAGAAACTAAACATGATCCATACTACAAACATCAAATCATCCAAATATAAATTACATACCATTAGTTGAGTGTACACCACCTTGCACAGCATCTTCGGCTTCAAATTGAACAAGGGGATCCGCTCATTCAATTCTTGATTTGTTGATGCCTCCAGCTGAAAAATATAAAAAAGATACAAAACCCACAAATACCTTAAATAAATAAAAGTAAAAACCCCCAATTATAGAATAACAAAACAAAAACTTGCATACAAAGATAAAAAACAGCAACAAACATAGATCTAAATTTTTATACCCAAAAAAAAAGGTACTTACTTGCTCCATGTGCCCCTGGGGGAAGTAAAACACTCGTTCTCCATCTTTGGGCAACTCAACTAGTGGGCCGGCACAAGCGCCCCATAGTTCTTTATACAACGGATCTTCACAGAATTGTAGATAAAATTAAAAACAGATACACATAATCAAAGAATCATACTTTAGTTGTAATAATTGTGATAAAAAGAAGATAAAGGAATAAAAAAGTTAAATTATTACATCAACAATCAATAATTCCAAAAATAACAAATAAGCATACTATTATTAGCATCAAAATGAAAACCCAAAATTAATTTAGGGAAAACAGTATGTATGCATAATTGGTAGTAAACATACAAAAAGCCCCATGAAATTGAAACATTTTAACAAAAGATTGTGAAGAATTTTACCTTCAGGCCGATTTAACGGCGGTCGTTGATTATCCATAGCAGAAACCCTAATTCAACAGAAATACTTCTAAAAACACAAATCGCCACAGAATTAACCTTGATAAATCATGCTATTCACCGCATTTATGCATGAACCTGAAGATATCACAGCAGCACTTCAATTAATCCAGCTTTTATGACTGAATTTAAGCAGCTTTTATAAAAACCCTAAAACCGTCAATCTTCCGTTACAGATCGTAAACGCCTGAAACTTGTAGTATTGTTTCTCTCTCTAGAAAACACACAGTAGTTAAGTTTTCTCTCACTAGAATTGGGGGAAATGTGAAAACGCCGTTACACGAACCTGAAAACAAGTTAATATACGCCTTGATTTCTAAAATAAAATAAAAATAAATAAAAAAGACTTATACTTTTTGTATCTATAATAAGCCTGTGTTTGTCTCCTTTCTTGGTGGTGTGTAGTGCGTGAAGCTAACCTAACTAACCATGGTTAAACTATGGTTAGATTCAGGGTTAACTTGCTTTTTCTTGTTATATTTTCCGTAAAATACAACTTTTCAGTGCATATGATGAATGTGAAGTTGTGTGTATTGTTGTAAGCTTTTTTTATACCAAATACTCTCTGTTTATAAAACTTTGCTTTTTCCATGGGTTTATATACTGCAAAAAAGGTATTTGGGTTCACATTTTTATTGCATCTACCTAACTAAATGTAATATTATTGTAATCAAATGTAATATTATTGTATTGTATCATATTACATAAAATTTTATCGTAACGTATGAATTGTATATTATTTTGTAATATTATATTACATTAGCAATAAATTTTGTAACATTTAATGTGATCTTATATTTATTGTGTTGTGTTATATTATTATCACCAAATTCTAAATTGAAATAAAATAAAATGGTTGTCAAAACGATGATTAAAAAAATGATAAATAAATTATATGATAATTTTTGGAAAAATAATCCGTAATGTTGAACCGCGTGTTTTGAAATGTAATGTTATTGTTGATGTAGGGGACATTTATGTAAAAGTTGAAGGTTAAAAGTATATAATACGGAGTATTTGTTTTGTGATTGATCAACGTTACAATTAAATTGTAATGTCAACATTACATATGATATCCCCATATTTTTTATATAACGCTTTTATATTACACTAGTAGAGACCCGTGCTATGCGACGGATAACTTTTACGAAATTCATCAAAATATACAGTGATTAGCGGTTACATAATATATTTGATCCTATTGAAGTTCAACTATATCTTGGTAACGCTTAAAAATACGATTTTTGTAGTTATCAAACAAAAAATAATTCACTCTCAAAAATCAATATATCCATAAATTTAAATGTTTATTTATAGACAACATTACATGTCATTTAATATATATATCTATGTTGATTATACTGTATTTATTCTTTTCAAATTTAGTTGTGTGTAGTTATGTCATTATTATTGTACATAGGGGTAATTGTGTCTTTTTCAATCTCTAAAGTTGTAAGGTTGAGAAGAAAAGGGTTAAACCGTTTATAAGGGTGTATGATTTGTTATATTATGTTGTATTATTATATCTTTAAGCACTGTGTAATATTGCATTGCAATAAATTTGTGTAAAATGTAATGTAATGGGAATAAAATATTATCATTATTATTTATTCAGTTAAAATTATAGGGAAATAGTCTGTATTGTTGAACTGCACGGATCAATCGTGTTGTTAGTATTATAGAAGGGACTATTTGTATATATATGAAAAAGTTGAAGGACCAAACATATAGAAAATATAAATGTCCATTGGTCAATAACATATTTGAAATTGCTTTCAACATCACAAATGTTATCCCTAAAATAGTATCATATTGTTTCTTATAGAGCAAATTACGTTCCCAGTCCTTGTGGTATACACATTATTTAACTCCAGTCCCTGGTTTATTTTTTTTTGCGGTCCCAGTCCCTCGACCCGGGTTTATATTTCATTCCTGATCCCTGACCCTTAACGCCGGTTAATTTTACCCGTTAAGTCGGTCAACGTGCGTGGCACAAGAGGGCAAAAATGAATTTTCCATCTATTATGAATCCTTTTTCAGTCTTTGAACATCCACCTACCTTTTTCAAGCCCTTGAAAAGTCCCTTTTGCCCTTTTGTAACGCGCAAGTTGGATGACTTAACGAGAAAAATTAACCGACGTTAGGGTTAGAGACCGGGAGTGAAACATAAACCCGGGTCAAGGGACTGAGACCGAAAAAATGACCCGGAGACTGGAAGTGAAATAACGTGCATACCACAGGGACTGACAATGTAATTTACACTTTCTTATATTAGATAAAAGTTTGATCAATAATGGCCATGCTTAATATAATATTTACATTCTCTTTATATTATATTTTATTGTATTATATTATTATTACGTTTCATTACAATGTAATAAATAAATTGTGATTTATGAATACTACGTTTGACACGCAATTTATATAAAAGATTTTGAAAACTTAGCCTATCTTCTTTAATATAAAAGCTTTTTTAGTTGATATAGCTTATTGAATAAACTAATTGGTAAAAAGTAAGCTACTAAAAGTACTTTTTGAAATAAACTTGTGATGTTATAAAAAAAAGAATTACTATAGTACCGCAAACTATTTATGTTTCGCGTAATATATATTTTACATTGTATACATGTATATCATTTTACAATTTACGCCCGAGCTCCAACAATTTTGCCAAACATCACTATACAAAACTAAATAAATTTAAGCTACATGTTTACGTAGAAATTTCAATTTTCAAGTACTAGCTCCGGTTATTATACAGTTTAACAAACAAACTATAAATATAATGTGATATTTGTTATATTATATACATTATATCATTTTTATGCTACGTTGCATTGTTTAGTATTTTTGTTATACATAATTGTTATTTTAACGGGTAGTTGTTGACCCAGTAATTCGCATATTGAAAAAAAAAATCATACGTACAAAATTTTTACAAACAAATATAATACAAAATGATTTGCCACGGTAAGTCATCCAGTCATATTAATCACTTTTTCTCTTCGACTTTCTCTTTTTTCATGATATTCTAACACATCATTTTGTAAAAAAAATTACTATAATAAATAATAATAATAATAATAATAATAAATATATAAATAAATAAAATTATCTATGTGAACATCGGGCTAATTACCTTAATATACAAAATGTGTTTAGCATTTTACACATTATCAACCAAATTTTTTTTCCACAAAATATCACTTTATTTTCGCAAGGATGGAGAAAATCGCAATAAGGCTTTAGAAATTCGCAATATTCATTTCGCAATATAGGTTTAGCAATACGCAAGTTTCATTTCGCAATATAGCTTTTAGCGACGACGGTGTCGTCTCTATAGACCTTTAGCGACGACGCAATTTCATGAAAAAAATTCCTCCAAACAAAAAGTGTTCCCGGTTTTTTCCTTTTCTTCGTCGCTAAAGGTCTATAGAGACGACACCATGGTCGCTAAAAGCTATATTGTGAAATGAAACTTGCGTATTGCGAAACCTATATTGCGAAATGAATATTGCGAATTTCTAAAGTCATCGCTAAAAGCTATATTGCGAAATGAAACTTGCGTATTGCGATTTTCTCCATCCTTACGAAAATAAAGTGATATTTTGTGGGAAAAAAAAATTTGGTTGATAATGTGTAAAATGCTAAACATATTTTGTATATTAAGGTAATTAGCCCTTCTCTTTCTTTCTTTTTTAAAGTGATTGAATAATATTGTGTCTATCACAATGTCATCACTCAATATATTAAGGTTTTTTCCACGTTAATTGTCCATGCATATCACGATGTCACCACTTAATTTGATTATGTGGAGGGAACTATTTGGTTTAAAATTTCCGTGAGTTTCAAATCGGATATCAAGGTCATGGTCGGTTTTCATCTTTTTTCGTGCTTTCTACCAGGTGCTTGACCTTATTTAGTATTGCATTGTGTAGGGTTCGAATGGCAGTGTTTCATCCATCGAGTGTTTAATTAGCTAGTGTTAGGGTCGTTGCATTTGTAGGGTCGTTTTTGGAATCATGTTGATTAGAAATAGCTTTTGGGTGGTTGTTGCCTTGTTGGTATTAGGATCGTTTTGATTTAAAATACAACTCTAGCGTCGTTGCCATTGCGATTATTTCGACCAGAGTTATCATGTATGGTTGTTGTAATTCATAGCATATTATTAGTTATATTTATCGATATAATTGCATTACTAGAGAAAAACATATTATATGTACACATTGTATATAAACTATATAACGGAATACGAAATTTAACATAAAAATTAATCAACAACGTCATTCTAACTAAAAAGGTTAACGACGGGAGCTATTTTGATGGATGATAAGAGGAGTGACGGGACCACAACAAATTCATTCACACATATAAATGAAAAATATAGTTATTTATATTAAGCATATATTCATGAAATAATTGATCTACACACCTATTGATTGATATAATCAAGATTCAAGACATGACCATAAAGCCTTAAATTAAAAAACATTGGTTGCAACTTGTTGAAACATTGCATTACTAATTGATCTACAAGAACTTAACTTTTGTAACTAGCTTTATGTAGCTACCACAACATTACAATTAAAAATGTATTACATCTACATTTACATTCTACGAAAAAATTGATGAATGACAGGCAAATGGATGCGGCAACGTAGGGGACCAACATGACTTTGACGGACGTTTAATCGGTCATCCAATGACCAAATTACGGGGACCATTTGGTAAAAAGGAAAAAAAAAAAATAATAAGACATTTCAACCTTTGTTTTGCTTTGTAATTTGTAATAAACAAGACGGTTTTACCCGTGCGTTGCGGCGGAGCGGAAAAAAATTATCACTTTAGGTGAATATATTATATGCGCGTGTTAAATATATAAAAACATATCAAACTATATATATTTAAATACCAATTATCATACGTGGATCTCACACTTGATTACTATAACGTGAATCTTATATTGAAATTGATAAACTCAATGCACAAACATTAAATCATAAACACCAACCTATTAGTTTATAAATTTAAATTTATTTTTATTAATATAACTTATACATAGTCACCTATCATGTTGACTCGTTAAGGTGAATGATAATATATTTTTAATTGATGGCAGAAAAATCATATCTTAACTTACATCTTCTTTTCATAAACTGTAAATTTTATATTTTGATTGAGTACCGGGAAAGACCTTTTATGGTCCCCCCTGAGCCCGGGGGTGCTTGAGGGAGGGGTGTGCCACGACAAAACAAGGGAATGAAAGGTCGTTTTGCGATGGATGCTGCTTACAGGCAACCTACCACAGTCTCAGCGGGTTTGCCCGTCTCCACCAAATCAAGGCCAACATGGCTATATGCCAAGGCGAGACAAAACTATACTTACTTGATTTAATTAACTTGCGATCTATATGTTTGTCGGGTTCTATTAAAAATTTGTAATTAATGATTAAACAAAAATGACATTTAACGTTAAATTGAACATAGCGAAACTGTATTTTTTGTTACATTAACTTATGCGGTTAATTAAAAGACAACACATTTTACAAAACATATTTATTAACAGTAACTTACAGTTTTTAAAATTATAAATATAAATTATAATTAAAGCATAGTAACATATAGTTCAAATTTTGGATGGTAAAATAATTCACACAGAATAACTCGAATAATATTTTATGAATATGTATATTGATTTATATAATTATCTAGAATAAATATTATATTAAAATTACATTACATATTTTATTAGAAAGAAAGAAAAAAATAAATATTCATTTAATAGTACTCACATTTACCATTACTAGTAAATGTATGAGTCTTCAATATATATTACAGTATTTCTTACTTTTCAAAACTATTATTCTTTTCACCTATTCTAATTTCGCATAAAACACATCCATAACTTATCACAAATTAAAACTTTGATACTTTAAATTGAAAATTTTTAGAATTATTTACCTTAGATTCAAATATGTAAAAAGTATACTTTTCCATTATTTAAATATGGTTATCACATAAGGCATAAACTGCTACTTGACATTGGGGTATATTACCATTATTTTACATATAAATGTCTTTTCAATAATGTAAAATAGATACATTATGCATATTCATATTCATATGTAATAGGTGCACAAAACATAAGCTAGTATGGTTTGTTAATAAACGTTTTAGCAAGGGTATATATATATGTCTACCATTGAGTTTGAGCCTACATCATGTTAGTTGAATAGTTCCCTACATACCGCTAGGCAGTGGCAAATCTAGCAATTTCTCATCGGTATGCACAACTTAATGTAGACATTTTTTTTTAAATCCCAATAAGAAAAAAACGATTGTACGAGTTTTCTCGGGTTTGGTTTTTCAGGTCGGTTTCTCGACTCCTTAAGCAAAATTCGAATATAAATTTTTTTTACATCACTAGTTACCTACTCTAACCCAATTAGTACTAATAGAGTAATTCAATGTTCAATTATATTTGTTTAAAATATGAAAGTATTTAACTCCAAATTAACAACGGAGAGGCGAGGGCGACTACCAACCGATCAAAGAGAGGCTGGGGAGGGCGACTACTGTAACATCCTCGAAATGGACCTAGTTGTGTTATATTATTTCTTGATTTAAATTAGTATTTAAATGTGTTTGGAAATAATATTGTTTGAAATAGTTGAAATAATTGGAATAAGAGCCGAATATTCCAATGTGATAAGTGAATTATTAATTGTTGTAAATTGATATAGCTGACGGTGCAATAAAATGTTTGGACTCGCAAGTGGTTTTCGGGTTCCAGACAATAGATTGAGATGGGGTATTAAATTATACCCGTATAATAGAAGGTCGGTTGAGGAACCGACTTAAGTTTCTATTTATATAACTTTCCTTTTTAGGAAGTTATTCATTTTTATTCCAAAACTCACAGAAACTCTCTGAAAACCTCCAAACCAATCCAGAAATCAGATCAGGAAGTTGTGATCCTCGTGAAACTTCCTAATCATCAGATTACCATCGTTAGATTCTTCAATCAGTAAGTATTCTTGAATATTTAAGAATTTGATTTTGATTTAAATTTGGGTAAATTGATGATTTGAGAGAATTGGATGTTAGAAACATGTTATAAGTGTTGTATGCGGATTATATGATGTTTCTAGTGATTTATAACTGTTTGAAATCGTGTTTTGGGTGTTTTTGATATAAAATCCGCGAGTGAGGGTTTGAGCAGATCGCAGATGGCTGGGACGAAGGAGGAAGCCGGCGGCTTCTTATTCAAGCCGGCGGCTTGTAGTTAGTCGGTGGAAGCCGGCGGCTTCATAGCCAAAGCCGGCGGCTTGTGTGGTGTAGTATGAAACCGGCGGGTATAAACCCGACCCGGCGGGTAGTGTAGGCTTTAAAACTCGTTTTTGTTCTGTTACCACATTTGGTAAAATACCCGGCGGCTAAATAGTATGACCCGGCGGGTGTTGAGGTGAAGCCGGCGGCTTCTAAAGGGAATCCGGCGGCTTGGTTGGCTGTTATAGCAATTCTTGTTTGATTTTTAATAATAAAGGGATTGCTATTTGATATATGTTAATAGATGATAATGATTATATTGTAAATCATTAGGGTATAATTAGGAACTAGTAATCTTGATGTGGATTATGTTAAGTTTTTAATGCTAAAGATTGATATAAGTTTAGTATTGATGACATGATTACTAACTTATATTTGATTTGTTGATTCTCAGATGTGGAGAAGGCTCAGTGATATTAGACTACTGAGTGGAGGCCTGAGGTAGTCGGTGAGTGGATCTGTAACCTCAGTGTGATTTAGTTGTAATGATTTGATTTACAACAAGTAATTATAGTATTACTTTGATAGAATGTAATTGTTGAGATATCTTGCCATAATAGTTTGACTAGTTGCTTACTTGGCTGTTTGAGCTAGTATGTAAGATTCTGAGGTCAACTTGACTTGACAGTTGGACTTGGTTGTTATTGTAGACGACAGGAGATCTTGAAACTTGAAGTGTTGGTTTGGAGATCTAGGTCGTGTGTGATTAACAACTGGTTATCGGTAATTCTGTATAGGCCAATACAGATGATTGATAAGAGTTCCTTGATTACCAAACCGGTATTAGGGTATCTCAGGAGCCACCGATCCTCATGACGATTGATAATGTTTGATGTGAGTAGCTTGACATTGATTGGATGTCGAGTGATTGTTTGATTTTCTGTTTATTGTTAATTGATGTAAACAGATTGTTATGCTAGGTTGTACTGTTGTTATAGTTTCATTCACTTAGCGTTGTGCTAACCCACCCACAGTTCTTCCTGCAGGTTGAATATTAGGGGACATATTGGGCAGGAGATTGTTGGACTAGATGGAATGTTTGACAGGCTGAAACTCTGATGTAATTTTGATAATCATAGAAGTGTTTTAATAACACCCAGTTGTTTAAAATGTCTTGTACTTTGATTTGAAAAAGTTTATTGATATTTTGGGTAACATGTAACATTGGTTGTAATGTTTTGAAATATAAGCTTCCGCGTCGTCATTATAATATTGATTGTTTATATTTAAACGAGAGGTGTTATAAGTTGGTATCAGAGCAATAGTTTGGGCGAGTTGAGCATGATAGATTGTTCAATCCTGAACTGTGATTGAGTTGAGTCAAACATTCCAGTGGGTGCGGGTTTAGTTGATTAGTGAATGTGTGAGAAAGTGATTAGTTGAATATGTACTAACCCTTAACAAGTTGTGAAGTTGTTGTTTGATTGCAGAGACGGAGGAACATGAGTATCTGATTGGTATATTTCATGTTTCCTCAACATTGCTGGCTTAAGATTGTCAGGTAATCTTCGATAAGCCTGTGTTAATTTAAATTAACTTGAATTGTTTACTCTGTTATGTTGAGTAAGCCTTGTTGTGAAGTTAATTGAGTCAGACTGATATGATTCCCCAGTGTTGAGTCAACTATTGATTGCTATAGGTTGACATGAGGATAGAGGTATTGAATGAGATGCTCATTGTTGTTCATTGTTGTGGTTATTTCTGATTGAATTGTAAATGCAGAAATATGTTTAAGTAGACAGAGAGTTGATTAAGGTTTTAGCAAGATTGATGTTAGAACCTAAGGAGTGTCTTTATTGGTGAGACGAGATAATTGATAGTATTATGTTAATGGATTAATCACAAGGTGTGATCTAAATCCTTGCTAAGGAAGGTCGTGTCATTGAATTGATAATGACTGCTATTTGAGAAAATATGTGTTTATGTGACTACATGATATGTGTTGAATATAGTTAAACACTTGATATAAACCATGACTGATAGGTTTAAGAGAAATGTAGAGTGTAATAATGTGAAATTGATTGGGAAGTGATAGATCTTTCTGGTCAATTGTGAAATTAATAAATGAAATGTTTGATAGTAACATGATTAAGTAGACTTGTTGTGACAGTGATGCTTGATAGTAAAGCATATGTCAAAGTAATGGTAGTTAATTAAGATGAGTCCTAAATTTTAGAGTAAATAAGGACATTGATTGGTGTAAATGATTGAATGTGACTTAGATAGTCAAAGAAGTGGGAATTAGTACATGGTATGGTATTTTGTACTGATTTTTGGTAATAAATTATACGTGTGTGGTATTACACGTAAGGGTGTGATATTTGTGTTTGATAAAATATCATAGGTGGATGTTAAAGTTAGTAAACATTTTGGTTGTGTTGAAAAAAAACCAGAACATTGCTTGATATGTGTTTAGGTGAGAGTGGATCACATTGATAATTATAATGTAGAGTAGCCTGAGAATGGATTGTGAAGAGCATAATCTTGCAACGCCTGATCACCGTTGTTATATTATGTTGTGTCACATGAACTTGTTGAGGCTACTTGGTATAAAAGAAATGTAATGTGATTTTGGAAATGGAGCATGATAGTATGCTAAGTTGTTTAATAGTTGTTTTGATAAGAAAGCAATTGGTTGATAGAACTGTAACATTTAGAATGTAAATGTAAGAGTGTAAATAATGTTTGTCATTGATAGTTGTTTTGTTGATAAACATAAATGACAATTTGGATTCTGTTAAATAGGTAATTGTGATTGATAATGATAGATTACCTGTAGGTGGATTCGCATAGTGTTTATATGAATCACTATGTTGTATTTGGCTTGTATGAAGCCAAAGTTGAGATAGGTTGATATTGTTTTGCTTGAGAAACTATTAGTAATTATTGAATGTAACAATTTGAAGTTTATGTTCGATAGTAAACATATTATATGAAATGGCGTGTATGGAGCCAAGATTGATGTAGGTTGACCTTGTCCTTGTAAAAGATTGATAAAATTATTGAAAGTAATAATTTGAAATATATGCTTGAAAGTGGGCATATAAGATGAAATGGTTTGTTGTGAGTTAACTTGGTAGTATGTTAACTTTGAAAGCCAAACCATGAATAGAGAATTGTGTATAAAATTAATTGCTTGTGATTGGTTTGAGGATAGGTCAAACTTGAGAAAAGCAATTAGAGGATTTTATTGATTGGTTGATTGAAATCAAAGTTGACATGTAGTCAACTGTGTGTGTTGAAATAGTCTAACATAGATTATAATGTTATGATTGTGAGGAATATGATTGAATTCCTTGATTAGTCAAATTATGTTGAGATGGGTCTTGTAAGATCCAAAGGAGATAGATGAATGGTCTAAGTTTGTAAGACTTGAGTTATTACTTAAAGCTAGTATTAAGTAATTGAAATAATGTAAAGTATAATTGAGTATTCAGTTAAGTAATATTTGATATTTGAACTGAATATGCGTTAATGAATTATACAGATATAAAGTCATTGTTTGATATGACAGTTATAAATTGCTAAGATATGTTAGAATGATTAAATCACATTGATTAGAATTGTGATAGGAAAATCTTACCAGTGTGTGAAGCTTGTGATAATAGCTTTGATTGGGTAAGAAGGTAAGATAAGAAATAATTGAAAGCTATTATTATTAGTTGCCTAGGTTGATTGGTATCTTATAGTGAATCACTTAAGTATTGAAAGAATTTAATGGATTCTTTAGTTATTTGTTGATTGTATACAAATAAAGTAAGTGATAAAGTGATGAATTGGGATTAGATCCAATTAAGAAATTATATGAAAGTATATCTGGAGTTAGACTGTGTTAAAGGTCTAGTTTGACCTTGGTTGATAAATTGAGGTATATGAATTGGAAAGTTGTTCAAATTTTAAGAAATTGTAAGTGTTAGAAAGTAAGAGAAACCTTGAGATTTATAGGTGATGATTGTATTCACCAAACTTTTCTTGAAAGTTTAGAATGAAATGTTTAAGTTATATACTAGTTGATAAGTATATAAGTGAAACATAGAGTTATTGATTGTTCCATGTCCTGTGGTATGGATATGTGATGAATAGTAATATTGAGAAGGCTTGATAACGACTTTAACAGTCTGAATGGCCTAGTGTATAGAATGGAATGGAATTGTTGTGTATGTGTCCATTTTAGAGAATATCTGAAATTGTGTAAGTATATATGTGTAGTATACATGATAATAAATGGCATGATAAGTTTTAATAGATTGAATTAAAATGTGCCATAAGATATGTGGAGGTTAGTTAATTGTGATTAACTTGATGTAGATTTTGTTGGAAATGTGTTGGAAAGTAGCACATTTTGATAATGTGGTATTGTGATACTTGAATTGTAGTATCATAATATGTTGATTAAGACTGACTTAGTTGCTATATTGATGGGATGTAGTACTAAGTGATTATGTGATTAAAGTTGTATAATTTCTAATTGCTTGTGATTAGTAGCTTAAGAGTTTAAGGTTGAGTTGAAATAACTGGTTGCTAAGAATAGATTTTGATGTCTTACCAGTTTAAGTAGTATATAAATTTTAACTTGATGGTTAGTTAGACTTTAGAGATACATAGTAAGTATTGATGGGTATACTGTAGTGTATAATCATTAGTGTTGTGATTATTGGTTGTGTAAATTGTTGTTGTTGACAATTGATAGGTAGTAATGAAAGGAATTACAAATGGAAATAAGTCAATGTAGAGGTTGGTTGATTGTAGGTAAGATTGATTGTGGTACTTTTGTTGATTGAGCAAAGTACTTGTTGATTTTGGTTTTACCTACTAAGTTGACCTCTGCAGTACTTATTAAGGTGATAGGAATCTGGATTACTTTTAAGTAAAAGGTTTCATATGATTGAAATGACATGTGGATATGATAGAGTATTCAAAAGAAAGTAGGTATGAAACTTTTGGATGAAAAGTTGACCTAAATTTGGATTTCAGATCCTTGATAGTAGAGATTTGAGATTGTTATCTGAATATTAAACGGGTTGTTAGTCATGAACTGAAATTAACTTTCAGTATTGCTAAGTAGTTTAATAACTACTATTGTAATAGTATGATTGCTGTTTTATTGATAACAGAGATGAACAGTGAAAATAGGTTAAAGATTTTAGCATGTTGCTAATTTCTGGTTGCATAGATCTAGTAAGTGATGTTAGGTTTCACTTATTGTTGTTGGTTAAAGTGATTGGGTGCTTTAAACTTTTATCTGATTGGTGATAAAGGAATTAGATAGATGATTGGTTCCTATGAGATGTTGGTTGGATGCACTGTAAGTGTGCATAGGAAAAGATAAAAGCATGTACATTTGGATATGTGCATGTGGAAAGAATTCAAACAGTCTAAGTATAGTTGTAAGTTGCTATTGAGGATTAATGTATGTTAAGATATATGTGATTATATCACATTAGTTAGATTGATTGAGGTTAGATTTCGGGGACGAAATCTCTTTAAGGGGGGGAGAGTTGTAACATCATCGAAATAGACCTAGTTGTGTTATATTATTTCTTGATTTAAATTAGTATTTAAATGTGTTTGGAAATAATATTGTTTGAAATAGTTGAAATAATTGGAATAAGAGCCGAATATTCCAATGTGATAAGTGAATTATTAATTGTTGTAAATTGATATAGCTGACGGTGCAATAAAATGTTTGGACTCGCAAGTGGTTTTCGGGTTCCAGACAATAGATTGAGATGGGGTATTAAATTATACCCGTATAATAGAAGGTCGGTTGAGGAACCGACTTAAGTTTCTATTTATATAACTTTCCTTTTTAGGAAGTTATTCATTTTTATTCCAAAACTCACAGAAACTCTCTGAAAACCTCCAAACCAATCCAGAAATCAGATCAGGAAGTTGTGATCCTCGTGAAACTTCCTAATCATCAGATTACCATCGTTAGATTCTTCAATCAGTAAGTATTCTTGAATATTTAAGAATTTGATTTTGATTTAAATTTGGGTAAATTGATGATTTGAGAGAATTGGATGTTAGAAACATGTTATAAGTGTTGTATGCGGATTATATGATGTTTCTAGTGATTTATAACTGTTTGAAATCGTGTTTTGGGTGTTTTTGATATAAAATCCGCGAGTGAGGGTTTGAGCAGATCGCAGATGGCTGGGACGAAGGAGGAAGCCGGCGGCTTCTTATTCAAGCCGGCGGCTTGTAGTTAGTCGGTGGAAGCCGGCGGCTTCATAGCCAAAGCCGGCGGCTTGTGTGGTGTAGTATGAAACCGGCGGGTATAAACCCGACCCGGCGGGTGGTGTAGGCTTTAAAACTCGTTTTTGTTCTGTTACCACATTTGGTAAAATACCCGGCGGCTAAGTAGTATGACCCGGCGGGTGTTGAGGTGAAGCCGGCGGCTTCTAAAGGGAATCCGGCGGCTTGGTTGGCTGTTATAGCAATTCTTGTTTGATTTTTAATAATAAAGGGATTGCTATTTGATATATGTTAATAGATGATAATGATTATATTGTAAATCATTAGGGTATAATTAGGAACTAGTAATCTTGATGTGGATTATGTTAAGTTTTTAATGCTAAAGATTGATATAAGTTTAGTATTGATGACATGATTACTAACTTATATTTGATTTGTTGATTCTCAGATGTGGAGAAGGCTCAGTGATATTAGACTACTGAGTGGAGGCCTGAGGTAGTCGGTGAGTGGATCTGTAACCTCAGTGTGATTTAGTTGTAATGATTTGATTTACAACAAGTAATTATAGTATTACTTTGATAGAATGTAATTGTTGAGATATCTTGCCATAATAGTTTGACTAGTTGCTTACTTGGCTGTTTGAGCTAGTATGTAAGATTCTGAGGTCAACTTGACTTGACAGTTGGACTTGGTTGTTATTGTAGACGACAGGAGATCTTGAAACTTGAAGTGTTGGTTTGGAGATCTAGGTCGTGTGTGATTAACAACTGGTTATCGGTAATTCTGTATAGGCCAATACAGATGATTGATAAGAGTTCCTTGATTACCAAACCGGTATTAGGGTATCTCAGGAGCCACCGATCCTCATGACGATTGATAATGTTTGATGTGAGTAGCTTGACATTGATTGGATGTCGAGTGATTGTTTGATTTTCTGTTTATTGTTAATTGATGTAAACAGATTGTTATGCTAGGTTGTACTGTTGTTATAGTTTCATTCACTTAGCGTTGTGCTAACCCACCCACAGTTCTTCCTGCAGGTTGAATATTAGGGGACATATTGGGCAGGAGATTGTTGGACTAGATGGAATGTTTGACAGGCTGAAACTCTGATGTAATTTTGATAATCATAGAAGTGTTTTAATAACACCCAGTTGTTTAAAATGTCTTGTACTTTGATTTGAAAAAGTTTATTGATATTTTGGGTAACATGTAACATTGGTTGTAATGTTTTGAAATATAAGCTTCCGCGTCGTCATTATAATATTGATTGTTTATATTTAAACGAGGGGTGTTATAACTACCGATGGACCGAAGAGAGGCTGCCAGGGACATGGGATTGTCGGTGAGATCGAGCCGAAGAGGTGATTAATTATGTGAAGAATGCCATTAGAGAGGAACATGTATCAAACAAAATTCTAATTAAGTGATTGAGTGATGTTGCAAGTGAAAGCGCGCCTTGTTTTATAATTTATAAATAGAAATATCTAATAAATACTTTCAAGCAACCAGACAAGAATACCCGATCAATTGTAAATATAGATTTGGTAAGTCAGATTCGAACACAGGGAAAAGGTGGAATATTTAAAATAAAAATTAACAATTAACTAGAAAGCAGTAAATATGGGGGGCGTTTTAGTTCCGTCCGAACATTGTAGAAAACATTTAATTAAAAATAAACAAACTTAAATAAAACTTTAAATTAAAATAACAAATAAATAATAATAATAAATCCTAATTGGAAGGAACAAGTGATTGTATAGTTAATGTCACTTAGATTCATATTTCCCGATTTATTACGTATTGATTATCTAATTGTGATTCTTTTAGATCAACTTAATACCAAATTCTTCAATGAATACTAAGTCGAATATGAACTAGCCAACGTTTCGGGTCCAACTAATTCCTATAATCTAGGGTCCAACATGAAACACTGGTTCCAATGTCACAAGATGATCAGTCAATTGTGTGCCTTTCCCTAAATTATGCATTAAACATTCACAACGTATTATAATTAACTCTATTGGTATGACTCAACAATACCCAATAATTAACTTATTGTCTTGCTCATTTTAAAGTAGATTATTATTGTATACTCGACCTATCAGACTCAACGTATTTAGTGATAATTCAAAACCCTAAAGTTATGACCATCAATAGTTAATAATATTAAAGGAACTCAATCTCAACAACATTATTAACCACGTGAAGTAACAATAATAACTAGTTACCAATAAACAAGTGTCCACGAGTAATATAACCGTTTTCAATCAAATAACTTATTCAATACGCAATTATAATCGTTCAATAATCATAATCTAAGTTAAATCAACTTCACAGTCACATTAATATTCAATCCATCATCAAAACAGAAATATTCAGATTCATTATAACAAATTCTTCAATGAAAATAAAGAAACGAAATATACCGAATCGATTAACGATGAACTACGAAAGATTAGAGCGAATTATCCTCGATCCTAAGCTTTCGTACCTCCAAACTACTCCTAAAAATCGTAATATAAACCCTAAAAGTCGTCTGAAACCGAAAGAAATCGAAAAACCTTCAAAAACTCTCGAAATAAGGTTTAAAACGCGTTTTTATACTTCTGTGGTTTTTGATCCATACGGCGTATGGATTTCCATACGGCGTATGGATTGATTTCAAGCCCAGCCCAGACTCGCGTAACCTGGGCCTCCACTGCAGCAATCCATACGGCGTATGGATTCCATACGGCGTATGGATGCTTTTTCCAGCCGATTTCTTGACTTTTCTTCCTTTCTTCTTTTCTACGACTTTGACTTCTCATTATTCTTCAAATATGCCTCATTTAGCTTGATTATTGACTGTTTTCCGTTCCTTTTCCATAAACGCTCCATTTCCACATCTATTTGCAAATATGAAAGAAATCAATATCTATTCTAAACAAAATGCAATAAAAACATTCAAGATTAGGGGTAAAATACTACTAAAATATAGTACTTTTGAGCGTTTATCAAACATCCCCCACTTGAATCCTACTTGTCCTCAAGTAGACTATCGATTCAAAAATCAAATTCTTAGGAAAACAGTCATCTCCATTAAACTAAATAACTAAAGTAGGAATTACACAACATCACCCGTCTTCAACTCAAATGTTTAAATTTAAAAATCTGTTAATTCTAAAAATAATTATTAAGAAACTATGAGATTTACAAAAACTGATCTACACATAGAGTTATTATTCTAAAACATTAAATAGTTCACAATAATTACTGATATTGTTATCCACTTAAACAATCTATAATTGAATACTCGAGCTCAACTTATTATTATTCGTGTAAATATTCCCTTAGATTCCCAAAAACTATATACCTTCATACTCATAATATGCCAATATTACATATCTTGAAATTTAATCAAAACAATCATTTTTCAAATCAAGACAGAGGTGACAGGTCTGTGCCTCAACACAACAAAGCAACATAACTTGATTTTGGTTTAGCAATAATGTTTTTAGTCAAACCATTGGTGAAAGGTCTGTACCTCAGTACAACAAAGCGACTTAATTTGACCACATTTTACAATCATGAGTTATTAAACTCTTTTGCTCTTTTTCATTAGATATACTGACGGAGACCAGGTCTGTACTTTCGTACAACAGAGGAAACAACACCCAGTATATCCCCAAATGATGTTAATTAAATTCTCAAAAATATGGCATATCACACATTACTAATATGAAAATTAAGACATATGTCATACATAGCTAAAGTTCATCTACAAGTAACATTTACTCCTTAATTATCATTTCTTAACAGCTCAAACATTCTCATATAAATCGCCTATCAATACATCATATAATGAAGCTAAATAACATCTTTAATAGCTTTAGTATTTAATTAAAAGTGTAGAAAATTTTAAATCCAACCTACAAAGTTTCAAAATAATTATCTCTAGAAAACAAGAAATTTAAATGCAAAAATTTGGTTGAAAAATGGGTAACTCATAACCTCCTAGTTACTTACCTTAATAAGATAACTATTAACCAAATTACAAAATCATTTACTTATTAACAAACAATTATGTGGAAATTTCACTTCTTTTCTCTCCCATCCCCCACTTAAAGATGTACAATGTCCTCATTGTACAAATAATGACATGCTTAAAAGAAAACGGGAAAAAGAGAAAGTAACTTAGAACAGAAAAACTCCCCTGGAATAGTGTGCAGTTTAATGACAAGGATGATACGAATTTCCCACATCCTCGCGATTCAATTATTCGTTGCGCTGAACTTACTGCCAGCATGACACGTACTCACAACACAATTCTGAGGGAACAATCAACAAACATAATTAAATAATACCAAATTAAAAACAACCGAATTAAAAACAACCAAACCTAAAACTACCAATCCGACATAATTAATCAAACCTACAAATAAAAACAGTTATAATAATAATAATAAAACAATAATAATAATAGTGTCTGGAATCATAAACCAAATAGGATGAACATCATCCTAATCACTGTCATCATCCTGGCGGTACCGGTACTGGTGAGAAAGCGCTCCATACTCTGACTGCGATGGTGGTGGTGGTCGTGGCATGAACTCAGGTGGCATCTGGTACTGAAATGGCTGATATATAGGTCCAGAAGGAAACTGACCAAACAGCTGCTCAAACAAGCCATCCTGGTAGTCCAAGTGTGCACTGGTCTGATGAAAATGCTGTCTCTGCATCAGATCTATCTGATCAAACCTCTGAGTCTGCTGTAACTGCATCTGGTGCATCTGCTGAGACAACTGATCAAACTCTGTAGCATACCCTCTGTTACGGCCTCGTGCCGTACCTCGACCTCTATCACTGCCACTCGTGTCTCCTCTGGCTCTAGCCTGCCTCAACTGCAAAGTCTGTCCCACCGGAGTAATCGGAACCCAGTAATACATCTCTGCAGGACCACCATACGTGGTACATGGCTCAATAAGAGCAAACGCCTCCAACCGGCGTGCAGTCAGCCAACCCATACTAGGCTGAACAATAGTGCATGAGCCCATCTCATCCTGAGTAGCCAAACCAAAATATCTCGCCAATCGAGTAACATAGTGACCTCCACACAAACTACTACCATCTCTAGTACCAGTAGCTCTCTTCGACATCCACTTAGCCAACCTCCAAGGTACATTCACTAACCTCTTCCTGATAATCGAACTCAAATAAAACAAGTCAGGCCTCGAAACTTTCTCATGCCCCTCCTTGCGACCCACAATGGTGTAAGCCAACAATCTGTGAATGAGTCGATGACGAGGATCTCGAATACGCGTATAAAAAGGTGTCGAACTACCATAAGCACCCTGGGCAATAAACTGCCACTCCTGCTCAATCTCCAAATCAGTGAGCTTCTTCACAGCACCTGCAGAAATGTGGTCTAGAAAATGAGGGTTATCCAGCTCATTGGGCTCATAAAGCCCCAAACCCAAAGCAAACTGAACCAAGGTCATCTGTCTGGGCTGTCCCCCTAGCTGGAAGAAAATGGAATACTCAGTCCGTTGGGTCGACCTGGCATCAAACCTAAAAGTGCTGTAAAACTCTACAACCAACTCTCTGTAGATATCCTCCCTGATACTGAATAACCGGGACCAAGCATAGGAAACAAATCCAATGTTTCCATCCTCTAATACGTATGGAATAGCCAGTAAATTCCTAATGGCTTCAGCACCATTAGTAAACCCCTCTCTAGCAATCACATGCTCCAAAACATTCCAATTGACAGCATCAAATACCTCAATAGACTGGCCAATATTGGAAGCCAGACGATCTCCAAACTGCATCCTAGCAGTCTCAGAATATGACCCATGAAACGTGAGGTATCTATGTGATCTAATCAATGGGTTTCCCAAAGTCTCACCTCCTCGTGCTCTCCTGTTAGACATGATAACTGCTAAACAAAACAATTGTTAATAATACTAAATAAGCAGTTAATTGCAAAAAGATCACTAAAAATTTCGGCAGCATTTCGGCTCAAAATTGAATAATCCCCCATAAAGGTTCAGCCTAAAACTACCGCAATAATCAATTTCATGAACTTGAATTGCAATTTAAACAAAAACTACTCAATATGCATACATGTATATACTTAAATAAATATTCCTGACAATTGCCTAATCAAATGTATTATAATAACTTGGTACCATTTTGAATATACGAAATTTCACAATCACTAAACTTGAGTATTAGCAACTAGCAAACATTCATACAAACTCAAAATGAATTATTGTAACACAATTAATCAAAATAACAATTTATCACATAATCGTAATCACAAACACGTGTGTACCAAACAAATATTTGCATTAATCATCATGTGGTCAGAAAATTACTAAGCACTAAATTTAAACATAGCATAATTGAGTTTCTCATATTCTCATTTAATCGTTACTAACGAATAATTCGAATAATACCAAATATGCGATACAATTGAAAAACGAACATGATATTGCAATGCATACCGCAATTAGAACATAAATCAATCAAAACATGCCAATAATCATACGCATATCCAAATTACCCAAAATTCTATCCTAAACCCTAACTTCTAAACGAGCGATTTAAACAACGAAAATGAAAACGGGAAGTTATACCTTGTAGAGGAAAGTGCGTGTAACACGAATATGCAAAAATGGCGATGAATGCGTGGCCGAAATTTCCGTTTGGGGGTTGCGGAAGTGAAAACCGTAGGTGGTTTTTTTAGAAAAAGGGTTTTAGAAGTGAAAAATGAGAAAGAAGGAGGCTGCTGGCGGTTTTCTGCATTTTTGATCCATACGGCGTATGGATTCCATACGGCGTATGGATTACATAGGCCCATGTCAACTCATTAAACCCAGTCAACGGCCTGGTCCAGCGGCCCAATCAATCCATACGGCGTATGGATTCCATACGGCGTATGGATTGAAAAATCAGAATTTTTCAAAAAACGATTTTCAACCCATTTTTAACCCAAATTCACCATTAACTTTATATAATTAAATCTCAAACCTGGATGATAATCACGACTTCAAAATCTTCACAATTCCACACTATAAAATAAATAACAAAAATTAACAAATATTGAAAAGAAAAATATTCAAAATAATACTAATATTCAAATCACACATTCAAAAACAAATATCCAAACAAACAAAAGTCTAACATAATCCAAAACAAACCAAAATATTAGAAACAATCCAATAACATAAGGAATATAAAAGGGATGAAACGATGAAATTAGTTCAATGGATAGAGGACAAGGAAGCTCTTCATCATTTCAGTGACTACATGTTCAACCCCATTACCAAAAGTCGCAAAACTTTCTAAATGTCCATTGGTAACATGTTGAAGATAAACCAAGTCCCAGCTGATTCCTTTTGTCACCTTATTAATTACTCCCTCAGGTGCCAATACTAACTTATCACCTACCAGTTTGTACTCACGATCGGGATGATTCTTCTCAAACTCACTCATAAACTCCAAACAATCTGCCACTATCCCAGCATGCTTACTCAGAAACGGTTCTTTCCTTAAACTTCTTATTCTAGTTTCAATCCTTGCAATTACCTCATTCTGAACACAAGTTAGTTCTAATCCCGAATCCTTGAAGATTTCAACCAATTTAGTGTATATTTCCACCATCCCATAGTGGAAATGCTCCCTCATAGTTAGAACCTTATTGTTATCAACTAAAACATCCAAGTTCAGTACCACATAAGTAGCCAAATCAATATCACAATGAGGATGAATGAATTCCGGGTGTGGCCTTTCTTCCTCTTCCTTAGCAAAGCGATCCATTTTTGTCACCATTCCATGAAGATAGTAATGAATAGTACTCGTAACAATGAATCGATGAGGTGTAATATCCGTCAAATGGTCATCTGAATGTAGCAATCTAACCAACTCTCTCAAACCAAACCTAAATTCCTTGTCTGCTCCTGCCTTTGGATGACCAGTAGCCTCGTACAGAGCCCTAAGCATACGGCCAAGACACGCGGTCTGATTTGCCGAATAAGGAAATGCAGAATGCCTCAAAATCTCATAGATCTCCGTATATCTTTTCTTCTGAGCTGTGTAGAATTTCTCTTCCTCTTTAATCCTAGTTTCTAGAGATCCCCGAAAAGTAGTAAGGGCAATATAGAATTGCCTATCAATCCCATACTGACTCTCAATCATAGCTGCCTCCAACACATCTTTCACCAAAACCTGCTGACTATCAGTAAAATCCACAGTGGACCTGCTAATAATCTCAGAACTGAAAGGTATATCCCCTCTAAACTCCTCAAGTGCCGATAGCAACCCCTGACAAGATGAAGTAATAGGAACGGGAATACGGCCTAATTGGGTATAAGGAGGCACCCTCTCGGCGGAACTAGCATCCGAAGTAACAGACTGATCCCTCTTAACCATGTTATTATCATTAGCATCACTTTCAAAACTCCTCGCCATCGGACAAACCTAAATAAAAATAAATCTGAAAATACAAAACACCACTAACGAAAAACAAGTTAGTTCACACAAAATAAACAAAAATTAAATAACATGTACAATCTTAAATAAATGGAATTCCAACCGGCGGACGGATTTCCATCCGCCGGTTGAAACTAAAACCCCAAAAGTTTAACCAATTAAAGGATAATTAGTTTCAACCAGTGAATTAATGAAAACAGGTTACAAAATTAATTAAACTCCTTAAAACAACTTTATTGAAACTTAATTAACAAAAGTTACTTTTAAAAAGAAAGAATTAAAAATTATTAATTTCTATTCAAATAAACACAACCGCTTTCCCCGGCAGCGGCGCCAAAAACTTGATGTCGCTAGTGAAAGCGCGTCTTGTTTTATAATTTATAAATAGAAATACCTAATAAATAATTTCAAGCAACCAGGCAAGAATACCCGATCAATTGTAAATATAGATTTGGTAAGTCAGATTCGAACACAGGGAAAATGTGGAATATTTAAAATAAAAATTAACAATTAACAATTAACTAGAAAGCAGTAAATATGGGGGGCGTTTTAGTTCCGTGCGAACATTGTAGAAAACATTTAATTAAAAATAAACAAACTTAAATAAAACTTTAAATTAAAATAACAAATAAATAATAATAATAAATCCTAATTGGAAGGAACAAGTGATTGTATAGTTAATGTCACTTAGATTCATATTTCCCGATTTATTACGTATTGATTATCTAATTGTGATTCTTTTAGATCAACTTAATACCAAATTCTTCAATGAATACTAAGTCGAATATGAACTAGCCAACGTTTCGGGTCCAACTAATTCCTATAATCTAGGGTCCAACATGAAACACTGGTTCCAATGTCACAAGATGATCAGTCAATTGTGTGCCTTTCCCTAAATTATGCATTAAACATTCACAACGTATTATAATTAACTCTATTGGTATGACTCAACAATACCCAATAATTAACTTATTGTCTTGCTCATTTTAAAGTAGATTATTATTGTATACTCGACCTATCAGACTCAACGTATTTAGTGATAATTCAAAACCCTAAAGTTATGACCATCAATAGTTAATAATATTAAAGGAACTCAATCTCAACAACATTATTAACCACGTGAAGTAACAATAATAACTAGTTACCAATAAACAAGTGTCCACGAGTAATATAACCGTTTTCAATCAAATAACTTATTCAATACGCAATTATAATCGTTCAATAATCATAATCTAAGTTAAATCAACTTCACAGTCACATTAATATTCAATCCATCATCAAAACAGAAATATTCAGATTCATTATAACAAATTCTTCAATGAAAATAAAGAAACGAAATATACCGAATCGATTAACGATGAACTACGAAAGATTAGAGCGAATTATCCTCGATCCTAAGCTTTCGTACCTCCAAACTACTCCTAAAAATCGTAATATAAACCCTAAAAGTCGTCTGAAACCGAAAGAAATCGAAAAACCTTCAAAAACTCTCGAAATAAGGTTTAAAACGCGTTTTTATACTTCTGTGGTTTTTGATCCATACGGCGTATGGATTTCCATACGGCGTATGGATTGATTTCAAGCCCAGCCCAGACTCGCGTAACCTGGGCCTCCACTGCAGCAATCCATACGGCGTATGGATTCCATACGGCGTATGGATGCTTTTTCCAGCCGATTTCTTGACTTTTCTTCCTTTCTTCTTTTCTACGACTTTGACTTCTCATTATTCTTCAAATATGCCTCATTTAGCTTGATTATTGACTGTTTTCCGTTCCTTTTCCATAAACGCTCCATTTCCACATCTATTTGCAAATATGAAAGAAATCAATATCTATTCTAAACAAAATGCAATAAAAACATTCAAGATTAGGGGTAAAATACTACTAAAATATAGTACTTTTGAGCGTTTATCAAACATCCCCCACTTGAATCCTACTTGTCCTCAAGTAGACTATCGATTCAAAAATCAAATTCTTAGGAAAACAGTCATCTCCATTAAACTAAATAACTAAAGTAGGAATTACACAACATCACCCGTCTTCAACTCAAATGTTTAAATTTAAAAATCTGTTAATTCTAAAAATAATTATTAAGAAACTATGAGATTTACAAAAACTGATCTACACATAGAGTTATTATTCTAAAACATTAAATAGTTCACAATAATTACTGATATTGTTATCCACTTAAACAATCTATAATTGAATACTCGAGCTCAACTTATTATTATTCGTGTAAATATTCCCTTAGATTCCCAAAAACTATATACCTTCATACTCATAATATGCCAATATTACATATCTTGAAATTTAATCAAAACAATCATTTTTCAAATCAAGACAGAGGTGACAGGTCTGTGCCTCAACACAACAAAGCAACATAACTTGATTTTGGTTTAGCAATAATGTTTTTAGTCAAACCATTGGTGAAAGGTCTGTACCTCAGTACAACAAAGCGACTTAATTTGACCACATTTTACAATCATGAGTTATTAAACTCTTTTGCTCTTTTTCATTAGATATACTGACGGAGACCAGGTCTGTACTTTCGTACAACAGAGGAAACAACACCCAGTATATCCCCAAATGATGTTAATTAAATTCTCAAAAATATGGCATATCACACATTACTAATATGAAAATTAAGACATATGTCATACATAGCTAAAGTTCATCTACAAGTAACATTTACTCCTTAATTATCATTTCTTAACAGCTCAAACATTCTCATATAAATCGCCTATCAATACATCATATAATGAAGCTAAATAACATCTTTAATAGCTTTAGTATTTAATTAAAAGTGTAGAAAATTTTAAATCCAACCTACAAAGTTTCAAAATAATTATCTCTAGAAAACAAGAAATTTAAATGCAAAAATTTGGTTGAAAAATGGGTAACTCATAACCTCCTAGTTACTTACCTTAATAAGATAACTATTAACCAAATTACAAAATCATTTACTTATTAACAAACAATTATGTGGAAATTTCACTTCTTTTCTCTCCCATCCCCCACTTAAAGATGTACAATGTCCTCATTGTACAAATAATGACATGCTTAAAAGAAAACGGGAAAAAGAGAAAGTAACTTAGAACAGAAAAACTCCCCTGGAATAGTGTGCAGTTTAATGACAAGGATGATACGAATTTCCCACATCCTCGCGATTCAATTATTCGTTGCGCTGAACTTACTGCCAGCATGACACGTACTCACAACACAATTCTGAGGGAACAATCAACAAACATAATTAAATAATACCAAATTAAAAACAACCGAATTAAAAACAACCAAACCTAAAACTACCAATCCGACATAATTAATCAAACCTACAAATAAAAACAGTTATAATAATAATAATAAAACAATAATAATAATAGTGTCTGGAATCATAAACCAAATAGGATGAACATCATCCTAATCACTGTCATCATCCTGGCGGTACCGGTACTGGTGAGAAAGCGCTCCATACTCTGACTGCGATGGTGGTGGTGGTCGTGGCATGAACTCAGGTGGCATCTGGTACTGAAATGGCTGATATATAGGTCCAGAAGGAAACTGACCAAACAGCTGCTCAAACAAGCCATCCTGGTAGTCCAAGTGTGCACTGGTCTGATGAAAATGCTGTCTCTGCATCAGATCTATCTGATCAAACCTCTGAGTCTGCTGTAACTGCATCTGGTGCATCTGCTGAGACAACTGATCAAACTCTGTAGCATACCCTCTGTTACGGCCTCGTGCCGTACCTCGACCTCTATCACTGCCACTCGTGTCTCCTCTGGCTCTAGCCTGCCTCAACTGCAAAGTCTGTCCCACCGGAGTAATCGGAACCCAGTAATACATCTCTGCAGGACCACCATACGTGGTACATGGCTCAATAAGAGCAAACGCCTCCAACCGGCGTGCAGTCAGCCAACCCATACTAGGCTGAACAATAGTGCATGAGCCCATCTCATCCTGAGTAGCCAAACCAAAATATCTCGCCAATCGAGTAACATAGTGACCTCCACACAAACTACTACCATCTCTAGTACCAGTAGCTCTCTTCGACATCCACTTAGCCAACCTCCAAGGTACATTCACTAACCTCTTCCTGATAATCGAACTCAAATAAAACAAGTCAGGCCTCGAAACTTTCTCATGCCCCTCCTTGCGACCCACAATGGTGTAAGCCAACAATCTGTGAATGAGTCGATGACGAGGATCTCGAATACGCGTATAAAAAGGTGTCGAACTACCATAAGCACCCTGGGCAATAAACTGCCACTCCTGCTCAATCTCCAAATCAGTGAGCTTCTTCACAGCACCTGCAGAAATGTGGTCTAGAAAATGAGGGTTATCCAGCTCATTGGGCTCATAAAGCCCCAAACCCAAAGCAAACTGAACCAAGGTCATCTGTCTGGGCTGTCCCCCTAGCTGGAAGAAAATGGAATACTCAGTCCGTTGGGTCGACCTGGCATCAAACCTAAAAGTGCTGTAAAACTCTACAACCAACTCTCTGTAGATATCCTCCCTGATACTGAATAACCGGGACCAAGCATAGGAAACAAATCCAATGTTTCCATCCTCTAATACGTATGGAATAGCCAGTAAATTCCTAATGGCTTCAGCACCATTAGTAAACCCCTCTCTAGCAATCACATGCTCCAAAACATTCCAATTGACAGCATCAAATACCTCAATAGACTGGCCAATATTGGAAGCCAGACGATCTCCAAACTGCATCCTAGCAGTCTCAGAATATGACCCATGAAACGTGAGGTATCTATGTGATCTAATCAATGGGTTTCCCAAAGTCTCACCTCCTCGTGCTCTCCTGTTAGACATGATAACTGCTAAACAAAACAATTGTTAATAATACTAAATAAGCAGTTAATTGCAAAAAGATCACTAAAAATTTCGGCAGCATTTCGGCTCAAAATTGAATAATCCCCCATAAAGGTTCAGCCTAAAACTACCGCAATAATCAATTTCATGAACTTGAATTGCAATTTAAACAAAAACTACTCAATATGCATACATGTATATACTTAAATAAATATTCCTGACAATTGCCTAATCAAATGTATTATAATAACTTGGTACCATTTTGAATATACGAAATTTCACAATCACTAAACTTGAGTATTAGCAACTAGCAAACATTCATACAAACTCAAAATGAATTATTGTAACACAATTAATCAAAATAACAATTTATCACATAATCGTAATCACAAACACGTGTGTACCAAACAAATATTTGCATTAATCATCATGTGGTCAGAAAATTACTAAGCACTAAATTTAAACATAGCATAATTGAGTTTCTCATATTCTCATTTAATCGTTACTAACGAATAATTCGAATAATACCAAATATGCGATACAATTGAAAAACGAACATGATATTGCAATGCATACCGCAATTAGAACATAAATCAATCAAAACATGCCAATAATCATACGCATATCCAAATTACCCAAAATTCTATCCTAAACCCTAACTTCTAAACGAGCGATTTAAACAACGAAAATGAAAACGGGAAGTTATACCTTGTAGAGGAAAGTGCGTGTAACACGAATATGCAAAAATGGCGATGAATGCGTGGTCGAAATTTCCGTTTGGGGGTTGCGGAAGTGAAAACCGTAGGTGGTTTTTTTAGAAAAAGGGTTTTAGAAGTGAAAAATGAGAAAGAAGGAGGCTGCTGGCGGTTTTCTGCATTTTTGATCCATACGGCGTATGGATTCCATACGGCGTATGGATTACATAGGCCCATGTCAACTCATTAAACCCAGTCAACGGCCTGGTCCAGCGGCCCAATCAATCCATACGGCGTATGGATTCCATACGGCGTATGGATTGAAAAATCAGAATTTTTCAAAAAACGATTTTCAACCCATTTTTAACCCAAATTCACCATTAACTTTATATAATTAAATCTCAAACCTGGATGATAATCACGA
Source organism: Helichrysum umbraculigerum (assembly GCA_949592205.1). NCBI lineage: Eukaryota > Viridiplantae > Streptophyta > Magnoliopsida > Asterales > Asteraceae > Helichrysum > Helichrysum umbraculigerum. The sequence continues at coordinate 12,431,774 of CATIUR010000004.1, read as the reverse complement.
CTTCAAAATCTTCACAATTCCACACTATAAAATAAATAACAAAAATTAACAAATATTGAAAAGAAAAATATTCAAAATAATACTAATATTCAAATCACACATTCAAAAACAAATATCCAAACAAACAAAAGTCTAACATAATCCAAAACAAACCAAAATATTAGAAACAATCCAATAACATAAGGAATATAAAAGGGATGAAACGATGAAATTAGTTCAATGGATAGAGGACAAGGAAGCTCTTCATCATTTCAGTGACTACATGTTCAACCCCATTACCAAAAGTCGCAAAACTTTCTAAATGTCCATTGGTAACATGTTGAAGATAAACCAAGTCCCAGCTGATTCCTTTTGTCACCTTATTAATTACTCCCTCAGGTGCCAATACTAACTTATCACCTACCAGTTTGTACTCACGATCGGGATGATTCTTCTCAAACTCACTCATAAACTCCAAACAATCTGCCACTATCCCAGCATGCTTACTCAGAAACGGTTCTTTCCTTAAACTTCTTATTCTAGTTTCAATCCTTGCAATTACCTCATTCTGAACACAAGTTAGTTCTAATCCCGAATCCTTGAAGATTTCAACCAATTTAGTGTATATTTCCACCATCCCATAGTGGAAATGCTCCCTCATAGTTAGAACCTTATTGTTATCAACTAAAACATCCAAGTTCAGTACCACATAAGTAGCCAAATCAATATCACAATGAGGATGAATGAATTCCGGGTGTGGCCTTTCTTCCTCTTCCTTAGCAAAGCGATCCATTTTTGTCACCATTCCATGAAGATAGTAATGAATAGTACTCGTAACAATGAATCGATGAGGTGTAATATCCGTCAAATGGTCATCTGAATGTAGCAATCTAACCAACTCTCTCAAACCAAACCTAAATTCCTTGTCTGCTCCTGCCTTTGGATGACCAGTAGCCTCGTACAGAGCCCTAAGCATACGGCCAAGACACGCGGTCTGATTTGCCGAATAAGGAAATGCAGAATGCCTCAAAATCTCATAGATCTCCGTATATCTTTTCTTCTGAGCTGTGTAGAATTTCTCTTCCTCTTTAATCCTAGTTTCTAGAGATCCCCGAAAAGTAGTAAGGGCAATATAGAATTGCCTATCAATCCCATACTGACTCTCAATCATAGCTGCCTCCAACACATCTTTCACCAAAACCTGCTGACTATCAGTAAAATCCACAGTGGACCTGCTAATAATCTCAGAACTGAAAGGTATATCCCCTCTAAACTCCTCAAGTGCCGATAGCAACCCCTGACAAGATGAAGTAATAGGAACGGGAATACGGCCTAATTGGGTATAAGGAGGCACCCTCTCGGCGGAACTAGCATCCGAAGTAACAGACTGATCCCTCTTAACCATGTTATTATCATTAGCATCACTTTCAAAACTCCTCGCCATCGGACAAACCTAAATAAAAATAAATCTGAAAATACAAAACACCACTAACGAAAAACAAGTTAGTTCACACAAAATAAACAAAAATTAAATAACATGTACAATCTTAAATAAATGGAATTCCAACCGGCGGACGGATTTCCATCCGCCGGTTGAAACTAAAACCCCAAAAGTTTAACCAATTAAAGGATAATTAGTTTCAACCAGTGAATTAATGAAAACAGGTTACAAAATTAATTAAACTCCTTAAAACAACTTTATTGAAACTTAATTAACAAAAGTTACTTTTAAAAAGAAAGAATTAAAAATTATTAATTTCTATTCAAATAAACACAACCGCTTTCCCCGGCAGCGGCGCCAAAAACTTGATGTCGCTAGTGAAAGCGCGTCTTGTTTTATAATTTATAAATAGAAATACCTAATAAATAATTTCAAGCAACCAGGCAAGAATACCCGATCAATTGTAAATATAGATTTGGTAAGTCAGATTCGAACACAGGGAAAAGGTGGAATATTTAAAATAAAAATTAACAATTAACAATTAACTAGAAAGCAGTAAATATGGGGGGCGTTTTAGTTCCGTGCGAACATTGTAGAAAACATTTAATTAAAAATAAACAAACTTAAATAAAACTTTAAATTAAAATAACAAATAAATAATAATAATAAATCCTAATTGGAAGGAACAAGTGATTGTATAGTTAATGTCACTTAGATTCATATTTCCCGATTTATTACGTATTGATTATCTAATTGTGATTCTTTTAGATCAACTTAATACCAAATTCTTCAATGAATACTAAGTCGAATATGAACTAGCCAACGTTTCGGGTCCAACTAATTCCTATAATCTAGGGTCCAACATGAAACACTGGTTCCAATGTCACAAGATGATCAGTCAATTGTGTGCCTTTCCCTAAATTATGCATTAAACATTCACAACGTATTATAATTAACTCTATTGGTATGACTCAACAATACCCAATAATTAACTTATTGTCTTGCTCATTTTAAAGTAGATTATTATTGTATACTCGACCTATCAGACTCAACGTATTTAGTGATAATTCAAAACCCTAAAGTTATGACCATCAATAGTTAATAATATTAAAGGAACTCAATCTCAACAACATTATTAACCACGTGAAGTAACAATAATAACTAGTTACCAATAAACAAGTATCCACGAGTAATATAACCGTTTTCAATCAAATAACTTATTCAATACGCAATTATAATCGTTCAATAATCATAATCTAAGTTAAATCAACTTCACAATCACATTAATATTCAATCCATCATCAAAACAGAAATATTCAGATTTATTATAACAAATTCTTCAATGAAAATAAAGAAACGAAATATACCGAATCGATTAACGATGAACTACGAAAGATTAGAGCTAATTATCCTCGATCCTAAGCTTTCGTACCTCCAAACTACTCCTAAAATTCGTAATATAAACCCTAAAAGTCGTCTGAAACCGAAAGAAATCGAAAAACCTTCAAAAACTCTCGAAATAAGGTTTAAAACGTGTTTTTATACTTCTGTGGTTTTTGATCCATACGGCGTATGGATTTCCATACGGCGTATGGATTGATTTCAAGCCCAGCCCAGACTCGCGTAACCTGGGCCTCCACTGCAGCAATCCATACGGCGTATGGATTCCATACGGCGTATGGATGCTTTTTCCAGCCGATTTCTTGACTTTTCTTCCTTTCTTCTTTTCTTCGACTTCGACTTCTCATTATTCTTCAAATATGCCTCATTTAGCTTGATTATTAACTGTTTTCCGTTCCTTTTCCATAAACGCTCCATTTCCACATCTATTTGCAAATATGAACGAAATCAATATCTATTCTAAACAAAATGCAATAAAAACATTCAAGATTAGGGGTAAAATACTACTAAAATATAGTACTTTTGAGCGTTTATCATTGAGCATTGGTTTTTTGTTAATTTTACTCTAGTTGTTACTTTAAACATGCACTTTGTGGTTGCAAAAATGCTCATTATATTGAATTCCTACCACTGAGAGATTGATTGATAGTCTTAAGTGGGTATGTGAAACACCCCGACATTTAGAGTCGTTTTTTTTATTTTTTTATAACTTATTATATAATTTAACTGTACCTTTTGATATCAATTTTTATAATATAATTAAATAACTTTTATGTCATTTTATTTACAATTTGGAAGATCCTGACAAACGAGGGAATCCGCCGGATTCAAACGACCTTCAGACACACTTCACAACCAGAACTCTTAAAAGCAATTCGGTTAGCTGAATCCGCCCGGATTCCCAGGGAATCCGCCGGATTCCCAACAGCTACAACAGATTTCAGAATCAGCAACTCAAATTACCATTTTACGAACTTTAAACCTGCATATCTTGAAAACGACACATCGAACGAATATAAAACTTTGCAGGCACATGTAATATGATTATACAAACATTTCCTAATTACCACTTTTCAAAATTTCGCAATTTACCGGAATTTTAGCCATTGACTCAAAATGACCATTTTAAACTCATTTTACTTGACATACCAATTCACAAACCATACATAATCGAGTTCTCAAACTTTGACACTTACTTTGACTATAAAAATAGGACTTAAAGCAATAATTACAAGTTACATACTTGCATCATAGCTCATTTTAACTCTTTAACCCAATTGTTGCCCATTTAGACACTTTTGACCCGTTTGGATCTTTACCCATATAACCACATATCCAACACTTAAGTTTCATTACATTGACTATTTTAAGTCAAACCAAAGCACTATTTTCATTCAAACTTCACTTGAACAATTTACATACTTTTCAACATATCACCTTCAAAACAAGTTTTAACTTTAATTACACAAGACTTTAACTTTCAAGATAGTAAAACGAAATCATTTCTTCTTAACCAAAAAGGGGTGATCTTATACATATCATGATCATGATTCAAAAGGATTTAAAACTTGTTACCGACTAGCAACAAGCCACCATTAGTCTTTAAGCCGGTCCCTTGCCCAAATCTTCACGCTTGCCACTTGAATCACCTAAAAAGGATAAACTTAAAACAATAAGCACATTGCTTAGTAAGTAAGGGATACTTCAACAATAACTTAACACTTTAACAAATTAAGGATCCTTAATCACTTCCACAAAGTTAATCACAAGGATTAACTACTTCCACAAGTGACCCTAATGTCATTCCTTGGCTAACATCAAGCAAATGACATAGAAATCACTAATTTAACAAAATCCCATTACTTACCTTGGCTTGGTTTAAAAGAAACACTTAATCCAACTTGAGCACTTTGATCACCTAAACATATAAGCACATAATTCACATGAATGGCTTAATCATTTAATCAATTCTTAACTTATAACATAGGTGTTAATTCAATAACAACACTTTACTCAATTTATTTGGTTTTCACTTTCTTTATAACCTACTAGTTATCCATATCAATTCAAGAATCACTTTATTAACATGTAGAAACTCTTCTTTAACTATCTCTTTACTCAATTTAAACTTTAATTCAAAACCCCATAACTAGGGTTTATGAATTTCACTTAGACTAATTAAATTAAACAAACAAGATAATGAATTGTACCTTATACAAGTAGAATTAGGAAATTCAAACACAAGAACATCAAAACCCTAGCTTAATTGGAATTTCTTCTTCTCCTCACTCTCAATCGTCTCTTTCTCTATCCCTCTCCCCGTGTATTCTTTTTTTTTAATTCACGTACAGGAAACAAGGGGAAAAGACTAGAAATCTGATTTTAATAATACTACTTTCTGTTTAGTCCTTCATCTTCTATACTTAACACATTAAGCCCCTTAAACTCATTTTCTTTCATACTTCAAGTCCTATTAACTAAAAATACTTACATTATTAATCCTTTATAACTTACTTTTTTAACTTCTAAAAATATGTAAACACATAACACATTATATATATATATATATATATATATATATATATATATATATATATATATATATATATATATATATATATATATATATCTTCAACTTAGAAATTTAATACTTAAAATATTGTTAAAAACTTACAAATTTAAGGGCGTTACAGTATGCACCACATTTGTTCAAGGTGTGCACTTAATAGTAAATATGTCAAAAGCTTCATGAAAAATCATTTTTTTACACTACCGATATTGCTCACAGGGTATGCACGTGCATACCCTATGTTACACATGCATCTGCCACTGCCGCTAGGCAAAAGACCATTTAGTAGCAAAGGTATAAAACTATAAATTATATTATGTTTGTAGACTTAAATAACTCAAAAAATTTAAAAACTCACATTATTATTATGTTAATTAAATTATGATATGATATATATTGTAACTGAGAGTTAACTTTAGGGTATAAAACTATAGTTATGATACATTAATGGAGTTACAGAATATTGTAACATACAATTAATTATGATATATTATTGTTTGTATTTATTTGCATCGACTTTAAGTTTTTAATATATCTAATGATTATAACACTTCACATTAAAAATGTACAAACAACAAATGATGTATTTAAAACCTTTAATTACAGGGGTAGAAATGTAATGCAACTATCCGATTTTGAGTTTTAAAACTTTGCACTCAAACGTTTTATGTATTTAGTTTTAGTATATAACTATGTAACACCCTCAAATTTATTGTTTAGCGAAAGCACGATTTGGGTGTTACGAATCAATAATCACAGCATGAAGATATATAATGAACGACCACTATATGCGTCGTTTTACATTTGTATTGATAAAACCAAAAGTTTACATCAAAAATATTGTTTACATTAGCTCGGTTGAAATTGAGAGATTTAAATACATAATTAATCTATACAAAATATAATAATGCAGCTAAATCTCTGATTGTTTGCATGATGACTCGAGCTAATTGATCCTTACTTGAGCAGTCCAACCTACTGCTGGTCACCTGTGATACATGCTAAAATTGGTCAGCGAAAAGCTGGTGAGCTCACAGGTTTGTATGTCAACACATATTTGTATGAACCGCAAGATTTATAATTGAATTTAAAATGCAATTAAGAAAATTAAAAGTTATACAGTCATGAGCACATAGTCTGAGCTTAACTTGAGTTGTCAGGCCCACTTAAGGAAACCTAACTTGAAGGCCCCCACGAGTGTCTAATCCACACTCGTCATCCCAAATGCTAATACGTCCGTTTGACCAGTTAGTGCGTGCTAACCCGGACGAGGATTGTCAATCCTATATGATATCATATACTAACATTTACGCTACAAATGTATTACCAGACTATGCTATGGAGGACTTTATTGATTAGTTGAAAACAACTCATGCAGTATTTGTATTGATTTGTACTTTCGTTCAACATGTAAATAAAACGAGCATTGTAATCACACCCCAATTATGTAAAGCAGTAAAATAGGGGCCATGAGACTCACCTGAGTCTTGAAAGTTTGAATTAATAACTTGGATTGATTTGCCTTGAAGTGTGGTCCGAAGACTTGTAACCTGAAGGTGTCCATGACACGCGATGGTTATTAATTGTTTAGGCATCTCGAAAGATTACCTTTGTAGTTGTTTGTCCAAATTACCCCGATTTGGTTGATTGACTTGTCCAAATTACTACGATTTGGTTGATTGAATTGTATGTTTGAAAACGTGTACGGCCCGTTGGTGATTAATTGTAATAATAGTCTTGATGTTACCACATTGATTTCGAAGCGTTATACTTGAAAAACAAATTCCATTATGTTTGAAAAGTTGTATCGTATAAGTGTTTTGAAGTTGTACTGTTTGTCCCTATATTAGGATCTAAACGGAACGAGTCACTCAATCGTTTGCGGAATCAACGATTAAGTTATTAACTAAACACACGAATAATCAATACGCAATGAATTCGAACCAAAACGTTTGTATATTGAATTATAATCGATCAGATTACAGAGATTTCGACAAATGGCGTTTAGGGTTTGGTCCACCCTAAACAGAAAACATAAATACGTTTATATACATAATCTGGCACCTGCGACGTCGCACACGACGTCGCAGGCCCAAGCCCATGCGACGTTGACTACGTCGCAGGCCCAATACCTGACGTCGCACCTGCGACGTTACAGCCAACGTCGCAGGAATCAGGAAAACTAATTCTAATTACAAACTACGAGCTAGACCAACTGACAGACACAAACATGTACCAACAAACTCCCCCGTGTCTTCAGCTTGGTCTTCAAAAATCTTCTTTAAACCCAGCTCGCAGGAAATTGGCCGTCAGCATGAATTTCATTAGCCACACAAACAGTAACAACATTGTAAAACTGCTCGGCTAAACGTCTGTTGAACTCATTCTTCTGACCAACACGAATCCGATCATCATAGAGTTTTCTTAAATCTTTTTCATGAAAATTAATCAAACTCATCGGATCATACAGTCTAAACGTTGCTTGCTTCAAATTCCATATACCTCCAACTTCTGGCCACGGTTCAGAATCTGGAACAAAAGTAATAACCGCTTCACCAGTTTGTGAATCAAGTTCCCATTTTACAAGTCTTCTCAGAAAATAATAAGGAACTGGTTCCAGAGGTATCTCAGTCAAACAGTTAGCAGGCGGATAGTGAACTTTAACCATAGGCTTCCTGGTGACTGGATCAATCTTCTTTTTCCACGTATACCGAGTGCCCAACGTCGGTTTCAATTTAGAATATGTCTTCGATAACACTTCCCGACGTAAATTTCTCTGAATAAACTCAGCATAATCATTATCGAACGGATTAATCAATTTAAGCTGAGCTAATCGATTAATCTCTCATTTTGGAAAGGTACTTAATCTATCAAAACGCATTCTAAAGTACTGAACTCCATCTTCTCTCTTAATCATAAAAAGATTCCTCTGACACTTCCAGCTTTTAATAACTCCGGTATAATTTCGACTAACCCGGTACACTTGACGTTTAACTGGAATAGGAACTGGATTTCGTCCCTTAGGCCACCATTTCTTGTTTCTTTCTTTCTTTTCTTCAGCAGTATATTTCTTTGTAATATCCGTAGATTCTTGAGCTGCTGAGTCCGGTGCCTGTGTCTCTTGAGCTGGAGTTGCAGCAGAACTTGATTCTCCATGTTGAGTTTTAGCAGGTATCTCATCTTCACTTGAATCAGATTCTAAAATCGGTGCACCATCGTAAGCTTCCCCAGATTGTGCATCATCATACGTTTCATCTGAATTCAACTGTTCTTCTTCAATCGAAACATCCTCATTCATCTCAAAAGCATTCTCCGTTTCTTCCTCAGAGCCAACTCCACTGGCCATTCTCTGAATAAACGATAAGTCAGCGAATGAATAATCAACGGCCAGTGGTCTCGGTTGCCCTGGAATATCATCAACACAAAAATAATCCAAAACAGAAATATTTTCATTAACATTTTCAAGTACAGGGTTGGGGTTTACAGACGCAGGTTCACTTGACTCTAAATTAGGTACCCCAGACCCAGACTCCCCCGAGGCAAGTAACCTGCCTTCCAAAACATTAACCCTATGCTTCGTTTCCTCAAGCTCCTTAGATTGAACCTCGATCAGCGCAGCTTGCTCAGCAATCTTTTCATCTTGAGCTATCATCATTTGCTGCATTCTCTGGATATCATTCATCATCTTTTGCATAAAAGCTGGTGTCGGTTGAATCTCAAAAGCATCTTGAGGCGACGGGTTGAATGGAGCTCTTGCCGACGAAGAACGACGAACACGACGACTAGGTCGATAAGTTACATCAGCAGAATCATCGTCACCTCGAGTACGTTTCCCAGTATCCCTTGGAGGTACATACTTGCGTCCTTGTCTGATCCTACGCTGAATCCTCAGATATCGGAAAGAATCGGTAATCCGGATACGTTCCATCTCAGAGGGATGCGGAACAGTACCGTCCGAGTGCTCAGGCGTCGGACCACCATCCTGAGGACCTACATTTGCTGTAGCTTCAGAATCAGATACTTCAACCGTGTCATGAGATGCTGAATTATCCGAGTCAACATGCCCAAACTGCTCGATGTTTTCCAAAATAGCCTCCACATGCTCCCCCGCAGCTTGAACATGAATGTTCACAAGCGGTTGCTGCGGTTGCTGTGGTGCCGGAATGTCCATATACTGAGGTTTCGGTGGCGGTACATAATTCTCATCCACAATAGAACCAAATAAGGGAACATCCCTTGGTGCCTCAACCCCTTTCTCATAACCTGCACAAATAGTAAAGATCCGACTCATCATCGGTGAAATCTTTAGTTGCTGATCGATATCACCCTGTACCTGAAGATCTGGATGATGACGATTGATGTGCAACTGAATAAATCTCGGATATAAGATCCATTTCTGATCCCCGGCATTCGCATTATCAACCATAGCCTTGAAGATAAATCCCGAGAAGTTGAACGGCTTGTTGTACACTAACGCTAACATGGCAGAAGCCAAACTTCGGCTCATCCCATCCGTTCCACCTTTCCTATTTCCCAAGCAAACAATAATTACGTGCATCAAATATCTCCAAACACGTGTGAGATTCGCTTTTCGATACTGATCAGTGGGAATCCCGGGATATCCAATCCTTTGCATAGCTCCCGTAACGAAAATATGATCAAAACCGACTGGCATATTCGGTTGATCGTTCAGCTGTAAAAGTTCCCAAATACTCTGTTCAGTAATTGTGGTCTCAGTGTTAAGAACTGTAGAGACCAGTCGTTGAACGTTGTTATCAGTAACAACATTTGCGTTTCTCTAGAAAGGGTTGATCAGATTTCCAAAAACCACAGTGTTATCGGAAATGGCGTGGAATACCCTTGATCGTCTCAAAAATGCAATCATCTGACTATACGGTGCAGCTTTATCAGAAGTGTTAGCAAGGTAAGCAGCCGTATTATGACGCGCCTCAAAAATCAAAGCCATATCTGCAAAAACAGAAACAGATTGCAACTCGAAAAAGGTTAGCAAAAAAATGTTACATTTTTGAAAAACCTTTATAAACTTCCTGGAACTAGCGACGTAGCCACTGACGTCGCATAACACAGAGCGACGTAGAAATGTACGTCGCCAAAAATCAAAATAAATTGAAAAGCGACGTAATGCTTGACGTCGCAGAAAATTCGAGCGACGTCAAGAGGGACGTCGCATTTTGCAATTTATTGTGAAATTAATCACATTAATAAAAGTAGCGACGTAGTGAGGGACGTCGCGTAGGACGTCGCGGTAAAAGGCGACGTAGGGAAGGGCGACGTAGGCAATTAATAATAGTTAAGTATAGCGACGTAGGCCACGACGTCGCAGCGTACGTCGCAACGACGAACAGTCGTCCCAACCCAGAAAACCTAACCCTCGAATTTAGGGGTTTTCAAAATCAATCGCACAATAAGGTGCGGCTAACAATGGTGATTACGAAAATATAAGTTATAACATTTACAACATCCAATTCACCATCGAATTTTACCCAAAACCGAAACCCTTTAAACCGGAAAATATAAATGACAATTATGGCATAAATACACGGTGAAAAGAGGTAAAGGTGGTACCTAAGTGTGTGGAATAACGAGTAGAACAAGAATACGTGAATGAATCGTAATGAAAACGGCTTGAAATCACAAAGATGCACGAAACAACGCTACGTCGCAAATCGCCAGAGGTACGTCGCAGGTGAATAGTGAATAGTGTGACGTGTTACGTCGCGGTTGAGACTATATATAGTCTAACCCTATGTGCGACGTAGACTGGGACGTCGCAAGCGACGGCAAACGTAACGTCGCATAAAGCAGTTAGAATATTTCAAAAACCGTTTACCCGTTATTTTAGCAAATAATATCCAAATAACTCGTGACTTGAAAAAAATAACTTAGAATAAAAATTACTAACACTCTATTTTTGGTGACGGAGTTGTTTGTCTGTTTAGGGATCATATCGGAATAACATGCAATTATTAGGAATAGTAAGTGTTATTTCGATCATCAGTATATTTGTCCACTTTAAATTTACTTGGCACATTTAAAACACTTTTTATAAAAATTATTTCAAGACGATTATTGGTATTGTTTGTCCACCTAAACATGTTACATCCGTATTTGTGAGCTAACCTTTATTGTTAGTATGAATATTAATTTTGTGAAACCTATTATATGATATACTGATAAACTTTAGTAAAACACATAATACTGCATATTTTACAGACAAGGTAAATATTACAAGACCAAGTTTATCTCGGCTATCTTGTAACATACACTTGACCTTCAAATTTAGGCATACATCAAACCGACTATGAAGATACTAGTGGCCCCAGATCTGTACTTAGTACAACAGAGGGTCCCTTAGTATGAACATAATAAGTTTGAGACTATTTGCATAACTAATGGATTCAGGTCTGTACGTGAGTACAACAATAGTCACCATTAGTTAGGCGAATAACCATATTATTACTATATGCCAATTATACATTTACATAATCATTATAACAGTATATGACAGTACTTCCATTTATCAATTAAGACTTATGTCATACATCATATAACAATTTTCACAAAGTAATAGACAAGTTTTAATATTACTTCTTACTCACTCACAAACCGGTGTGTATCACGCCTACCAATACATCGTGTAATGAAGATAATTTAAATAGAAACTGTTTTAAGTGTGTCATATAAACCTACTGACACATCCAAGATAAATCTTAAAATTCCATTTTGTGCATGGCACCCGATGTACTATCATATCCCAAGTTGTTTACAGACACAACTTCAACGTCTATTTTAAAAATGTTGCAACCTTGCGTTTTCTTTAATACTAAAGAGTATAAAGAGTGGTTGTTGCGAATTCCCTGAGAATACACTGTCATCGCCTGTGATGTTGTGTTATTCTCTGGAGTCTTGGGAGCTGAAGGTGTGGTGAATCCAGATGATGGATATTTATTCTCCACACATTCCTTAGCAAAGTGTCCATGAATCTGACAGATTTTGCATTTCACCTTGCTTTTATTAAAACCAAGACCTGTATCACCATCATCATCCAGGTCCTTTTTGCCCGTTCTCTGAAGAAATTTCTTTGTCCTTTGGGTTATCATGGCCATGCTCCATTTGATGTCCATTTGCTCGAGATCGTCAGAATCGATCTGTTCAAAGTCTTCCTCAGTAAGCTGTAGAGTACTAGCCTTCTTTGAAAGGAAAGTCTCATAAGAGTTGAGGAAAGCTGCAAAGATTTTAGCATGATCCTCAGTAGCCTTTGAAGGAGCTGTATGATCTGTATGAGAAGTATAGGAAGCATATGAAGTGCTAGTAAAAGTAGATGCTGCTGAGTTGGAAGTAGATCTGGAAGTATCATTTAGACTAGGAATTTGAATATTATCCTTTGACTTCTTTTCCTTTTGATCGTAAGCCGCTATAAGAGCATCCCATAATCCTATAGAAGTTGCTTGATCTTTAAATTTATTAATCACAACTTCTGGCAAGCACGTGGTAATCATCTCATACGCTCTATTGTCTTTATCAAACTCTGCTCGTTCCTTGACTGACATTTGTGCTCTTGACTTAAGCATCCCATCGAGTCTTGGTTGCTCATATTGATCAATGGTGTTAAACCAATTCCACAGATTTGGATCTTTGTATTCAATGAAATTGCATAACTTAATCTTCCAACTCGTAAAATCACTATAGAACAAAGATATAGAAGGAGGCATTTTCGCACCAATAGCCATATCCGAATTTTCCCTTCAAAATTGAATTCGAAAATTTCGAAAACAGACAGAGTGTAGCGAAACTTTTCCGACACTAAAATTAGGTACTTTTAAGCTTATAAACAAAATTTGAAATTACAAAATTTTTCGCGTTTTTCCCGCCAAAATTTCGTCCGAAAACGTCAAAAACTGGCCAGGTAAAATGAAACTTTTTCCAGACTAAAATTGAACAGTTTTAAGCCTATAGAAAAAATTTGAACACGCGAAAATTTTTCGGAGTTTCCCGCCAAAAAACTTTTTTTTTTTATTTATTTACGAATCTAGAACGAGGGTAATGTCGCAGAAAAATTAGCAACGTCGCAGCGGTACGTCGCAGAAGTCTGATGACTCAATTAAGAATCGAAAATGAGACGTAGTGTATAACGTCGCAATCCAACGTCGCTAGTAACGTCGCAGAAACAAGCGACGTCGCAACCTACGTCGCAGTAACCACTTAAGGTCAAAATAACGACGTGGCTAACGAAGTCGCAACTTTACGTCACAAAGACTACTCAAAGTCAAAATCAATTACGTCGCAAGCGACGTCGCAGGTGACGTCGCAGGTAACGTCGCAAAACGCGAAAACCTACGGCCAAAAACACTAAAAACGAATTTTTAACCCGAAAACCAAAGCCACGAATGTCGAACGACGGAAACCTTTAATAATCCCAGTAATATTGATCGAACACCTGTAAAAACACAAAAAAATAAACGTAATACTCACAAAACAATATGAGAATCACGTCGCTTTATCCCGAACTCGATCCGAATCGCCAAAAACGAGCACTTTCTGCTCTGATACCAGTTGTTTGTCCCTATATTAGGATCTAAACGGAACGAGTCACTCAATCGTTTGCGGAATCAACGATTAAGTTATTAACTAAACACACGAATAATCAATACGCAATGAATTCGAACCAAAACGTTTGTATATTGAATTATAATCGATCAGATTACAGAGATTTCGACAAATGGCGTTTAGGGTTTCGTCCACCCTAAACAGAAAACATAAATACGTTTATATACATAATCTGGCACCTGCGGCGTCGCACACGACGTCGCAGGCCCAAGCCCATGCGACGTTGACTACGTCGCAGGCCCAATACCTGACGTCGCACCTGCGACGTTACAGCCAACGTCGCAGGAATCAGGAAAACTAATTCTAATTACAAACTACGAGCTAGACCAACTGACAGACACAAACATGTACCAACATGTACAAGTTTGACACATGGTGAAAAATGTGCTTACGGAATCTAAGTACGGGGGTCCGGGGGCAGCGCCCCTGGTAGCGGGGTCCAAGGGGCGGCAGCCCCTGGCGGGGTCCAAGGGGCAGAGCCCCTGGCTGGGGTCGAGCTTGGAAAATTTTTATTTCTACTATATTGCTTTAAGGAAAAACGCATCTGGACTTGAATTTGGGTGAAATCAAGTGATAAAATTTTGGTCTCGACACTTAGTAAAAAGTTGTAAATATTCTGTTTTATGCGACACACTATGCGACACAATAATTTGTCATGCGACACAAGGGTTGTATCGCATAGAAGTGCGACACAAGGGCTTAGCGACACAAGGATTGTGTCGCATAAGCGTATGATGCTGATTCAACAGCGACATAGTGATTGTGTCGCATGGGATTTGCGACACAAGGTACGACACAATATTGTGTCGCAAAAGGTCCGACATAACTGAGTTTTTACGACACAAGGGGTTTTATGCGACACAACCTGCGACACAAGGCTTGGGTCGCAAAGATGAACACCAAAACAGAGCCCAGCGACTGTCGAAGATTTTCGACCCAAAACTCAAATCTAACCCATTTTTAAGCTATAAAATCGTGTTTTACCCTTTGTAATGGACATATATAAACCCACATAACCCGTAAACATGTAAAAATAAGCTAAAACGAGAGGTTTCGGGATTTTATCGGAAACTTACAAAGTGCCGAAAGGAAAATCCGGAAAGATGGAAATGTAGATCGTGATGCGGTGGTTCCTTTTCTCTAATTACTTTGTCGTTTTGAGTTCGTTTGTGGGTGTTATTTGGTGATTTGGTGATTTTTGGTGTGGTTTGTGTTTGAGAGAAAATGGAGAAAGAGAGAGAGAAAGAATATGATGGAAATGAAGAAATGGGGAAGAGATCCCCACTTTTGGGGCAGATTTTCGGTGGGGTCCACGGTGTAGGCTTCACCAAATTTTGCTCCGTGTAGTCGCGCTCCGTACGGTGTTCGTTTTCCCGATCGTTTAAACGTTAAATAATTATTTTATACGTTTAATATACGTTTTAAAAATACGAATATTTATTCGATATTTTTGTTGAAGTATTTCATAAAATACTTAATAGTTGTGTTATAAAAATATAACGTTATCTCGTTTTGTCTGTTTGTGTGCTTTAACATTTTAATCGCGTAATCATCGATTGTATGTTAGGAATTGTGTACGAAATATTATAAAATAATATTGTGGATTTAAGTGTATCTTTAAATAACATTGTATTATTTAAATTAATTTGTTCACCAACGTCCGTATTTAATTGATCGAAACACGTTCGGTTTGAGACTTGTACGATTTAATTAAATCGTATTCTTGTATATATATATTCAACAACATATATTTTGATACATTAATTAGCCTAACACAGAACTAATTACATGTATTACAACTTGATTAGGCACTAATTACTAGTCCAAATTTGTCGGGTGTCACAAACTAGCATACTCCTCGTACGATGCGGTGACGTTAAAAATATACTCGAAGTGATATTGTATCCAATGACATGTAAACATTAAATAATCTTTTCTAAAACTCGTATTTTACTATTTTCTAACTTTATTTTATACGTTATGATTCGAATGATAATGCAAAACCCTAACTACTTTTATATTTGGGGTTGAGTTTGGGTTACGGTTTGGATCAACATGCGACCTAGAACTCTGAACCTTTTTATTTTCATTGAAAATACAACAACCCAACCCATTAGCTCTTTTGCCTAAATAAGTTATGTCGTTCGTGTCATATTAGTTAAGTTTGACATGTTAGCCCGTTCACCATAGTTCGATTTTAGGTTGTGAAGTTTTGAACCGCAAAATCTGAACCCTTTAACCCAAAAACATTCAACCATTTTAATTTATTGGGCATATTTCGCACGCATAAGTTGGAGTCAATGAGTTAAGCCACCAACTCGGATATAATTATTCTAAAAGATTACAATCTGTCAACCTATTCACCGAAATCAGTTATGCATGTCTTTTTGTGATGGGTTTGTCGGCAAATCTAAAACCCCTAATATGATCCGACTTGAATTAACACTCGTAATTATAGTAATTGGAATTTTTAGAAACTAACTTACAAATATCTAATCTAGTTATTATTAAGTAAGGCGATTAATAGATAATTATTACAATAATACAATAAATCATTTTTAGGCGTTTATACTATTTACATTAGATGTTGTATCAACTAAAATGTAGAATAATAATTTCATTTATTTATTTAAAATAATAAATTGGTCAAACTCTTTATATAAAGGTATTATTATATAATCTAAGATTAAAATTTTCTAACCATTTATTAATAAATGATATTTGTATCTTGATTACTTATATTAACTTTATATTAGATTGCATTTGATATATGTGTTTCAAATTTGATTGAGATATTTAAAGGGCAAAACACTAACTTACTATTACTATTTTTAGGACTTCGTGTCAAACTCTTTATATGTTAGTATAGATAAATAAACATGGTTTAATGTTCAAAGTTTTAAAACTTTTTCGTTTTAACCATTCAATTTTTTTCTCTCATGATTTAATCTTTCAAGTCTAAACTTTTTTTTTTGTGTGTTTTAACCCCTTAAGGAGAAATTCACTCTTTATACTTCAAATTTTAATGGTTTAATCACGAGAATTTATCTTTTGTAATAATTTTGTCCTTTAATAATTATCAACTTTAATCATTTAACTTTTAAATTTTTTGTGGTTTATCCCTTTTTGAAGGGTTAAACCACAAAATTTATAAAACTTGAAAGATTAAATCATCAGAAAAAACTTAATGGTTAAAATGAAAAAAATAAATAATAATAACTTTAAGTATTCAACTATTATTAACCCATGCATATTTATATCTTGTAAATGTTTTATTATTTTTTCATTACATTACATTACATTTACATTTACATATATGTTTAAAGTACACTTTGTAATGCTTAATGCACAAATATGTTTAAGCATTCTTAAGAATATATGTAATTTCCAACTTTTCTAAGGAAATACATATGAAATTGGCCATAAAATTAATGATTAATTAGGAATATTAACATGCAATCAAATTATAAGTTGTGATTAAGTTTGTATGTTTTAAGTTTTAGAAGTTTTAGTTTTATTGAAGTTAATAGAGGCAAAAAGTATCATCACTTCAAAGTTAAAGGCTTGAAGTATTACGCTTTCACTTAAACTCATCATATGCTTCTCACACTTGGATGATCTGAATTTTCTACTTTCCACTAGGAACCGAAGTTCAGCGTTGAGCCGAGATGAACAAGCAAAGATATCCCTTATAACCTCTAATTAGTTTTACATGTGATCCTAGAATATTGCACAAGAATTCAAGTGATCCACCCAAAATTTCATATCACGAAAACAGTGAAGCTCAAAGGAGTTACAAACCTACTAAATTTTTCACCTTGTCAGATAAAGTACTATAAAAACCACTTGTCATACCCATAATTTGGATGACATTTTAGATGAATAATATTTTGGTGTAACCAAAAATATAGTAAACACGATAGTATATTTTTACCAAACGGTAATGAAGACGGCCAAACATAGTCAGAATTTAGTTGGCGTTTGTCATTGTTGAACTCTTATTTTTGTTTCTCGTAAATTCTCTAACAGTTCACGATCTTTCATGATTTATTTTAAATTTTTTAAATTAATTCGGTAAATTAGATATAGGCCACAATACATGCAAAATTTTGAAGTTAAGTGAAAAATTTAGCTTTTTCCTCATGGAACAAGCATGTGATAAGACTTGACAAACAAATTTATCAATCGTTTAAACTAGATACCGCCAATGCAATGAAAATCTAAGTTAATGGACCGAAGCCGTGAAAGTCCAGATTTAAAGACGGGGTTTGTTATACATGGTATAGTATAGGTACAAAAATTGTACTTAAAGAAAAAAAAATGTAGGTTGGGACTTGGGGGAACGTGGGTAGAGCCGAGAGGGGAGAGAGTGTTCCATGGGCAGGCAACAAGGTTGGCCAGGCTAAACCCGGCACACAATTCTGTTTGCTTTTTTTAATAGGAGTATCTTCAATCTTCATTTTCACCTCTACTCGCACCCATAATTACACTGCACTGCCACTCCTTCTGCCTCCATCACGTGCTCTCCCCCTTTTTTCTCGCAAACAAGATACCCCTCATTTCGATTATGCGTCTCGTCAGGGCGGAACTAGAATGGGGCAGGGGGCAATTGCCCTCACAAAAGTTTTGAAGTTAGGTATTAATGACAATTGTAAAATTTTGCCCCTTCCATGGATAATTCCTTGCTCCACCCCTGGTCTCGTTCACTTTTTATACCGTCTATATTCTAAACAATCGTAATTCGAAAAAAGGCATAATTTAATAAGAATCATGATGATGATGATGATGATTATTATTATTATTATTATTATTTTCTTACTTTTAATGGAAATGACAATTTTACCCTTAATAAATTATTCACTGATTTTTTTAATGTTTATTATAATAATTTTAAGTAAGGGTAATATGGTAATCTCAATCGATATTTTTAGTAGTGAATAATTTTTTACAACCTGAAAAAATATATATGGACAAGAGTATGTAAAAATATGGTGAGTTTTGTTAGATGTTTTTTCCGTCCGGATATAAGTGACTATATTTTATTTTTTTGCTATTTTTAAAGAAGTTAATTTCTTGTTTTTAATTCATTAAAAGAGAGTTTACTGAGTCCAAATAGTATTTGATTGGTGAAGAATATAGTTAGTAGGCATTCTACTATGTGCATTTTCATGTTTTAGTATCGGCACTTACCCTACTCAAAAGAAGTATATAAAAGGATTTATATCGATACACTTATAGAATTCTACAGGAAACTTTTATATAAAATAGGGGTCAATAACATGCATATATTGGCTGGAATCCGGGTGATATTTATGAGGTCAACTAGAATTCAGTTAGTCAAAGTGTTAATTATAGTATGAATACAAGTATGAATGCATGTTTAAAATCTTATTACCAATCAAATACTGTCGTTATCATGTTTTATAAAATAAAAATTGCAATTGAAGTTGGTCGATCAAATGGAATCAAATAGACACTTTGATCAACCATTTTGAAGAACTGTTGACTATCCTAGATTCCTAGTATATACTCCATTAGATACCAAAATCAACTACTATTGTGACTCTTATAATTTGAAAGCGACTCCAAATCTAACCAGCGTATACATGTGGTTGAGGAGTAATAAATTTCCTAAAATGTTGACCATATACACCACACCGTTGATTCAATTTGAGTTTTCATTCCAATTTGAGGTCAACCATAACCTTAAGATTGGTGTTTCTAAAATTGATAAAGAATCACACTAGATCAAAGAAAAATATGTAATCTAATGACGAAATTTTTGAAATTTGGTACTAACACTTCAACCTTGAAAGATGTCTGGAGTAGGAGTTTTAAGACCATGCAATCTTGAATCTTGATATAAAAACATGTAATGTGGGCTCGAACCCTTGGATGAGTTATAGATACCTCGATCAATTGATATTGAATCCCCGAACGAGCATGATTATTAAGCAAAAAATGAATAGCATAATATCACAACAAAACAAGAACGTAAATGCATATCACAATGACATGTCTCCAAGGCTCCAACCAAAAATGATAAATCATGTTTGAATTAGAAGAAAGACATAAACAATGCTAGCATCATACAAAATTAAAAATCAAAATAAGTAAATTGATAAATCATCATTTTCTAACTTTATGGATAAATATATTAAACGAATTATGATTAACATTTGACACGATCATCATGTACGTATTCTCTTATAAAACCTCATTCACTTAATAAAAATGACTCCGACATCTCCTAAAAAAGGAAATCAATTTATACACAACTCAATTTTATTCCGTTCACAATTCAACATAGTAAAATGTTTTACAATGTTGTACAACATCGTAAAACATGTTTTGTGGTGTACGATGATTGATCAATTATTGATAGTTTATAAATCACCGTGGATAAACAAAATGTCTTGGTTATTAAACTATTTTGCTAAAAGTTGTATATAAATAAAACTGTTACAAACGGTGTGACATAATGTGAGCCCACATAAGCACGTGGGAAGTGGTAGGTTGGTGTAGAAACCTTTTTACCTATTTCATGGTCCCCACAATTCAGTACATGTCCTATACTGTTGCCACGTGGTACGTTTTGTGGGCCCAACTGACTAATCCATTTCATCCTCACTTCTTTTGTCTCTGATTCGGGTCATGGACCACCCGAATGACTCATTCTTTTGAACTCGGTATGCCACCACTTTAATTGTGGTTAAAGTGTTAAACTTAAGAAATCATCTCGCTTTATTGAGTAATCGAATAATCTAAAGTGCAAGTGCAATTTCTTGAATATATGTTGATGTATTATTTAAGAGTGTGTTTGGTGAAACTAGCTTATAGCTAGAGCTGAAGATGGTAACTAGAACTTATTTTTTAAGTTGGAAGCTGAAGCTTATTATTTTATAAGTGTTGACAAACTAGCTAGAGTTTAATGATGTGAATTGACCTAAGGGTACATGAAAATATATATGATATACAATTTATAAGGGGTATCTAAGTAATTTATCATTTCATAAGCTAGGAGCCGATTTATAAAAGCTACTTATAGTATCTTATTTTTCTAGACCTTATTTTTTCAATAATCTTTTTTTTTATTTTGTTAACCATACAATGCTAAAAGTTTGAGATTATGAAAAAAAATAAGTTTAAGCTCTTATAAGTTACTATCTTAAATTATACGGAGTATATTTGAAACACCTTTATGATGTCATCATTCTAATTAAGTTTCAATTTGTCAAATAAGTCCTTTAATTTAAGTAAATTTTAAAATAAGATCCCTAACTTATTAAAAAGGGATTATTTTTAATAAATTACTCACTTACATATAAAAAGAAATTTAATTCATTAATTAATACATTATCAAAATTGATCTGTAATGTTTCTATTTTCAATTCTCCAGTAGGAATTTACTTGGAAAAGTTAATATAGACTTAAAACTATTAATCTTTTTCACTAATTTGGTTTCAAATCTTTTACTTTTTTAATCTCTTCTTGTATAAATCCATATCATGAATCCAACTAAATGCTTAATATACATATTAACTTACACACTTTATTATTATAAACAATATACTAAATACGAAATTTCATATTAAAATCAACGGTCCGTAAGTATACACGAGTTTAAAGTCTAGTAAACTAATATGCCAAACACACCATAAATCATTATGACTTGCTTATGGATAAAAGCAGCCAAATGATCGCACATGACACATGTACAATTCTACATCGATTAGCTATAGACACGGTACTTCAATAGGTAGGTCGATAATTAGTCCTTATTTTGAATATGGTCCATGGTGTCTATAAGAGTTGTAAATTGGTACATATATGATCGTATCTGTAACACCTGGTCAAAAAGTCAACTTGCGCGTCTAATTTAAACTTTTTATAATTGTATTATTATATACAATTATAACTCAGCGAGCGAAAACTTTACATTTTATATAATGAATAGTGATTATGTAATAATCACAAATAAAACCATTTGAAGTCACATTAGATTTTAAATTGAATAAAACTATTTTTAATTTAATTAATTACTAATCGAAAGAACGGAAATATAAATCTAAAAATATTAAATTTATATATATTATTCGGGTACAAAATACGGGTATTTTACACTGCAAAATAGGAACGAAGTGGGGGAAACTCCTCCCCACCCCTTTTGGATCAGCCACCCAACCCCCCAAACCCCTCCCTCATTCTTTCATTTCTTTCATTTCATTTCACACACCTCACCTAAAACTCTCTCTAAAAATTTTTACCCAATTTCGGATCTTCAAATCGACCCACGAAAATTTACATTTTCGGAATCACCAACAAGAGAGGAGCAACATTAACAAAGGCCACACATTCGTTTTTGGCCTCGATTCGCACTTGTAAGAAATTCTCAAATTCTTAGATTTAATCATTTTGGAGTAATGTTTTAGTGTAAAAATGTTTACATAAGTTGCTTATAACCTAAACAACCAAGAAACCACGATTTTACAGCTTGAAAATGAGTTTGATTTGCGATTTTGGCCGGAAAAACGCGGAACCCGAAAGTTTCTGGGCTGCTGTTCTTGAGTGCGACACAAGCCTTGTGTCGCATACTGTGTCGCATGAATTACTCATGCGACACAACTCTTATGTCGTATCCTTGTGTCGCAGACTCCATGCGACACAACCCTTATGTCGCTATTGATTTAGCATCACACGCATTATGCGACACAACCACTGTGTCGCAGAGCTTCTGTGTCGCACTATGCGACACAACCCTTGTGTCGCATGAACCATTTTTGTGTCGCATGTTATGTCGCAGAAAACAGAAAATAGCCAAATTTTTCTAAGTATCGGAAGACATTTCCAAGTGACAATTTAAATACGAAAACTCGAACCCAATAATAATATGAATTATTATTACGATTTCCCCAATCAAGAACCACACTTACAAACATACGAAATCTCTCGTGTTTAGGACACTAGGAGATCATATTTGGACACGGCTCGTTACATTAGGACGCTAGCTCCTCAGGTGAGTTTCATAGCCCCACTCTTTCGACTGTTTTACTATTTTCGGGGTGAAACACATGCTCAATTGCTGTTTTCAAATCATATTAACAATCGTTTATAATTTACAACTATTTATATTAATGTATGTAATATTACATGTGTAATACTTAGGAATTTAAACCCGAAATATTGTTGTAGAACAATATCAATACTTAACCTAGATAGGTTAAAATCGTATCATGTAGATCGTTGGAAAACGATTACCAATACACAACTTGATTTAGTTATCAAAATCCTTTGACCATATTGTCACGGGACAATATCATTGAACGCATTAGAACTAGTTAGTTCTACCTACACTGGATAACATCTATACAGTTACAAGTTTAGTTATTCTGTAAGAACTAAAACTGTCGACACACTTCATTATCACTAGAATGGGAACTGAACTTAAGTGAACATTTTCCCAAGACTCCGTTATATACTTGCTAGGCTTTAGACTAGGAGTATACAATAACATCGCACGTTCGTACAGACTTCTTATATCAATACAACTCAACTGGTGACGACTCTGGCTCAGGATGTAATCCAACCAGGGATGGTCCCTCGGCTCAGGATGTAATCCAACCGTGGGGGTGTCACCTGATGAATATCTACATACAATTATACGATCTACTCAGTCGGGCAGTCGTAGTACTGCTGACTTAAATATTATTTGCAAGAACAACGCCAGAATGGCACTCTCACATTTTCACTCATGACTAGCTATCATGACGATGCCACGGTAAAGTGGGCACAAAACGATGCCACGGTAAAGTGGGCACAAGTACGATATCGCGGTAAAGCGATACACTCGATGTGGCACGGGCTTATGCGCCGTGATCCGCACTTACATACAATCAATGGATCAGCGAGTTATACTCGGGATTCACAAGAAGAACGGGTCGGTGGAGTTTCCACGCGAGGCCGTTAGCTCGATACAACACGTCCGGGTTAGCGTATACTAACTGGGTAAACGGACACTCAAAACAACTTTAATCATAGATCTGCGGGTCTACAATCAGATGGTTGCTGTATGCACCATATTTCACATAATCTATATAGTTCTGCGGAACTACAGTTAATTGTTATCATATGACGCGGTCATACTACTACTCAATGGTTATAGGCATGTATTGCCTCATGTTTTTAGACACAACTACTACCTGTTAGGTATCAAGGCATGAATTGCCATACATGTATATATGTACTTAGGTACATGACCCGAACCCTTAGGTATGAGATACCTCGATTTGACGTGTACACATTTGGTGTTGCAAAACTTCAATATAAAACGCATCAAAATGACAGAATTTGAAACTACTTTTCAAAACATACGAGGTTTTATTACATCATGATTTTAACTTACAATCCTATGAACTCACCAGCTTTATAGCTGACCTGTTTTAGCATGTGTTCTCAGGTGCCCAGCAGGATTATGATTTCTACAAGATTATGCTAGCTCGAGTCGCATGATTTCAAACGTTTGGGACAACTCTGCATTTACTTTTGTATTATCAAATTATGTATTTGGAATTCACTGTCAAACTCATAACGTTGTAAACGTTCTATTTTGAGAAATGTATAATTATTTTCAAACGTCTCATTTAGAGTCGTTCATTATGTATCTTATGCTGTGATATTTGATTTAGTAACACCCGACCCGACAGCTTCCGCAAACCGAAATTTGAGGGTGTTACAGATTGGTATCAGAGCCTAAGGTTATAGTGAACTAGGTTGCATTTAGTGGGCCTAGACTATGACCGTTAGGCAGTATTCCTTATTAGGTATAACTAGTTCAGGGATTACATCATACGAACTTAATTTAACATAGCGTAGCTAACTATGTACAATTAAGCAAAGATGATGTAAGATTTGAAAGGGGTTATACTGAGTTAGGAATGCACTAGTTGACTCTGATTGTTTTGTGCTAGATATCCTAGGCTATTATATGTACTATAGGTATATATTAATAGGCCTTACATGTATACTACTTCTACGTATCAAATATATACTGGGTATATACGACTCAATTCCGCTGTACTATCATTTACTCGTGAAGAGGCACATCGCCGTCTTCCTAACTATTACGACTCGACACTTTCTCCTTATGTACGCATAGGAGGATATCACATATATCACTGAACCTCGGGAAGGAGGTACAACCGTATTTAATGGGAATGGAAACCCACACATGCTAAACGCCCACGAAATTTAAAACAAACAAACGAATCTTTCACCTTTGACCGTGCTGGTCACCATTGGATTAGCAATGACTATGTCCACGAAAATTATGAAAATCACAATTTGATCATTTGGATCAATCAACTCAATACCTCAGTGCTTTGGGCACTCACATTCTAGCCTTTGTGCTACAATTGGGAAATCACATAACTGCAACGCATTTTGGCCTTCGGACTACAATTAAACGACACATGGCACGTGGTGTCACATCATGCTTTCAAGCACAACACATGGTATGTTGATACCACAATATGGGCACGATAGTGCAAACCTCATAGTAGTCGATACTACAAATCATAGCATGTTGATGCTACATTCACAGTACATGAGTACTGCAATTACGGTGCCGCGGGCACTTCATTACGGCATGTGGTGCTGCATTTCATAGTACTCTGGTACTACAATTACAAAACATTAGTACTTCAATTACTGTGCTGATAGCACTGCATTATAGCACTAGGTACTACTTCAATTATACATGTAGACTTGTTATAGTTGCATGTACGACTTACATATATACATATACACTTACTTAACTGGGCACGAGGTGCCACACCTGACTCTTATTAGGTACGTATACTTGTAAAGTTACGTGTACTCCATATATGTATATACGACCAATTAAGCATGTAATGCTTTAATCAATAAATACACAATGATGTCACCACACACTTGGGTTGTGTTGGTGGACCCTGCTTCAACACCACCGAGGACACTGTAGTTGTCACAAACACAGGCATGAATGGCCGTACGATATTCTAGTACTACAATATAGTCCGTTGGACTACTCACAACAACATAGTCTTAGATTGACTACATAGAAAACACAATTCGGTCATGGTACGACCGCAACTAGAAACTACAACTCAATTGGTCACAACGCTCGAAAAACATGAGATTCATGATAACTTAACTAAAGAAAACTGGACAACGGTTACTTGAACTGTTGTACCAACAATACAAAAGGGCAGTGATACGCCTGCCACCTACAATATCAAAAACTTCAACATCAAGGATCGTAGGATCCAGTGTATCATAAATTCCAACTCAAGCTAACTACTTATGTCATTGTAATAATCATCATCTTTGATTAAGAATTTCACACTTTGTCGTTTCATTCTTGTTCAAGAATCATGCCTCCTAAACGACCAACTTCCACTCTAGCTGAGCACGATCACATCATTAATCAGGCAGTGACTGCGACCCTAGCTGCTCAGAACCAAGTAAAGCCTTGCACTTTTAGGGATTTCCTGAGGTGCGAACCACCAAATTTCGTCGGTACTGAAGGAGCTCTCGGATTAATTCGATGGTTCGAGAGAATGGAATCTATATTTCACGTTTGCAACTGCCCCGACGACTGCAAAGTCTTGTATGCCACATACACCCTCCAGGATGATGCTTCTACCTGGTGGAATTTCCACGCCCGAACTGTAGGAATCGACACCGCTCACCAACTTCCATGGGAAGACCTGAAACGAATCATGAAGGACAAGTATTGTCCCGTCGAAGTACTTCACAAACTTGAGGACGAACTTTGGCACCTCACCGTAAAAGACAACGATATCAAAACATATACCATTCGTTTCCAACAACTAGCACGTTTGTGCCCAACCATAGTAAACCCTGAAAGTCAACAAATCGCAAGGTACACCGGTGGGCTTCCGCTACTAATTGAGGGAATGGTCACCGCCTCTAAACCCGCTACTATTGAAGAGGCCATTCGTATGGCCCACAGACTTATGGCACAGAGGGAACGACGCGAAACAACTACAACTGAAAACAACCTAACAAAATGGAATGGGAATTCCATCACTAGTCGTAACCCAACATATCAACCCGAACCCTTAAGGACCTACGCCCCCGAACACAACGAGAAACGAGGCTATGCAGGAAATAAACCATTTTGCCACGGTTGTAACCGTCACCATGTTGGTTCATGCGGTCCGCCCTGCGGAAGGTGCCAACGGTTTGGACACAAAACCTGGGATTGCAGAGTCCCCACAAATCCCGACTCACAAAGGGTTTGCTTTAAATGTAAGGAACCCGGACACTATAAACAGGATTGCCCAAAACGGAAACGTAAGCTTCAGCAAATCGGTTCCGAGTGAACCATGCAACCTTCCAACAATAATGTAAGCACATCTTTCCTCGAAGAACATAACCTTTCAATTCTGGTTTACACGGAACGGGCACTTATTATCCCCGATATCATTTTATTGACTTAATGTCGATTACATCATAGGGCTAGTGACCTAGACCCAAGTAAAACTTAAAAGTTTGCTTTCAGCAGACTAACCGACTGAACATTCACCAACTACTTAGTCCTGATAGGACTATTCACTAAACGGTCACTATGTGACAAATATCTAGTCCCGAATGGACTACGACGTAAACGGTTATCTAGCAATCACAAAATAATCATACACCCGACAAACAATATGGTCAGAATATGACTACAACGATAAACCACGACTCAGTCAGGGATTGACTGCCATTCAACTCCATTATAAGGCATGATATGTCTGCAATCTTTTCGACAAATACCTCGTACGTGCATTGCTCCCCAGACCACGCGCGACCCCGACCTCATTTTAAATTTCGGGACGAAATTTTCTTAACAGGGGGAGAATGTAACACCTGGTCAAAAAGTCAACTTGCGCGTCTAATTTAAACTTTTTATAATTGTATTATTATATACAATTATAACTCAGCGAGCGAAAACTTTACATTTTATATAATGAATAGTGATTATGTAATAATCACAAATAAAACCATTTGAAGTCACATTAGATTTTAAATTGAATAAAACTATTTTTAATTTAATTAATTACTAATCGAAAGAACGGAAATATAAATCTAAAAATATTAAATTTATATATATTATTCGGGTACAAAATACGGGTATTTTACACTGCAAAATAGGAACGAAGTGGGGGAAACTCCTCCCCACCCCTTTTGGATCAGCCACCCAACCCCCCAAACCCCTCCCTCATTCTTTCATTTCTTTCATTTCATTTCACACACCTCACCTAAAACTCTCTCTAAAATTTTTTACCCAATTTCGGATCTTCAAATCGACCCACGAAAATTTACATTTTCGGAATCACCAACAAGAGAGGAGCAACATTAACAAAGGCCACACCTTCGTTTTCTTCCTCGTTTGGCCTCGATTCGCACTTGTAAGAAATTCTCAAATTCTTAGATTTAATCATTTTGGAGTAATGTTTTAGTGTAAAAATGTTTACATAAGTTGCTTATAACCTAAACAACCAAGAAACCACGATTTTACAGCTTGAAAATGAGTTTGATTTGCGATTTTGGCCGGAAAAACGCGGAACCCGAAAGTTTCTGGGCTGCTGTTCTTGAGTGCGACACAAGCCTTGTGTCGCATACTGTGTCGCATGAATTACTCATGCGACACAACTCTTATGTCGTATCCTTGTGTCGCAGACTCCATGCGACACAACCCTTATGTCGCTATTGATTTAGCATCACACGCATTATGCGACACAACCACTGTGTCGCAGAGCTTCTGTGTCGCACTATGCGACACAACCCTTGTGTCGCATGAACCATTTTTGTGTCGCATGTTATGTCGCAGAAAACAGAAAATAGCCAAATTTTTCTAAGTATCGGAAGACGTTTCCAAGTGACAATTTAAATACGAAAACTCGAACCCAATAATAATATGAATTATTATTACGATTTCCCCAATCAAGAACCACACTTACAAACATACGAAATCTCTCGTGTTTAGGACACTAGGAGATCATATTTGGACACGACTCGTTACATTAGGACGCTAGCTCCTCAGGTGAGTTTCATAGCCCCACTCTTTCGACTGTTTTACTATTTTCGGGGTGAAACACATGCTCAATTGCTGTTTTCAAATCATATTAACAATCGTTTATAATTTACAACTATTTATATTAATGTATGTAATATTACATGTGTAATACTTAGGAATTTAAACCCGAAATATTGTTGTAGAACAATATCAATACTTAACCTAGATAGGTTAAAATCGTATCATGTAGATCGTTGGAAAACGATTACCAATACACAACTTGATTTAGTTATCAAAATCCTTTGACCATATTGTCACGGGACAATATCATTGAACGCATTAGAACTAGTTAGTTCTACCTACACTGGATAACATCTATACAGTTACAAGTTTAGTTATTCTGTAAGAACTAAAACTGTCGACACACTTCATTATCACTAGAATGGGAACTGAACTTAAGTGAACATTTTCCCAAGACTCCGTTATATACTTGCTAGGCTTTAGACTAGGAGTATACAATAACATCGCACGTTCGTACAGACTTCTTATATCAATACAACTCAACTGGTGACGACTCTGGCTCAGGATGTAATCCAACCAGGGATGGTCCCTCGGCTCAGGATGTAATCCAACCGTGGGGGTGTCACCTGATGAATATCTACATACAATTATACGATCTACTCAGTCGGGCAGTCGTAGTACTGCTGACTTAAATATTATTTGCAAGAACAACGCCAGAATGGCACTCTCACATTTTCACTCATGACTAGCTATCATGACGATGCCACGGTAAAGTGGGCACAAAACGATGCCACGGTAAAGTGGGCACAAGTACGATATCGCGGTAAAGCGATACACTCGATGTGGCACGGGCTTATGCGCCGTGATCCGCACTTACATACAATCAATGGATCAGCGAGTTATACTCGGGATTCACAAGAAGAACGGGTCGGTGGAGTTTCCACGCGAGGCCGTTAGCTCGATACAACACGTCCGGGTTAGCGTATACTAACTGGGTAAACGGACACTCAAAACAACTTTAATCATAGATCTGCGGGTCTACAATCAGATGGTTGCTGTATGCACCATATTTCACATAATCTATATAGTTCTGCGGAACTACAGTTAATTGTTATCATATGACGCGGTCATACTACTACTCAATGGTTATAGGCATGTATTGCCTCATGTTTTTAGACACAACTACTACCTGTTAGGTATCAAGGCATGAATTGCCATACATGTATATATGTACTTAGGTACATGACCCGAACCCTTAGGTATGAGATACCTCGATTTGACGTGTACACATTTGGTGTTGCAAAACTTCAATATAAAACGCATCAAAATGACAGAATTTGAAACTACTTTTCAAAACATACGAGGTTTTATTACATCATGATTTTAACTTACAATCCTATGAACTCACCAGCTTTATAGCTGACCTGTTTTAGCATGTGTTCTCAGGTGCCCAGCAGGATTATGATTTCTACAAGATTATGCTAGCTCGAGTCGCATGATTTCAAACGTTTGGGACAACTCTGCATTTACTTTTGTATTATCAAATTATGTATTTGGAATTCACTGTCAAACTCATAACGTTGTAAACGTTCTATTTTGAGAAATGTATAATTATTTTCAAACGTCTCATTTAGAGTCGTTCATTATGTATCTTATGCTGTGATATTTGATTTAGTAACACCCGACCCGACAGCTTCCGCAAACCGAAATTTGAGGGTGTTACAGTATCTTAGTCCTTTATTGATGTTATTGGTCGCAAACGTATGTTGCAGTTGATTAAAAGACCGATAACATCTTATTGATACCTCAAATATTTAATGTATTTACATATTAATTCCCGTACTAGCATCTAATCTTATTTGTTGTTAGCCGCATATAATCTTTAACGTTTTTATTCATATATAAATGTTCTATTGTACACCTTTCGTTCTAATTTATTAGTTGACTTTTCCTTTTCAGGTTGTCTCAAATTGATTGTCCACTACCAAATAATAACAGATTATTTGATCATGTTTACCATATTGTCCATACTTAAAAAACTTAATTACAAAAGTGAAAGAAATTTCAAATTAATTGGTTAAGGGTAAGAATGTCACTGTACAAAAAGTAAGTAACTTATTGAATTTTTATTAAACTACGTATTTTCTGTCCGGGTATAACTAAATTGGGATGGAGAGAGTAAACTACCAACTATTCTAATACCTCGTATCTTTCTCACACACAAGTCTTATCATTTTCTCAAAGGTTGCAGAAATGAGAAATTGGAAAATAATCCGTAATGTTGAATCGCACGATTTGAAAGGTAGGTTTTGATGTATGGGTCATTTATGTAAATATAAAAATGTTGAAGAATAAAAAATGTAAAGTATTTATTTTATGATTGATTAACATTAGAATTGAATTGACATTAATTGTAATGTCAACGTTACAAATGATATTCGAAATTTATATTTTTCACACCTAATACCTTAAGTTTGCATGTGCGGTACGAGAGTATTTTAATTATTAAAACTAGGTATAGGACTAGGATTAAAATCGTTTCCTAGGAAGTAGCGTGCACATCCAAACCGGATTTCAAAAACCGACCCGATTCCAAACCGAAACCGACCCGGTCAAAACCGGTTTTGACCGAAACCGGTTCGGGTTCTCCATAAACCGCCGGTTTCAAACCGGTTTGGATATTTGAACGTTGGACCCGGTTTTAAACCGGTTTGACCCAACCCGGTTTGAAAAACCGGTTTCAAAACCGGTTTTAAACTGGTTTTTTTGTGTGAACGTTTTAGATCCGTTGGAGCCTCCAACTAGCCGTTTTTTTTTCCATTTTATTTACCATTTTGCCATTATTTTTCAACTATATATAGAACCTTTGAGTTAGTTTCAATCACACACAATTATACACTCATATTTACATACAAAACTAAAAAACGCAAACTATATTCTCATGGCAACTCAATCTTCTTCGGCTTCACATGGTATTGGTTCTTCAAATGCACCAACGATTGTGAAACAATTGCCCAACAAAAGAAATCCGGAGATTTGAGGTGGTTTCGACAAAGTGTTGTTGTCGGATGGTACGACAAAAGCTCATTGTAAACGTTGTCGGAAATTCTTCAAACCCGACTCCAACACAACGTTGAAAAATCATACCGAAAAGCATTGTGAGGCACTCAAAGGTAATCCGGAAGCAAGTGGTCAATCTTCAATGGCACGAGATGGTTCTATATTTACATACGATGTGGAACGGTGTCGACAAACTTTTGAGGGTTATGTGATTCAAGAAGCTTTGCCTTTCAACCACTTCGACAACCGTCGGCTTACTAGGGTGATTCAAACCACTCTTCAACCGCGATATAACAATGTAAGTCGTACTACTCTTAAACGCGATGCCCTTAAATTGTGGAAAGAAGCTAAAAAACAACTAAAAATTGGTTTTGAAAATTTAAATACATGTGTATCATTAACAACCGATGTTTGGTCGGCTCCTCATGGTTTGCCCGGTTCGTACCTTTGTGTAACCGCACATTGGGTTGATCCCGCAACTTGGCAAATGATGAAACGTACCATTGCTTTTGAAGACTTTGAGTATCCTCACACGGGTCAAAACTTATTTTACATGTTACGAAGTGTGATTAAAATGTTTAAATTGGAAGAAAAGGTTTTTTCAATATCTTTTGACAACGCTAGTAATAATACACTTGCCGTTTCAAAATTAATACTAAAATACGCACCACCATTGAAGGACATTTTTTTATCATAGTCGATGTGTTGCACACATCATTAACTTGGTTGTGCAAGCCGGACTAGCGGTTGAAGATGTAGACGAAGTAAAAACGAGGTTTAAATCTATGTTGCAAGACGTTTTTCAAAAGGGTAAAGCTAGATACAAATCTTATATGAAATTGTGCAATGATACGAATTCTATTTTTTTAACCCCTAATTGGGACATGCCCGTTAGATGGAATTCGACCTACCATATGTTTGTATGTGGTTTACGCCAACGCGATACTTTACAAGTTTTTCATGATCATCTTGTTACAAAAGGTCTTGCAATACCATTTCCAATCGCATATTGGGAGTATATTAAAAAGATGGTCGAATTGCTCAAACTTTTCAAAACCGCGACTACTTTATTATCGGGTGTTTATTATCCAACTAGTCATTTGGTGCTTAATCAAATTTGGTTAATGACTACAAAATTAAACGACTACTTGTATGAAGGTCCTTTATTTGAAGAAATGGTGGCTCCCATGAAAGAAAAACTAAAACAATATTTTCAAGAAATGCCACCGGTAATTACTTGTTCCGCCGCAATGAACCCTTTTTTGAACGTTACCGGGGTGGAAATGCTTATCGATAACATTTGTCACTATTTGGATTTGAATGAGGCCGACCCATTGTTTTCACATAATGCAAAAACGGATTTTAACAAATGTTTGGGAGATTTATTTGGCGTATATTTTCAAAAATATAGTTCAACCACACATGTGTCCGGTAGTACGGCTAACCCAATGTTTTCTTCATCTTCTTCTAGCAATCCAATGCTAAACTTTTATAATAGTTTAAGACAATAAAACAATAAACGGTCAAGGGGTGATGGTAACCAAAATACCACTAACGAATATGGGAGATATACGACTACGGATTTTTTGGCCACTATTCTACCCAATGAGTTCGAACAATTTGATATTTTGGCTTGGTGGAAAGAGAGGGAATCTCAATTTCCCGTTCTAGCCATCATGGCCCGAGATTTACTAACCGTCCAAGCTTCTACGGTAGCTTCGGAATCCGCTTTTTCTCTTAGTGGCAGGGTATTATCTATACGAAGAACAAGACTCACACCGGCCTCCTTAGAGATGTGCATTTGCTTGAAGGATCACTTGGACGCCGCGGAATGCATACAAAATGTATCAAGTCTTGAAGGTGAAATGGAATACGAAGAAGACATACACAATATCGAGGTGGAAGAAGGTGTAACAATATCACTTTCCGACGAAGAAATTGCTCTTGATCAAGCTTCGCGCGAGGCTACCTCCAAAGAAGATTTCGACTTTTGAAGACTTTGAAGATGTTTGAAGACTTGAAGATTAATACAAGTTGAAGATTATAAAAATTATGAAGACTTTGAAGACTTTTTTCTATTCGATAATATTATTAAGAAGACTTAGAAGACTATTGTTTAAGTTATTGTTCAATTATGTTTGTATTACTAATGTTCTACGAATTCAATAAAAAAAATTTGCTCCAAACATCGTTTTTCCTTAAAAAGCCTAACTTTGATTTGGGAGTTGCTAAATGCAAGGAAGTTTTTACTAAATTCACGGAAAAGTACAACTCTTTATGCTTACAGTATCACTTTTTATGCACATGTTTCCTTGCATTTAGTAAAACATTCCTTGAAAGTATCAACTCACTTTGAATTATATATAATTTTCGGATTCAATAATATTTTTAAGGAGATTTAGAAGCCTTTTAGTTATGTTATTGATCAATTATGTTTCCATTACTAATGTTCTACAAAGTTAATGAAAAAAATTTGGCCCAAACGTTGCTTTTCATTAAAACGCTTAACGCTCGAACTTTTATGAATTATATAGAATTTTCGGATTCAATAATATTTTTAAGGAGATTTAGACGCATTTCGGTTATGTTATTGATCAATTATGTTTCCATTACTAATGTTCTACAAAGTTAATGAAAAAAATTTGGCCCAAACGTTGCTTTTCATTAAAACGCTTAACGCTCGAACGTTTATGAATTATATAGAATTTTCGGATTCAATAATATTTTTAAGGAGATTTAGACGCATTTCGGTTATGTTATTGATCAATTATGTTTCAATTACTAATGTTCTACAAAGTTAATGAAAAAATTTTGGCCCAAACGTTGCTTTTCCTTAAAACGCTTAACGCGCGAACGTTTATGAATTATATAGAATTTTCGGATTCAATGATATTTTTAAGGAGATTTAGATGCATTTCGGTTATGTTATTGATCAATTATGTTTCCATTACTAATGTTCTACAAAGTTAATGAAAAAAATTTGACCAAAATGTTGTTTTTCCTTAAAACGCTTAACTCTCGAACGAAAATAACATTTTTATAAAAAAACCGGTTTGAAACCGATTTTGGACCCGAACCGGTTTGGGTCGGGTTGGGGTTTGGGGGTGTCAAAATCGGGTTCAACCCGAATCGGTTTTGGCCAAACCGGTTTTGACCATCGTTGACCAAAAACCGGTTTCGGGTCGGGTTTTGAGGAAATTGGTTTTTGTGCACGCCTACTAGGAAGACCTAATACCTTAAATGCCTCAAAGGCTCAAACAGTGGAATCCCCCCCAATTATTTGCTTCTTTTTTGCTGGATAGAGTACAATATTTTTAAAATAATTTATTAATTCAACTGCCCTAAATTCATTAACCTCACTTCGTTAATATGTAAATCTTGTTAATGTCTATATGTTCCATTTACTATGTATTCAAGTGCCTTTAACAAAATGTTGTTAATTAAATATCTGCCATTTCTGTTAATGTTTGTTTATCTATACTATTATTTAATACATTTAACCATCTTTCTTCTTAAAAAAATTTAATACTAAGTAAAGTGGGTCCCACTTACTACTTATTTTTCACTAACTACATTTTTTCATCAATTAAATATTAAATATACTTACTAAAGTCTTTTTTGATTGGTTAAATATTAAAAGGAACACTTATAGTGGGAGATCCCAAAATAGTAATGTGGACATTTTAAATGGGACGGACGGAGTACAGTTTTTATTTATTTATTTTAAAACATTCATTCGCACCTCTACCCACCGTCACCACTTTTACCGCTGCATTGTGCGGGTATAATGATAGTATGATTGATAGAGAACTACTATAATGAATATTTATACTACTATATAATACATTTAACTTTCTCTCTCCTTAAAAAATTTTAAGACTAAGTAAAGTGGGTCCCACTTACTACTTATTATCCACTAACTACACTTTTCATCAATCAAATATTAAATCTACCTACTAAAGTCTTTTTTACTGGTTAAATATGAAAGTGAACACTTATAATGAGACATCCAAAATAATAATGTGGACATTTTAAATGGGACGGGCGGAGTACAATATGTTTTTATTTTAAAGCATTTATTCGCACCTTCACCCACCGTCATCACTTTCACCGCTGCATTATGTGAGTATGCTAGTGTGATTGATAGAGAACTACTATAATGAATACAACAAAAATGACTATTCTTGTACATAATTTTCTTCACACTATTGATAAGCGTGATTTTTTTTCATTAAGTTGTTCACCACTTATAAATGTGCAAAAAATATTCACAATGCTAAGTGTGAAGAAATTTTATAAGATCATACTATAATATCTTTTCACATTTATATTGGTTAAAAAATATGTTTACCGTGATCCTCACACATCACTTTTTAGTCCATACATAATATAATATATAATCTAAATATTCTACCCTTCAAATAATTTAAATACAAAAATTAATGTGATTTTTATACCCGATCATTTCAATCCTCAAACCCCCACCAAGTCACAAACAATTAAACCAAGTCTGATACAAAAACGAAATCCACCATTAACGATCAATCACTAAAAACATTTTTATATGTGTGTTTAAAAATTATTAAAATCAATTGAAAAACCGAGATCTCTAAAGTTCTCAGAATGACAATGTACAAATCCCGCTTTGTTTATACACAATACTACCTAACACCTACTTTGGCAATTATCCATTCATGATTCATATAACACCCCTCCTTTAATACAACAATATAGTATTATTTACCACGGAAGCGTATACTTACAATACATATTTCATTAAAATGTTGCTCGAAATTTTCACAAACATTTATACAACCTGTTTAACT
This sequence comes from Helichrysum umbraculigerum, assembly GCA_949592205.1. Taxonomy (NCBI): domain Eukaryota; kingdom Viridiplantae; phylum Streptophyta; class Magnoliopsida; order Asterales; family Asteraceae; genus Helichrysum; species Helichrysum umbraculigerum. The sequence continues at coordinate 12,394,785 of CATIUR010000004.1, read as the reverse complement.
ACTAATCCAAACACAGTTAATTTATCTACAAACCGGGGCATTATATTTTACAAAACATTGTTTATAATGAACTTGATCAGAGTTGCAAGTTTCAAACATTTCCAGCATCAAAACATCCCTTCCTGACTACCTACATAATAGACATAACCCGCAGGAAGTAAATTGACGGATTAGCATAAAGCTAAGTGAATGAATAATCGACTACAATTCAATTTAGCTAGCAATTTGTTCACAATCAATAATGTAACCAATATCGTCAAGAGGAACGGTGGTTCCTAAGGACCCTGTGCCGGGTGGCCCCATCAGAACACTTAAATCAAATGTAGGCCAAAACAGTGATTAACCGCTAACTTATTGCTAATCTTCATCAACACATGTACGCAACCCTGTGTTGACCAACAATAGCAATCAAGTCCAACCAACAATCTAGTTGACCTCTGGATTCAACATTCCAGCACACAGGCTAATCAATCAACCAATCCAATGGCATATCATTTCAAATTCAACATTCTATCAATAGTAATCCTATAATTACTTATTGAAATCAAACTGACACAACCAAACCAAACTGTGAGTTTCAAATCCACTCACCTGATTGTCTCGATTCACTTACTCAGCTGTCTTATCTCGCTGAGTTCTCTGAGGATCTGAAAATCAACAATCAGATACAAGTTAGTAATCAAGATCATCAATACATAACTCATATCAATTCATAACAATATGAGCTTAATGAAATCAACATTACCATTACAAGTTTCTAATCACATATTACAATTCACAATTATAAGAAATGCTAGACAAGCCATACTAGCCGCAGGCTGGGGTCCAAACCCGCCGGCTTCCACACACTACCCGCCGGCTCACAAGGTCTAGCCGCCGGGTAAATTACATTTTGCGTGATCAGAACCAAGTTGCGTTTTAAAGCTTAATTTAGCCGCCGGATTGACCAAGGAACATCCGGGTTTGGGCTTGAACCCGCCGGCTTGGGTACTCTACCCGCCGGCTACCTTACTCAAACAGAGAACCCGTCGGCTAGTGTCTTAACCCGCCGGCTTCATACCCTGAACCAGCGATTCCCAGCTGAACCAAACCCAGGTCCGAAAACTTATATTAAAACTTACCAAATCAGTTTCTATGATCATTTTAACAATCCAAATAACAACTATAATAATCAACATCATCAAGTAACCAATTCCTAACATCAAAATCAACTATTCCACTTTGATTTCCTTAAAATTCATGAACACCTATGATTTTAAACATAATCAAAATAAATCAAACTTACCACTTGAAGATTACTAAAAACAGATGATGATGATGATGATATGAATGTTACAAGATCACAATCATAGCTCAAGATTTCAAAGTTTCTAGATTGTTTATGTTTTGAATTTTAAGGTTATCAAGGTTTAAAAGAAAGTGAGAAACTTTCCTAAAAGGGAAAGTTATATAATCGGTTTAAACTTTTACACCGACTCCGTATCCACTTAAAACCAGTCCCCTTTCAATCTATTGCCTGGAACTTAAAAATCATTTACGAGAAACTTATTTTATTTTACCGTCAACTATAGTAAATTACAACAATCAACAATTTACTATTCACAATAAGTCCTAAGACTTATTAATCTAAGTTTCTCAATTTAACAATTAATATCAAATAATTTATAACACAATTAAATTAACAATTTAAATTAGAGTTTACCAGACCGGTACGGAGGATGTTACAACTCTCCCCCCCTTAAGAAGATTTCGTCCCCGAAATCTCATCACGGTCAAATAATCCAGGATATCTGGATCTCATACTATCCTCGGTCTCCCAAGTTAGGTTTGAACCTAAACTATGTTTCCATTTCACTAACACCATAGGTATCTGTTTCTTACGTAGTTTGATAACTTTTCTGTCAAGAAGTTCAACTGGTTCTTCAACTAACTTCTGACTTCTATCAACCTTCAAATCTTGCAAAGGAAGTATCTGAGACTGGTCTTCAACGTTACATTTCCTCAAATAACAAATGTTAAACGTATCATGAATACCAGCAAGTTCTGGAGGAAGATCAAGTGTAACTGACTGATCATTAACAATCTGACGAATTCTAAACGGTCCAATATATCGAGGAGTCAACTTGCCACGTTTCCCAAACCGAATTACCCCCTTCCAAGGCGAAACTTTCAGGTAAACAAGTTCACCTTCAACAAAAGTAACAGGTCGACGTTTAGGATCAACATATTGTTTATGCCTGTCACGTGCAGCTTTCAACTTTTCACGAGCAATTGCCACTTTTTCAGCTGTCATCTGAACAATATCTGGACCTGCAAACTGTTTCTCCCCAGCTTCTAACCAACAAGTCGGAGTTCTACAACGGCGACCATAAAGCATTTCATATGGTGGCATACCAATACTCGAATGATAAGAGTTATTATAAGCAAACTCAACTAATGGCAAATGGGAATCCCAAGAACCACCATATTCCAAAATACAAGCTCTTAACATATCCTCCAATGTTTGAATCGTACGTTCTGACTGGCCATCTGTTTGAGGATGATAAGCAGTACTGAGATTAACTCTGGTACCCAACTCATGCTGTAAGCTTTTCCAAAAATGAGATACAAACCTCGAATCTCTATCAGATACAATCGATAATGGAATATCATGCCGCGAGACAATCTCATTCACATATAACTGTGCCAGCTTACTAAAAGATGCAGTCTCACTGGTAGCTAAAAATGTGCACTTTTAGTCAATCGATCCACAATGACCCAAACCATAACATTTCCTCGGGTAGTTCGAGGCAATTTGGTTACAAAATCCATAGTCAAATGTTCCCACTTCCATTCTGGAATCTCAAGCTGTTTCAACGACCCATACGGCTTCTGGTGTTCAGCTTTAACTTGAGAACAAATATGACAAGAACTAACAAACCTTGCTATATCCATTTTCATTGTAGGCCACCAATACAAAGGTTTCAAGTCATTATACATTTTCGTACTTCCAGGATGTACAGACAATCTGGACTTATGGGCTTCATTCAGAATAACATCCCGAAGACCACCAAACAAAGGAATTCAAACACGAGACTGAAAGGTTTTTAATCCTCTCGAATCATTTATTAACAATTCATTTCGATTCAACATAATTTCAGATTTCAAATTATGATCTAACAAAGCCTCCAACTGTACAGCTTTTATCTGACCCACCAAATCAGAAGAAACTTCTAAACGCATAAAGTAAACTCGATCAGAAGTTACCTTGCGACTTAAAGCATCAGCAACCACATTGGCTTTTCCTGGATGGTATCAATTTCACAATCATAATCTTTGATTAACTCTAACCATCACCTCTGACGCATATTCAACTCCTTCTGTGAAAACATATACTGAAGACTCTTGTGATCTGTACAAATAACACACTTAGTACCATACAAGTAATGCCTCCAGATTTTCAAAGCAAATACAATAGCTGCAAGCTCTAAATCATGGGTAGGATAATTTTTTTCATGAGGTTTGAGCTGACGAGAAACATAAGCAATAACACGGTCTCGCTGCATCAAAACACAACCCAAACCAGCAATCGATGCATCACGGTAAACAACAAAATCATCGGACCCATCTGACAATGCTAACACAGGAGCCTGACATAACAACTGTTTGAAAATCTGAAAAGCTGTTTCCTACTGTTCAGTCCATACAAATTTTTCATCCTTACGGGTCAATTTAGTCAATGAACCGGCAATTTTAGAAAAGTCCTTTATGAACTTCCGGTAATAACCCGCCAAACCAAGAAAACTCTTTATTTCTGAAGCAGACTTTGGAGCTTTCCAATTCATTACAGCTTCAATTTTTGAAGGATCAACTTTAACACCATCATTACAAATAATATGACCCAAAAATTGCACTTCCCGAATCCAAAATTCACATTTAGAAAACTTTGCATATAAATGCTCCCTCTTCAAGGTTTCCAACACTAACCTCAAATACATTTCATGTTCTGATTCGGATTTAGAATATACGAGAATATCATCGATAAATACAATCACAAATTTATCAAGAAAAGGTCGACATACACGGTTCATCAAATTCATAAAAACTGCTGGAGCATTAGTCAAACCAAAATGCATAACCAGGAATTCAAAATGACCATACATGGTTCGAAAAGCGGTTTTAGGAATATCCTGTTCACGAACACGAACTTGATGATAACCTGACCTTAAATCAATTTTAGAATAGAACGAAGATCCCTGCAACTGATCAAACAAATCATCTATTCTGGGCAGAGGATACTTATTCTTTACCGTTCGTTTATTCAATTCCCTATAATCAATGCACATTCGAAAAGACCCATCCTTCTTTTTCACAAACAAAACTGGTGCACCCCAAGGAAAAGAACTAGGTCTAATGAACCCTTTATCCAACAACTCCTGTATCTGATTCATCATTTCACGTATCTCAGACGGAGCTAATCTATAGGGAGCTTTGGCTACATGTGACGAACCAGGAACAAGATCAATTTGATATTCTACTTCCCTAACTGGTGGTAATCCAGGTAATTCATCAGGGAACACTTCCGGATATTCAGAAACAACCGGGACATCAGAAAGAGATTTCTTCCCTACTTTAGTATCAATCACATAAGCTAGGTACGACTCACAACCTTTGTACAATGACTTCCTAGCTTTCATCATGCTAATCAAAGGTATACCCCCACTATCCCTTTCTCCTCGAGTCACAACATATGACTCATCAGAAATTGGGATTCTAATCAGCTTATTGTAGCAATCTATACTTGCTTTACACTGACTTAACCAATCCATGACAATAATCACATCAAAACTAGCAATCGGCATCAACAAAAATGAAATTGGAAAAGTCTGACCATCTATCATAATACTAGCTCCAATTACCGAAGTGGTAACAGGAACTGATTTGCCACTAGCTATTTCTACTTCCACAAGGTTTGTAATCACAATAGGCATCATTTTCAATTTATCACAAAAACACACAGATACAAAAGAACAATTTGCACCAGAATCAAACAAAACACGTGATGGTACAGAGTTTACAAGAAAAGTACCAGTGATAACATCATCTGTGTGAACATCTTCATCCACTGTCATTTGAAAAGCCCTACTAACTGTAGATGGCGTATTCTTCCGCATCTGACTGGAAGATAACGAACTAACAACCGACCCAGAACCCTGTCTCTTAGCCTCAGAACACTGATTTGCACGATGACCTTCCTTATGACAATTCCAACACACATAGGTAGAAAAAACACAATCCTTGGCTTCATGACCAATCACACCACATTTCACACATCTAGTGGTTTGCACAGTACACGGCCCAAAATGTCTAGCTCTACATTTAATGCACCAATTGGGACGATCAGAAGTACCACCACGACTTTCTTGTTTCTTACCTTGTTGATTTCCTTGCCACCGCTGCTTACCTTTACTAGAAGATTCACTTCTAGATTTATGAGAAACCATTTCTTTACTTGGTGCCTCTTGAGGTCTCAAATCACTGTCAACTGACCGAGCTAACATAAAAGCTTGGGAAAGAGAGCCCGCCAACCTCACTGAAGTTCGATAATGATTAGGTAAAGTACCAACAAACTGCTCAATTCTGGTTCTCTCATCAGGAACCCACTGCTGAACAAACCTAAGTTTATCTGAAAACTGATTAATCAAATCATCCATTGACATTTCATCAGTTAATTGCAAATCCATAAACTCTTTTCGAATCCGAGCTATATCAAAGTTTGAACAATACTACTTACAAACTTCATTATGAAAATCAGACCATCGGATAGATGCTTTCTGAAAAGGAGATAACACATATGTAATCGAATCCCACCAATTCATAGCTGGTCCTTTTAAAATTTGAGTTGCATAAGGAACCTTTAATTATTCCTCACATTGACAAACTTTAAATTTCTTTTCAATATCCCTCAACCAATCTAGAGTTACGGAAGGATTTGTACTACCAGAATACACAGACGGGTTACTGCTCATAAAGGTTTTAAAAGAACACACCTTTTGTTTTGGCGGTGAAATCGTACTAAACACAGGATGAGATGATTCAGCCTCTTTTTGTTGTTTATACATTCTGAGTGCTTGATTTTCCTCTTCCAAATGAAGTAGATACTCCTCTCTTTCTAATTCTTCTCTAGCATGGAAAGAAGTACCAGTGTAACATCCTCAAATTGGGCCTAAGAGTAATAGGTATTCTTGTAAATTTAAATGCGATTTAAATTTGTATATGTGTTTGATTGTAAATTTAATAGGTCAATAAGCCTCAGGAAATATTGTGGTTAGTGAAATATTGTTTGTTTTTTATTTATTTAGTTGACGGTAAAATAAAATGGTATTTCCCTGCAAATGGTTTTTAAGTTCCAGACAATAATAAACACGGGAAATGAAAATTACACACTTATATGCTATACCCTATGGAATAAATTGGTTTTATTCCCACATATGCATACATACGTACGTATACACACACACATTTAACCAATCCACAAAATTATGAAGAAATCATCAAATTGAAGGTCACAAATTCGGATTCAAGCTTCTAGTGTGAGGATTAGCATCTTCTAATCCTTCCTTTCATCTTGTAAGTCTCAAATCTTTGAGTTATAAACCCTAGAAATTGGGGGTTTTGATGTTCTTGTGCAAAATCCGAAATTAGGGTTTCTAAAGTGTAAATTGATGTTAGTTAAGCTTCAATAACATGTAATAATCATTCTAGCATCATCTTAATCATGTTATATGTGTTAATTTCATGTTTGATATAACCCTAGAAATTGGGGTTTTGGGTAATTGTTTAATTAGAAGGATTAATCTTGAAATAAAACTTGTAGTCATGTTAGAAGGGTTAGTTAGTGCTTAATTTGTGATTATAACCTAAGCCCTAACTTGGAAATTAAGAATTTGATTAAGTGTTCATAATGTGTTCTTGGAGAAAAATGGATGATTGTGATGATATTATTGTTAGATGATGATTCAATGATGATTATAATGTAAACCCTTATATAAAAATGAAGAAAGTGATAATATGATCATTAATAAAGTTTAAGGGTTTAGTTGATTATGTTATAATCAAAGTGTTAAGCTAGTGTTATTAAAGTATGAAATTGGTTAAGTGTTCAAGAGTGTTGAAATGATTATGATGAAGTTGATGAATTAGTGATGTTCATGGTTATTAGCTTTGTTAATGGTTTAACTATATTGAATAGTAATAATTAGAATGAATAAAAAGGATGTTATGATTATAATTGGTTAGATGAATATGAATTTTTGATGTTAATAAGATTATTCATAATCTTGAAATGATGAAATTTGGATTAATACAAGTTAAGGATAAATTGTTTGATGTAGTTACAATTGTATGATACTATATCAATATTGAGGCAAGTGCCAAATGACTAACTTGTGTTGTGTTATTGTATTCTCAGATGTGGAGAAGACTCAGTGACATTAGACTACTGAGTGGACGACTATGATTGTCGGTGAGTGGATCTTGGACTTTCAGTCTAAGTTAGTTGTAACAACATGGCTACAACGGGTAAACTTGGTTTATTGCAATGATTGCTTTAATATTAAATTGCCATGATGGCTAACCTTTGATTGATTATTGGCGTCCATTGTGCTATGATAGTTGTGGACTATTTGATTTGGTGGGGGTCAACTAATGTGTTGGGTTTGGATACTATTACTAGGACTTCGCAAGTGCCTTGTACATGTGTTGGACACTGAAATTGCGTCGTGTGTAGTAATAGTACCAAACTATCGGTTTAACCTCTGATTTGGCCGTCAGTTGGTTTTAAGTGTTACTTGGGGAACCATCCGCGGCATGAGGGTACCTCAAGGACCACCGATCCTTCTATGTTGCTTGTGCATTGCTTGGTTATAGGCATGTGTTAAGCTGAGTTAGATTGATAGCTTGGGATCTATTCACTTAGCTTCGTGCTAACCCCTCATTACTTCTTGCAGGTTTACTTTTGTATGTGGGTGGGCAAGAAGTACATATGGAATGGAATGTTTGACAGGCTCACTCTGAAATGGATAATACGTTAATGATTTAACAACATATGTGGATTTCTATAACACCTAAATTTAATGTGTGTAATGATTAGAATAATCTAGTTTTAAATGTTTGTATGTAAGTGGATTGCTATTAGGAATGTATGTATGCAATCTACTGATTTCTATTAATCATGCGCTTCCGATATGTTTAAAAAAAAAATGTCCTTGTATTTAGCGGGTGTTATAACCAATGTGCTCAGTCCGGTCATCATGAGTCTCAACAGTAACTTCCGGCCTTGAGACATTATTAGGGTTAACAGGTGGTTGCTCGTTATCCGCCATGTCTGTAAACACAATAACAGCTCACAAATCGTTAATCGTTAGCACCTATCCTACTAACCAATTCATATTCAGTACATAATCCCATTCCCAAGAAAGTTTGATACAACACAATCAAAGTTTAGGATTGAACATACTGTCATATTCAATTCACACAACTATTGCTCTGATACCGACTTATAACACCCCTCATTTAATACAACAATATAGTATTATTTACCACGGAAGCGTATACTTACATATTTCATTAAAATGTTGCTCGAAATTTTCACAAACATTTATACAACCTGTTTAACTACTAATCCAAACACAGTTAATTTATCTACAAACCGGGGCATTATATTTTACAAAACATTGTTTATAATGAACTTGATCAGAGTTGCAAGTTTCAAACATTCCCAGCATCAAAACATCCCTTCCTGACTACCCTCATAATAGACATAACCTGCAGGAAGTAAATTGAGGGATTAGCACAAAGCTAAGTGAATGAATAATCGACTACAATTCAATTTAGCTAGCAATTTGTTCACAATCAATAATGTAACAAATATCGTCAAGAGGAACGGTGGTTCCTAAGGACCCTGTGCCGGGTGGCCCCATCAGAACACTTAAATCAACTGTAGGGCAAAACAGTGATTAACCGCTAACTTATTGCTAATCTTCATCAACACATGTACGCAACCCTATGTTGACCAACAATAGCAATCAAGTCCAACCAACAATCTAGTTGAACTCTGGATTCAACATTCCAGCACACAGGCTAATCAATCAACCAATCCAATGGCATATCATTTCAAATTCAACATTCTATCAATAGTAATCCTATAATTACTGATTGAAATCAAACTGACACAACCAAACCAAACTGTGAGTTTCAAATCCACTCACCTGATTGTCTCGATTCACTTACTCAGCTGTCTTATCTCGCTGAGTTCTCTGAGGATCTGAAAATCAACAATCAGATACAAGTTAGTAATCAAGATCATCAATACATAACTCATATCAATTCATAACAATATGAACTTAATGAAATCAACATTACCATTACAAGTTTCTAATCACATATTACAATTCACAATTATAAGAAATGCTAGACAAGCCATACTAGCCGCCGGCTGGGGTCCAAACCCTCCGGCTTCCACACACTACCCGCCGGCTCACAAGGTCTAGCCGCCGGGTAAATTACATTTTGCGTGATCAGAACCAAGTTGCGTTTTAAAGCTTAATTTAGCCGCCGGATTGACCAAGGAACAGCCGGGTTTGGGCTTGAACCCGCCGGCTTGGGTACTCTACCCGCCGACTACCTTACTCAAACAGAGAACCCGCCGGCTAGTGTCTCAACCCGCCGTCTTCATACCCTGAACCAGCGATTCCCAGCTGAACCAAACCCAGGTCCGAAAACTTATATTAAAACTTACCAAATCAGTTTCTATGATCATTTTAACAATCCAAATAACAACTATAATAATCAACATCATCAAGTAACCAATTCCTAACATCAAAATCAACTATTCCACTTTGATTTCCTTAAAATTCATGAACACCTATGATTTTAAACATAATCAAAATAAATCAAACTTACCACTTGAAGATTACTAAAAACAGATGATGATGATGATATGAATGTTACAAGATCACAATCACAACTCAAGATTTCAAATTTTCTTGATTGTTTATGTTTTGAGTTTTAAGGTTATCAAGGTTTAAAAGAAAGTGAGAAACTTTCCTAAAAGGGAAAGTTATATAGTCGGTTTAAACTTTTACACCGACTCCGTATCCACTTAAAACTAGTCCCCTTTCAATCTATTGCCTGGAACTTAAAAATCATTTGCGAGAAACTTATTTTATTTTACCGTCAACTATAGTAAATTACAACAATCAACAATTTACTATTAACAATAAGTCCTAAGACTTATTAATCTAAGTTTCTCAATTTAACAATTAATATCAAATAATTTCTAACACAATTAAATAAACAATTTAAATTAAAAATTACCAGACCGGTACGGAGGATGTTACAATTCATCCCACCGCATCTTTTACCAATCACAATTGGGTTATTAAACCCATATACATCAACAAACTCACTTAAGAAATTTTAACCCCAAACCAGATCCGAAGTTTAGAACTGATGAATGTCGCAATTGATGGTGCAAGTAGGTAGTTGGATTGAAATAATGAAGCGCATAGCAATTTCAGTTTTCACAAGGTGGGACGCTAGGTGAATAATCAGAGGGAGAAATCATAGAACTATTCGGAAAAGTTGAGAGTAAGAAGAGGGATAATATTTGTTTATTGTTTTTTAATTTGTTTAAGGAAAAAGTGCAAGGGTAAAATAGTCATTTTACTTTAAAAGGTGTGTTTAGACTAAAATGCGGTGTGTGAGGATCACCTCCCTTAGCATAAGCGTTGATAACGGTATACTTTTTTCATACTTAAAAGTCGTAAAGTATTACTCTGTATGTGACACTCATAGAATAATAATTTCGAATATAAATTAAATTAGTATCTTATCTCTAAGAGAACATATAAAAGCCAGACCCTAGTCAAATATTTAACTAAATCTTCAACAAAAGTTTGCATCTTTTTAAAATATTAAGCTACCCTTTGTCCCTTACCAAATCTTTTATTGGATGCCATTTTACCCCTTTTGGTTCAGTAATCCATCAAAAAATAAAAAGAGTTTGCATATTTTCACCCCTTTTATTTACCTAAACGGCTAAAAGTATTTTTTATATCTACAAAAAATCAATTTTGGCTGGTAAATGAGTTCGCAAAGTATCAAATCTGCCGACAAATGGAATATCTAACATATTGTGTACTAGTGCTAAACCCGTGCGATGCACAGCTAGATAAATATTACGACATGTTAGATATGTGATTAATGTAAAATGAAATGTAATACAATTTTGCTTGTATAAAGGTTTACATGCACCCAAACAATGTAATTCACCAACACACTATCTACCAAACAATACATGTAAGAAAGTATGGAAGACATTGTTATCACGATAAAAAATAAACATATATAATAGTTGATTAATAGTTAATAGTTAATAATGATGATGATGATGATGATGATGATGATGATGATGATGATGATGATGATGATGATAATAAAAAGGACGGGGCAATAAAAATGCTAGCTTATTCAAAATTTGCGGATTATGGAAAATCGATACATCTGTCTTTTAATCTAGGTTGATATAAAGGTATAAGAATATGAAAATGCAAGTTATAGCTTGATTATATCGTGAATGTACATGGTTTAAGACATAAAAATATAAAAATACCATGTATGGGCAATAAGAATGTTGACAATAAGAATGCTAGCTTATTCATAATCGATACTCTCATTATATCTTGAAGTACAATTTAAGAATATAGAGTCATCGAGATGCCAAATAGTAGCTTCGACTTACCCGTAATGAAACATACTTATTGTTGTTGTCAGTATTAGTACCATATTCATGAATCGTTGCTCCAAATCCTACATATGCCAACTTAAATGAAATATAATTTTACCATTTAATAAACATAATAACAACAATGAATTTTGACACTAATTTAATCGAACATTTGGTGAGCATACAAAAATGTTCTTCAAATTTTAAGCCATTTTAATAGGTGTTTCATCCATTAGCAATTGAGCAAAGTTTGCTAAGAAAAATAAACAATACCTCTCACTGGATATTAATTCATGAATTAGGAAAGCTGCATAAACTAAATTGATGTCACATCGAATTATGATGAATTAGCAAGGGTATTAAGCTGACACATAAGCTGAGAGTCTCCTACTTTAGTTATAAGAGGAGATTTAAGTTAATTTAATACTCCCTCCTTCCCAAATCTATTGTCCAGTATTTCATTTTGGGATGTACCAAATTAATTGTCCACTTCCATAAATAGATAATGATAAAGAGATAAAGTTCTTTTTTACCCCTATTGTATATATATAAGACAAAAAAATAGGTAAAAAGTAGAGGGTAAAACTGTCATCTTACCAAAAAGTAAGAGAGATGATTATATTTTCCTTAAACTGCGTGTTTTTTGTCTGCGGACAATAAAATTGAGACGGAGGGAGTATGTTTTATGAGTATTATTTATTTGCAATATTACAGAGAAGTTGCAATATGATCGTGACTTTTTTATTATTTAATCTAATCTAGTTTATACAATAAAGTGATAAACTGAAGTTGCGTTTAATTCGCGAAATTTAACGGAATTTGATAGAATTGGATTCTTAATTATATTACATTCGATATATGCGGACTTTAGTGGATTAGAAAGCAACATTTAAATTTGTTTTATGATCTTATAACCAAAAATTAACATACGTCATCAATCAATTTACAATAATTTAATTAGTCCGTATATGAAAGGAATGTATAAAGCTGTATAATCAAAAAGAAAAAGGTTTAAACTTTAAATCATAAAAAGACCGTGGACATGAGAAGAGACAAACCAATTAGATTAAGGTTACGTGAGTATTTGTCCACTAGTGTCACTAATTACAATTACACTGTAAAGTGTAAAGTGGCTTTTGCTATTAAAAAAAATGAATAAATACCTTATACTTAATGGATAATACGATGACGAAGTATAATTATTAAATTAAATGTTATTATTATTTGTTGTTAATCAAATGTAACAACTTTTAAATTATGTTAGTTATTATTATTATTATTTTTTTAGAGAGGCAAATTTACAAATACCTCACACATACACAACCACGAATATTTACATAATGCCTCCCACGAGGCTTGAACCCACAAACAATAGGTTGAGGGTCAACTCACATACCGTTAGGCCAAAGGCCATTTGGTAAATTATGTATGTTAATTGTAATTCATTTGATTGTATGACCACATTAATAGTATTTTTGATTTTGACAAGTTTCTAATCTACATTGTTGTCGTTGAAATAACTTAATTCTACTTAATTTGTCGCTGTTAAATTAGTAACGCATTAGTTATAATTATAATAATTCATGGTTCATTTGATAAACATACATTTTAGGCCTATTGATTTTTTTCTTTTTTACGATGTTTCAACTAGTGATAAAATGTAGTTTTAAAACTACGTAAGCATTCGAAATTATTGGTTATTATAATAATATAAGACGAATTAATTAAATAATAAGGTATTGTGTTAATAATTCAGTTGATGAGATGCTGAAGACTGAAGTTGTCAAGAGACAAGGACCTTTGAGATCCCTATAGTCCTCCCAAGAGACATGCCATAGGTTTCCCCACCACCTCCCAAAAAAAGGGGATGCTTTTTTACTCATTATCATAAAAATTACTACTATGATTAGAAGACATTAGTACTAGTAGTATACTAATTATATGATTAGAATAAATTTTTAACGGATAGTAACCACACTTCTCGAAAACAAGGTACGCAATGATGATACCGTAAACGATCAATAATTGACTGATAAGGTAAAGAAGTAATCGTCAAACTGATCTATTGAACGATTAGGCCAAGATCAATGTTGTACAATAGAATAATATAGTGTAACATAAATGTAGTTCTATTCTTATGAATTGTCATTATGTAGTTTATATATATACATATACATATATAGATAATAAAAAGAAGTATAAGTGACAATGTGACATTAATACTAGTAGTATTTTATAAGTCACACCCCATGTGGAGACCAATGTGGTTGGTGTTCCTTGGCTAAAGAACCCACAACTGTTTTGGTAACCTAATAAAGTAGGTTTAAAGTAAAAATATGATGAAACACAAAAGGAAGCTATAAGCTATAAGCTATAAGCTATTAAGGTTGAGGTGATTAGGCCGGGGAAAGACACAATTAAATTGAGTTGGAATCCATGTGCAAACAATCATGGGAATTGTGAAAAGAATTTTCCATTAAGTGTAAGTGGAATCAACTTCCATTGATGCTTAGATAAATTTGGAATCTGCTTTCGGATTAATCAAGTTTAATTATGATTTGTTTCACAATGATGTTATTATAGTTCATTGATAGCATATAAGATACACAATTGTAGTAGTAATTAGTCAAACACTATGAAGTATTAACCAATTATGTAATCTAGTTCCATTAGAATAAAAAGATAGACAAAAGTAAAACACTCTGTAAGATGGTTGGTGTAGATATCGTCAGTTGTATGTAATAAGTGAGATTTGAACAGCAACCTTTACAAATGTATAAGAGCTATATTTTTGCTTCATCATTTACGACTCAAATATCTACTAGGATTCAAAAATGACAAGCTTTACTAGTATGAAGTCTCTCTTTGTCTGATATTGTTTGGTTGTGTTAATTTATTTTTCAAAATTCAAAAGAAGTTATTTGTCAATCTCTCTTTCATGGAATTGGGAAAAATACTTTCCTCATAGTCCCCACACCTACTTACCCTTGTACAACGACATCCTTTAGGTCCCTTTAAGTCTTTAAGTAATTGAATCTTAATTTGGAATTGAAAGCGGACAATTAGTGCGAGAGAAATCAAAATAGAAAAATGAATAATTAACTTGGAGGTAGTATATAATATTACTAGCACACATAGAAAAATCTACATTAAGTTTTAAACTACTACTGTGTATAACTTACGGATCAAAATTAAATTGTCGACGGTTTAAGTAAAAGGTAAAAAGTAAAAAAAAGAAACGGGTGGTCACGGGTGTGGAATGGTTAAGTGGCACTTTGGTCCCCAAGAAGTAGTTGGAGGTCTGACCAACTTTTGACCAAGCCCAGTCTTTTCTGAACCACAGGAACCTTGATGTTGGCAGGCATAGTGGATATGGTCTTAGCCCATGGAGGTATGGATACATTCAACCCCTTTTCTTTTTATTATTTACTAAAAAGGAAAGAAAATGACATGTGAATAAATTGGTCACTTTAATCATTAATTCTAGGTATTTTTGCAACCCCAAGATCTTCCTTTTCCCCACTTATATATAAGGCTTAATCAAATATTCACATGTGCTGGAGCAAAATAACTAATATAAGAGAGCCTATAAATGGTAGTATATACTTATTCATTATATCACATAGGGTTTTCCTAATGGTATGTGTTACAAGGGCAAAAATGCATCTAATATTCTTTTAAAAGCATATACGTTATGTGCTGATAAAATAAATTTATGTAGAAATATATATGTTGTCTATTGTAGAGTTTTCTTACTCATATACATTTGATTTTTTTTACATGTCTCTACACCTAACTATAGATAGAAGCATACATGATTTCCCCATATTAATATGCATAGATTGCACTTTTGAATATGAAATGAATACCGTTTATTTTAACCTTCCATAACGTACGCCTATAGATCCTATCTTATACCAATTGCATCACCGAATATTAGTCGGCCGTAAAAAGAGAAGAAAGAAAAAGAATAATAACCACAGTTGTTGACTTAGAGCATACGGAGTGGAGTCACTCCCGTCGCTGTTTTCCGTTGAGAATGTCGTCCAACGACGCTCTGGAGCATCGTCCAACGCTAAATGGTGTTAAATTTCTTTTTTCTTTTTGCTTTTTGTTTCCCTACACACATACATTGATTTATAAAACAATAAATAAATTTTGAGAGAACTGCCAACTAAATATTCTCTTCTCCTTCACTTTTTGACCACGAGTGTTTTTTGATAACATTAGAGAACACTCTGAATACAATGTCACCACTCTTCTTTAAAGATGAGTAAAACAGTCTAAAACTGAAACTGGTCCTGAATCGGACTGGGACCGGTCCTAGAAAAGACTGGACTGGAAAAAGACTGGATTGTTCCTAGGACCGCCTGACATACCTAATTCAGTCATACTTTCAGTCAGAAAACTGGCTAAAAACTGTACTGAAATCAATAAAAAATGGTAAAGACAGGATCTGGTTCAAAAATGATAAAAAGACTGAAATGTATTATAAGCTACTTATGTTTATTTATTGTTTTTTCCCTTTTTTCTTTCCTTATAAAATTTAAATTTGGAGTAAATTATACTTGATACATTTTCATTTCTTTATTTATGAACTTTTATTTATTTTCACATCAACAATTTCAATTGTATACATTTTAATTTAATCTTATCTCACGTTTATTGATTTTTTCTATTGATTATTAATTTTTGCACCATGAAATATGAAGTTATATTATTCGTCAAAAGTTTGTTGTTAATAACCATCAATAAAATCTTGATTAAAAATAAATAAAAGTTCAAATTGTAAGTATTGACAAAATTATCGACCATGAAAAAAATACTGGAAATGATTGAAACTTGATTGAAATTTTAAGTAAAACTGGGAAACTGGTAAAAAACTGGACTGAAACTGGTCCAGTTCTAGAAAAGACTGATTTTTAATTTTCTGTTAACAAACTGAACTGAAAATCAGTTTAAACTGGTCTTAGCTCTTATGGGTGTTCACGGTCCGGTCCGGCCGGTTTTTGACGAAAATTCAAACCGAACCGCGAATTGACGGTTTGGTAAAATACAAACCGGACAAGACCGTTTAACTATCGAAACCGGACCGGACGAAACCGTGAAAACCGGTTCGGTTCCGCCGGTTTTGCGGTTTTTTTGTCTTTTACAAGTAAATTAAATAATTTTTTTAATAAATGTAAGTAATATGATAACATTATTACTTAATATTCGATAACAATAATCATAATCAATTATTCAAAATGATTAGAAAATATTTTATCCTAATAGATTAGAAACTGTTAATGTATACAAATTTACTCAACCGATTAGAAGAGTTCGTTAAGTTTTCTTGACATTTAATATTAGTTTATATGAAGATATTATGTTTTCCTTTTTTTTTATTCCTTAGTATATTTTCTTACAAGTCATTTTTGAGGACTCCTGTATATCAATACTGTTGAATTTCATTCTTATCTAATATTTTCAGTTAAAATTAATAGTGGAAGATATATGTCATATGCATACACATTAAACATTCTAATAACATAAATCCTCCATTTATAATCGACTTACGTTAGTCATTTATGGCAAAAAGTATTCACATTTGGTGGACCTTATGTTTGTCCATGTTTTATAGATGTCCCTTCGTACAGGGGATAATATTAAGATGTTTATATAAATTTTATACATCAATTACAAGTTTAAAACTCCTTCATTCCAACCACCATTATAACTCCTTTATGATTTATAATCTTTTATTAAATATATACACACATATATACATATATCCCTTATTTAAATGTTTATATGGTCCGGTCCGGTTTAACCGGCCGGTTTTTTATCAAAATCGTAAACCGGATCGGTTAATCCGGTCTTTGTAATTTTGAAGCCGCCGGATTGAGCATTAGAAACCAAACCGCACCGGTCCGGTTTTCACGATTTTTCCGGTTTCATGAACACCCCTATTAGCTCTTCTTTACTCTTCGTGTCCTTAGATGATGATAATTCATGTTAAGTAAGTAAAGAAATGCTCCTACATATGAAAACGGACTAGTCCAAGATTCTTTTTGATGATCTCTTTATTATTATTATCATTATTATTGTTATTATTATTATTTTCCATTTCTTAAGAAGACATTGATCGGTTTTTACCGAATGCAAAAGACCAAAAAATAAAAAAGGTTAAAAAAATGGGGGAAAGGTAGAATCGAGATCCATAAGATATGTCAAAGAGAATAATCAAATGGAGACCACTAATTATAAAAAGTCAAAGAGGCACATTAAAGCTCTTTGATTTGCTTACCCAAACCCTATTAGTGATGAAATTAGTGTATCAGATTAGGTCAATTAGAGCATCAAATCAAAAGCGCACACCACCTTACTCTCTTTCGCTACCACACAAATATCTAGTTAATAACACAACTTTAAATTAATTATCATTATTTTATGTTTTAATCAAGATTAAACATAGTTAATATGAAACTACAATTAAGCACATTAATAAAGTCTTAATAAATCATGGATAATTCCAAAACAACTTTCAATAATAGCATAGATAATCTAATAATAAAAGTTATAAATCAGTGAGTTTCACACTTTGAAAACGACTGACAAGTGAAGAAAATAAAAATTGTAAACCGTAGATAGATAGAGTGGTATGTGGGATGCCAGCTAACATGAGTGCCTTGGGTTCAAACCAAGGGAATGACAATTTGCCTTTCTATATATATGAAAAAAGACTGGTAGTACTCTTATATACAATTGATAAGCTTTTCTATACAATTGATAAGCTTTTCAAAAGTTCCATATTAGCTCGACTTAATTTACTGGTGGCAAGGGCTACCGTCGACTACTACGTAGGTCCGCCCTTGTTTACACGGAATTTGAATTGTTAAATCAGAGCATCTAAAGAATATTAGAAAAATAAGTGATCAAGGTTCTTGATACATGGTTAACTGATAAAATGAATTTTTTAATCCTTTGTAGCGTAGTCAAAGCAATGTCGAATATTCTATTTGGATCATTTCTTTGATTAATTATACAATTAATTGATGATGTTAATATTACAAATATTATTATTGTACACAAACACATAATTAATGTGGCTGTTTTTGGTGTTTTGTTTATATTTTGTAGCTTTTGTTTTTTGTTTTCTAATTAAACTCACCAAGACATGCAAACACATATAATATGCTTCATTCGTTTCATAAGATGTAGCACTTTTTAGAAGTTTTATTTTATTAGTTATATATATATATATATATATATATATATATATATATATATAAGTTGGAAATTATATTTTATAAATCATTTTTCTATATCAATGACCATTGGCCTAACGGTATCGAGTTAATTCTTTAAACATGAGACTGTACGTAAGTTCAAATCCAGGTTAACTAACACATGATATTGGCTACATTGATTAATTTTTTTTAATCTAACAAGATTATTTGATTTTATTTTATAAAGAGATTTTAAGTATTTAATTAATTGACAAAAATATTGTTTATATTATTAACATTAATTATGTATATGTTGCAGACACTGCCACAGATTATAGGTGGATAATTCCTAAATACATTTGATTTATAATGTCATAGAGTTTAATGATGATGGCTTATCAACCAACATTAAGCACTGCCGGTTGTTGAGCCAAGTTCTACTTCTTAATAATAATAATATTAATAATAATCACCATCAACTTAAATGGAGATGGAAAATTAATAGCTACTCCAGATTATTATATACTACATTGACTAACTATTTAGAGTTTGTTTAAAAAATAAGTAAATTATGAATACATGAAAATGCATCATATCATAATTCCCTAAATTCTGAACTTTTGAAAATTTGTATTCATGATCACTATTAACTATGTTCTTAACATTACAACCTATGAATAAATCGATGATCGAGTTTTGTTCAAACTATATAACGCCACGAAATATGCGACACACGTATGCACGATATGAACACAAAAACATATACGAAAAGATAAGAGTACATTATGAACATACAAGGACAACCTTAATTATAAGTGTTGGAAAGGGTAAGTAATTGCAGAATTTGGAACACTACAAATGTATAATAGGAAGAGGGGTAGAGGACAAATAAGATGACTATATCTATGTTGTTTTCATAGGAAAGAACAAGGAAGGGGTTATAAAGTTAATTTAATTATGACAAATAAATTAACCTTATGATGTCGATATCTAGTAGTCTCAGCCATTGCTTTGTCAAGAATAAATGGTGTTTTTTTAAGGTTTGGATTAAGACCTTAATCTTGAAGATGCATTCACTAAAAACAGGAAGGTCTAATGAAAGCAACAACTTTTATAATCTATTCCAGCAAGGAAAGAAATTATATGATTAATCAACTTGCAAGTGGAGTTTAATTCTCTCTTCAATTTATAAATATTTTTAGACAAAATAATTTGATTAAAATGCTGTTTGTGACGATACTAATGACGTTTAATGACATTGTCTTTTAGTTAAAAAACAAGAATTATCAGTGATAGCATAAAGATTAATAGGCTAATAATGACTAATGCTTAACCAGTTAACCTTGCTTTATGGCTTTGCACTTATCAGACCAACAACTGGTAACAGTTTCATACTTTCATGTTGAAAAAGTAGGTATTTGTTTAATAGTTTTTAAAACTTAATTCTACGCAAAAGACACTCAGCAGTTAATTTGTGTCTGTGTGTTCTGAACAAAGACAGAAAGCCATCAATTATTCATGGATCTTGAATTCATTTGGAGTATATCTTATATAGAGTATATATTTAAGTTCAAAGGAAAAAATCAGAACTTTATGTGCCTAAGGCTTGAATGGAGCGAATTTGACGATAGGATTATGCCCTCCAATTTGAATGAGTTAGACACCGCTGCAGTACGATATCAAAAGGTTGTAATGCATCAAATAAACCAGGAGCAGTTTTGTATTGCATGATATTTTTTAAAATGCAAAGCAGAACTTTTATTAAAAACTGCCGAAGCAAAAACCATACACCAAATACAAATCAGATTGGCAGCCTTCATAATGAAGTCATACGAACTAAATCTATATCCACATTTAACTAGCCTATTAGATCAACACGATGACCAATTATTAGACACCTACTGTTTCTCTAGGACTCGTAATCCAAATATCCCATCCTTCATCTATTGCTGTACAACTGCTTGTAATCCACAATTTTGATAAATTCTTCGTCAAGGGAAATATATCTTCATTTATATTCCCAGAATGGAAGCTTAATTCGCATGAACAACTTAACTGCGCCATCTCCAAATACTCCAAATTATAGTCTTACATACCGTGTGAAAGATCCTCAATTGGAATATTATTTGTAATCACTATGCCTCGACAACGGACAAGAGATGCTATAGATGATCGGATCGGACAGTTGATGATTCACCAGAAGCATGTATTTCGCCAAAGAACTTGAACCTTCGGACAATTGCATGGGATATGGCCCAAAGACTCAACCTCCAGGTTGCAAAACGGACAGTTTGCAGATTTTATGTGACAAGTCAATTAGATTGTATATCATAATATTAATTAGCTTAAATCTTATGATCACATACCGAAGTTGACTTTCATGCTGTTTCTTAACACATGTCAACTTAAGGCTCCAAATTCCACATAGATGAATAAAAATGTGTAACTTAATAATCAATGGAACCAAAATGCACAGATCAACTACCGAAATCACTAAAGGAAATAAACTTTATTATGCGGTACATCTTGATTAATTGTGGGATATTGTAACCAACCAGTGGTGATAGCTATTATGCATGCAATGGCTTCTAATTCAACAGCAGCTCCATAACCATGTCCAATCATTTTAATGGATGTACAAACAAACACGGTAAAAAAATTCATTAGAACTATCGTTGCATCTAGGAAGCCATGCTTTTTCCGGTTTCTTGCATAGTCCTCGTTCATCTTCATGTCAGATGTGTCCTTTTTATGGAAACAACTTTAGCCAGATCGCCAACTAGTGTTGACGTTACATGACAATTCACACACTTCACCTTTAAATATATTAAGCTCATTTTTTTAGAAGCTACAATGTGATGTATCAAGTAGGTAAGTTGTAGAAGTGTGAGTCACCTCTTTGGTTGAAACAGCAGCATCTTGTAAACATTTGGTTATTCAAGATGAAATTCCAGGCCCATCTTTGCGAGCGTCCGTTGTGGGATGAGCATCACACGTTATGGCACCTCCCAAGTACTCAACAACAATATTTGCTCCTCGTTTAGTACGCTCCAAGCTTTCCATGATCTGTTAATAATTCAATGAAATTCAAGTTAGAGTGCCTATAACATTGAGAAGTTAAGTGGAAATGCTTGCCCAAAGTTGATGTAAAACAAACTGAGTTAACTGGGACATTGAGATAACACTTCAAGCACATGGGAAAACACACGAAATTCAATTACATGCAACCTTTTTTCCATGAGCAGTTTGAACCCATGCCAGTCCACAGAGGCAAATAATGGTCTCGACGGGCAGCACAATGTAGAAGCTTTAGCCAATATTGGCCTAACTGTCAAGCCCAAATTCTAGTATTTGGGATCTCAATATAACTTGTCCCATTACATCATAAATGTTATTGAATAAGAGGTTCCACACACATGGTAAACGGGTATATTACGTGGCGACTATCCAAATTATTCGTTACTGCAAAATGTAATGTCCTTTTGTGAGACTTGGAGCCTTGGGGGCAAATTTATAGAAATGTAACATAAAGTGGTTTTTGTTTCAGATTTAACTTTTATCTTCACAAAAAGTTGTATCTAGATGCACTATGAGCACCATGTCATGAAAAAGGTGAACATGATCAAAGTTACCGCAATGTTTGCAGTCTTGTCAGTGGCGGATCCAGAAAAATACATCGTGGGGGGCAACAAAAATTTAAGTTTGTAATATGAGCGGGTTTCTAACATGATTAAATGAGTTCGGGTCATAATGTGTATGGCTTATATGATAACGTACCGTACAATGTTTCAATTTTACTATATATTCCTAACAATTGTTGCGTTTCTACAAAGTAATATAATGAAAGGGCCAATAATCACATTATGTGGTCTTCTTTAAGTTAAAATACAAAGAAAATTACAAAAACTGAAGTCCCACATCGAGGTAGGAGACCAAAGTTATCAGAGAGAATCTATTATAAAAAGAGGTCTGGCTTGAATTTTAGTATATGGAGGGCCAACTTAATTTTTACTTGGGGGCCTCTCTATATTTGGGCTAAAAAAATGACCATTAAATTGTTAAGATTTTGTATTACTTGGGCCCAAGTCGTGGGGGGCCTTGGACCCCCATCATTGCAAGCTGGATCCGCCCCTGAGTCTTGTCATATTTTTTACTTGGTAACCAGCTAGAGTACCTTGACTTAAAACTTCTCAAAATACGTTACACTTCTATACAAGTTGCCGCTTAATTTTTAATGATTTGTTACGGTTTAACAGACACTTACAACCATCATGGGTTGTCAATGGCATACACACGTGTCATCTGCAAGAAAGTCATTTCACACAAACTATATTAAGGGACCATGAAAGATCTTACAGTTTGCAGCTATAAATACACCAACTTCAAACCAAATGAGCAGAGAGATTTCAAACCTGAAAATTTTGTTTGATTGCCAATTAACAATTCAGACAAAGCTCTTAGTTCTTGGCATATTGTTCCTGTTATTCTGAAAACAAAGTCCATTTAAAAAACCTGTTTGTTAGATTACTGTACAACCATTCATTCTAAAAGGGGAATGATCCTTACACCACCAAATATTATCCATACACCACTAAATATGTTTTATGACGTTGTACTGCACAACACTGTAAAGCACAGTTAGTGGTGTATGGATAATTTTTGGTGGTGTAAGGATCATCACCCATTCTAAAAACCAGAGTGCTGTGTTTCCCCTGTTTTTTAACTTGTTCTGAAATATTCTTTTATACATTGTTTTAAAACTTATTCATCATGCAACAAAACAATCCTTACAATGATATATGATCCATACACGATATTCATCATGCAACAAAACAATCCTTACAATGATATCTTTCTAATTTGATTTTAAGTGGTAGGAGTGGTGGAAATACTTTAGATTCAATCTTCACTCATTGCTCATCATCAGTTACTTCAACCTCAGTTCGTCAACTATTAAGCTCTTAAGTTTACCTGAAACAAAGACGTTTACTACAAAAATTCTTCGAGCTAAACATTGGAAAACCGGGGTGTTGAGTTTAACTTTTAGAGGGTGAAAAGGGGTTCTCTCGATTTTCAGATTGTTGTATCAATCATTACAAGAAGAAGCTATACAGAAACGTGTGGCAGAGGCGTTAGGGTAAATGGGTGGCTGAAATCAGACTACCTCAATGTAGGATGAGGGTTTGGTTGGGGACTTATGGAACAACTGAGGCAGTGGCTTAGGCTTATGATCGGGCCGTTTATAAGCTGCGTGGGGAATATGGATGGCTTAAAAGGTAGACTACTCTTGAAAATGAGGTTGATGCCAAGATTTAAGCAATTTGCCAGGAAGTGAAAAGAGAGAATGTAAAATAAGAAGAAAAACATGAACACAAACAAGAAGAGTGGGGAGTGTAAGTGTTAAGGAAACGGAAAAAGTAACGAAAAATGAATGTTGCTCTTCTATTTCACCGCTGCCCCACAAAAAAGTTGAAATTACGTAAAAAAAATATTAAGGTATTAATGAGATTTTAAAAATTGTGCCCCTCAAAACTATAAAAAACTACACAATAATCTTGTTTTTGCCCCCTCCATATATATTTCTAGCTCCGCCCCTGATTTCATGTGTTGGGAATGAAGTGAAGTCATCACCAAGTATGTCTGAAGATAATTGCCATCGAATGATCCAAAATTAATTTGGGAGATTTTAGTAAATTGAGAAGAGCTGTACTTTAGTCCTTATGTAACATCCTCCGTACCGGTCTGGTAATTTCTAAATTTTAAATTGATATGTTTAATTGTTTTAGAAATTATGTGACCTTATTTGTTTAATTGAGAAACTTAGTTAAATAAGTCCTAGAACTTATTATGACTAGTGAAATATTAGTCGTTTTAAATTACCTTAGTTAACGGTGAAATAAAATAAGTTTCTCGCAAAATGGTTTTAGGTTCCAGACAATAGATTGAAAGGGGACTAGTTAAAGTGAATATGGAGTCGGTGTTAATAAAACTCAACCGACTTATATACTTTCCCAATTAGGAAAGTTTTCAATTTTCCTTTAATTCATTCAAAACCTAAGAACTAAACTTTCAAATTCAAACTTTGTAATCCAACTTATGGAACTGAAATTCTGAGCTAAACATCCTCACCATCATCTTGACATCTCTGAATTCGTAAGTATTCATGTTATTAAAGCTTTTGAAATTGAATTATGATTTCTTGGATTGAATTCTTAGATATAGGAGATAGGTGATGTTATTGGATGTTGTATGATGTTACTTACTACTAAAATGAAGTTATTTCGTTGTTTAAACTCGTTTTGACAATTAAACTTGAATGATTTTGAGAGTGGAAATCGGAAATGATAAAGCTGTAGCAGGTTTTGCTGTTCTGTGCGAAACACCGGGATCCGACGGATTCCCTAGAATCCGGCGGATTCACCCGAAAAATGGAAACCAGACTTTTAGAGAATCCGGCGGATTCACAACCGGATTCAGGACCGGATTCGTTTAAAATTGTTCTGATCAAAACTGGATATGAAATAGGCTTGGAAATCCGGCGGATTCATAAGAATCCGGGCGGATTCAAGCAAATCCGGACGGATTCCCTGGTTTTCAAATGTTGTTTGTTTTTGGTTAAACTATTACCCATTTCTGAAACCTATGATCTTAATTAGAGCATATATTGATACTTTTAGTAAATGTGTACCTATCATTTCTATTATATATGTGTGAAAGTGTGTATCAATATATGTATATTCGAATATAAGTTATGATTTTAAGAATGTTGTTACTAACTTATATTTGATTTTGATTCTCAGATCCTCCAAAAGATAAGTGATACTTGGAATCTGAGTTTGTGAAGACCAAGGTATCGGTGAGTGGATTTAGAACTCACCTTTCGATTTAGTTGTAACCATTTGGTTACAACAAGTAACGTAGATTGATTATAAGACTGCTTAGTCTGTGTTATTGACTATGAATCTACGTGATATGTGATTCTATGTGTATCAGATTATTGAGGTCAACGTATAGTTGAACTTTTTGATTATTATGTGAATTACACAGGTTTTGATTCATCTGTTGTGTTTGAGATCTGTGTATGAGTTTAATAATCAATAGTTATCGGTCTATTCTGTAATGGCCATACAGATTGACGTTAAGTGTTCTTGGAGAATCCCCGGGTATTATGATATCTCCAGAGCCACCGATCCTCATTGAAATTGAAATAGAAATGTGTTTACGATTATTTGCTGTAAGCAGATTGTTATGCTAAGTTGAATTGTGTGTGATAAATTCATTCACTTAGCTTCGTGCTAATCCCTCATTTTAACTTCCTGCAGATTATGTTTGATATGTGGGTGATCAGGAAGTGGATGCTTTTGCAGGGAAAGTTTGACAGCTTGTAAACTCTGATATGGTTTTGTTATAAACCTTGTTTTGTAATATATATGTAACACCCCCAAATTTAATGATTTGCGGAAGCATACTTGGGTGTTACTAATCAATATACAAAGCACAAGATATACAGTAAACGACCTCTAAATGAGACGTTGTAAAACGATTTCATAGAAATAAATGTTTGAAAACTTAACGTTTTCGTATACAAAATGTAGTTCCCTAGAGTCCACGCGTATAGCGGGAGATTCTATAACATAATCAACATGTACAAAAGATAATGCTGAGAATCTCCGTTAATGTAGTTTAGTTGAAATCATGCGACTCTAGCTATGTCCTGGAGTAATCCTACTACGTCTGGGTACCTGAGAATACATGCTAAAAGGTCAACACGAATGTTGGTGAATCTCACAGGTTTGTAAGTAATATCGGTTTTTGGACACAAGATTTCATCAGTAGTGCCCGCAGGCGTAAATCAGGTATTTGCAAATCCAGCAAATGTAAAGTAAGTAAGTTATACCGTTGCCATGAGGCTCATAATAGAAGCTTAACCCGTAAGTAATAATTTTCTCCCGTGACATGCTCGTAACTGAGCAAGCATAAGTAACGAATAATAGTCGCCTGTTTATACAGAACGGTTCGTGGTAGCGCTACTACCCCGCGCGGGGAGGGTCATTTCCCTAATGGATCCATTAACTAGTGTTCGCGCTTAAGTCCATAACTAACGATATATGATGGAGAGACTTCTTTAAATAGTAAATAACTCATGCAATTCCGTTTGGTATAGTAAGCAGTTTTAGTACTTGTGTTCAAGAAAAGTAAGCAATGTATCTCACCCCGTATGTAAAACAGTAAAAGTGGGGCTGTAAGACTCACCTGAGTCGAGTAATAAGCAGTAGCAAATGGTAGGTAGTATGTAGGTTCTCCGAACCCGTAACCTTTAAATGCCTAAACATATAAAGTTAAGTAAGTAGATGTCTCGCAAGATCATCTAGGCTAGTTGTCTACACAACTCGTTATGTCCAAGTGTTTGTTTACCGTTTGTGGTTTGAAAACAAGTATGGCCCGTTAGTGACGGTTTGTAATAATGATTCAAAGTGTTATCATTATATGTATCGTTGAATCAGGTTTCGTTATTTGTAAGTGTTCGACACTTAGTATGAAAAGTATTTACAACATCTAATGCCGGGGGTTCGGGGGCAGCGCCCCTGGTAGCGGGGTCCAAGGGGCGGCAGCCCCTGGCAGGGTCCAAGGGGCAGAGCCCCTGGTTGGGGTCGAGCTGCCAAGTCAGCTTGGAAAATTTTTATTCCTGCTACTTTCCTTTAGTGAAAACGCATCTGAAATTCGAATCTGGAGTAAAACCAGGTGGTAAAATCTTGATTCCGACACTTAGTAAAAAATCTGTGTTTTCTAGCTTATGTTTTGTGCGACGTTGGGTGCGACGTCGCAGATCTGACTGCGACGTTGAGCATGGCGTCGCTATGTGCGACTTTCGCAATTTAATGCGACGTAAGGGCTTGTGTCGCTAAGTGCGACGCTGATCACTTATAGCGACGTTGGTACCGACGTCGCTATGTGCGACGTTTTCGCACCCCCAAATTATGATGCGGAAGCGGGTCGGTTCAGGGCGTGACGAATCAAATATCAAGCACACAAGGTATACAATGAACGACTCTACGTGCGTCATTTACAAATACGTTGATATTATAAAAGTCTTACACTGTTATAATATAGTTTACAAAAGCTAGTGAGCCAAATGATAGAGATTCTAGGGCATATCTAATTATACAAAATATAAAAATGCAAGGGAATCTCCTGATGTCTGTATGCGACTCGAGCTAATGGGCATCCTGAGTAAGCAGTCCTACTGCTGCTGAGAACCTGAGAATACACGCTAAAATGATCAGCTAAAAGCTGGTGAGCTCACAGGTTTAATGATAAAGTATAATGTATGAACCACAAGATTTAAGTATGAATATTTGTAATTAAACAAATAAGTAATTGATAAATGATGTATATAACTGCCATGAGCACATAGTCTGAGCTTAACTGAGGTGTCAGGATCACCATTAAGTGCCTGAGCGAGGGTGCCTCTATGCGTGTGCCTAATCAACACACGTATGAACAAATGATAATGCGTCCGTTTGACCAGTCAGTGCTTGCTGACCCGGACAGGGATTGTCAGTCCCATATGGTACCATACACTAACATTCACGCTAAATCATATTAACAGAACTATGCTTCAGAGGACTTTGATTGATTAGATGAAAACAACTAATGCAGCATACATGATAATTTGATACTTGCGTTCACATGTAAAACAAAACGAGCATGTATCTCACCCCTAGGTAAAAGCATTTAAAAAGGAGCTATGAGACTCACCTGAGTCTGATGAGATGCTATCAAGCAATAATGATGGTCTACAAGGAATGATGTCGTTTCCAACGACTGAAACCTGCTGGGCGTCCTAGACGCGCAAGGTTATAATGATTAGATGTCTCAACAGACCATCTATGCTAGTTGTTCATCCAACTAGTAATGTCCAAATGATTTGGTTTGATTAATTAGTTTTGAGTTTTTGAAAGATGTGTATGGCCCGTTGGTGAGTTTTTTGGTAATAATAATAATTCCAAGTATTATTATTATTATGGTGATGTGTTATACTCGAAAAATATACTTGATGTGTTTAGAATTCGTATAGGTCATGTATTGTTGTGTTGTTGTCTTAAGTGATTACCAGTTGTTACCACTTCTAGTTATAATCTCGTTTCCACTGCTAGTTATAACTTAGTTACCACTGCTAGTTATAACTTAGTTACCACTGCTAGTTATAATCTCGTTTCCGCTGTTAGTTATAACTTAGTTACCACTGCTAGTTATTATCTCGTTTCCATTGCTAGTTATAATCTTAGTTACCACTGCTAGTTATAACTTAGTTACCACTGCTAGTTATAATCTCGTTTCCACTGTTAGTTATAACTTAGTTACCACTGCTAGTTATAATCTCGTTTCCACTGTTAGTTATAACTTAGTTACCACTGCTAGTTATAATCTCGTTTCCACTGTTAGTTATAATCTTAGTTACCACTGCTAGTTATAACTTAGTTACCAAAACAGCCCCTTTATATATATTGGCCAGAATTTTGACTCAACAACCCTCTCGTTTTCTACACTTTTTAGTCAAAACCAAGACCCACCAAATATCGCAACCGCTTGATGTTCTTGGGAGTTTAGTGATGAAATCCATAGTAATTTGCTCCCATTTCCATTCAGGAATGTCCGGTTGCTGTAGCAGACCAGAGGGCTTCTGATATTCCGCTTTGACTTTTGAACATGTGAGGCACTTGCTGACGTATGTTGCTATCTCAGCTTTCATGTTTGGCCACCAGTATGATTCCTTGATGCCATGATACATCTTGTCAGATCCAGGATGTATAGAATATTTGGACTTGTGAGCTTTATCCATCACCAAGCCTTGAAGGTTCTCAAAGCTAGGTAACCAAATTCGGTTAGCGAAGTATTTGACCCCATTGGGTTTGGTTTCAAACTGTTTCTCTACGTTGCGCAAGGCCTCTTCTTTGATATTTTCAGGTTTCAATGCTTCGAGTTGAGCAGCAAGGATTTGAATGATTAGATCATTATGGATGATCATACTAAGAGCTCGGACTCGAAGTGGTTTGGTGCGCTCTTTTCGACTTAGGGCGTCGGCAACTACATTTGCTTTGCCCGGATGGTACTTGATCTCGCAGTCATAATCGGTGAGTAACTCGACCCAGCGACGTTGCCTCATATTGAGATCCTTCTGATCGAATATGTGCTGGAGGCTCTTATGATCGGTGAATATGGTACATTTTGTGCCATACAGATAGTGTCTCCAGATTTTGAGCGCGAACACTACGGCTCCTAATTCGAGATCATGAGTTGTGTAGTTCTTCTCGTGAACTTTGAGTTGTCGAGAGGCGTAGGCAATCACCTTGTCCCGTTGCATCGACACGCAACCAAGACCTTGGTTTGAGGCGTCACAGTATACCACGAAGTCTTCGTTGCCTTCGGGTAATGATAAAATGGGTGCACTGCAAAGCTTTTGCTTTAATAGCTGAAATGCTGACTCTTGCTTATCAGTCCAATTGAACTTCTTTTCCTTCTGAGTCAGTGTTGTGAGAGGTTGAGCTATTTTGGAGAAATTCTCAATGAAGCGTCGATAATAACCAGCCAGCCCTAAAAATTGGCGTACTTCGGTCGGCGTCGACGGTGCTTGCCAGCACTTGATTGCCTCAATCTTTGAGGGATCCACGTGAATTCCCTGACTGTCAATCACATGGCCAAGGAATTGAACTGTTTGTATCCAAAACTCACACTTTGAGAATTTTGCATATAACTCCTCCTGTTTGAGTAACTCAAGAATGGTTTTCAGGTGTTGCGCATGTTCCTGCTCATTGAGCGAGTAAATGAGGATGTCATCGATAAAGACAATGACAAACTTGTCAAGATATGGTTTACACACGCGGTTCATAAGATCCATGAATACTGCCGGTGCGTTTGTCAATCCAAATGCCATTACCTGAAACTCGTAATGACCATAGCGAGTTCGGAAGGCGGTTTTCGGAATATCTTTATCGCGAACTCGGAGTTGGTGATAGCCTGACCGTAGATCAATCTTTGAGTAAAAACTCGACCCCTGAAGTTGGTCAAACAAGTCATCGATACGGAGAAGTGGGTAAAGGTTCTTGATGGTCAATTTGTTCAACTCTCTATAGTCGATACACATCCTGAGCGAGCCGTCTTTCTTTTTCACAAATAGGACCGGAGCTCCCCAAGGTGAAGAACTCGGTCTTATAAAACCCTTATCCAGGAGTTCCTGTAACTGAATAGACAACTCCTGAAGCTCTGAAGGGGCTAAACGATATGGTGCTCGTGCCACGGGTGCTGCCCCAGGCACGAGGTCTATTGAGAACTCAACCTGCCTAGGTGGTGGAAGGCCAGGTAGTTCCTCTGGAAAGACTTCTGGAAAGTTTCGAACAATGGGTACATCCTCAACTCGTTTCTCTTCCGACTTTTTCTCTATGACATGCGTGAGGATCGCCTGATACCCTTTCCTAAGGTATTTGCGAGTTTTCATGCAGGATATGATATTCAGTCTCGTCCTACCGGTCTCCCCTTGTATGATTAAAGTACTACCGGTGACGAGAGGAATTCGAACTATTTTGTCGTAACAGACAATTTCGGCTCGGTGCTTAGATAACCAATCCATGCCAACTATGATGTCAAAGCTTCCTATCTTGACAGGTATAAGGTTTATGGGAAAAAGTTCATTGGAGAGGTTTAGGGTGCAATTTGGTATTACACTATCAGTCTCGATTAACTTGCCATTAGCTAATTCGATAATGTACTTAGCATCTAAGGCAATAGGTGTGATGTCTAATAGTGGGCTAAACTCATCAGATATAAAGCTCCTATCTGCATCAGTATCAAACAGAACAGAAGCGGTAAGATTGTTGAGAAGAAACGTACCCGAGACCACATTCGGGTCTTGATGGGCCTCTCCTGAGTTCAGAACGAACGCTCTTCCCTTCGCCGTGTTGCTACCCTTGTTCTTCACCTTCGGGCATTCATTCCTAAAGTGCCCAGTATCTCCACACTCGTAGCAGGATTTTAGTTGGCTAGTGGTGGTGTTGGTGTTGGCATTGATAGACCTACAGTCTTTGGCCAAATGCCCATACCTTTGGCATTTTCCACATGGTGTACTGCAAGGACCATCATGATGTCGGCGGCACTTTGAACATAAGGGCTTATTCCCAGTGTATCCCTTGTTGAAACCAGAACCAGTGTTGGGGGTCTTATCAGACTCAGACCTCTTGGATGATGGTTGGTTTTGAGTGGGGTTTCCAGACCACTTTCTTTTGTTGTTGTTACCAGAAGATGGAACAGATGTCTCACGGCTGACGACCATGGCCATCAGTTCGTGTGCAAGACGGATAGCACTCTGAATGGTTGTCGGTTTGGATAAGGCGACATTCCCCTGGATGTTTTCTGGGAGGCCTCGGATGTACCTCTTGATGCGCTTTTGCTCGGTGTCTACCATAGATGGGCAGAGGAGAGCAAGTTGTTGGAACTTGGTGGTGTAGCCAGCGATGTCAGTGTTCTGGACTCTTAGACTCCAGAATTCTTCCTCCAACCTCTGGAGTTCTTCGCTGGGGCAATACTCTTCCTTTAGCATCTCTTTCAGATCTCCCCAGGGAAGTTGGTTGGCCACTTCAATTCCCACAGCAGTAGTATGAGTATTCCACCAGGTGAGGACACCTTCTTGAAAGGTGTAAGCAGCAAACTTGACCTTGGTATCTTCAGCGCAGTTACAGAGACTAAAGACAGATTCCATTCTTTCAATCCATCGGATCAGGCCAATGGCACCTTCTGTGCCCTTGAAGTACAATGGTTTGCAGCTGAGAAAATCCTTGTAGGAACAAGGTTTGATAACAGGAGTAGGAGTGGTACTGACTGTCTCAGTACTCCTTTGAGAGTCTCGAGCAGCCAAGGCTTCAGCTACAGCTCGGGAAACCGCTGCATTAAGTTCAGCTTGACTGAAACCCTTCCTCTTTGGCGGCATGATTCTGACAAAGGCAAAGAGAATGGATGAGATGTTTGTACCAAATCATGATATATCACATATGTACATATATATTTATGGGGTAATATACAGCAGCACAAGTGATAATCACATTTGACAGACAACAGTGTTGAATACAAGATGCGAGTGGGTGGGGTAAGGTTTTACTTATGGAACCTAATAGTCCTTCAAACAATAAGTTCCACTTGTGATTCCGAAGAAATAGAATGATGGAGGAAATATAAAATGATATATTCCTCGTGAACATATGATGGTACAGCGGAATGTGTTGTAAGATGTTATGCGCGTATAAATGGATAGACGATAGTAGTTATACTCGTCGTCTTTGGTAGTGTTAACGAGTGTATTATCGTGTGAAATTTACATATATTCGAGATATATAATAGCTTAGAAAATAATACGCAGTAGGGCCTATTCATATATCTTCAATATATAATAGCCTATAAAGTAGCACTTAAGTGAGGCCTATGTATGTATATACGCCTATATCACATAATAGCCTAATGTGTGTCTAGTACAATTCAGGTATAAGTTTCGGTTTCTCTCATAGTCAGAGTCAACTAGTGCATTCCTGTTCAACATAACCCCTTTCAGATTTCACATCGTACTCATTTAGTTGTACATAGTTAGCTAGGCTATGTTAAATTAAACTCATATGGTGTAATCACTGAACCAGTTATACCTAATAAGGAATACTGCCTAACGGTCATAGTCTAGGCCCACTAAATGCAACCTAGTTCACTATAACCATAGGCTCTGATACCAATCTTTCGCACCCCCAAATTATGATGCGGAAGCAGGTCAGTTCAGGGCGCGACTAATCAAATATCAAGCACACAAGGTATACAATGAACGACTCTACGTGCGTCATTTACAAATACGTTGATATTATAAAAGTCTTACACTGTTATAATATAGTTTACAAAAGCTAGTGAGCAAATGATAGAGATTCTAGGGCATATCTAATTATACAAAATATAGAAATGCAAGGGAATCTCCTGATGTCTGTATGCGACTCGAGCTAATGGGCATCCTGAGTAAGCAGTCCTACTGCTGCTGAGAACCTGAGAATACACGCTAAAATGATCAGCTAAAAGCTGGTGAGCTCACAGGTTTAATGATAAAGTATAATGTATGAACCACAAGATTTAAGTATGAATATTTGTAATTAAACAAATAAGTAATTGATAAATGATGTATATAACTGCCATGAGCACATAGTCTGAGCTTAACTGAGGTGTCAGGATCACCATTAAGTGCCTGAGCGAGGGTGCCTCTATGCGTGTGCCTAATCAACACACGTATGAACAAATGATAATGCGTCCGTTTGACCAGTCAGTGCTTGCTGACCCGGACAGGGATTGTCAGTCCCATATGGTACCATACACTAACATTCACGCTAAATCATATTAACAGAACTATGCTTCAGAGGACTTTGATTGATTAGATGAAAACAACTAATGCAGCATACATGATAATTTGATACTTGCGTTCACATGTAAAACAAAACGAGCATGTATCTCACCCCTAGGTAAAAGCATTTAAAAAGGAGCTATGAGACTCACCTGAGTCTGATGAGATGCTATCAAGCAATAATGATGGTCTACAAGGAATGATGTCGTTTCCAACGACTGAAACCTGCTGGGCATCCTAGACGCGCAAGGTTATAATGATTAGATGTCTCAACAGACCATCTATGCTAGTTGTTCATCCAACTAGTAATGTCCAAATGATTTGGTTTGATTGATTAGTTTTGAGTTTTTGAAAGATGTGTATGGCCCGTTGGTGAGTTTTTTGGTAATAATAATAATTCCAAGTATTATTATTATTATGGTGATGTGTTATACTCGAAAAATATACTTGATGTGTTTAGAATTCGTATAGGTCATGTATTGTTGTGTTGTTGTCTTAAGTGATTACCAGTTGTTACCACTTCTAGTTATAATCTCGTTTCCACTGCTAGTTATAACTTAGTTACCACTGCTAGTTATAACTTAGTTACCACTGCTAGTTATAATCTCGTTTCCGCTGTTAGTTATAACTTAGTTACCACTGCTAGTTATTATCTCGTTTCCATTGCTAGTTATAATCTTAGTTACCACTGCTAGTTATAACTTAGTTACCACTGCTAGTTATAATCTCGTTTCCACTGTTAGTTATAACTTAGTTACCACTGCTAGTTATAATCTCGTTTCCACTGTTAGTTATAACTTAGTTACCACTGCTAGTTATAATCTCGTTTCCACTGTTAGTTATAATCTTAGTTACCACTGCTAGTTATAACTTAGTTACCAAAACAGCCCCTTTATATATATTGGCCAGAATTTTGACTCAACAACCCTCTCATTTTCTACACTTTTTAGTCAAAACCAAGACCCACCAAAAATCACAGATGTTCCCCTAGGTGTCTAGTATAAATCTGCACTTTATGATAATTTTATAAGTTCATCTCGATATTTAATAAATTTTGCGAAGGAACCGAACTCGGTTTTCGACAATCATCAGACCAGTCCTAAAGATTGGTTCGTAGCTAAAAATGAGTACATTTCTGGAAAAAATGTAAAACACAAAAGTTGTAGCTCTTTTCAATACGCAACTTTTAAAAAAAAATTCGTTGTCTAACTCTTCCTAGAGCTCAAGTTATGAACGATTTTGTGGGACTGTTTTTGAGAGACAGAATCTGTCATACATATATACTTATGAAAAACGTTTTTAAGATTTAGTTTTGGACATTAACAAGTTGTATGAACAATATATCATCTATATAAACATAATACAAGTATTTTACGAAAGTGTCGGGATTCTTACAATGATCGTATGAAGAATCCGAAAAGATGGAAGTGTAGCTCGCGTTCTCGTGATCGTTTTTGCTTCAATCGACTTGATGATCCAAAGAGGTTTTGATGGTGGATTATGGTGGTGAAAGTGGCTGATTTAGAGAGAGAAAGATCAGAGATTAGAGAGAGAATGAGAGAGATTGAGTTGGTGATTGAATGAAGAAAGATGAGATGATGGTGGTGGTTAAAGTCAAGAAACTTCCTCAACAAGATCCACTTTTTGTGGATCTTGTTCCCATGGTTTGAAAACCGGTTGTGGTGGCCCCACCAAGTGTGGTGTCTCCAAATTTTGTTCCTCGAGTTTGCGCTCCGTGCGGTGTTCGTTTCCCCGGTCGTTTAAACGTTCGTTTATGTTTTATACGTTGCACGTACGTGTTATAATTAACGAATGAAATGTCGATAATTTTGATTGTAGTATTACTCAAATAATATTTGGAAACATTTATAAAATGTTTTGACAAAGTGTTAGTGATAGTTTGTGTAATCGTTTTACAATTATTAAATATCATGACGTTTAAATGACGTTTAAACTAAACGTTTTGCTTTTCGATATAACTTTCAATATTTATAGTGGAAGTATTTTATCAAAATACTTTAATTGAAGTTATGAAAATATAACTTTGGTTGGTTTTGATTGTTGGGCACGAATCGT
Organism: Helichrysum umbraculigerum; assembly: GCA_949592205.1. Lineage (NCBI taxonomy): Eukaryota > Viridiplantae > Streptophyta > Magnoliopsida > Asterales > Asteraceae > Helichrysum > Helichrysum umbraculigerum. The sequence goes on along the minus strand of CATIUR010000004.1, from coordinate 12,358,316 downwards.
GCATTTTTGGGCACGTATGAGTGTTTTATACGATACGAAATACTTATAAAATATTATCGAAATAATATTTAGGAATTAATAATGTTGTTAAATAATTTCATATTATTTAATAAAATAGGTTCACCAACGTCCATATAAATAAATCGGAATTTGGCCGATATGATAGTGCACGATTTAATATAATCGCGTACTGATATATATCCATCAATATATATATTGATACACACAATTAGCCTAATACATAGTACTAATTACATGTATTTCTAAATGATTCAGAACTAATAACTAGTCCTAATTTGACGGGTGTCACAGACGTCATGATGTATTTTGCGACGTTGTAGCTGACGTCGCAATCGGGCCAAGCCAGATGCGACGTCGGCGACTGATATGGTTCCGGTGGCCGGAAAATCGGCCGAACGACTTCCGTTTGATCCAAATCTTTTACCCAACCCCCATAGGGACATAACAAGTTATTATAAACCATTAAAACGTAAAAACATCAAGAATCGAGAGATGTCGGGTTTTGTCGGAAACTTACAAAATACCGAAATGAAATTCCGGAAAGATAGCGTTGTAGATCGTGAAGTGGTGAACGTTTTTCTCCAAAGGGGTGGTATGATCCGGCGTCGTTTGATGGTGTTATTTGATGATTTTGTGAGATGGTGGTGGATTTGTGATTTGAGAGAAAAAGGGAGAAGAAAAGGTAGAGAGAGAGAGAGTGAGTGGATGATGAATGAGGAAAAGAAAAGGGAAGGTGGAGGTTTATCCTCCATTTTTCAGTCCACGCCTCCGTGCGGTGTTCGTTTTCTCCGTTGTTTAAGCGTCAATTAATTATTTTATGCGTTAATCACTTATTTAAAAATATGAATCTTTGTTAAATAATTTAATTAAACTATTTTGTCAACTCTTTAATAAATTTAAGTATTTTATTTTTAAATCGCGAAATTTTAATTGTACGAAATGAGACAATTTAAGAGTATTATTAAAAGGCGATTCCGACTGTCATAGTGTCTTTAAATAATGGTTCATGTTTATATTAAAATGTTTCACCAACGTCCGTATTTTCTGAATCGAATTACATTCGATTTTAAAACTGTGTACGATCAAATCAAATCGCGTAACCGTATATATTCACCAATATAAAATTTGTTACATTAATTAGCCTAACACAGAACTAATTACATGTATTTACAGAGAATTAGGCACTAATTACTAGTCCTAATTTGGCTGTTGTTACAATATAATACCCCGTAGTGTGTAGTTTTAAACAGTTTAACTTTGGTGTGTTCTGAACATGTAACTGTTTATGTACATTATCTTAATGTACAGTATATAAATATGTTTTAAATTTATACGCTTCCGAGGAAAATAATAGAATATTATTGTATAGAAAGAGGGGTGTTATAAGTTGGTATCAGAGCATAGTTTTGGGCTAATTGAGCATTGTAAAGTGTTCAATCCCAATTCTGAAGCATGTTTTGTCAAACATTCCTGGTATGGGATTTAGCATTGGTTATGAATTGTTAGTAGTTAGGTGCTAACGATTAACAATTGTTGAGTTGTTGTGATGAAAACAGATATGGCAGATAACGAGCAAACGACCGCCAACCCTAACAATGCCTCAAGAACCGATGCTCCTCCTTTGCACATTCAGAGTGAACCACCGGCTCATAATGGTACTTCTGCTCGTGTTGGTGAAGAATCAAATCAGGATGAGTATATGCACGAAATGGAAGATGAATTGATTTCCTCTAGAGAATTCAAAAGATAAACTGAAGCTGCTTCATCTCAGCAACGGTTTCAACAACCTATCTATCCATTTGGTACTATTCCCTCATCTCAGACTAATAAGACATGTTCTTTCAAGACCTTTATGGCCAGTAAACCTCCTGAATACTCTGGTAGTCCTAATCCGACTGTTACTTTAAATTGGTTAAGAAACATTGAAAGAAAGTTTGAGGTAACTTGCTGTGAGGAAAGGTTTAAAGTTCCATATGCAGTACAGTGTCTTAAGGATGAAGCTATGGTCTGGTGGGATTCTATTACCGGCCATTTGACCCAACAACAAAAAGAATTTATTCAGTGGTCCGAATTTCATCAAGCGGTTCGTAATCAGTATTGTTCAGATTTTGAAATGGCTCGGATCAGACGAGAGTTTGTAAATCTTCAATTGACCGATAAGATGACAATGGATGATTTAATAAACCAGTTTAATGAAAAGTTGAGGTTTGTTCAGCAGTGGGTCCCTGATGAGAAAACGAAAATTGAACAGTTTGTTGATGCTTTACCTTCTAATTATCGTACTACTGTGAGATTAGCAGGTACTCTATCCCAAGCTTTTAACCTCGTACGTTCAGTTGATAGTGATATGAGAGGTCCAGTTTTTCCATCTAAGGACAGATCCGATCAGAAATCCAGAAATAAATCTTCCGGAAAAGGGAAACAAAGGTGGCAGGGTAACAGACAGGGCCAGAAAAGCAGTTGCGGTAAAAGTGTTTCTTCTGGTAGTTCCAACTGGTGTAGTACTTGCAGGTCTAAGCATACTGGGCCGTGTACACCTCAGACAAATAAATGTGTTAAATGTGGTGAGCTTGGTCATGAGTTTAAGAATTGCAAGTTTCCTAATTATGTGTGCTGGCATTGTAAGAAAGAAGGGCATCGTGTCGGTCAGTGTCCAGAGGCAGGGAAACAGGGTTCGGTTTCGGTCGGGAGTTCGTCATCTTTCGGGCAAAAGCGGAAGAATCCTCCGCCAGCTACTAGTAGGGCGTTTCAGATGACAGTCGATGAGGCTGTTCACACAGATGATGTGATTACTGGTACTTTTCTTATAAACTCTGTACCAGCACGTGTTTTATTTGATTCTGGAGCAAACTGCTCATTTATATCTGTGTGTTTCTGTGATAAGTTGAAACAGATTCCTACTGTGATAACTAAGCCGTTAGAAGTAGAGATTGTTAGTGGCAAGTTAGTTCCTGTTACCACTTCGGTGACTGGAGCTAATATTGTGATAGATGGTCAGACTTTTCCAATTTCGTTTCTGTTGATGCCGATCCCTAGTTTTGAAGTGATTATTGGCATGGATTGGTTGAGTCAGTTTAAAGCAAGTATTGATTGCCACCATAAGTTGATTAGAATCTCAATCTCTGAAGAGTCATACATTGTGGCTCGAGGAGAAAGGGATAGTGAGTGTATACCTCTTATTTCCATGATGAAAGCTAGAAAGTCGTTGTCTAAAGGCTTTGAGTCTTACCTGGCTTATGTGATTGATGTGAAATTAGAAAAGAAATCCATTTATGATGTTCCGGTTGTTTCTGAATATCCGGAAGTATTTCCCGATGAATTGCCTGGTTTACCACCGGTTAGGGAAGTTGAATATCAGATTGATCTTGTTCCAGGCTCATCGCCTGTAGCCAAAGCTCCCTATAGATTAGCTCCTTCTGAAATACGTGAAATGATGAATCAGATACATGAGCTATTGGACAAAGGATTCATTAGACCTAGTTCCTCTCCTTGGGGTGCCCCAGTTTTGTTTGTGAAAAAGAAAGATGGGTCTTTACGAATGTGTATTGATTATAGGGAACTGAATAAACGAACAGTCAAGAATAAATATCCACTGCCTCGCATAGACGATTTGTTTGATCAGTTGCAGGGATCTTCATTTTATTCTAAGATTGATTTGAGATCAGGTTATCATCATGTTCATGTTCGTGAACATGATATTCCTAAAACTACTTTTCGAATCAGGTATGGTCATTTTGAATTCCTGGTTATGCCTTTTGATTTGACTAATGCTCTGCCAGTTTTTATGGATTTGATGAACCGTGTTTGTCGGCCTTTTCTTGATAAATTTGTTATTGTGTTTATCGATGATATTTTGGTATACTCTAAATCTGAATCAGAACATGAACTGCATTTGAGAATAGTGTTAGAAACTTTGAAAAGAGAACACTTATATGCTAAATTTTCTAAATGTGAGTTCTGGATTCGAGAAGTACAGTTTCTGGGTCATATTATCTGTAATGATGGTGTCAAAGTTGATCCTGCAAAAATTGAAGCTATTATGAATTGGAATGTTTCAAAGAATCCTTCTGAAATTAAAAGTTTTCTTGAGCTAGCTAGATATTATAGAAAATTCATTAAAGACTTTTCAAAGATTGCTGGTCCGTTAACCAAATTGACAAGAAAAGATGTTAAGTTTCAGTGGGATGAGTCACAAGAGACGGCTTTTCAGACCTTAAAGCAGTTATTGTGTCAGGCACCTATGTTAGCTTTACCAGATGGCTCAGATGATTTTATTGTTTATTGTGATGCATCCTATGCTGGTTTGGGTGGTGTTCTTATGCAGAGAGACAGAGTTATTGCTTATGCTTCTCGGCAATTGAAACATCATGAAAGAAATTACCCTACCCATGATTTAGAACTGGCAGCTGTTGTATTTGCATTGAAAATCTGGAGACATTATCTTTATGGTACAAAGTGTATAATCTGTACAGATCACAAGAGTCTTCAGTACATGTTTTCTCAGAAAGAACTGAATATGCGTCAGAGACGGTGGTTAGAATTAATCAAGGATTATGATTGTGAAATTCGTTACCATCCAGGAAAGGCGAACGTGGTTGCTGATGCGTTAAGCCGAAAAGGTACTTCTGATCGCATTTATTATTTGAAAGTTGATGTTTCTTCTGACTTAGTGGATAAAATTAAAGATGCACAGCTAGAAGCTTTATTAGATCCTAATCTAAAGTCAGAAATCATGTTAAAAAGAAAAGATTTGTTAGTTGATGATTCTAGAGGATTGAAGACTTTTCAGTCTCGTGTATGGATTCCTCGGATTGGTGGTATTCGGGATATGATTCTGAATGAAGCCCATAAGTCACGTTTATCTGTTCATCCCGGCAGTACCAGAATGTATAATGACTTGAAACCCTTGTATTGGTGGCCCACAATGAAAACCGATATTGCACAGTTTGTTAGTTCGTGTCATATTTGTGCTCAGGTTAAAGCTGAACACCAGAAACCGTATGGGTAATTGAAACAGTTAGAAATTCCAGAATGGAAGTGGGAACATATCACTATGGATTTTGTGACTAAACTTCCGCGTACGTCTCGAGGTAATGATATGATTTGGGTCATTGTTGATCGGTTGACCAAAAGTGGTCATTTTTTTGCTACCAGTGAAACTGCATCTCTGAGTAAGCTTGCACAGTTGTATATGAATGAAATAGTTTCGAGACATGGAATTCCTTTGTCAATTGTGTCAGATAGAGATTCTCGGTTTATTTCTCATTTCTGGCAGAGTTTACAGCAAGAATTGGGTACACGTGTGAATCTCAGTACAGCTTATCATCCTCAAACAGACGGTCAGTCAGAGCGTACGATTCAAACGCTTGAGGATATGTTACGGGCTTGTGTTTTGGAATATGGAGGTTCTTGGGATTCTCATTTACCTTTAGTGGAATTTGCTTATAATAATTCATATCATTCCAGTATCGGTATGCCTCCATATGAGATGTTATATGGTAGACGTTGCAGAACGCCTACTTGTTGGTTAGAAGCCGGTGAGAAACAATTTGCGGGTCCAGACATTGTTCAGATAACGGCTGAGAAAGTGGCAGTTGCACGAGAAAAGTTAAAAGCTGCACGTGATAGATAGAAACAGTATGCTGATCTACGCAGACGACCAGTGACTTTCTCTGCAGGTGAGTTAGTTTATCTTAAAGTATCACCGTGGAAAGGTGTTATCAGATTTGGAAAACGAGGTAAATTGGCTCCACGATACATTGGACCATTCAGAATCAGTCAGGTTGTTAATGATCAGTCGGTTATGCTTGATCTTCCTCCTGAACTTGCTGGTATTCATAGCACGTTCAATATTTGTTATTTGAGAAAATGCAACGTTGAAGATCAGTCGCAGATTCTCCCTTTGAAAGACTTGAAAGTCGACCAGAACCAGAAATTAGTTGAAGAACCTATTGAAATTGTTGATAGAAAAGTTACTAAACTTAGGAAGAAACAGATTCCTATGGTTTTAGTGAAATGGAGACACAGTTTAGGTTCTAACTTGACCTGGGAGACCGAGGAGTCTATGAAATCCAGATATCCTAGATTGTTTGACCGTGATGAGATTTCGGGGACGAAATCTTCTTAAGGGGGGGGGGGGGGGGGGGGGAGATTTGTAACATCCTCCGTACCGGTCTGGTAATTTCTAAATTTTAAATTGATATGTTTAATTGTTTTAGAAATTATGTGACCTTATTTGTTTAATTGAGAAACTTAGTTAAATAAGTCCCAGAACTTATTATGACTAGTGAAATATTAGTCGTTTTAAATTACCTTAGTTAACGGTGAAATAAAATAAGTTTCTCGCAAAATGGTTTTAGGTTCCAGACAATAGATTGAAAGGGGACTAGTTTTAAGTGAATATGGAGTCGGTGTTAATAAAACTCAACCGACTTATATACTTTCCCAATTAGAAAAGTTTTCATTTTTCCTTTAATTCATTCAAAACCTAAGAACTAAACTTTCAAATTCAAACTTTGTAATCCAACTTATGGAACTGAAATTCTGAGCTAAACATCCTCACCATCATCTTGACATCTCTGAATTTGTAAGTATTCATGTTATTAAAGCTTTTGAAATTGAATTATGATTTCTTGGATTGAATTCTTAGATATAGGAGATAGGTGATGTTATTGGATGTTGTATGATGTTACTTACTACTAAAATGAAGTTATTTCGTTGTTTAAACTCGTTTTGACAATTAAACTTGAATGATTTTGAGAGTGGAAATCGGAAATGATAAAGCTGTAGCAGGTTCTGCTGTTCTGTGCGAAACACCGGAATCCGGCGGATTCCCTAGAATCCGGCGGATTCACCCGAAAAATGGAAACCAGACTTTTAGAGAATCCGGCGGATTCACAACCGGATTCAGGACCGGATTCATTTAAAATTGTTCTGATCAAAACTGGATATGAAATAGGCTTGGGAATCCGGCGGATTCCGTCGGAATCCGGCGGATTCATAAGAATCCGAGCGGATTCAAGAAAATCCGGACGGATTCCCTGGTTTTCAAATGTTGTTTGTTTTTGGTTAAACTATTACCCATTTCTGAAACCTATGATTTTAATTAGAGCATATATTGATACTTTTAGTAAATGTGTACCTATCATTTCTATTATATATGTGTGAAAGTGTGTATCAATATATGTATATTCGAATATAAGTTATGATTTTAAGAATGTTGTTACTAACTTATATTTGATTTTGATTCTCAGATCCTCCAAAAGATAAGTGATACTTGGAATCTGAGTTTGTGAAGACCAAGGTATCGGTGAGTGGATTTAGAACTCACCTTTCGATTTAGTTGTAACCATTTGGTTACAACAAGTAACGTAGATTGATTATAAGACTGCTTAGTCTGTGTTATTGACTATGAATCTACGTAATATGTGATTCTATGTGTATCAGATTATTGAGGTCAACGTATAGTTGGACTTTTTGATTATTATGTGAATTACACAGGTTTTGATTCATCTGTTGTGTTTGAGATCTGTGTATGAGTTTAATAATCAATAGTTATCGGTCTATTCTGTAATGGCCATACAGATTGACGTTAAGTGTTCTTGGAGAATCCCCGGGTATTATGATATCTCCAGAGCCACCGATCCTCATTGAAATTGAAATAGAAATGTGTTTACGATTATTTGCTGTAAGCAGATTGTTATGCTAAGTTGAATTGTGTGTGATAAATTCATTCACTTAGCTTCGTGCTAATCCCTCATTTTAACTTCCTGCAGATTATGTTTGATATGTGGGTGATCAGGAAGTGGATGCTTTTGCAGGGAAAGTTTGACAACTTGTAAACTCTGATATGGTTTTGTTATAAACCTTGTTTTGTAATATATAATACCCCATAGTGTGTAGTTTTAAACAGTTTAACTTTGGTGTGTTCTGAACATGTAACTGTTTATGTACATTATCTTAATGTACAGTATATAAATATGTTTTAAATTTATACGCTTTCGAAGAATATCCAGATTTTATCATAACTTATAAGGGTTAAGTGTATGAAAATACAATTAACTAAGGTCTGACATTGTTAGTGTGTACCTAACTATTTGAGTGTACATTGTTATTGTGTACCTAACTATTTTGGTGACATGTCAACTTGTAAGGATGTCATGTGACACCTTACATAGATGAAACGCTACAAAAATACCAAAAAATACATACAATGGCAACAAATTACAAGTTTCTTACTCACAATGTACGTCCGATTAGTTGGGTACATACTACGAATGTAATACCTTAATTAATTGCATTTTGACGCATTTAACCCAACTTATAACTATTCAACTACAAAAAGAGGCAATTGGTCATTAAAAGCAAACACATTCTTCACTCGTATGAGATGCTTTGATGTCATGATTGTGACGGGTCAAACGGGTAAAAATTCACCCACGGTGTAGTTCTTCGAATGTATGCACCCTCCTAACCCGCTTAATCCAAAATACTATTTTTACTTTTAAAAGGCGAATACATGAAGCCTGCATGCCTAATATGTCAACTAAAGATAACATATTGCATACATGATACATTTTATTCATCGCAACATTCATGATGCATAGCTAGGAACTGAGTAACAATTATAAACCTCAGATAATCAGCAATAGTACCCTCTTGTAATGTAATTGACACTCAGGATTAATTTACTGAATTCTAATGTATAAGAGCGATTCGAACGGGTAAGTAGTTTGTAGTTGGATGTAATCAGTGGCGGATCCAGAAAACTTGATCGTGGGGGGCGAAAATAACTACGCTAAAAAATTCGGATCATGAAAGCGGCTAAAAAAAAATTAAAAATGGAGAAATGACGTGAATAAGCTTTAATGCAGTTAAAAGATGATCATATAAACAATGAAATTTAATATATAAAAATGCCTAACAACTTGCATACCATGATTAATTTTTATAAAGACAATCCTACACGGTTGTACACGTTATCTAAAATGTAACTTGAACCCATTTGTTGGTAAGTTCTTCACATAACGATAGTCCAATGGTAATTTATCACTACACATCACAACATAAACAATTTGACAAAGAAAATTGATCTATACACTATAGACTAATATGATAAGGCAATACGAGAACAACAAATCATAAACATTCTAATGAAAACTAATTGACTTCTAAAATTATTAATGAATAAATATAATTATATATACTGATTAGCGAAGAAATATCGGTGTAATTTGGTTAACTTAAAAAACTTGAACGTAACAGTTAAAGCTCCACATGTTAATCACTTAAACAAAAAATGTCCAACCTAAAGGTAATATATTTATATATTCACAAATATAATAATCAGAGGATTTTAAAAAGCATACACAAAAGGAAAAAGAAGTAAAAACAATGAGAGGATTTTCTAATTTGTTGTCTAACTAAAAAAGTGACTTTTCTTTGTTACTAATGTTCCCACATCGGCCGATAAGAAACTCTTGGTAACTAGATAATGAATATAAAAGGTGAAAGCTGTCAAGTCTGGATACTTGAGCGAGGGCATCATCCTATTTGGGCTGGGGGCCCGATCATTTCTGGGCTGAGGGCCTAAACAAAATAGTTGAAAACTTCCACTATAATTCACTGACATTTGTTGAATCATTGGGGGCAGGTGACCCCACTGTGTTGTTAACAGATCCGCCCCTGGATGTAATCTATATTTAGGGTTTTGAGTAGATAAAGCTTGATTGTATAGATGCACTTAGGGTTTCTATGTATAGCATACATAGTTTTCTTAATCACAATAAATTTTATCTAAGCTCGTTAGAAATGATTAGCAACTTACTGCTTTTCCATTTTGTATACGATGATGGATCGGGTGAAACGGCGAAATTCTCCGCCTGAACCAATCGCCGGAGAAACAATAAAGCGCGGGAAGTGATGGAAACTTGTGAAAAATTGGGCTTTGTGAAGATCAAATTGGGCCGAGGAAGTGGGCCGTTAGTTCGGTGAGGAATTGGGCGGATTCTCTGATATTGCATGTAGTCTGACTAGAGGTGTACAAAAAAACCGGTTTCTAGAACCCGACCCGATTTCAACCCGATTCCAACCCGGTCAAAACCGGTTTTGACCAAAACCGGTTCGGGTTTTCTAGAACCCGACGGGTCCAAACCGGTTTGGACTTTAGGGTTTAGAAACCGGTTTTGAAACCGGTTTTGAACCCGAAAACCGGTCAAAACCCGGTCAAACCCGATCAAAAAACCGGTCAAAACCCGAAAACCGGTCAAAAAACCGGTCAAAAAAACCGGTCAAACCCGGTCAAAAACCGGTTTGAACCCGGTTTGGTTTGGTCAAACCCGGTTTTGACTTTTTTAGTCAAAAACCGGTTCGGTTTTCGGGTCGGGTCGGGTTGGCCCCGAACCGGTTTTTGTGCACGACTAAGTCTGACTGTCTGAGTAGTGATAGCTTCAATAATTATTTAGAAAGGCAATGATTTATATAATTGAGTAAGGTTCAAATGAGTATACCAATTTTGAGTGAGAATGAGGGAACCAACAGATTTCTGCCATGTGTCACTTTATTCTCTCTCCTCCACACTTTATTCTCTCTCCTCCACATTTTTAAAAATTAAATATACCACAAACGGTAAGTCGAAAAATCATGAAAATTGCACCATAAAATTCAGCGTTTTCTCCTCTTCGATTTGCCGTCCCTCAAGGCATACTTTTGACAACTTTTTTTTTCTCATTTTTTGGTGGGTTTCACAAATTAGTAACACATGTGTTAGTGATTAGTTGTACATTTAATTTGTGGTTAAGGTTAGGGTTTAGGGTTAGGTTTAGGGTTTAGTAGGGTTTATGGTTTAGGGTTTATAAGGGTTTAGGGTTTAGAAGGGGTTCAAGGTTTAGGGTTTAGAAAGATTTAGGGTTTAGCGTTTTGTAAAGCGTTTAGGGTTTAGGGTTTGTGGTTTAGGGGTTAGGGTTTAGGGTTTGAGGTTTGGGGTTTCGGGGAGAAACCCCAAACCTCAAACCCTAAACCCTAACCCCTAAACCCAGAAACCCCAAACCTCAAACCCTAAACCCTAACCCCTAAACTACAAACCCTAAACCCTAAACGCAACACTTTAACATATGTGTTAGTAAATGTGAAACCCACCAAAAAAATGAAAAAAGAAAAACTTTTCGAAAGTATGTCTTGAGGGACCCAAATCGAAGAGGAGAAAACGACGAATTTAATGGTGCAATTTTCATAATTTTTCGATTTGTCGTTTGTGAGATAATTGATGTTGGGGGTAAATGGGTTTTGTACATGTGGAACATTCTCTTTGTACACATGGCTTGATATAATTGGTTCCCTCATTCTCACACAAATTCCTATTCTCATTTGAACCCTACCCTTATATAATTATATAAATAGAGTTGGGGGCAATAATTTATATTAATAAAGTTAGCAAGATGCTAGAAGTTATAACCACGTACAAACAATCATTTTAACAGCCTAATGTTCAATTTTGAACTTATGAAAATTGAGTTAAATCAACAAAACATACGAAAAGTGTGTGTTCAGTTTGCATAATTGAAGAAGTGGTATGATTATATTCTCGTTTGTGTGTTGATGTCTCTGATTGAGATGTTGATTAACAGATTAGATTATTAGAATTAGAGAATTTATAGGTTATTAGAGCACACGGAGTGGCAGCGTTTTTGTCCAAATTCTTCGTCGAGAACGCCGTAAAACGGCGTTCTGCCACTCCGTGACGGCGTTCTGGTGTCAAAATCTTCTCCCCGATGCTTTTTCGAACGAAATATTCATTATTTAATTAAGTTTTTTTTGTTTTTTCGGTAACAATCAAGTTGAATAAAAAAAAATTAAATTCCAGAACACTGTTACCACTCCACAAAATCCTCACCACAAAATTCTCACTCAGAACACTGTGTTTAGGCCGTCACCACTCCGTGTGCTCTTATGCATTTTCTAATTCACAGTTCGTCGAATCGTTTTTTTATTTTTATTTTTATTATTATTCTTTTCATAAGGACTAAATGTGATCCCTTTGTCTAGCCCAGTATAGTCCATGAAGAAAATATCTTTAGCACAGATTGAACCATGAAATTTTTAAAAGATCCAGAAAATATGTTTGGGCTCATTTTTTCAGCTTTAATCTAAATCATGAAATAAATGTCACTATGATCATAAATTCATAATCATGGACGAAATGACATTATTAAAAACCACCCAACCCTAAACGCCAGTGGCCCAGAGCAATAACGTGTTATGGCTTTGTTTCTATTATGAGCAGGGGCGGAGCTAGGATATTTCGTATAGGGGGCAAAAAATTTTTTTTTTCCTTCTTCCTATCATTTTTGGGGGCAAAACTCCAAAACTGTCACTAATAACCTTAAAAAATTTATTTTTTTTCACAATTCTAGATTTTTAGGTGGGGCGACTACTCCCATACCCCCTCTAGCTCCGCCCCTAATTATGAGTTTATGAATTATGATCACACTCATTATTTGGTCTAAGGTCTAATTTGGACCAAAGACTTCCCGATGGTTCCAAGTTATGTTGGTAGTTATAAATAACACCTTCGTTTCACTTGTTAATGTTTTTTTTAAAAGACAAATTTACTTCTACTTCACACAATACATTTTTACAAGTTTCAACCACACAATAATACAAATTGCCACCTCACAAACTTGAACACATAACTCACAACATTTGTTACTTCACTTCTTTTGTCAGTTGTGTCACATCAGCACACCTAAAACTGACGAAAGACAAACACAACGGTGCCAACAATTCTTTTGTCACTTAAATTTTGAGCCCCATATTTACTAATATACCTACATTTACATACACTGAACGATAAATAACGATACATTAAAATAAATAAGCTGGCCCACTTTCTCTTCTTCCATTTTGTCGCCAAACCGACGGATACCAAGGGAAGAAACAAACTGAAGAAACGGTACTAACGGTGTTAGTAAGTGACGAAAGAGAAAGAAACAAAGTGAAGAATGTATTGGGAGTGGTCTTAGAAGGGTTCCTCACTTGTTAATCTAATGTGTTACTAGTAAAAGATAAGCATTGTGATTTTATTTCCTACAAACCTACAAACTTCACGTAGAAATAACAATACACGTAGTACTTGACTTATTATTTCATCCCATTTCTTTGTACTTGTATTACAACATATTTTACTAACACGCTAACAACAATAATTAATACGTAATAGATATAAAGTAATCCTCATCTCACCTAGAAGATATATTTTTGGTTTATCATTTCCTATCAAATTACGATGAAGCTTCAAACTTAAAATTAAAGAGACATTTCACCAAATCATAAACTTGTAGGACCATAAATAAATGCATTTACAATCAAAATAAAAGGATTTGTGTCGTTTTCAAGAAAACGTCTTCAAACTTCAACTTCTCTATCACCGATTCACCAAGTCTTCATCTGTCTTCCACCTCTACGCGTTTTTGTGTCATCACTTCCTAAACTATTCCTATCATCTCCTTTGATCATTTCATTATAAAGATCATTGAAATAACATATAAAATCTTAATATCCTTTGAACATTTCATTAAAATTTCAACACACACTTTCTTGAAATTTCCTCAACCTTCATATACGTCATTCACTTAGTCTTTCACCTCACTCCACACTTCACAATCACTAAAAACAGCTTCATCTGGGTTTCATAAAGTTTGGTAAAAAGCTTTGGATCTTAGAATTTTTTTATCTGGGTACCAAATTTTTGTGTGAAAAACGAGAATTTTGAACTTTTTTTCATCTGGGTATCAAGAAAGTTGCAATCTTGAACCACGTAAACTTCAAAATTTTTATCTTTTCACCTGTGTTTCAATCAATTTAGTAAAATCCTTCACCATGGAAAACAACAATCAATCATCTTTCTGGCAATTCAGTGATCAGCTTCGTGTTCAGGGCAACAATCTTTCAAATCTATCTCTTAACGACTCCATTTGGAGCAACTCCTACGTGTCAAAACGGCCGAAAAAAGATCGCCGGAATTTCGACATCCGTGTCGGCGGTGATGTCATCAATCCCACCACCGGCAGTAGCAACAATAGCAATACCACTCAATCAAATTCAAATTTCAACGGGTTCAACTTTGATTGGAAGATTGGATCCTCTGGTGTGATCGGGTCGAGTAATCAGAACCCGATTGATGATTTTGGTGTTAACGGTGGGTTTAATAAAGGAATTTATTCAAAACCCAATTTGAATGTTAGTCAGAATTACACCCAGATCAGTAATAGTAAAGTTTTTAATGGTAAAAGTGGAGATGATAAACAGAACAGTTATGGAAGTAAACATGGGAAGAACAAAAAGAATCATGGAAACAACAACGTTAATAATAATAGTGATAAGGATGGTGGTAAAAACAGTGTGGATAAAAGGTTTAAAACTTTGCCACCATCTGAATCTTTGCCGAGGAATGAAACCGTTGGCGGTTACATTTTTGTTTGCAACAATGACACCATGCAAGAGAATCTCAAGAGGCAGCTCTTTGGTAAGTTGCTCACTACTTTGTTCCTGTAAATTTTTATAGATTTTTTGAATGATACCTTTAGTTCATTAGTAATTTTATCCACACTATAGACAAGGATACGTTTACTAATATTTTGGTATAAAAATGATGTGGCATAAGATCGTAAAGCAGAGACGTAAAGAAATAGCATTGATAAAAAGGAAAAAGAAAGGTATTCGAGTAATTGGTCTATCACTGATGCAGTGTTATTTTTCATTAATTTTGTATTCTTGCAAAACGTTGATAACTAGCAACACTTACACGCCCTGCCCAAGAAGAAATGTGGAAGACAATAGACAGTCTGCCTTTGTAACCCAACTCGTCTAAAAATTTGAGAATTTGATCATTTCATCATGCAACTACTATTATTGACTAAATGTGTTTTTAAGTATGTTGTGTCAAAAGTGAAGTTTCATATTGTTGATCCAGTAACCTTGCTAAGCATTAGCTAACCCTTATAATAAATGGCTGTCTAATTTTCCTACTTTGATTGGCATAACAGGTTTACCACCACGTTATCGCGACTCAGTGAGGCAAATCACACCTGGTTTACCCCTTTTCTTGTACAATTATTCCACCCACCAACTTCATGGTGTTTTTGAGGTATATTCATTATATTCATTATCATCATTTCTTGCTTAATTTTTCATGTTTTTGTAGCAAATCAAGCCTCACTTATTCTGAGAACTTCAAATACTGAAATTAGCATTGATATCAAACATCTGAATAGTAGCACAATTATCACACTTTAAGTAACATCAAACTGCTAATTATGCAGGCTGCAAGCTTTGGAGGTACAAATATCGATCTATCTGCGTGGGAGGACAAGAAAAACCAAGGCGAATCTCGCTTTCCTGCTCAGGTAATTAAATAATCACCTTTGTTTAGCTAAAAAATACCGTCACCAGAACAACCTAAATTTATTGCTAAACAGCTAAGATGTGTTGCTAGTTTCTGTTAGCAACAAATAGTCCATATTTAATACAGTAATATTCAAGAGAACTTCTTTTTGGTTATAGGTGCGAGTCGTGACAAGGAATGTTTATGAGCCATTGGAGGAAGACTCTTTCAGGCCGATTCTTCACCATTACGATGGTCCAAAATTTCGCCTTGAACTCAACATTCCAGAGGTGAATTCTTCATACGTATATCATTAGCCACGCCTAAAAGCCATATCTTTAGACTCGAAAACTAACAATGTACATGTGTTTAATTTGTTTGGCATAACTTGTAGGTTATATCACTTTTGGACGTATTTGAAGAGAAGAAAGACTAAGGGTGAACCACATAGATGTTTCCCCTGAATACTTGAAAAACATACACGAAAATGATACCGAAATATATGTGTAGGAAACAGTATAGAAAGTTTCTTGGTTTGAGAAAGGTAGAACTATCATACATGGTTATATGTTGAGCTTATATAGAGAAAGTAGAAATTTGATCGCTTTGTAAAATATATTACATGGAATATTGTTGCTACCAATATTAAAATTCCTCTTAAATTCTTGTTATTATGTGAACATGTGTATAAGCCCTGCCATAGCTAGAGGAGCCAGATTGATATATGCTTGTAAACCTTCAAACTCAAAGCAATTAATTCCATTAACCTATAGGCCATAGCAGCCAAAATTCAAATATTTGGTACATTATAAGTAATGACTTCAGATAAACACGATCTAGAAACAAAGCATCTAGTTAAACATAAGGGTTAGGTACATTAAAATGTAATTATTTTTGGTCTGATGTTCATTGTATGCAAGAAAGTATTTGGACCTCCATTGTGTGTAACAAACTTTCAATTTGTTCCTATTGTATGTATTTAGGTGACGTGGCAACGTGTAATGATGCCATGTGTAACTCATACAGTGGACACGTATGTAAAAATACCAAAAGTTGCATACAATGGCACTGAATAACAAGTTTGTTACACACAATGGAGGTCCAAATACTTTCTTGCATACAATGAACATCAGACCATAAATAATTACATTTTAATGTACTTAACCCTAAACATAAACAATCTGGGTGGTTTCAAATTCTCAATATGATAATTCAAAGTTAGTATTCGAATTCTAATGAGATGATGATAGGAATAACTGATGTTTAGTCTAATATACATAGTGTTTTCTGGTTTAATAATCAAGAAGTTGTGATATGTACCTTTGGAGAACTTGCAGTAAGGGGAACCTTAAAAACAGCAAAACCCTTTGAGACGTTTTCGTAGTGCTAGTTAAACTGAAGAGGGCAGCATAAATTATTGTTAAGGCGGGGATTATGATATAGCAATCAATACTACAAATTAATTACTCTTGTACAATGTTATCAGTACATAGACTGGAGAAGAGCTATAGAGGGTGGCAAAATGGACGGTTTGATTGGGTTGCTGAACAGGTAACAAAATCGCAATGTGTTTGGATCAAAACACATATATTTCAAGTGCAGATATGTACAGGTTGACCCACCTATCAAAAAACTTCTTTAACCATTTAAATTTCAAAATCAGTAATGTGCTATATATGCTTTCAGAGCCTATTATTACAAAATAACCAAACTTTCTTTAGTAAAGCAATTAAGGAGGTTTCTATGTATTTGGATACACAGATGATGACTTTCAACTTGTTTGACCCGTTAGAACCTACTCCTTTTAAGTTAGATATTACTACGTATTATTTTATCTCATTTGACCCATTATAGTTACAACCTCCTAAACTATTTTATTCAAAGCTTAAATTGTAGTAAAATTGTTAATTAGGCCTAATGCACTATAACTTATTTGAAAGCAAGCAGAAATCAGACAGAAACGCTTGATAAAAACCGTTAGAAGATTGAGAGAGAATTGTTTGTATGTATATATTTGTAATCCTGTGTTTTTACAATCTGTACATGACCTATTCTATATATACATGTAAGAACAAAGCTAACTGATCAAAGAAACTAACACTAACTCTAACAGACTATGTACACGTGGCAGTACATGACTGGATAAATAAACATCACATGGATCGAGAGTATCATATATATAGCTGCTGTGAAGAGGAGAACTGCAGCAATCATATATATTCTCTAACATCCCCCCTCAAGCTGAACATCCGAAGCGAGGTGCAGCTTGGACCGAAGAAAACCAAAACGAGTAGATGAAACTCCTTTGGTCAAAATATCAGCCAGCTGATCAGCAGTAGGAACATAACGAACCCGCAGAGTCTGAGCAAGGACCATATCTCGTATAAAATGCAAATCAATCTCAAGGTGTTTTGTACGCTGGTGGAACACTGGATTGACTGCAAGGTATGTAGCACCAAGATTGTCACACCACAATGTGGGTTGACAGGGCAGAGATATTCGAAGCTCACGAAGTAAAGACATAACCCATCGAATCTCAGCTGCTGTAAGAGCTAGAGCTCGATACTCGGCCTCTGTACTAGAGCGTGCAACGGTATGTTGTTTCTTGGAACTCCAACTAATGAGGTTGGGACCAAGAAACAAACAATAACCAGTAGTTGAACGCCTATCATCTGGACAACCCGCCCAATCAGCATCAGCATAGGCATGTAGTGCAAAATCAGGAGAGCGGCGAATAGTCAAGCCAAAAGATGATGTACCACGAAGGTACCGTAAAATACGCTTGACCGCAATCCAATGACGGTCAGTAGGTGTCTGAAGAAACTGAGATACCTTACTGACAGCATAAGCAATCTCTGGTCTAGTCAGAACAAGATACTGCAAGGCACCAACTGTACTCCGATATAAAAATGGATCATCCATTGGAACTCCTGAATACCGAGACAATTGACGTCCTGGAGAAACAGGGGTAGACAATGGCTTGCACTGACTAAGGCCAGTGCGCTGTAATAGATCAAGAAGATACCGCTGCTGTGTCAAATATAAACCCTCATCAGTAAATGTAGCTTGAACCCCCAAAAAATAACTCAAAGACCCTAAATCCTTGAGAGCAAACTGTGAATCCAAGCGTCGTATCAAATCACCAACAAATGTAGAGGAACTCCCGGTAATGATAATATCATCAACATAAACGAGTATATAGCACGTCACAGTGGTCGTGTAATACACAAACAATGAAGTATCAGAAACACACTGCCTAAATCCAAAAGACATAAGAGCGGATGAAAGCTTGGAAAACCAAGCCCGAGGAGCTTGCTTAAGACCATATAAAGCTTTCTTAAGCAAGCAAACATGATGTGGCTGAGAAGAGTCAACAAAACCGGGAGGCTGAGACATATAAACAGTCTCACTCAAATCACCATGTAAAAAGGCATTGTTGACATCAACTTGGCGAATATCCCACCCTCGAGAAAAAGCAATAGATAGAACAATACGTATAGTAGTCGGTTTAACAACCGGACTAAATGTCTCTGTATAATCAATACCCTCAGTTTGGAGAAAACCTTTCGCTACAAGACGTGCTTTGTAGCGACTAACCGTACCATCGGGGTTCCTCTTAATCCTATAAACCCACTTACATCCAACGATATTTGCTCTAGAGGGAGTGGGAACAAGAACCCATGTCTGATTCGAGTGAAGGGCAGCAATCTCTGTCCGCATCGCATCCCACCATGCAGGCCATTTTTGGGCTTGAGTAAACGTGGAAGGCTCAGTATCTGGCTGGATGGAAGCCTGATATAGCTGATGATCAGGAAATGATCGAGGCTGTAAAGTATGATCACGAGAACGAGTGATCATGGGATGAACTGAACAAGAAGTAGAGGAAGGAGGAGGAGGTGGTGGTGGTGGTGGTGGTGGTGGTGGTGTAGGTGATATAGAAGGTTGTGATGGTGTGGAAGATGAAGAAGATGGTGATGTAGATAGTGGTGATGGTGTGAGAACACTAGTAGGAGGTGTTGAAGGAGAAGAAGAAAAAGAAGGCATAAAAGATGGAAAAGTAACTGTTGTTGAAGAGGAACTAATATCAGATAAAGAACTATCAGAAGAAGGAATAGAAAATGTAGTCTCATGAAAGACTACATGACGAGAAGTGTAAGTAGTAGAGGTATGAGGATCATAACATAAGTATCCACGGTAGTTAGGAGCATATCCTAAAAAAATACAAGCAACAGATTTAGGAGAAAGTTTGTCTGCACGTGTATCTCCAAGAAATGGATAACACAAACAACCAAACGTACGTAGAAGTCTATAATCGGGTCGAGTGTGAAAGAGGAGCTCATATGGAGAAGAATGAGATAGATTCTGAGAAGGAAGACGATTAATAAGAAACGCTGCTGTGGCGTACGCATCATACCAAAATTTCTTTGGTAATCTAGAATGAAACAATAAAGCACGAGCAGTCTCAGAAAGATGCCGATTCTTACGTTCGGCAACACCATTTTGCTGAGGTGTATAAGGACAAGATATACGATAAGAAATGCCAGAATCAGCAAGAAGCTGACTCATGGAACCCTTGGTAAGCTCGGGTGCACCATCACATTGAAGAAACTTAATATTAGTAGAAAATAGATTTTCTGCGTGAGTTTTAAAATGACGGAAAGAATCAATAGCCTGTGAACGATAAGTCAATGGATAAATCCAAGTAAAACGGCTATAATCATCGATAAAAGTAATAAAATAACGATATCCAGAACGAGAAACAACAGGTGAAGGACCCCATATATCACAATGTATAACAAACAATGGTTTAGTACATCGAGATAATGAAACAGAAAATGGAAGTCTAGTAAATTTGGATACACTACAAGCATGACATTTATTCACATTTTTACAGGAAACTCTAGGAAAAGACAAATGACGAAAAACGTAATCTGATGGGTGTCCAAGTCGAGAGTGCCAAGTATCATGGGCTGATGAAGTAACAGCAGTGAGAGAATAAAGCTGTCTCGAACTAGGCGGAATGTGGTGGAGGATACGCCCTCTCAAAGTCTGAAGAAAAAGACCATGACATGAGAAAAGTACACAAATAGGGTTATCGAGTACTAACTGTGAGATAGAAAGTAGATTCTTTGTAAGACCGGGAACTAGCAAAACATGACGTAGTAAAAGTTGACAATGAGACCGAGTAATAATAGCATGGCCTACATGAGAAATACGAAGACACATACCATTGCCTACAACCACTCTATCAGAACCAGTGTAGGGTCTTGCATCACGAATCAAAGATGGATCAGGAGTCATGTGAGCTGTAGCTCCAGAATCTGGAATCCATGAATCAACTAAATCACATGTATCTGAAAAACTGGTCGGTTGGGCAGAGAAACCATAAGCATGTCCACCAGAAAAGTAAGTAGGGGGCTGCTGAGAGGCCCATTGTGAAAAGTGTCCAGGTCCAAAACCATAGCCAGATGGCCCATTAGACATGTTAACAGGAGCAGGCCCAAGTAAACTAGGGCTGTTATTACTAGAGGAAGCCCAATAACCATTGACAGGCCCAAAAACCCTTGAATCAAAACCTGATCCAAAACCAACATCATTACCACCTTCTGCAACATGTGCACTAAATCGACCACGTCCACCACCATAAACAGGAAAATTACGATTACCACCACGACCACGAAAACTTCTACCACCACCACGCCAATTACCACTTCGAAAGTTGGGGTTTACTGAGTTCAACGAAGTGAAGCGTTGAGAGCATTTAGCAGCATCATGACCCTCTTTAAAGCAGATTTGACACTTCACGACGTCTTTAAATCCATTTTCACGACTGAAATGAGGTGGTGTGGGTTGAGTTGTCGTATTCATTGCTGAAATTGGAGCTACAGGTTCAGTTTGTTGTTGTAATCGTTGTTCATATAACAACAATTTAGCACGCAGCTGTGTGAATGAAGGAGGCATTTCTAATTGCTCAATATGTAGTACAAGCATATTGAATATCGGATTTAACCCCTGCAATGTTTGAATCACTAAGCTTGACTCTGGTATAGGATCACCTACAGATCTAAGTGAGTCTGCAATCTGTTTCATCGAGTCACAATAAGCAGATACATTCATTGAACCTTGTTTATGCAGATGAAATTGGGTCCTTAATTGAGACCTTTTTGCAAATGCTTGCTGAAAGTGAGTTTCTTCTAGTATTTTCCACAACTGTGATGCAGTTTCAGTACCAACTGCAAGATGAGCAGTCGATGCATCCAGTGTAGCATTTAAACAAGCACACACATAGCTATCAGCCTTTTGCCAATTAGCATATTCAGACGATGACGGATTCGGTGAAGTAGAATTAGACTGTATGTGATTTAATAGCCCCAAAGTTTTCAAGATAGTGACAATCTGGTGCTTCCAACTGAGGTAGTTTTCACCATTAAGTTTTATTGAAACAAAACTCGTGATATTATTGAGATTAGAAAAATTCTGTTGTGAGTTTCCAGAATTTATTGAATCTGATGTTGACATTTTGATTAATGAACTTGAATTCAGAGGATTTAGAACTTTTAAAGATTGAATTTAAGAATCGGAACAAAATTAGGTCAAAAGGTTAACCTAATTGAATTGCAGTGATTCAAAGCGAAGAATTAGGGAAACAAGAAATTGAAATGGAGACTTACAGAAAATCAGAAATTAGAAATCGATCAATGAACAGAAATCAGAAAGAGATTGAGCACATTGAACAGAAAGAACAAGCAGATTGAACAGAAAGAACGAGGAGATTGAAGGTATGAAACTTACAGAAATCGATCGATGAATAGAAGTAATATGTTCATAATCTGTTGATGATCTTCAATCTGAAATATTATGAACTTGATCATGTTTTGCCCGAATCATAGCTCTGATACCATAAAAACCGTTAGAAGATTGAGAGAGAATTGTTTGTATGTATATATTTGTAATCCTGTGTTTTTACAATCTGTACATGACCTATTCTATATATACATGTAAGAACAAAGCTAACTGATCAAAGAAACTAACACTAACTCTAACAGACTATGTACACGTGGCAGTACATGACTGGATAAATAAACATCACATGGATCGAGAGTATCATATATATAGCTGCTGTGAAGAGGAGAACTGCAGCAATCATATATATTCTCTAACACAGGTCAAATCAACTTGACCGACCTGTTTCAAGCTACACTACAATTGTCCGGTTTTAACATAAATCTGTTTGACCCGTCACCCACCCATTTCACCACCTGAATAAAAAAGTAAAAATTATAAAATACGACCCTTGGTCAACAATATAGAGGTAGGAGATCTTGGTATGGTGGAGCTTGCTTAATCAAAGAAGCCTGGTGGCCAGCCTCGATAAGTCGATAGCAGCATCTGGATAAGTAGCCGATAATATTTCTACATATTCAGCCTATCTGTCTCTTTATCAACAATAAATTCTCTTGAAGCACCTCGATCTCACTAAATGGCAGCCTTAGATCCAATGCTTGATCACCAAGTGTCATGGCCTCAGCTTCTTTAAACTTCAAGAATGGCATGCATTCATGGATGATTTAACAACAAATGTCATATATTCAAAAAATATATAAGTCCTAGCGTTACTTATTAATTTGTTCTCTGATGATATTATTAGAGCAAAAAGGTATGGGTATAGCTATCCTGGAACGACTAACGTATCATGTCCTTGGGTTGGCATTAGATCAACATAAAATAATTAAGGGTGCGTTTAGTTGTGGAAAATTTTCCACAATTTTTCATCTCTAATTTTCTAAGAAATGAAAAGAGTTTTCATTTTTTAGAAAAGTGATGAAAATTTAGAAAATGTGTTCAAATGTTGTTGTATTTTCTATTTTTTAGAAAAGTGATGAAAATTTAGAAAATGTGTTCAAATGTTGTTGTATTTTCTATTTTGGAAAACTAGTTAAGGTTAGAAGGGTTTGAATTATTTTAAAATACAAAAAATAAAAATTCATTTTTTAAACATATATCCAAATACAAGACAAATTAGAGGCATATAAAGAAGCACGGTGTCTCATTACAATCCACAACCAAAGTGACCCGAATTTTGGGACCGCGACACATACAACCCGAAACTCACATGCCACAAAATAACAATTAAATTCCATGCATTTGATCATACCAAAAATCCAAAAAGATAAACCCTACTTTCATCTAAACCACACACGCTCACTTACAAAAAGAAAAATAGCTTCAAACCCTCTAAAGAAAATTTCATTCCAAACCATAATTAAATCATATCATATCATATGGGTTGTGCATCATCTAAACAAGTCGATGTCGGACCGGCTGATGTTTATCGTCCGGCATCCACCAGTTTTGCTGTTTTCGACATCAACAATATTAAAGAACCATGGTTGGCTGTTGAAGAACAAGACGAAGAACAAAAACCTGAGCCCGAATCGCCGGAGAAACCGCACACGAATTTGCCTAAACCAATCCTAGAAAAACTCGATGACGATGAGGATGTTCCAAGATCATGGGACGAAGTTAGTAAAGATTTAGAAGACTTAAAACCAACCTTAAACTCTCCAAAACCGTCCCCACCAACTGCGGTCCCTACACCGTTACCGTTACCGGCTAAAAAAGTTAAACGAAAAAGCTTTTCTTTCCATACACTCGAAGAACTCGAAAACAATGCAAAGGCAGCTAACAAACCAACGCCCGTGATGAAAAAAACTGAATCAATGAACGAGTTGACCAAATTCGGAGCCAGGTTGAGAAAAACGGATCCGGGTACAAAATCCGGGTCGGGCCCACCACCGGTTTTGGACGGGTACAAGTCATTAAAAGAGAACCCATTTTTGTTAAGAGATAAAGAGGAAAGAGAGAAACAAGGTTTACCACCACTTTTTATGAAAAGAGACCCACTTGAGGATTACCCGGAAATTTGCCCACCGGGCGGGTCAGAGAAAGTGGTTATTTATTTGACTTCATTAGGTGGGATCCGAAGGACTTATGAGGATTGTAACCGGGTCAGGTCCATTATGGAGCTCCATGGGTTTTTATACGAAGAAAGGGACATATCGTTACATGGCGAGTTTCGAACTCAGTTAAAAGAGTTACTTGGTGACTCAGTGAATGTACCGAGGATGTTTGTTAAGGGTCGGTATATAGGTGGAGTTGATGAGATTGTGGGCCTAAATGAAACGGGTCGACTCAGAAGGATACTGAGTCGAGTCGGTATTGAGAAACAAGTTGGGAGGCAAGCGTGCGAAGGGTGCGGTGGTGCAAGATTCGTGCCGTGTTTGGATTGTGGAGGAAGTTGTAAGATTGTTGTTGATGGTAAGAAAGAAAAAGAAAGATGTCCGGAGTGTAATGAAAATGGGCTAATTTATTGTCCTATGTGTTCATGATCAACTGATGATTGGATTTGTAGAGGGCCAATTCACATTTGCAAGTGTGTTATAACTTTGTATTTTGGGTTGGTTTGTGTTTAAAAATAGAAAGACAATAAGATGTATGTTTTGGGAATGATTTCTTAGTAGTTTGTCAATATAAATGTGATGATAATTTGGTAATTTTGTTGTTAGTAAGGTATTTTACATGCATAGATTGGACATTTTCTTGACTACTGCATGCTATTTTTGGGTCAAGTTTTATTAAGTTTTACTAATACGGGTGTTACTAGATGGGCCAATTTGGAAACATCATACTCGGCCTTTTTATATTCAAGTAAAAAAATAAATAAATAGAGTTTTTAACCTAAACAGTGTATCTTTAAAACGTATTTACTAAAAGATTGTGGTTTCAAATTTTTTTACTTAAAGCCATTGCACCTCCCTTTTTTTTTTTTACCCCACCTTCCTTTTTTTAACCCCAAGACCTTTCTTTTCTTTTCTTAAACTCAGGTCTCTATCATTTTTCTGTGATTACTCTCAAATTTTTTATGCTTACAGTTTACACAGACTTCCTTAAACTAATCAAAGTACACATACAATTAAAACTTGAGACCAACATGCCTCACAGGCTGCTATAAGTAGCCAAGATTACTCAACAGCAATTAGCTTCTATTACCTTCTTTGATGTGATGTCCTTTCCATTCCGTAACCTTGTTGATGGAGGACGACAAAGTTAAATATACATGAGCCTAAGATATACGTCTAACTTTGAAGGTTTTTGAACAACCCAAAACTGAAACAAAGTAGCAACACGAAAGAAATGGTGGCGAGGTAGTGTTAGACGGTAGGGGACTGGACAATGAGAGCAGTTGGCAACGGCTTGCGTTTTTCATTTTTACTGTCTTGTATTGTTTAACCGTTTGTTAATTATTTAGGTCTGCAAAATAAAAAGGGAGATGCAATGACTTCAATCAAATATTTTTGAAACCACAATCTTTGAGCAAATACACTTCTTTAGATACATTGGTTAAGCTAAAAACTCTAAAAAAATAGACCATACTTATTGTTGTACTGGTTATTAAAAATTTCTTGATATGATTCTAAAAGATTTAGACATAAAGTTAAGGTTAAAAAATTGAGTGATATAAATGATTTGTACAAGAATAAAAACTATGACTTTATAACTTATATTTATATTATATTAAAAAGAAAATAAATTAAAAGAAAAAAACTATAATACATGTTACTTTTTAATGTATAGTTACCTATTGTTGGTCGAAAGAACTATTGGCGTAACAAGTAAAAAAAGAATATTATTGCCTTATTGGTGTAATTAAACTTTGTAAAGGACTTAGAGTGAAACTTGAGTCAAACTTAAAAGGACATTTTTGTGTAATTTTCTCTACAAAGATCGAAAGGTAAAGGGTGTACAAGGAAAAAAATATGTGCCTATTTATAGGTTTTTGATGCTAAACTCAATTTTAGTTTTTTAACCCATTATCTAATTTTATTTTTTTCCAAACTACTGTATATTATCGCCTGTACAGTATGTAACTTGTTTAAAATCATTTTGGTCCGACATCTTCATCTATTTTAGACGAGGTCCATGTAGGTGATAACTGATAACATTGATGAACATTAATAGTATTTAATTATCCATACTCACTCTTAATTAATTTGAACATGTTCGTGTCCTTTTTTAAAATCAATTATTCTCTGCGTTGGATCTTTTAAATTGATTTGATGCTCCCAACGGTCTTGTCTCATAATTATGCAACTAATTCAAAATTTCAAAAATAAAAATGTTGTTATGTTTTGTTTTCTAAATTCATTGAACTTCAAAGTTCAAACCCCTATATATACATAACACACCATTTCCAAGTTTATTGATATAGCATAGAGATGGGAAACTGTTCTTACAAAGGCTTTGATACATGTCTTCACCCGATTCGGGTCATGAAACCGTCAGGTCATATACTTGAGTTTAACGGCCCAAAATTCGTCTCAGAGGTCGTTAAAGACTACCCCAGACATGGGATTTTCAGAAAAGGTCAACTGTTGTTGCCATTAGACCACCGCGAGCTACTCACTGGTGGTGGATTCTACTATCTGTTTCCTCTGGCTTCAGATGAAAGAGCCCAAAATTTAGAAGAAAGGGCGTTGTGTCAACGGGAGCCCGTTAGAGTATCGAGTGTAGCTGAAGTTGAGCCTGTAAGAATGTCGACTAGTGCTGTAGCGTTGCAACTTGTGGCGAAGAATTTATCAGACGGGTCTGGTTTTGAAGTATTACCGCCACCCAGAAAAGGTGTATGGAAAGTGAAACTAGTGATCAATACAAAACAGTTGGAAGATATCTTGTCCGAGGAAGGGAACACCGAGGCGTTGATTGAGCAGATGCGGGTGGCAGCAACTAGTTCGTTGAAGTCGGCGCCACGGCGGAGTACAAGTTATTGGGGAGTAAAACTGAAACCAATCTTTTGTAATGTGATGAATAGAGTAGTGGCTGATGATAGTTCATCACCAAAATCAGTCACTCCATTGTTGCAACAGCAGTCCAAATAACTTTCGTAGCATCATGGAATGGAACTCCTTATTCCAGATTTATGTAATCACCTAATGAGTAATGAAGATCCAAAAATTTTCATTTTCATTTTTTTTTCCTAGAAATTTTGGTTTTCTTTAAGTTTATCTGCTATCAACCATGTGTTACCTTAGGCTACTAATTTCGGTTGTTCAATGTCAATGAAGTACCGTCATATGTCGGTTTATGATAACTTCATGTTTTCTATCGAAATTTGTCTAATACATGTGATACAACGCATTCTTGATTCCCGTTCTGCATCATTTTGTAGCAAAGATATGCTACTGTAAGAACATATCCATCATTAAAACTAGGAAAATATTCATAATCCACGTCAGATATCGGTAGCAAAAAAGTCTGCATATACATTGATTGATGTCATTTAAAAAAAAAAAGTGTACATAAAATTTGACGAGACCAGATCGAACAAAACAAGGTGCATGATAAGAACACTGGGAGTTACATATAAGGTCTAGCATTTCTAAAGACTACAATGCCATGAAGCTTTAAGTTGCAAGTAAGTAATCGAAACTCAGTTCACCTTCCCTCCAATTTCTTGATGGCCTTCTCTATTGCAGGTACGTTCTTGCTGAAGGTTGACCACTGCTCAGCAGTCAAACTGATACCTACATACAGTAGCCAAGCAGAGAGTCTCATACTATTGAACAAACCATTAAAAAAAAACTAAATGTAAAGAAACCAACTATAAACAGATTGCAATAAGTTAGGCATTAAGCTTGTTAGAATGGATCTGATTTCACAATTAGGAATTGCCATGGTTAGATTAAGTTACACTTTCCATATAACAAACACAAACTTTCTCTTTATTCACAAAAATATTGATAACCGGCATCACTAAACGGTCCACAACTCCACACCCTGCCCCACGAACAATATGTGGAATACATTGTATAAATTGACTAAGGTCCACTAGAGGAGAGTGTTCACTTCACTTATAACAGGACTAAATCCTCCCTTCCGTAACTAACTGAGATATTGTGCCTAAACCAATAAGGTACCTATTGCCCTGTTGGTTACTTTAAAGTAGCTAATCCAGTTCTAATTCAATTACAAGACCAAGCAGTGCATCTATAATGTAACAAATATATGGACCTCCCATAGTAGCACAGTACCCTAAATCTTCTACCTTAGCATTTCATCCACTCAACATATATAATTATAAAAAAAAGAGAGAGAGACTTTACCCAAAAAAAAAAAAAAAAAGAGTCAATATCAAACCTCACATACCTACCAATTGTTATTCCTAGTATTATTCTTAATTGGAATTATCTGAGTAATTTGCAAAATATATCCAACTATCCTAACCGGCTCACTTAAGACGGCCCTAAAAGGTGAATCGAGTTCACCTAATCAACTGGATTTGAACAGGGATACTTTCCATACAGGCAAATCTCTACACCTCCAGAATCAACTAGACACTAATTGACTATTATAATATATTAGGGTGGTGGATGATATAAACATTATAATCTTGCAGAAGGCGGAAAGTTGAAATACCTTTAGAACTAGGAAGTTCCTTGCCATCTTTTTTATAGTACTCCCTTATAGACACTAAACTCTTTCCTCTGAATTCGGTCAGTGTCACCCTTCTTTTATTAGACAACTGCAACAAAAAAAACAATATTTTAGGGTTTTATCAAATGTTAGGGTTTAACGAAATTAAATTAGGGAATTAACTTCCAGATACTCAATCCAATTAAAAAAAAAGCTAACATAACCAATTCAAAGTTTATTCAATTAATTACATCTAAAACCCTAAAAACCAAAAAATTCAAAAATTAGGGTTTATAAACAATACAAAACTTACTCTGCAGATAATAAGATCTCCTTCATCATCATACTCCTTACCACCTTTCTTCTTATTATCATCATCATCTTCATCACTGTTTTCATCTTCTTCTTTCTGTTCAATCACTTTTTCATTACCTTCTTCTTTTAATTGCTGTTGCTGCTCAAGGAACGTCTGAACGACATTCCGAACAAGTTTTTTCCGGTGAGATTCGGATAAATCGATTCCGAGTTTTTCCGATGCTAATTTGCGCACTTGAAATTCAGTAGTTGATTCCATGTCTGAATTGTTCAGGACCTCCAACACTGTTTCTTCTATTTCCTTTGCTAATTCGGGATCCATAATAATAAATGATTGTTTATATTTAAATCAAGGATTTCTTAATTTTGCTTCTTTAGTCTGTCAGGATTCAGAATGAAATTGGTAAGACTAATCGTCGTCTTTTGTACTAATTTGGTAAAGATATCAGAAGCTGTTCATAGAAAGTATTTGAAATCAGATTATCTTTTTAATATATAATATTGGGCCTATTATGCTTTGGTATTACTAGCCCACTGGGTGTATTAAGGCCCAGAAAAAATAAAAAAATAAATAATCGAATTTGTAAAAAAAAAAATTATACTTGCAAAAAGTACTAAAAATCAATAAACTCTCTAGTTTACTCGTATTTATTTCATAAAAAATTTCAGCCAAACTTACATTGAATATAAAAGCAAAATTGACATTTATCCAACCTATTTTAAATCCAACAAATTTTCCTATGGGACGGAGGGAGTAAATAAACTAACGTGGACGGTGGAGGAGGCGCCCATTATAGAAAAGTCTAATGTCTTAATTTTGATGGCTAACGAATTGGAAGCTTAGAGCACACGGAGTGATTGACATTATGTTCGGTGTTCAATTTAATTATTAAATGATGATTCACTTTCTGTTCAGTTCGATTCTTAAATGAAAAAAAAAATAAGTTTTCTTTTTTTTTCACTATTCAATTGTAGAAGGGGGATCTATATAATGTTCCGTTGAAAAACTAGTTCAATTCTTAAAATGATAATTCTAATGTGATTGAACAAGTTAACAAACTCTTTTTATAATACTGTACAAAACTTGCTATATTATTAGACCCCTGCCAACGGAGGAAACCACAGTCTGTCGGTTTCAAAACTAACGTAGCCGATGATAGTGATGCCATTAGCACCACCTGTCAGTTTGGGCTTCGGTTTGGGTGTCGTCGGTTTGGCAATGCCCGCCGGTTTTTTTTTTGTTTAGTGTATAGAATTAAAGGTATATTGGTAAATGTGGGTAAAAAAAAACTGAAGTGATGTTCACTGTTGGTAGTGTAGTGTCAGTTTTGAAAAGTGCTTACGTGGCGCTGATTTGGCAAAAACTGATGCGTCAGTTAACGTCACGGTTGGGAGCGGTCTTATGATCAATTCTAACATATATGATTATGATTATGATACACATAATTTAATCAAATATCTTAAATTAATAAATGGATATGAAATGTAAATATGAGAAAATATAGACAACGTATATTGATAGTTGAAGGAATTAACTTCGAATAATAACAATAACTACAACCTATTACATATGAAATAATTAGCTTCCGTTACAGGGACCTTTGGGTGCACTTTTTTGACTGCTCGAATGGTTCAGCAACAACATAATGACTTATAAGAAGATTTTAGGGGTACAATTTTTATTGAAAGGTAATGGTGTAACCACCCCTCAAGATATCCCACTATCATGACAACCTCCCAGGGTTTACATAAGGTAGATCCCCAAGGGTTAGACGTTGAATGTAAAATAAGGCAACCCTGGGGATCGGCACCCAAGTTCTGAATATTCCATGACAAGGATATTTCGAAAATCGTGCATGGCAGAGAAACAGTGCCCAAGTCAACTTATTAACCTCGTTATCTACTGGATAAAAACCAATTCCTACTCCCGATCACCCACCGGATAAAAGCAACCCCGGCCAACACGGTTTCCCATGGAAATAAGGTCGTTGGGCGGGAAAACGTAAACGGCTATCCCTGGGGGTATAAAAGCTCAGGGATAGGCCAAGCGCAGAACAGAACATCTGGACGAAGAAAACCCATTCTTCTCCAAGAACATCAACACAATTGGATTTTCACCACCTGGTTCACATAACTCGGGTTAAAACAGCGATTGTAGTGTGAAGATCCGATCCACCCCCATAAACCCAATAATTCGATAAGCACTCAAGCAATCCAATGCTTGATCAAATGGCGCCATCCGCATAAACTAATCCATACCACAAATAACAAATTTTCGTTTTACAAAGCAGCAATGGCCGGTCCGACCGTTGTGAGCACAACGTCGGAAGTGGAAAGTGTGAATGGTAGCGACACAGTAGTCTCACAGCTGGTGTCAGCGACGCCGACGCGTGTCAGTACACCGGAGTTAATCACGTTCGAGGAACGTCTAGCCAGGCTCAATTCAACGTCGGACCAAGCACCGCAAATACCCCGACGAGAAACGGCAGAAATTACTCCGACGAGGTTGGTTTTCTCTTCACCAACAACTGTTACACATACCCAAACCACAACTATGGGTACGGGTCGCCAAGCACAGTCGGGGGCACTTTTTGTTGGGTTTTCTATTCCCTAACTAGATTAATATGCACAGCGGAATTATAACAAAATTAATCTAAGGAAATTAGGAAACTAAACCCTAAGGGATCTTAACTTGAATAAATAAAAGCAATAAAATAACCAAGATAAATAAGAAAAAACTAACCTTTGAGAAAACCAATTTCTCACGCGTAGACCACCTTGCAGAACCTTCTTAAGTTGGAGGCGAGTGCCCAAACCAGAACACCTCCAATGCTTCACACCCACGAACCAAGAGAAATTCCCAAGTCTCCTATGATCACGACTTTAGGTCGTAAAACTCTTACAAGGAACAGGAGTAAGAAAGAGAGAAGAAGAATTGAAACTATTCAATTCAAAAGGTACAAGGAAAACCTAAGAGGTAGGCCCCTATTTATAGGGGAGGAGGAATGCCTAGGGTTTCATATCCCAGCCGATGTGGGACAGACATCCATACGGCGTATGAATCTTCCATACGGCGTATGGATGGTGATTCCACCGCCTTACAAACCCTAGCATCCATACGGCGTATGGATGGAGATTTCAGAATTCCTTTTTTTCTTTTAGTTTCTAATTAATATCCAATTAATAAACTAATCATAATATTAATTCCAATTAATATTATCTCTCATTTATTTCTCTTACTGTTCATTGAGGGCGTCCCAAAAAGGACTCCACTTTTAACGATAGTCTTACCAATTTAGTTATGACCTTGAACACTATTCCAACAGTCTCCCACTTGGACAAGTCATCAACTA
Organism: Helichrysum umbraculigerum; assembly: GCA_949592205.1. Classification (NCBI taxonomy): domain Eukaryota; kingdom Viridiplantae; phylum Streptophyta; class Magnoliopsida; order Asterales; family Asteraceae; genus Helichrysum; species Helichrysum umbraculigerum. The sequence goes on along the minus strand of CATIUR010000004.1, from coordinate 12,325,778 downwards.
CTATTAGTCTAAGCCTATTCCATTAACTAAGCAGAGAGTGCCATCCAACGCAACTGCCGAACTCTGAATCTTATCTTAGAGTTAGCCCTTTAGATAAGTGATCAACTATTCCTTTGTTCTATTGATATCGTATGAATCGAGACATGGATTTTAATCAATCTCAAGATTCATATTTAGTTTTTCTGATTTCCGATTACATTGACTTTATGAGACTATTGAACCATCAACTTAGTCTCGGCCAGGCCTTGCACTTTAGAGTCAATCTTTAATCATCAGAGGGCCCAAGATATTGCTTTTCCCATTTAGGCGAAAAGGAACAAATAAATTTCAACTACATAGCACTAGTCAACTCATCATGTCATACCTAGCATACCCTTTATAACTGGCAGTTACGCACAGCGTTTGAATAGACTAAAGTATAACAGACTTGAAAAACTAGAAACTCAATGTATCTCCATTTTAAGAATAGAGGATATTACCATCTTAAAATCACTTGTGATTTAATCCATGAAGTGATCTCTTTAAGTACGGGTCCCTCCTATACTTAAATCTCCATTAAGTACCCATGAGTGTTGCAGCATTCTTGTTAGTGCATTTTGTGTGTCAGTCAGTTGGTCAAACTATTGTAATTGTCAAAGTCAATTAGTCTACGAATGTATAGTGTTTAGTGTGTATATTCGAGTCTGTAATTATGGAATATACATAGAATGGTGACATTGTAATTGGGCCTGCGACGTTGGGTCAGACGTCGCAATGGGCTGGGCCTGCGACGTTGGGCCTAACGTCGCAGAGTCCAGTGGGTCGAGTATAAATAGAGAGTTAAACCTCAGAATTAGTGTTGGACATCATATAGAGAGAGAGAGGGCCGTTTTGTGTGAGAGAGGAGACAGAGAAACGAGTTTGAGTCTGTAATCGTATATTATCAATTGTGAATATATACAAAAGATTATAGAGAATCGTTTGTGTGTTCGTGAATCATTATCGTTTGTTATTCATTGTTTATACGATCCGATCAGATCTCACGTGTGCGGGACTATCAACTGGTATCAGAGCCGAAGAATCAAGGATTCGTCGGTTTCGGATCGTTATTTTGGGTGTTCTCGATTGATTCGCGAAGGTATTAATTGTTATTAATCGTTTCTAAGTTGATTTGCTTGATTAAGATCGATTTCTGGAGGTGTTTTTGGGTTAGATCGACGTTTGGTTTTCGAAATTTCGTTAGGGTTTCGAAAATTTTCGATTTTTTTGGGGTTTTGGCCGCTGCAGCCCGATTGTGCGACGTCACCTGCGACGTCGCTAAGTTTTGCGACGTTACCTGCGACGTCAGCTGCGACGTCGCGTGCGACGTAGTAATTTGGACTTTAATTAGTCTGTGCGACGTACTCTGCGACGTCATCTGCGACGTACCTCTCAACGTCGCATAGTGTGATTCTGCGACGTCCTCTGCGACGTAACTCTCAACGTCGCATTTTCGATTCTTAATTGAGTCATCGGACTTCTGCGACGTACCGCTGCGACGTTGCTATTTTTTCTGCGACATTAACCTCGTTCTAGTTTCGTAAAAAAAAAAAAAAAAAAAAATGCGACGTTTTCGGAAAGTCCAAAATTTTTTTGCGTTTTCAAATTTTTTTCATAGTCTTAAAAGTGTTCAATTTTAGGCTAGAAAAAGTTTCATTTTACCCGGCCATTTTTTGACGTTTTCGGACAAAATTTTGGCGGGAAAAACGCGAAAATTTTGTAATTTCAACTTTTGTTTTTAGGCTTAGAATAGCTTTATTTTAGTGTCGGAAAAGTTTCGCTACACTCTGTCGGTTTTCGAAATTTTTGAATTCAATTTTGGAGGGAACATTCGTAAATGGCTTTTGGTAACAAAGTGCCTCCTTCTACATCCTTGTTCTATAGTGATTTTGCTAGTTGGAAGATTAAGTTATGCAATTTCATTGAATACAAAGATCCAAATATGTGGAATTGGTTTAACACCATTGATCTATATGAGCAACCAAGACTCGATGGGGTGCTTAAATCAAGAGCACAAATGTCCGTCAAGGAACGAGCAGAGTTTGATAAAGACAATAGAGCATATGAGATGATTACCAAGTGTTTGCCAGAAGTTGTGATTAATGAATTTAAAAATCAAGCAACTTCTATAAGTTTATGGGATGCTCTTATAGTGGCTTACGATCAAAAGGAAAAGAAGTCAGAGGCTAATATTCAAGTTCCTAGTCTAAATGATACTTCCAGATCTACTTCCAACTCAGCAGCATCTACTTCTACTAGCACTTCATATGCTTCCTATACTTCTCATACAGATCATACAGCTCCTTCAAAGGCTACTGAGGATCATGCTACAATCTTTGCAGCTTTCCTCAACTCTTATGAGACTTTCCTTTCAAAGAAGGCTAGTACTCTACAGCTTACTGAGGAAGACTTTGAACAGATCGATTCTGATGATCTCGAGCAAATGGACATCAAATGGAGCATGGCCATGATAACCCAAAGAACCAAGAAGTTTCTTCAGAGAACGGGTAGAAAAGACCTGGATGATGATGGTGATACAGGTCTTGGTTTTAATAAAAGCAAAGTGAAATGCAAGAACTGTCAGATTCATGGGCACTTTGCTAAGGAGTGTGAGAAAGTAAAATATCCTTCATCTGGATTCACTACTCCTACAGCTCCAACGACTCCAGAGAAGAATACAACATCACAGGCTATGACGGTGTATTCTCAGGGAGTGTTTGATTTTAGTGCACTTCAAGGAGAGGTTCAACACAGTGCGCTTTTGGCAAAGATACATGCGGTACATGATGAACCTAAGGTACCCATAAACTGTGTTTCTTGTTTAACATTGACTGAATCTCTTAAGAATTATCAATATGACAATTTAGAGTTGCGAGAAAAAGTTGTTAAACTCACCGAGTCAAACAAGTTTTTGAAAGCTAATGAATTTCTTTATGAAAAACAAATTGAGGCTTATAAGTTAGACACTGAAAAATACAAGTCTAAAGTTTTTAGCCAACAGGATGCTATTAATAGCTATCTTAAAGAAATGGAACTTTTGAATAAAGAACTTTCTGAGCTAAAGTCTGAGTCTGACAATTTTAAAAAGGGAATCACGAATTTCTCAAATTCTCATAAACTCTTCGATGAAATGGTTGACAAGATGAGGACAGATAAAAGTAAAGCGGGACTTGGGTATCCACCTCCCACTAACTATTATCCTAAGCCTGTTAAGGAAGGCACCGAAGAACTTGTGGCTGACTACTCATCATGGTCAGCTACAAAGTCTAAAGAAGCTACATCCAATCCCAAAAGGCAGGCAAATGAGAAAACTAAACGGACATAGTATCCCTTGCCTACTTTTGTTAAGTCTGATAATACACCTCCAGTTAGTGTAGAGGAGGGTGTTGAGATAGATGATCTACCGGAAGAGGCTGAAATCAAAGTTGAAAAAGTTAATGTAAAGCCAGAAAATCATATACTTACCAATGAAACTGTAAAGGTTTCAAATACAAAGGGTAAAAACAAGGTTGAAAATGAATCCAAAAGGGTTCAATATCAAATGAAGGATTCAAATGTAAAATCTAAAAGTGAACAACCTTCAACATCAACTTGTTCAACTTCTGAGGCTTCTACATCAACGTGTACACATAAGTGTTCACGTCCTGTAAATGCCTCATCTTCTAAGCCTCCAACAGTTCATTCTCCACCTCAACCTTTTGTGGGTAATCATTGGAATAGGTCGTACATTGAACGACGTTCTTGTTTCCATTGTGGACAACAAGGACATATAATTAGGGATTGTCGGTTATTATCCCTAGATAGGTTTGGTAGAGGGATGCCAAGAACTTCCTCCTTTAGGAATTCTTATTCAAATTCGTTTTCTAGGCGTGCTTCATATTCGCCTATATCAAGATATACATCCTCTTCTCCAAAACCCGTGGCTAGAGTAAACAAAGTTGTGTCTAGTAAACCTCAAGTTCAACAGCACAACATTGTTGAAAACAACTCATCTGAATCTACAAAGGTTTGGAAACCAAAATCCACAAACAACACATCAATGAAATCTTCTGAGTTTTTAAAATATCATAAACTCATTGATGTGATGGTTATGGATGATCATGGACAACCCAAGTCTATCAAGGCTTGGGTGTCCCATAAGTACTAACGTTTAATTGTTTGTGGTGGTGCAGTCAGGTTGTTATTAGCTAATATTTTTGTGACTGCAAGGATGTGGATATTTGTTGGAAGATTGTTTTCAAGGTGGTTGTGTGTGATTATTTATGATTGTGATTGGATGAGATTTTCGATGTTACGAGGTGGTAAAAGTGATAACAGGCATTTGATTTGACTTGATATGTGATTTTGATACTTTTCTTTTAAATTTTATTATAAATGCAACAGCCATTCTTTATACTTTTTAGTATTAAATAAATGCAATGTTAAGGGGAGTATTTTTTGGATTGGATATAAGAATTTGCTGTTCAGGGGGAGTAATTCTGAATATTAAAAATTCTGATTATTTAATTCAGAAATGTGAATAGCAAGATTCTTAAGTCTTGAAAAGATGTTGGATTGTGTGTCTGTAAAACAACTTGGGATATGATAGTACATCGGGTGACATGCATAAAAATGGAAATTTTAAGGTTTATGTTTGATGTGTCAGTAGGTTTATCTGGTATATTTAACACATCTTTTATAAACATTAGCTTCATCATATGATGTATTGGTAGGCATGGTACACACCGGTTTGTGAGTGAGTAAGAAGTAATAATAAAACTTGTTTATTACTTTGAGAAAAATGTTATATGATGTATGACATAAGTCTTAATTGATAAATGGAAGTACTATCATACACTGTCATAATTATGTAAATGTAAAATGGGCATATAGTGATAATATGATTATTCGCCTAACTAATGGTGACTATTGTTGTACTCACGTACAGACCTGAATCCATTAGTTATGCAAATAGTCTCAAACTTGTTATGTTCATACTAAGGGACCCTCTGTTGTACTAAGTACAGATATGGGGCCACTAGTATCTTCATAGTCGGTTTGATGTATGCCTAAATATAAATATCAAGTGTATGTTACGAGAAAACCGAGATAAACTTGGTCTTGTAATCTCTACCTTGTGTGAATATGCAGTGTTTGTTTTACTGAAGTTTATCAGTATATCATATAATAGGTTTCTCAAAATTAATATTCATACTAACAATAAATGTTAGCTCACAGATACGGATGTAACATGTTTAAGTGGACAAACAATACCGATGATCGTCTTGAACTAATTTTTATAAAAGGTGCTTTAAATATGTCAAGTAAATTTAAAGTGGACAAATATACTGATGATCGAAATAACACTTACTATTTGCTAATAATTGCATGTTGGCCTGATATGATCCCTAAGCAGACTTAAAACAATCCGATCCCCAAATTTATTTTAATCTTTGTTATTTACTTTTCCTTTAAAAAGAAAATACAAAAAGATTTTATTTCTATGTTATTTTCTTCAAACATCACATATCTTGTTAAAGTCAAATATTGAAGATGTAAAGGATGTCGGTTATTCTCCAAAGATTGTGAAGATAATTCTATCGGAGAAGCTGCTGATGATTGAGAGATGGTCACTGAGTTTGAAGATCTTATTGTATGATAAATTTGTGTCAGTCACATGAATTTGGACATCAAGATTTCTTGGAAGACCATGCTATCTCTAAGGGGGAGTTTCTGATTGTCAAAGACATGAAGAGTTTGTTGATGAAGACTAATTGAAGACTTATTTGACCAAGCTGCTGACAAGGGGGAGTTTGTTAGTGCATTTTGTGTGTCAGTCAGTTGGTCAAACTATTGTAATTGTCAAAGTCAATTAGTCTACGAATGTATAGTGTTTAGTGTGTATATTCGAGTCTGTAATTATGGAATATACATAGAATGGTGACATTGTAATTGGGCCTGCGACGTTGGGTCAGACGTCGCAATGGGCTGGGCCTGCGACGTTGGGCCTAACGTCGCAGAGTCCAGTGGGTCGAGTATAAATAGAGAGTTAAACCTCAGAATTAGTGTTGGACGTCATATAGAGAGAGAGAGAGGGCCGTTTTGTGTGAGAGAGGAGACAGAGAAACGAGTTTGAGTCTGTAATCGTATATTATCAATTAATATATACAAAAGATTATAGAGAATCGTTTGTGTGTTCGTGAATCATTATCGTTTGTTATTCATTGTTTATACGATCCGATCAGATCTCACGTGTGCGGGACTATCAATTCTCCATGCAATGTCTAATGTCCATAGACAATCTACTAACACTCCATGACAGTCTTGATTCACCACTTACATCCTGGAGTGTAAACGACTGAGGATGTTTGAGTAAAAACTGTTTTACTCGAGAAGTGGGTTCTAAACATGCAAAAATGAAACACAATGACAAACAATAGTAAATGGCAGAACTCCTTCCAATAAATAAATCTCCATTATTTAATCACCAAGTCTATATCAATTTCCATCATTGTTTACAATGTTTCAAAATCAAACTAACAACTAAAACTTTACATTATCTCTTAAGCCTATGCTCCTAGCATGCTCATCATGTTTGTACTTTCCAAGTGGCTTTGTGAACGGATCAGCCAGATTGTCTTCTGATCTTATGCTTTTCACAATCACGTGTCCTTCTTCTACTTTTCTCCGAACAAAATGGTATTTTCTTTCAATGTGCTTTGACTTTCCGTGATCATTGGGTTCTCTACTCAAGGCGACCGCACTTTCGTTATCACAGAATATTTCAATGGGGTTTTGAACCGTTGGAACAACTCCAAGATCTCCAATGAAATTCTTAATCTAGATGGCTTCCTTTGAAGACTCGCAAGCCGCTATGTACTCAGACTCGCACGTTGAGTCTGCCACCGTATCTTGCTTGGAACTTTTCCATATCACCACTCCCCCATTCAGTAAGAATACCCAACCAGACTGTGAACGACTATCATCTCTATCTGTTTGGAAACTATCATCACTATAACCCGTTACTCTGAGTTCTTCTTCTCCACCATAAACCAAGAACCTGTCCTTAGTATTTCTCAAATACTTAAGAATATTCTTTACAGCTATCCAATGACCTTCACTAGGATTCTGCTGATGTCGACTCACTAAGCTCAAAGCAAATGAGACATCGGGCCTCGTACACGTCATGGCATACATGATCGATCCTATAGCCGAAGCATATGGGACTCGACTCATTCTATCTGATTCTTCCTTAGATTTTGGACAAAGATCCTTACTGATCTTAATGCCATGATGTAAGGGTAGATTCCCTTTCTTAGAGTTCTCCATTTTGAATCTTTTCAAAATTTTATCTAAGTATGTGTCCTGGCTAAGTCCTATGAGACGTCTCGACCTATCTCTATAAATCTTTATACCAAGAATATATGCTGCATCTCCCAAGTCTTTCATAGCGAAACATTTTCCCAAGCAATCCTTTACACTTCGTAATGTTGGGACATCGTTTCCTATGAGTAGCATATCATCCACATATAATACTAGGAAGACTACAACACTCCCACTGAACTTGACATATATACAGGACTCATCTTCACTTCTAGAAAATCCAAACTCTGTGACTTTCTCATGGAAGCAGAGATTCCAGCTACGAGAGGCTTGTTTAAGTCCATAAATAGCCTTTTGAAGCTTGCACACTCTATTAGGATACTTTGCATTTTCAAAACCCTCCGGTTGTGCCATTAACACATCCTCTGTCAGTTTTCCATTAAGGAAGGCGGTTTTGACATCCATCTGCCAAATTTCATAATCATGAAACGCAGCTATGGCTAGCATAATCCTAATTGACTTTATCTTAGCTACTGGCGAGAAAGTTTCCTCATAATCAATCCCGTGGGTTTGAGTATAGCCCTTCGCTACCAACCTAGCTTTATAAGTGTGTACTTTCCCATCCATGTCGGTCTTCTTCTTGAAGATCCACTTACAGCCCACCGTCTTAAGACCAGGTGTAGTGTCAATCAAATTCCAAACTTGGTTGTCATACATGGATTGAATTTCGCTTTTCATAGCTTCCTTCCACTTAGCAGCCTCAGAGCCTGCCATCGCTTCCTTGTAGTTAGCAGGGTTATCTAAGTCATTTAGTGTACTGTCACTAATTTTATCCTCTTCTTCTACATGGTAATCATAATAGAACTGAGGAGGCTTGCTAACTCTACTAGATCTGCGAATGGGTAAGGATATGTCTTCCGGTTCAACAGGTGTTTCCACCTCTTGTTGAACGTCAGTGTTTACTGTAGGTTCTTCGTCGGCCGACTCTTGAATTTCTTCAAGATCTATCTTACTCCCACTGTCCTCTTTAGATATCATTTCTCTCTAAAGGAACACTCATCTTCGAGCTACAAAGACCACATTATCCATGGGTCTGTAGAACAGATATCCAAATGACTCTTGTGGATAACCAACGAAAAGACACTTTTCAGATCTGGAGTCTAGTTTGTCCTGAGTTTCTCGTCTGACGAAAACTTCACAACCCCAGATTTTGATGTGACCAAGATAAGGACGTCTTCCCTTCCACATCTCATAAGGTGTCTTTGAAACCTTCTTGGTGGGTAAAAGATTTAAGATACGAGCGGCTGTTTCTAATGCATAACCCCAAAAACTTATCGGAAGTGTAGCCCGACTCATCATAGACCGAACCATGTCCAACAAGGTTCTATTTATCCTCTCAGCAACACCATTAAGCTGTGGCGTTCTAGGAGGAGTCAACTGTGAAACTATTCCACAATCTTTAAGATGATCGAGAAACTCAATACTAAGGTATTCTCCTCCCCTATCGGATCGGAGTACCTTTATCTTTCTGCCCAGTTGATTCTCTGCTTCGCTCTTGTATCTTTTGAATACCTCAAAAGTATCCGACTTATGCTTAATCAAATAGACATGTCCAAATCTACTGTAATCATCAGTAAATGTAACATAGTATCGATTTCCATCTTTTGTGGTACATCGGAATGGTCCACAAATATCTGTGTGTACCAAGTCCAACAGTCCTTCACCTCTTTCACACGACCCGGTGAATGGTGATTTAGTCATCTTGCCCAATAAGCAAGATTCGCATACATCATCCGATTTGAGGTCGAATGATTCCAACACTCCATCCTTTTGGAGTTGGCCGATGCATTTCTTGTTTACGTGCCCAAGACGATAATGCCACAATTTGGATTTATCAAGCTCATTAGACGAATCAACATTTAAAATCAAATTGCTAACACATTCAACATTTTCATATATGCCATTGTAAGGAGAAGCTTTAAAAACAAAATAACCATTTAAATAAACCAAAATATTACCATTCTCATTGTCAAATGAAAACCGATAACCATCTTTAAAAAAAGCATAAAATGAAATAATGTTTCTAGTCATTTCTGACGAATAATAGCAATTATTCAAATCTATCCTAACTCCAAAATTCAGCACGAGCTCATACTTTCCAATCTCGGTAACATGCGTGATTCCTCTGTTTCCCATGACTAGATTGAGCTCCCTATGCTTCAACTTCCTACTTTCTTTTAGACCCTGCAATACAGTGCAAATGTGAGTACCACACCCTGTTTCCAGAACCCACGAATTAGAAGTTGTAGTATTATGAAGTTCGATCATGAACATACCTGAGTGAACACTCTTTTTGACCTTTCCATCCTCAAGGTCCTTCAGGTATTTCGGGCAGCTACGTTTCCAGTGCCCCTTAGTGTTGCAATAAAAGCACACTGCTTCCTTTGGATCATTCACTGGTGCAATATCAGAATCAGTCTTTCTTTTGGACCCACGATTGGACTTTCCATTCGTAGTCTTTCCTTTCCAATTTGACCTCTTTCTTTTCTTTGCATTCTGCCCAATTGCCAACACAGGAGCTGCTGAGCTAGAGGACACATCATCCTTTTTGATTCCTTGCTCAGCAGTTTGCAGCAAATTATGGAGTTCCATTATTGAGCCTTCTCTCTCATTCATATTCATCTGATATGATATTACAAACTGATTGTAGACAGCTGGTAAGCTGGATAGAATTATGGCAATGGAAAACTCTGTGTCAAACATCATATTCAATGATTCCAACCTATCAAAGTACCCTTTCATCTCCAAGACGAAAGCACAGATAGATGCTCCAGGTTTGGGTTTGCAAGCCATGAGTAACTTAACAACATCAAGGTGTTCATTGCTTGCCTTTGCCTGAAACATTTCCTTAAGCTGTTGGTTCATTTCATAAGCCCAAGTATTCTCAAAAGTCTTTTGCAACTCGGGGCTCATGGAGGATGCCATGATACAAGACACTTTATTCGCATCATCATAATGTTTTCTGTGTGCCTCAATCTCCTCTTGGGTTGAATTTTCATCAATCACGGGAATCTGCTCATCGAGAACATACTCCTTGTTCTCATACCTCAAGGTAAACCTTAGGTTACGCATCCAGTCCATATAGTTTGGACCGGTCAGTTTTTCCCTCCCAAGAACTGAGAGTAGTGAGAAGTTTGAGTTGTGTGCGGGATTGGGGACGGGTGGATTAGCACCATTTACATTAGCCATCTATGAGATAAAACAGTTTTAGTTAGTTTGAATATTCCTTAATTAATTACCCAATTACAAAATTAAGGCTAGGATCCATATTTTAGCTTCGTTTTATGAAAAGGTTTGCCGTAATCATATTGCGAATTTATTTTAGGTAGACAATGCCTTTGTCAATTACATTCTCTATGAAACTCCTAGTTCTTTTGAGATTCATTGATTCTTATCAACGGCATGTTAATCTCGGATATGCTCATCTACCATTCATGACTGGTATGCCGAGGATCATGAACAAGACGGTGAACTTAACCATGCAAAATCCGCGTGGTCCCCGGCCCGAGTGTGACACCCCGCAATTTCGACACAATTATAAACGTGATTTGCATGTATTATTAGGCTAATTCCCTACCTGAGTGAATTCACAACACATTTTAGAGATAAGTCTAGCAAAGTCCAACTAGTTAATACACGTAGTATTACTTATTTGTAATTGGTTGTAATTACATGCGAAACAATTGAAACAAACGCGACAAAAATATGCGGCTGTTGGTGAACAAAATTATGTAATAAAACGAAATTATTAAACAACATTAACGATATTATGGGGATAATATTTACAAAGTATTTTATAACGTATAAACATTTAATTCTAAAACTGAAACGAAACAAAGTTAAAATTTTATAAACTTAACTAAATTATTTCTATAAAATATGTCAACTAAAAATATATTCGAAAACGTAATTAAGAAATTTCCAATTTCAAATATTTTAACGATTAACGATCGGAGAAACGAACACCACCCGAAACGCAAACGTGGGAGGCGAAAAAGGAGACAAAGCTCCCTTCCCACCTCTTTTCTTCATTCATTTCACCCAACTCATTTCTCTCTCTACCTCACTTTCCTCTCTTTTCTCTCTCTCTCTAAATACTTACACCACAATCACTTTAAACCACCAAACACCGCCACTAAACCAACATAAATCATCTAGCCCATTTAGAGAAAAACGATCACGGGATTACGATCTACACTTCTACCTTTTCGGATTTCAAAACCTACACGCGTAAGTTTCCGACATTTCCCGTAAATCCTTAGATTTCGAAGTTTTCTTTGATATTTCATGTTTAATATACTTAATATAACATGTTTTAGTGTTCTAACAACTGAAAATGTCCAAAAATCGACCAAAAACTCGTTTTTACCAAGCTGTTCGTCGAACATTTGGAAGTGTCGCTGTGTGCCAAAAACAGTGCTAGCGACACTAGCTAAGTGTCGCTATGCCAAGTGTCGCCCCTATAGCGACACTACTTAAGTGTCGCTGAAACCCTTAACCAGATTTATATTAAGCGACACTACCTTAATGACGCCATAATTGATCCAGTGTCGCCTATAGCGACACTAACCAAGTGTCACTACTCAATTGAAAATCAGGAATCTAGCGACACTCACCTAGTGTCGCCTAACTAGTGTCGCCTATAGCGACACTAGCCCAGTGTCGCCAAAAACAGAAAGTTTACAACTTTTTCACTAAGTGTTGAGACTGAGATTTTACCACCTAATTTTACTTCGAAATGAAGTTTCGAATGCGTTTTTCCTACAGCAACATAGCAGAAATAAAAAGTTTCCAAGCTGACTTGGCAGCTCGACCCCAACCAGGGGCTCTCCCCCTTGGACCCCGCCAGGGGTTGCCACCCCTTGGACCCCGCTACTAGGGGCGCTGCCCCCGGACCCCCGTACACAATTTCATACTTTATAAGAATACAACGAAACAAACAGAATTATGCTTCTGAAGTTATGACTTTCAAACCATCACCAACGAGTCGTATATATTTTCACAACTACGAAATACAAACGTAAACATTAAACGAACACTTTGGACATAACTTGGTTGTACGAACACTAGCATGGATGGTCAACTACGACATCCACATACTTATTAAATCTCATACGTTTAGGGCGTTAGGAGATTCAGGACTATACTTGGGCTTTAGGCTTTGCTAGCACTCGAACGTACTTAACTCAACAGGTGAGTTCACAGCCCCCACTTTTAACTGTTTTACCGCTTTCAACTTGGGGTGAGAAACATAGCCAACTGCTTTATTGTTTGCCATAACTGCTTTTATATACATGAATTGTATATTTGTTTTACTCGAACGATTAGAGTACTTTGAACTGTTGAACTCTTACACGAAACTGGTATTTATGAAACGACATTTTCATAAACTTGTGAAACTTTGTTTGGTAAACCGGAGAACGACCGGTAATTTTTATGTAAACGCTGGAGAACGACCAGCCACGTATTTTAGTGCCAGAGAATGACTGGCCAAGTGGACGGGAGAACGACCCGTGCGTATTTGGATGGGAGAACGACCCATGCGTCTTTTGACCGGAGAACGACCGGTACTGTGTTTCGCTGGTGAACGACCAGCAATGTTTATTGCCAGAGAACGACTGGCCGAGTTGGACGGGAGAACGACCCGTGCGTCTTTAGACCGGAGAACGACCGGTACTGTTTTGGAAACGCTGGAGAACGACCAGCAACATATTTTAAACTGTATTTGGGTAACATCCCACGTAAACTGTATTTGGGCAACATCCCAACCGAACTACATTTGGATAACAATCCACAAAACGATTACTTAACTATTATGGCAATAACTGTTTACAAACGTATTTGGTTTATGAACTGTACTTGCAAACTTAAAACCTGTGAATTCACTCAACCTCGTTGTTGACTTTTACTATGTTTTTCAGGGAATTAGCTGCACACGTAAGGACCGCCTGCATACATGGAACTTAGGCGACCCGTGAAGCTTTAGGATGCCAACTTTTGACAACTGGATTTCTTTTATATAACTAAAACTGTTTAGTCATATTTACGAAATCTACTTTTGTAACTTAAATACTTTTACATTTGTACGATTCGATGAATCGTAAATTTTGTAACTAATACTTTTGGCATCTTAATATATGTTTGGTTGTAATCATAAGCTCTGATACGTATGCATGTACAATGTAAATATGACATCCCCAGCTTATTAATGCTTCCGCTAAACGAATTTGGGGGTGTTACACCGAGTACGCTCGAGAATCGCGAGTTCCACATCACCTCTCAATATGTTTTCATATTAATGCGCCGGTAAACCACACACGCTCCATTAACAGACCATACGAAAGATGTGCGGTTTTCATGGGTTAGCATACCATTCACATTTTTAGTATCTAGAACGGGATTTTGTTTTAGTACTTTTAGGTCATACTTTTTGTTGGTGCATTTTGTGTGTCAGTCAGTTGGTCAAACTATTATAATTGTCAAAGTCAATTAGTCTGCATATGTATAGTGTTCAGTGTGTAAACGAAATATAATTATATAGAACATACATAGAGATGCGACGTTGGCTATGTCGCATTGGGCTGGGCCTGCGACGTTGGGCCTAACGTCGCAGGGTCCAATAGCCTTGATATAAATAGTGAGTTAAAGTTCAGTTTTAGGGTTGGACGAGTTAGAGAGTGAGGTGAGCCGATTTTGTGGTGAGAGAGACAGAGAAACGAGTTTGAGTTTGTATTGGTGATTGTAATCTTTATACTTTCAATTGTGAATATATACAAGATTATAGAAAACGTTTGTTATTGATTGTTTGATTTCCGCGCTTACAATTAATCAAACGATCCGATCAGATCTACGTGTACGGGACTATCACTTTTGATCTTGACATCATCCTATCAAAAGTCCTCGGTAGCTCCATTGAACGCACAAAGAAGCGGGAGAAGCAGGTCAGCGCGAAGCCTATTAAAAACCTGACTTCTTTAGGGAAGCTGAGCGACCCGCCTTATACCTCTCTTATAGTTTGTTCACTATGGGTGAGCCAATTTATCAATTGACTAACGATGTATTTAACTTTAATGATACATATATATATAACTCATAATATATGTAAGTTCTCTCTTAGCCTCTTAAGGTCTACGGTTCTATTTTAAAACATTTTAAAATTTAAGTGTATATTTTAAAACAATTCAAAATATAAGGGTCTAAAGTGTAAATTCATTTTACCAATTTAGACAGTCTATTTCCAATTTATCTTTACCTACATACTATTGCTGATAATTAAATGCTAGTATTTATTAAGCTAAGGCTCTGATACCACTGTTGGGTTTTCTATTCCCTAACTAGATTAATATGCACAGCGGAATTATAACAAAATTAATCTAAGGCAATTAGGAAACTAAACCCTAAGGGATTTTAACTTGAATAAATAAAAGCAATAAAATAACCAAGATAAATAAGAAATTACTAACCTTTTGGTAGTAACCCGCTAATCCCAAAAAACTCTTAATTTCGGAAGGAGACTTAGGTGCGTGCCAATTCTTAACAGCCTCAATCTTTGATGGATCCACCTTAACCCCATCTTCACAAATGATGTGTCCCAAAAACTGTACCTCTCGAAGCCAAAACTCGCACTTTGAAAACTTAGCATACAGCTGTTCCCTTCTCAAAGTGTCAAGAACCATACGCAAGTGCATCTCGTGATCGGATTCAGACTTAGAATAAACCAAGATATCATCAATGAATACGATAACAAACTTGTCAAGGAAGGGTCGACAAACTCTATTCATCAGATCCATGAAAATTGTCGGAGCATTAGTCAACCCAAAGGGCATAACAAGAAACTCATAGTGACCATATCTAGTGCGGAACGCTGTCTTAGGGATATCCTCCTCACAAACCCGTACTTGGTGATAACCCGACCTCAAGTCAATTTTTGAAAAATAAGATGACCCTTGCAATTGGTCAAACAACTCATCTATTCGGGGCAAAGGGTACTTATTCTTTATGGTCCTCTTATTCAACTCCCTATAGTCAATACACATACGAAAGGTGCCATCCTTCTTTTTAACAAACAACACATGCGCACCCCAGGGTGAAGAACTAGGTCTAACAAAACCCTTATCTAATAACTCCTGAATCTGGCTCATCATTTCTCGAATTTCTGAGGGGGCTAATCTATAAGGAGCCTTAGCTACAGGGGTAGAACCAGAAATCAAATCGATTTTATATTCTACTTCTCTAATGGGAGGTAAGCCAGGCAACTCATCGGGAAAAACATCCGAGTATTCATCAACCACTCGGACATCAGAGACCTTTCTCTTGCCTAGCTTAGCATCAACAACATAGGTCAAGTATGATTCACACCCTTTAGCTAGAGATTTCCTAGCTTTCATCAAGGAAATTACAGGAATACTACCCTTCTCGCGCTCTCCTCGAGCCACAACATAAGACTCATCCGAAGTGGGAATTTTGATTAACTTTTTATGGCAATCTATGTTGGCTCTATTCAGGCTTAACCAATCCATGCCTAAGACCGCATCAAAACCGGGAATAGGCATCAAAAGGAAGGAAACGGGGAAACTATGTCCTTCAATCAAAATACTAGCTCCAGTAACCGATGTGGTAACCGGAACTAATTTACCATTTGCTACTTCGACTTCAATAGGATTTGTAATAATAGTGGGAGTCAATTTCAGTCTATCACAGAAGCACATAGATACAAAAGAGCAATTGGCTCCCGAATCAAATAAAACGCATGCCGATACAGAATTGATTAGAAAAGTACCGGTTATGACATCCTCCATTCTGACAGCTTCATCAGCTGTCATCTGAAATGCTCTGCCAGTTACTGATGGCGGATTCTTCCTTTTCTGACCAGATGACGAAGACCCACCGACCGTACCCACTCTCTGTCTACCAGCCACGGTACACTGCCCTGCTCGATGACCCTCTTTATGGCAGTTCCAACAAACATTGTTAGGGAAAGTGCAGTCTTTAAAATCATGACCAAATTGCCCACACTTAATGCATCTACGAGTCTGAGGAGTACACGGTCCAGTGTGCTTGGACTTACAACTTTGGCACCAATTAGTTCTATCCACATTAACACCACTAACAGAACTTGATTTCTTACCCTGAGAGGATCCGTGCCATTTCTTCCTTTCTGAACTCCCTGAAGAATCACTCTTAGGTTTCAATGCAGATTTATCTTTAATCCCCACATCCTTGGCTCTCACATCTCCATCCACAGATCGGGCCAACTCAAAAGCTTGGGTAAGGGAACCCGCGAGTCTCACTGTCGTCCGATAATCATGGGGAAACGTTCCTACAAAATGGTCAATTTGGGTACGTTCATTCAGTACCCATTGTTGCACAAACCTTAGTTTCTCGGTGAATTGAGAAATGAGATCATCCATTGTCATCCTATCCGTCATTTGCAAATCCATAAACTCACGTCGTATACGGGTCATATCAAACCCAGAACAGTACTTCTTGCAAACCTCATTGTATAAATCGGGCCATCTAATAGCCGCTCTCTGTTGCGGGGTGAAATGTGAGGTGATAGAATCCCACCAACCCATTGCCGGACCCTTGAGAAGTTGGACAGCAAAAGGAACCTTAACCTCATCTTCACATCGGCAAACCTCAAATTTTCTCTCAACATCTCTCAACCAATCCAAGGTAACGGAGGGGTTATTACTACCATGGAAATCAGACGGTCCACAAGATTTGAAAGTCTTGAATGAACACAGTTTATGTTGATACGTCGGTGGAAAAACCGGAAACTGAAATCCCGATGGCCCAGAAGACGAAATTGGGGCCGAAGTCTGGAAGATATTTCCATGAGGCTGCTGGTGATAGTAGGGTAATGATGTAGGATTTCGTGATGTCACTAAAGTGGTTGGTATGGTGCTATACACTGGTGGTGAAGTCTGAGGAAACTGCTGAGATATCCGGGCTTGTTGCTCTAGAAACTGTTGCTCAATAGCCTTAAGTCTAACATTTTCCCCTTCTAAGTGCGACAAATAATCCTCTTGGGTCAAATCCTCGGTTGAGAAGGAGGTACCGGTCTGACCCTGACTGACATTTTGAATTTCTGGAGGAGTGACATCCGTTCTAAATGTACCATTTGGGGTATCGGTCTGGTTTTCATGATCTGCCATTTCCTGCGCCACATCACACCTCACAATTTGTTAACGGTTAGCACCTACATACTAACCAATTCTCCTATCATAACTAAATCCCACACCCTGGAATGTTTGACTAACACAAATAGGTTTGGGATTGAACACTTAACCCATGCTCAATTCCCCCAAACCCATGCTCTGATACCAATTTGTAACACTCTCCAATTTGCAAGGCTAAATTTTTTTTATTTTTTTTTATCTATATAGGAAGCGCACTTTAACAGTTACCAAAGTTACATGAAATGATACCCCATGGATTGCCTATTAAATCAAAGTACAATCCACACCGTATCATCCAAATTCTTAATCTGTTACAACTTTCAAAACATAAGCCTTAGAGTTATTAAATTCAACATGTTTAATAAACAATAACATGGTTATCCAAAACAGAGTGTGCGTCTTCAAACATTCCGTCCCAATTATCTTGCTAACCCACATACCAAAAGATAACCTGCAAGAATAATGAGAGGGATTAGCACAAAGCTAAGTGAATAGATCATTAACTATCAACCTAACTCAGATTCACAATCGTTTACAGCAAAGCATCATAGACAATTAACTTCAAAGAGGATCGGTGGTCTTTGAGGCACCCTACTGCCGCGATGGCCCCCAAGCAACACTTACAACCACTGAAGGCCAATTCAGTGATCTAACCGATAGTTTGGTACTAGTACTACTTCCAACATCATTTCAATGAACAACACATGTACAGAGCACTGATGTTATCCAAGTAATAGTACCCAAACCCAATCGCAATTGACCTCTGAAAGATTCACATAATCCATAATCATCATGGCAATATGTAACTTAAACAATACACCAGTAAGTCAAGTTTACCCGTTGTAACCAGATCGTTACAACTGATTTAGACTGAAAGTCCAAGATCCACTCACCCTTACTGACAACGTCTCCACTCAGAGATCTAGTCTCACTGAGTCTTCGCTTTATAATTCACAAAGGGAATAAGATGGTGATGATGATGACTAGCTTGACTCCAAAACACAAGACTTGCTTCACTTCCCTTGATTTCTCTAGTTTCAAGTTTATGTGTGTGTGTTTTTGTTTTGAGAAAGGAACCAAAATCAAGTAGAAAAGGGAAAGGTGGGAGGTTAGGTCGGCCTAACCTCCACCTCCACATATTACAGTGTCAAACCTATATCCGTTCTAAATCTATAGTCTGGAACCTAAAACCAATTTGCGAGAAAATAAGTTTTATTAAACCATCAACCAAATTAATGTAAACAATTAATAATTTATTTATCACAATATGTCTTTTAACCATTTGACTTAATTTCTCAATTCACAATAATATCAAATTATCTCTAAATACAATTCAAATACAAATAAAATAGGGAAAAATACCGTATTTCTACTAGGCTCAAATCGAGGATGTTACAATTATACCCTGATTGAAAAACTGGTCTTGGCCGTGGTGCACTCTGCGAGGCACCTCCGAAGATACTTCCAGGCTCACCCGATAAAAGTGCTAACAGATCAACCCATAAAGCAGATATTGTCCAAGCCAGAGGTATCCGAAAGGCTCGCCAAGTGGGCTACTGAACTGGGTGAGCACGAAATCACTTTTGGACCAAGAAACGCAGTGAAAGGGCAGATAATGGCGGATATCCTTGCAGAAATACCGGTGGGTTCCGAGGGCCTGGTGAAACAGCAATTAGGGGTAGCCCCACCCAAAGAAACCTGGAAATTGTATACTGATGGGGCAGCAAGTTCAGAAGGGTCTGGGGCTGGGCTAATCTTGACAAGCCCAACCGGTGAAGAACACACATACGCCCTCAGGTTTGACTTTCCGGCGTCAAACAATGAATCAGAATATGAAGCACTCCTCGCAGGATTGCGTATGGCGCAAGCGATGGAGATCAAGAGGCTGCAAGTTTATGTCGACTCTCAGCTGGTAGCCAATCAGATTTGTGGCCTTTTCGAGGCAAAAGAGCCAGCAATGAAAAAGTACCTTGACTTGGCAAAATCTTTGATCAAAGCGTTCGAATATTTCAAAATCGAACAGGTACCGAGGAGTCAAATAAAAAAGGCAGATGCCCTCAGCAAGTTAGCCTCGCTAACCTTTGAACATTTGACCAAAGAAGTACTAGTTGAGGTGCTCAAGCAAAAGTCAATCGTTGCCGACCCAACAATCTCAGATGTGCAAGAGATAGGCGATACATGGATGACCCCAATCATCGAGTACCTAAGCACCGGAGTGCTGCCAGCTGACCCTGTCCAGGCGAGGAAGATAAGAGTAAATGCCCCAAGATATGAAATAATCAACGGAACACTTCACACAAAGTCGTTCCTTGGGCCGAAACTAAGGTGCATTGGTCTAACGCAAGCTAAAAATGTCATAAGGGAAATACATGAAGGAGCATGCGGCCTGCACGCAGGTCCAAGGTCAATTGTTTCGAAAGTGGCCAGACATGGATATTTCTGGCCAACGATGCATAAAGATACCCTGGAGGTAATCCAGAAATGTTGAGCCTGACAAGTTAACGCACTAGTCCAGCATCCCCCAGGCACGACCTCATCTCAGTCACCTCAGCGTGGCCTTTCCACAAATGGGCTATCGATATTGTAGGCCCCTTTCCGTCCGACAGAGGAGGGGTAAAATTCCTGGTGGTAGCTATCGATTATTTCACTAAGTGGGTGGAAGCAAAACCACTGTCAACCATCACAGGAAACAAAATCCTAACGTTCGTGTGGGAGGATATCGTGTGCCGTTTCGGCATTCCCCACGAGATTGTAAGCGACAATGGCAAGCAATTCGCCGATAATCCGTTCAAATCATGGTGTGCCGGACTCGAAATTAAGCAAACATTCACATCCGTAGCACACCCTCAAGCTAACGGGCAGGTGGAAGTACAAACCGCGACATTGTTAACGGGATAAAGGCTCGTTTGGACGGATGCCAAAGTGGGTGGACAGAAAAGTTACCAAATGTGTTGTGGGCACACAGAACTACCCCCAAGAAATCTACCGGAGAACTGTTTTATCATTCGGAAATCGCCCGAGGCTTGCCCATAATAACTGATGAGATGGTCCTACCCTCGCGGGAGGTGCTTTCTAGCCCGACCCCTGGTAGAGATCCCCCATGGCTCCCAAGCCGGAAGGGTTGATCAGAAAAGTTGCCCCGTGCCTAGTGCTGATCAAGAGATCCACTGTCAGGCAAGACGTCAACCATTTTTAGGCAATCTAGACTTGCCGGTCATGACAAACAAATGAACCAACAAAGCGCGCAATCAATGTTCACACATGCCAAAGCAAAAGCAAATAAGCTAATACTAAAAACACCAGCACAAATATTTACAAGCCCAAAACGGGAACCAAAAGCGTTCAAAATATTCAAAATAAAGCATGTTCAAGAGCTCATTACGAGCAACAGATAAGAATATTATATGTCCTTACAAACCCAAACCGGGCGTCAGAAAGTAGCGTTCATCATAATGAGCAAAATAACCAGAAAGTGCAATCATGGCTGGATGGCCAGAATCTCGTCAATCGACGAACCTTCAGTAGCAACGACCTTGGTGAGATAGGCAGACTTCGCCTGGCAAGTATTCTCGAACAGCTCTTTCAGCTTGTCACGGCAATCAGGCTTTATCAACTGCGACAGTTCTTGGGGCATCTTGGAGGGATCCTCAGCGAATAACAGTTTTTAGGCAAGAGAAGTGGCACGATGCCCTCCATACTCTTTCAAGCCCTCCGCATACGCTGTAAATGGGTCCGTCACAGTGGGATCCCTCAACACGTTCGTGCCAATAGAGTAGAGCCCGAAGTGCAATTTTTTCAACTCGCTCACAACCGAATCCTTGGCAGCTGTCTCTGCTTGAAGCTCTTCCTTTAACTCTTTGAGATTTGAGGCACATGAAGCAGTCTGATCGCACTGGGTCAAAATCTGACCATCTTTCTGGTTCAACTGAATGTTCAGGCTGGCTATAAAATCCTCCTTCGCTGCAATCACAGAATCTCGCTCGTGGGTCACAGAATTAGCTTTTAAAAGCGCTTCTTCGAGAGACAGTTTTGTAGCCTCGAGCTCAGTAATTTTCTCGGTAGAACCAATCCAAGCCTTTCTCTCCTGCCTCAGGCTAGCCACTTCCATCCTAAGTTGCTGAACATCGACCCCCTGCACTTCAAGCTGACTACGCTGAATGGAACACTGGTGAGATAATGCCTTGGCATGCCCGCTCTCCCTCAAACTCCACAACAGATGGTCATGCAGTGCCTTATCACCTCTATCGAATAGCTCGCCGTCCGAAAGCTACTTCGCTTGATCCATGACCTCACATGGGAAGAAGTTACTCAAGAAGTTCTCCAACCCCTCAGGATTCGCCTCTGAATGAGTTTCCAATGTTTTTAGGTCGGAACCTTGATCATCCTGATTGGTAGGTGGATCCTCGTGGGCTTCACCAGGTACTCGGGAGTGGGTTTCGGGGGACCCCTCGGCTAAATCCGTTTCGAACCCTTCCCCAAAGGGGTCAACATCCAAGGGCCTCATCTTTTTGGAAGTTTGCAAGTCATCCAGCTGCAGATCATCGGACCAGTTGTCACCCTCAGCCTCATCTTTGAGTTTGTAATCTGCAGCAACCACATTTCCAATAGTAAAAAAAAAAAAAAAAAAAAAAAAGATGATGAAAATGATAAAGCGAGTGGCAGGAGATAAAAATGTTGCACTTACCCTTACGTGGAAGAGCCCCCGCAGCTTCGGAGGAAGGTGCATCCATCTCGGCCAAATCCTTGGCAGTAAACTTTTTCCGCTTGCCCGCGGCAGACCTGAACGGTCTCGAAGCCTTGGAAGAGGCGGTGGCACTTGAAGGTTTAAACCTTACCAAACCCGAGCGGGTAACGCCTGTGGGTGCTATCGGATTTCCTGGCGCACGATCAGAAGTTACAGGTTGCGGTTCGGAAGCGCTGGGCCGCACCTCCAACAGCGAATCATCACTCTCGGCGCTCCCACCAGCCTCTAACCCCTCAGGCGTAACATTGCCAACCTTGATGGAGTCAAGCTCGTCGTCAGAAAGTATCCACACAGACTGCATCACTGCAACAAGCAAAGCAAACGGTCAACAAGATTCATATGCGTATAGGCGCATGTAACAAAGAATAAGAGGTAATACAAGGGGAGATAATTGAAGAATCGGAAATACAACAATGAAAAACAAAAAGAAAAAAGGGAGTTTGACTGGGGGATAGCATAGAAACAGGTGGCAATCCCCGAACCGTACCCTCTCCATTTTTCTTAAACACCGGAATCCTCCCAGGGTTTCTCCACTCCCGGCTCACCCCCAGAGCAAAAAGAATAGCCTCCTCATGATATGCGCGCATATGAATCGATGCACCCTCACACAAATTGAACAACTGAGGGTCATTGCCCCGCTCCTGAGGACGCTCATTCAAATCCTTATCAATACCCTCAAGTTTCCAGTTGAGTAGTCCCGCAGGCATGCGAGGAAAACAGGTAATATCAACAAAAAAAGAAACTGTTTTTCCAAGGTATCAAACCTGGACCTTTTGATTTTTGGAAACGAGAGGAAGGCCTTTTGTCAAAGGAAAACCAACTGCCCTGCTTCGAAATACGAAAATGGCGACAGAAAAGTACTACGCTAGGTTGTTTATTATGGCCACAACAAAACATTTCGAAAATCATAACACGCTGCAAACCATGAGGGTGGAACTGAGGGAACCCAATACCATAATACTCGCAAACATCAACGACAAAAGAAGACACCGGTAAACGGAAGTTAGAGTTTTCGAAATATTTGCGGTACACAGCGACTTTACCGGCCGGAGGGCGATTTGCCCTATCATTCGGTGACGGCGTCATCGGATTGTACTCACTAAGGCAAGGATACTCGATTTCAATCGCGAAAAGTGTAACATCTGTTACTTTACTGGCATGAATAACAACCTCCGGTTCATCCCCATCCTCTTCCACTGGAAACGCGATGGTTTCAGTCGGAATCTCAACGGATGTAACCGGAGCATCGTGTAAAGTACAATCCTTAATTAACCGATGGAAATAAAAGAAAAACAAACAAAAGAACAGGAAAACGGACCTTCGGGAACATGATCGAATGATGGAATAGCGAAATAGGAATAGAGTATACACCGGTGTCGAAAATCAGGAAACCCTAACTGTAACACCCGCCAAATTAGGACTAGTAATTAGTGCCTAATCATATGTTAATACATGTAATTAGTTCCTGGTTAGGCTAATTAATGTATCGAATTATATATATTGTTGAATATATACGAAAATGCGATTTGATGAAATCGTACGCAATTTAAATCGAATGTATTTCGATTCAATTTAATACGGACGTTGGTGATCAACTTTATTAAATAACGCTTTTATGTCAAAAAATATTATTTTGATAATATTTCGTATTCATTCGTATCGTACAAACCAAACTTACACGATTTAAAACATTAAACCGCGCAAACTAAATAAACAAACTTATATTTTATAACTACAATATAAATTAAATTGTAAAATATTTAAATAAAACATCGCGTAATAAATTGTATTTTGAACTTATAATTAAAATCTAAATTATTATTTAACGTTAAATGACGGAGCAAACGAACACCACACGGGACGCGGGGCGAAAAACTGGAAAAGTGGGGATAACCCCCACCTCCCATTTTCTTTCTTCATTTTATCTTCTTTCTTCACTCTCTCTCTCTTTACTTTTCTCTCTAAACAAACAAACCACCAATCCACCTAAATCGCACAATACTACTACCAAACGCAACCGGATCATAAATATTTTTAGAGATTCACGACCACATCGCGACGATCTACAACGCTATCTTTCCGGATTTTCATTTCGGCAAATTGTAAGTTTCCGACAAAATCCCGAAATCTCTCGAATCTTAGTATTTTTCACTTGTGGTTGTTTATATAACATATATATGTCCCTTACTAAGTATATAACACGATTTCATAGCTTAAAAACGAGTTTAAAACAGAATTTTGGCCGGAAAAACATTAACAGCCGGACTTCTGGGCTGGTGTTCATCCATGCGACACAAGCCTTGTGTCGCATGTTGTGTCGTATTTTGACCTTTGTGTCGCATAAAAATCCCTTATGTCGTACCTTGTGTCGTACCCGATAATCAGTGTCGCAAGACCTGCGACACAACCACTATGTCGCATACCCCATACGACACAATCACTATGTCGCTGTTGAATCAGCATCTCGCATCTATGCGACACAACCATTGTGTCGCATAGACATTGTGTCGCATTCCTATGCGACACAACCCTTGTGTCGCATAACCACTTTTGTGTCGCATATTGTGTCGCAAAACACAGAAAACTCAGATTTTTACTAAGTGTCGAGACTCGAAATTTATCACTCTATTTTACCCGAATTCAGATCCCAGATGCGTTTTTTTTCGTCAAAGCAATATAGTAGAGATAAAAATTTTCTAAGCTGACCTGGCAGCTCGACCCCAGCCAGGGGCTCTGCCCCTTGGACCCCGCCAGGGGCTGCCGCCCCTTGGACCCCGCTATCAGGGGCGCTGCCCCCGGACCCCCGTACATAGATTCCGTAACGGCTTCTAAAACACAATCAAAACACATTTTTCAAGTAAAACGCCACGAAATCAAAATAATAATAGTTGAGATTATTATTACAAATCCGTCACCAACGGGCCGTACATGTTTTCAAACACTTAACAAATCAACCAAATCGTAGTAATTTGGACATATATATAGTTGTGTAACAACTACAAGGGTGATCTTTTGAGATACCCAATCATGTTTATAACCATCGCGTGTCGTGGACACCCTCATGTTACAAGTCTTTGGACTTCATACTCGGCTAATCAACTCAGGTTTATTAAGTTAAACTCACAAGACTCAGGTGAGTCTCATAGCCCCTCTTTTACTATTTTACTCAGGGGTGTGATATACTGCTCAAACTTTTAACATGTGAACGCAAGTACCAACTTTTCATATACTACATGAGTTTTTCGAAACTAATCATTTAAAGTCCTCCGTCAGCATAGTTGTTAATACGTTGTAGCGTGAATATTAGTATATGGTACCATATAGGATTGACCCTCCTCGTCCGGGTTAGCAAGCACTAACCGGGTAAACGGACGTACTAATATTTGGGAAGACGAATGTTGATTAGGCATTCGTGGAGGCACCTCGCCCGGAATTCTCTATAGGGGACCCGGCCCTCGAGTTAAGCTCAACTATGTGCTCATGGCTGTATACACGATGATTATCATTTAATTGCTGGATGCAATTCATTATTTAATTGCTGGATGCAATTCATTATTTAATTGCTGGATGCAATTCATTATTTAAATCTTGCGGTTCATACGATATTACTTGATTTCAAACCTGTGAGCTCACCAGCTTTATAGCTGACCTTTTAGCATATATCGCAGGTACCCAG
Organism: Helichrysum umbraculigerum; assembly: GCA_949592205.1. NCBI lineage: Eukaryota > Viridiplantae > Streptophyta > Magnoliopsida > Asterales > Asteraceae > Helichrysum > Helichrysum umbraculigerum. The sequence goes on along the minus strand of CATIUR010000004.1, from coordinate 12,299,797 downwards.
CAGTAGGATGTTTCTGCTTCAGGATTTAGCTCGAGTCAGCATACAGACGATTGAGATTTTCTTGCATTAGTATATTTTGTATAAGTACTTATGTACTGAAATCTCATTTTATTTAACTCGAGCTATGTAAAGCTTTAAATGTTGTAAACATTTCAGTTATCAATATATTTTGTTAAAACGACGCATATAGAGTTGTTTGCTATTTATCTTTGTGCTTTGTTATTGATTAGTAACACCCAAATCAAGCTTCCGCAAATCATTAAATTTGGGGGGTGTTACAGATTGGTATCAGAGCCTAAGGTTATAGTGAACTAGGTTGCATTTAGTGAGCCTAGACTATGACCACTAGGCAGTATTCCTTATTAGGTATGACTGGTTCAGGGATTACAGCATACGAGTTTAATTTAACATAGCCTGATCAACTATGTACAATTAAGCAAAGATGATGTAGATCTGAAAGTAGTTATGGCTGAACAGGATACAATAGAAGACTCTGACCTCGAGAGAACCGAGACTCAAACATGTTTATGCTAGACACTCAATAGGCTATATTATATAGGAGCTATATGAATATAGGCCTCAATCTTACTAACGCTTTGTCTCAGAAATGGCAAACATCCCATCAAATTCATCTCGTTCTCCATCCGGGTCGCAGAACCCAAGGGTAGCAAGGAGGAACAACAGGTTGCCTCGAGCTGGCCCGTATCCCACTCACATCGCCTTACCGGCTTTAACTGCTAGGGTAAATCAACACGAGCAGCGACTTCGCACCATGGATGTCGTGTTGCAGGAAACAAATGAAAACTGGCGACTTACGTCTCTTGAACGCATAGAACAGGTCTCCGACGACCTTGAAACCACAAACAACAACATGGATGTCCTTCGCAACCAAATTATAGAAATAAGGGTGGAAAATGCCCTTCTACAACAAAGGATGGAAGAATGTGAGCAACGCTCACATGAAGCAGAAGAGTATGCGCGCGGAATAACACAACGACTTGCGCTAGCAGAAGACAACGCCCGACAAGCTAGCAGGCTTGCAAACACTGTGGACCGTCTTGTCACGATGATGGAACAAATCAATCTACGTCAAGACTAGTGTAGTCTTTGTCTTGTAATCTATCCTGTAATCTAGTAACTATCTACGCGCTACTCTATAATTCAGTCGGATGTAACAATTCCCGACATCTTTTGTAATACATCTGTAGGATGTAACCTTTGAACTCGTATTAGCTATCAAATATTTCTTGTTGTTCAACTCATATTAATTGCCATAATTCTTTTTCATATTGATGTTATGTATTACCACCTTTATACATGTACATCTGAAATAAATATAATTTTCTTACAAAATCTCATGTATCTTCATTTCTTTTATTGAAGAATCATGCCGCCAAAGACACGACCTTACACAGATGCTCAGATCACGTCACTCATAACCCAGGCTGTTACTGAAGCCTTGGCTCGGAATACCCCACCCAACTCCACAAGAAACAGCGATACCGCTGGAACCTCTGCCGTCAAACCTTGTTCTTACAAGGACTTCCAAAGCTGCAAACCCTCGAGCTTCAAGGGTTCTGAAGGAGCCATCGGACTGATCAGATGGTTCGAGAAAATGGAAACTGTTTTCCGTGTTAGTAAATGCGCGGAGAACGACAAAGTAAACTTCGCCACCTGCTCTCTTGAAGATGATGCCCACTCTTGGTGGAATTCATATACCCAATCAGTGGGTGCTGACATTGCCTACCAACTCACTTGGGAGGAATTGAAGGCAAAACTCAATGCCAAATACTGCTCTATCGCCAAACTCCAAAAGCTAGATGAGGAGTTCTGGAACTTAAAGGTTCAGGGTGGTGATATCGATGGTTATACCACCAGGTTTCAACAACTAGCTGCCCTCCGCCCAGCTATGGTTAGCACTGAACCTGATAAAATCAGGAAGTACACCCTTGGTCTCCCTGATCCTGTTCGGGGACATGTCATCTCTTCAAAACCAACCACCATTGACGGTGCGATCCTATTGGCCCAAGACCTAATGTCCATGAGCCAAGATTCTGAACCACCCACTTCATCCTCCCATAACAACAAACGCAAGTGGTCTGACTACCACAACAACCCCTCCAACCAACAAAACAAGAAACCCGACACCATCAAAGCTTACAACACCACCACTGACATCATCCGGGGCTACACTGGGAGCAAACCTTATTGTTCCAAGTGCAGTCGCCACCATGAAGGTTCCTGTGGTCCCTTTTGCAACAACTGCAAGAGGTACGGCCACCTCACAAAAGATTGCCGCTCTCCTACCAACAACAATTCCAACAACAACACCAGACCACCCAAAGTATGCTTTGAGTGTGGGAAACCTGGGCATTTCAGGGACTCGTGCCCAAAACTGAAGAACAACAACAACAACCGCAACAACAGCAACAACAACAACACTCGCAGCAGAGCTTTTGTCATCAAATCTGGGGACGCCCGCCAAGACCCGAATGTGGTCTCGGGTATGTTCCTCCTCAACAACTTAACTGCTTCCGTTCTATTTGATACTGGTGCTGATAGAAGCTTTATCTCCGATGATTTTTGCCCATTACTTGACATCACTCCTGTTGCCTTAGATGTTAAGTACACTGTAGAGCTAGCAAATGGAAAACTTGTAGAAACCACCAGTGTGATACTTAATTGCACTTTAAACCTAGCTGACGAAACCTTTTCGATCGACCTTATACCCATTGAAATCGGAAGTTTCGACGTCATTATCGGAATGGACTGGTTGTCCAAGCATCGAGCTGAAATCGTTTGTCATGATAAAATCGTCCGTATCCCACTCGCCGTTGGTGGAACCTTGATCATACAGGGGGAGACCGGTGGGACGGGACTCAATATAATCTCCTGCTTAAAAACCCTAAAATTTCTGAGAAAGGGTTACCCCGCAATACTTGCACACATCACAGAGAAGAAGTCGGAGGAGAAGCGACTTGAGGATGTGCCAATTGTTAGAGACTTTCCCGAAGTCTTTCCGGAAGAATTACCTGGTCTACCTCCGCTTAGACAGGTTGAGTTCTCGATTGATCTCGTGCCGGGTGCCGCACCGGTGGCCCGCGCACCATACCGTTTAGCCCCATCTGAACTTCAGGAGTTGTCCTCTCAGTTACAGGAGCTTCTGGATCGAGGATTCATTAGACCGAGTTCTTCACCTTGGGGAGCTCCGGTCTTATTTGTCAAAAAGAAGGACGGTTCATTCTGAATGTGCATCGACTACCGAGAATTGAACAAATTGACCGTCAAAAACCGATACCCACTTCCTCGCATTGATGATCTATTCGACCAACTTCAGGGTTCAAGTTTTTACTCAAAAATCGATCTGCGATCAGGTTATCATCAATTACGAGTTTGCGACACCGATATTCCAAAAACTGCTTTCAGAACTCGTTACGAGCACTACGAATTCCAAGTGATGCCCTTTCGTCTAACCAACGCACCGGCTGTATTCATGGACCTCATGAACCGGGTGTGCAAACCTTACCTCGACAAGTTTGTCATTGTCTTTATCGATGACATACTCATTTACTCGCGCAACGAGCAAGAACATGCGCAACACCTCAAAACCATCCTTGAACTACTTAGACACGAGGAGCTTTATGCTAAATTCTCTAAGTGTGAGTTCTGGATCCAAACTGTTCAATTTCTTGGTCACGTGATCGACAGTCAGGGAATTCACGTTGACCCATCAAAGATCGAGGCTATCAAAGACTGGCAAGCACCCACCTCTGCAACTGAAGTACGACAATTCTTGGGTCTTGCTGGGTATTATCGACGATTTATCGAAAATTTCTCTAAAATAGCTCAACCACTTACGGTACTGACTCAGAAGGACAAAAGGTTCGATTGGACCGAAAAACAAGAGTCAGCGTTCCAACTTTTGAAACAAAAGCTTTGCAGTGCTCCAATTCTATCCTTACCCGAAGGCACCGATGACTTCGTGGTATACTGCGATGCTTCTCACCAAGGTCTTGGTTGCGTGCTTATGCAACGAGACAAGGTCATTGCTTATGCCTCACGACAGCTGAAAATTCATGAAAAGAACTACACCACTCACGATCTCGAACTTGGAGCTGTCATTTTTGCTCTAAAAATCTGGAGACATTATCTCTACGGCACTAAGTGCACCATCTTTACCGATCACAAAAGTCTTCAACATATATTCGATCAGAAGGATCTCAATATGAGGCAACGTCGATGGGTCGAGTTGCTTACCGATTACGACTACGAGATCATGTACCATCCAGGGAAGGCTAATGTTGTAGCCGATGCCCTCAGTCGAAAGGAACGACCAAAACCACTTCGAGTCCGAGCCCTCAGTATGACCATTCACAACGATCTTACAGTTCAGATTCATACCGCTCAGATCGAAGCCCTAAAACCGGAAAACATCAAAAATGAAGCCTTACAGGGTATTGACAAACAATTCGAAATCAGATCTAACGGGATTAGGTATTTCTCAAACCGCATCTGGCTGCCAAATTTCGGGAACCTACGAGACTTGGTGATGGATGAATCTCACAAGTCTAAATATTCTATCCATCCGGGATCCGATAAGATGTACCACGGTATCAAGGAATTTTACTGGTGGCCAAACATGAAAGCCGAAATCGCCACTTATGTCAGCAAGTGTCTTACTTGCTCGAAAGTCAAAACCGAACATCAGAAACCACCTGGTTTACTCCAACAACCTGAAATCCCTGAATGGAAATGGGAACAAATTGCCATGGATTTCATAACCAAACTACCCAAGTCGGCGAGCGGTTGCGATACCATTTAGGTGATCGTCGATCGTCTCACCAAATCTGCTCACTTCCTGGCAATCAAAGAAAGCGATAAAATGGAACGCCTTACACAAATCTACATCAAGGAAATCGTTTCTCATCACGGTGTTCCAATCTCGATCATCTCTGACAGGGATGCCCGTTTCACCTCTCACTTTTGGCAATCACTTCAAAAAGCATTGGGTACCCGTCTCGATATGAGTACCGCGTACCATCCTCAAACCGATGGCCAAAGTGAACGAACCATTCAAACACTGGAAGACATGCTACGAGCCTGCGTAGTTGATTTCGGTACAAACTGGGAAAGACATCTACCGTTGTGCGAATTTTCGTACAATAACAGTTATCACGCCAGCATTAAGGCTGCACCTTTTGAGGCACTGTACGGTCGTAAGTGCCGATCACCGATCTGTTGGACTGAGGTGGGAGATAGTCAACTCACTGGTCCTGAACTCATACACGTCACCACTGAGAAAATTGTGGAAATCCAAAACAGACTCAAAGCCGCACGTGATCGTCAGAAAAGTTATGCTGACGTGAGACGCAAACCACTCGAGTTCCAAGTTGGGGATCGAGTTCTCTTAAAAGTATCGCCTTGGAAAGGCGTCATCCGTTTTGGCAAACGCGGGAAGTTGAATCCCAGATACATAGGGCCTTTTGAAATCCTCGAACGGATTGGCCCCGTAGCTTATCGATTGCAGCTGCCATCCGAACTCAGCAGCGTGCACCCTACTTTTCATATTTCAAATTTGAAGAAGTGTCTGTCTGATGAGACACTTATTATTCCATTAGATGAAATTCGTGTTGAAGATAAACTTCATTTCGTTGAGGAACCCGCTGAAATTATGGACCGTGAGGTCAAACAACTGAAACAAAGTCGTATTCCCATCGTCAAGGTCAGATGGAATTCGCGGCGTGGTCCGGAATTCACCTGGGAACGGGAAGACCAAATGCGACTCAAATATCCTCAACTATTCACTGATTCCACATCAAACACGACTTCGAGCTAAATTTCGGGACGAAATTCTTCTAACAGGGGGAGAATGTAACACCCGCCAAATTAGGACTAGTAATTAGTGCCTAATCATATGTTAATACATGTAATTAGTTCCTGGTTAGGCTAATTAATATATCGAATTATATATATTGTTGAATATATACGAAAATGTGATTTGATGAAATCGTACGCAATTTAAATCGAATGTATTTCGATTCAATTTAATACGGACGTTGGTGATCAACTTTATTAAATAACGCTTTTATGTCAAAAAATATTATTTTGATAATATTTCGTATTCATTCGTATCGTACAAACCAAACTTACATGATTTAAAACATTAAACCGCGCAAACTAAATAAACAAACTTATATTTTATAACTACAATATAAATTAAATTGTAAAATATTTAAATAAAACATCGCGTAATAAATTGTATTTTGAACTTATAATTAAAATGTAAATTATTATTTAACGTTAAATGACGGAGCAAACGAACACCACACGGGACGCGGGGCAAAAAACTGGAAAAGTGGGGATAACCCCCACCTCCCATTTTCTTTCTTCATTTTATCTTCTTTCTTCACTCTCTCTCTCTTTACTTTTCTCTCTAAACAAACAAACCACCAATCCACCTAAATCGCACAATACTACTACCAAACGCAACCGGATCATAAATATTTTTAGAGATTCACGACCACATCGCGACGATCTACAACGCTATCTTTCCGGATTTTCATTTCGGCAAATTGTAAGTTTCCGACAAAATCCCGAAATCTCTCGAATCTTAGTATTTTTCACTTGTGGTTGTTTATATAACATATATATGTCCCTTACTAAGTATATAACACGATTTCATAGCTTAAAAACGAGTTTAAAACGGAATTTTGGCCGGAAAAACATTAACAGCCGGACTTCTGGGCTGGTGTTCATCCATGCGACACAAGCCTTGTGTCGCATGTTGTGTCGTATTTTGACCTTTGTGTCGCATAAAAATCCCTTATGTCGTACCTTGTGTCGTACCCGATAATCAGTGTCGCAAGGCCTGCGACACAACCACTATGTCGCATACCCCATACGACACAATCACTATGTCGCTGTTGAATCAGCATCTCGCATCTATGCGACACAACCATTGTGTCGCATAGACATTGTGTCGCATTCCTATGCGACACAACCCTTGTGTCGCATAACCACTTTTGTGTCGCATATTGTGTCGCAAAACACAGAAAACTCAGATTTTTACTAAGTGTCGAGACTCGAAATTTATCACTCTATTTTACCCGAATTCAGATCCCAGATGCGTTTTTTTTCGTCAAAGCAATATAGTAGAAATAAAAATTTTCTAAGCTGACCTGGCAGCTCGACCCCAGCCAGGGGCTCTGCCCCTTGGACCCCGCCAGGAGCTGCCGCCCCTTGGACCCCGCTATCAGGGGCGCTGCCCCCGGACCCCCGTACATAGATTCCGTAACGGCTTCTAAAACACAATCAAAACACATTTTTCAAGTAAAACGCCACGAAATCAAAATAATAATAGTTGAGATTATTATTACAAATCCGTCACCAACGGGCCGTACATGTTTTCAAACACTTAACAAATCAACCAAATCGTAGTAATTTGGACATATATATAGTTGTGTAACAACTACAAGGGTGATCTTTTGAGATACCCAATCATGTTTATAACCATCGCGTGTCGTGGACACCCTCAGGTTACAAGTCTTTGGACTTCATACTCGGCTAATCAACTCAGGTTTATTAAGTTAAACTCACAAGACTCAGGTGAGTCTCATAGCCCCTCTTTTACTATTTTACTCAGGGGTGTGATATACTGCTCAAACTTTTAACATGTGAACGCAAGTACCAACTTTTCATATACTACATGAGTTTTTCGAAACTAATCATTTAAAGTCCTCCGTCAGCATAGTTGTTAATACGTTGTAGCGTGAATATTAGTATATGGTACCATATAGGATTGACCCTCCTCGTCCGGGTTAGCAAGCACTAACCGGGTAAACGGACGTACTAATATTTGGGAAGACGAATGTTGATTAGGCATTCGTGGAGGCACCTCGCCCGGAATTCTCTATAGGGGACCCGTCCCTCGAGTTAAGCTCAACTATGTGCTCATGGCTGTATACACGATGATTATCATTTAATTGCTGGATGCAATTCATTATTTAATTGCTGGATGCAATTCATTATTTAATTGCTGGATGCAATTCATTATTTAATTGCTGGATGCAATTCATTATTTAAATCTTGCGGTTCATACGATATTACTTGATTTCAAACCTGTGAGCTCACCAGCTTTATAGCTGACCTTTTAGCATATATCGCAGGTACCCAGCAGTAGGATGTTTCTGCTTCAGGATTTAGCTCGAGTCAGCATACAGACGATTGAGATTTTCTTGCATTAGTATATTTTGTATAAGTACTTATGTACTGAAATCTCATTTTATTTAACTCGAGCTATGTAAAGCTTTAAATGTTGTAAACATTTCAGTTATCAATATATTTTGTTAAAACGACGCATATAGAGTTGTTTGCTATTTATCTTTGTGCTTTGTTATTGATTAGTAACACCCAAATCAAGCTTCCACAAATCATTAAATTTGGGGGGTGTTACACTAACCGAAAAAGGAAATTTTTTTGAAATTATGGAAAATGTGAAAACCTCTGATGCCTAAATAGCTCGGGTATGCGGGTCGGGTCACCCATCTAACAAGCAGATCTATGCCCTACTCGTGGAAGGCAAGATTATACCATCGGGAAGTAGAAACGCGTGGGTGATCACGCGCCATAAACACACACCTACCCTCATGATAGCGCTGCCAAAAAGCACTGTGGATGTGACCGAAAAGACAGACCGGACTGCTCGTTTACGAGGGACACCGGAACAAATGACCTATCCTCGGAGGATAGAATTGCGGCTAGGAATGAGTTTAACTCACCAACTAAAACGCCGTTGCCAAGTCAAACTGGGGGGACTTAATGGTGTAACCACCCCTCAGGATATCCTACTATCATGACACCCCCCCAGGGTTTACATAAGGTAGATCCCCAGGGGTTAGACGCCGAATGTAAAATAAGGTAACCCTGGGGATCGGCACCCAAGTTCTGAATATTCCCTGACAAGGATATTTCGGAAATCGTGCATGGTAGAGAAACAATGCCCAAGTCAACTTACTAACCTCGTTGTCTACTGGATAAAAACCAACTCCTACTCCCGATCGCCCACCGGATAAAAGCAACCCTGGCCAACACGGTTTCCCATGGAAATAAGGCCGTTGGGCGGGAAAACGTAAACGAATATCCTTGGGGGTATAAAAGCTCAGGGATAGGCCAAGCGCAGAACAGAATATCTGGACAAAGAAAACCTCTTCTTCTCCAAGAACATCAACACAATCGGATTTTCATCTCCCGGTTCACATAACTCGGGTTAAAACAGCGACTGTAGTGTGAAGATCCGATCCACCCCATAAACCCAATAATTCGATAAGCACTCAAGCAATCCAATGCTTGATCAAAAGGCATGTGAAGTTGTTTGCTCATCAAAATGTTTCTTATTTTGTTCTTACTGAATGCAAATTCAAAACCTTATCTCAAGAGGGCCTATCAGCTCTATGTATTATGTATGTCTTATTGAGATCATGTAATGCACTATGCAATGTGCATGATGTAAATTTTAGTCTCCAACGCACCCTATAAATCGAACCATGTTTCAAGTATGTTTCTTGATGTGTTGTCTTTTATATATCGTTATGTGGAATTATTCGTTCATGGAATACATCTAGTCTTTCAAGTAAAGTACATCATGTTATAACTACTACTGTATGGAATAAATATAAATATGTGTAGTTATGTGTGTGTGAACTTCTATGGTGTATTATTGATGTGGACAACTATTTTATTTTATACAAGTCTACTTATTTTTTTAAATGATAAAACTCTTGATGTGCGGGTTAAAAACCGCTCTTCGAGATTAAAAAAAAAAAAAAAAACCCCTACATTATGGTTGAGTAAAGTAATGGTGTAAATTCCATAAATCATCCACATGGTTTACACCAATTTATGAAAACCGTTCCTATATACGATTTTTTTTTCTTCACTTTTTCAGTCTAATAAATTTACATTTTGTTCGAAAATGATCCATCCTCCACCTAAATTGACTAAATTACCATTTTTATTCGAATACCAGCCACCTGCAACAAATGATTCAGGAAAGGGCACCTTAGGGGCTGTTTCTTTTTTCTTAGGTATTTAGTGATGTTTGAATATATGGTATGTTTGCGCATATATATCCGTTTATAACAAGCGCTGTTTTTTTTTTTAAATGTTGTTTCTTTTTTGTCCTGATTGAATGATCTTAATATCATAAATGACAATTTTAATAGATGTTAAGTAATTCATTTTTAACGTTTTGAATGTAATTTCTAAGCAATCAACATTAACAACTATAAATAAATAAATAATGAACCTTTTTACAGTATGTTTTTTTGTTTAATTAATGAAAGTATTTTATTGCCTAGTTCTTGTTTTTAAAGATGCATTCACAATTCCATAACCTAAACAAAAAAAAAACTAAATTTGGTCTGACAATTTTTAATACTTCGTAGTGGATAAGTGGATATATTGTCCAGTATGTTAAAAAAAACCCCACAAACACTTCACGGGATAATGCTTTCTCCATCTAGATCTCTTCCTAGACCACTTGCAGTCGTGCAGCCCATTCTGGAGCGTTCTCAGCTCCACGTCAGTGTTTTCAGCTCCACGTCAGCGTCAACTCCACATCAGCGCGTGTAGTGGTAAACCCAGAACGCCCATCATCTTCCCTAATTATACTAAATTATATTTAAAAACAATTTTTCTTTTTTTATAAATCTGATTAAAAAGAAAAAGTAATTAAATATTGATGGGACCTACCAAAACGCCCCTGAAATAGGCGTGCTTTCATGCCAGAACGCCCCGAGAATGCCCCCAGAACGCCCCATTGCGCCCGTGTAGGGGCGTTCTGAGTCCAATTTCACGCCAGAACGCTGCGTTGCAAATGGTCTTAAGAGCATTAAGTGAAAAAGAAATACCCCCTTAATCATCATTTTTGGTGTAGGAGGTATATTTAACAGGAAAATATAAAATTATTGGACTGAAAAGGTAAAAAATAGAATAAATTTTGGACGATCTTCGTAAATCGGTGTAAACTACGTGGACCCATTTGAGGAATTTACTCCAAATAACGACTCCATTACAAATATAGTTTCGAAATGAATCATTTACTTGTGTAAATATAATGGATGTAAAATCCTTTCTAGGCATCACCAAGAGTAGCTGACTAGCTGTTATCTTTATACGAGTATCTGCAGAAACCGCAAACCGTTGATAACAAGATATCACATCGTATCGATGAACCCATATCGGATTCTCATTATGAATGAGCCCACATCTAACTTCTTTTAATCTCTTATCTTCAACGCTTAAATTTCCTAGCCCCTTGTTTCTTCTCACTGCAAGAATTTGGAGTATCAAAACCAAAGTTATATACACAAGAAGGTGCACTTTAGCTTTGACTTTTGAAGTCAAAACCACTGCTTCAAACTTCCATTGTGATTAGGGGTGTTCATCGGTTCGGTTTCCTCGGTTTATTCGGTTCGGGTTGTTCGGTTTTGAAATTTTTTTAGGCAAAACCGAATACCGAACCGAACACCGAATTCAAACCGAAAACCGAATTCGAATTCGGTTCGGTTTCGGTTAAAACTGAAAAAACCGAATTCCAACAAAAACCCGAAAAACTTAAAAAAAAAAACTGAAAACCGTACAAAAAAACCGAAAACCGAACATAAAAACCGAAAAACTAACAAAAAAAACCGAAAACCGAACCGAAAAAACCGAAAACCGAACCTAAAACCAAACCGAAAAACCGAAAAAATAATATTATTTTTTTGAATTCGGTTTTGAATTCGGTTTTCGGTTAAACCGAATTCAAAATTTTTAAAACCGAAAACCGAATTCAAATTCGGTTTTCGGTTTTATCAATCCAAAAACCGTTTTCAAAATTCGGTTCGGTTTTTTTTCGATTTTTATTCGGTTCGGTTTTCGGGTTAAACGGTTTCAAACCAAATACTGAACACCCCTGATTGTGATATCATCCTTTAAAGTTTAAACAAATTTCACATAAAATTTACAACTTTATTTTTTGAGGTTTATAAAATGTATTACAAACCCAAAACATTCGGGGTTATTTCAACAAATTTTATAGAAATAGTCCATCATAGATAAAATATCTTTTGACCTCAAAACTTGGCCTATGGTAACCTTGATGTCTCATTGGTGGTCACCACGGTGGCAGTGGTGGTGGTGGTGGTGGCGGCGGAGGGGGTACTTCTTGTGACACTACCAAAACCTGCAACCTCATCCATGCTCTGTCCTTGGCGGCGATACCGACCACCGGTGGCAACGAAACCAGGGCAAGGCCTGTAAGCTTTAATAGGCCACCAACCAAAACCTGGTACAGTTGCAATCCCACCTTGAATCCTTCCTTCACCATTACACCCCCTCTCTATCTCTGTTTTCCCACATGCCTTACAACCTCTAAAATCACAAATTTAATATCTAGTTATTAACCAACTCATGTATTCATATACAGGCAGACATTAAGTATTTAAATTCATGAACTTGATATGAGAATTACCCCAAAGGGATTGAATTGATTGGTTGAGATTCATCAGTAAAGCTGCTGCTGCTTTCTTCTTCATCTTCTTGTTTATCAATGGTGGAAGTTGAAGAAGATGCCCGGAGGAGAATGAGTGGAGATTTGGTCAGAGTTGTGGCGGAAGACGACAGCTGCCACAAATTTTTAGAGCCAAAAGTGGAAGCATGTTGTATAGAAATTGAGTATTGATGGTGGGATATTGGGGTAGAGAAAAGGGTTGTAGCTGCCATTTCTGCCGTGATAATTGAGAGTTGAGGCAGAGAACAAGAGAAGAGAACCGTATCTTAATGTGAGGCTGAGAAATAAAATCTTACTTTAATGTTTTTTATATTTCTAATTTCAATATTGGGTCTTATTGCAAAGATTGACCCGGACAAACAAAATCCTAGAAGTCAAGAACCTCAACATGTCTAAACTTGAACCAACTATATTCGATTCGATTCAGATCTGGATTCTCAGTGCACAGTATTTTGTGAAATCGATTCTCAGCTGAGAAGACAAAAGAGTTACAGCTGGATCGGTTTTACACAGTATCAAGCTTCTAATATTCAGCTCGATGAACACACGTGGTCCGTCCACATAAACTAACCTTCATACAGTAGTCTTCACAATTCGAATTATTCTATCTATTCACAAAAGTATTGCATTAAACCATTAATTAGCAATGGAATCATTGTGGTTAGGACATTAACAGTTTTGGGGATTTGCACACATTTGGAAGGTGCAAAATGATCCATCTTACATCAAGATTGACCTCCATAGAAAGAAAGGTTCATATGAGAAGATCAATAATATCCAAAAAAGTAAAACCAACATATATTCAAGAGTTACTGCAATCCTACTAAAAAAGATCTGTACCATTTTTTCACCTTTCTTAAAAAGGTATCATCTAAACTCAATATAAAAAAAGCCTCTAGGTACTCAGTTATCACCCCAGCAAAACTGGTTGATCAGCAGCCACTTCACCATCAGCACGCATCATGGAGCTATGATGATGAACCATGAACCACTGACCATTATGAAGCTCAAACACATTTGTCATGCTCAGTTGGTTGTGCTCCACTGCAACAAATGCTTTCATTGTCACCCACGCTATACCAGGCAGTACCCGTGACCTTACATCTCGAATCTGAAAATTAACGGCAGGCTCCCAGTTTAAAGCCTGCTGCCAACTCCGTAAAACCTCGGTATATCTGCATTTCAAACCACATGTCTTTTAAACGATTTTATAAAACATATAACCCTACTACATTTCCTAAAATCAGAAGATCATAAAGTTTTACATCAAAGTGGAACTAGTACAGACGGTGTGTATGAAATAAGTGAAAAAGACAATCAGATTGTAAAAAAGTAACGAGAATTTTACCCAGTATTCACCTCCCCTGAGGCATGAAAACATTTGACATAATCTGCAACAAGCCAAAGCCGACCCATATCTTGAAGAGATCTTTCTCTAATGATGTCAAAAAAGCGTTCATTAATATTCACAATTGCTCTAGTAGTTGCATAGTAGGCCTTCCACCCGTTAGCAGGGGTAACATTATATTGTTCTGTCGTAAAATCCTGAATGTTTCAGAGATACGGATTTAGACAACCCACACAGAAGACTTTCATGAAGCATACCAAATACAAGAGCAATGAATTTACAACTTAAAAACGACGCAAACTTGTACATCTAGCCTTCTATCAGACTATGATCACGAAGCTACATTAACTGAATTAAAATACAGAGAGACAAACGATTCACGTCATCACCAGAAACGAAAAGAAAAAGGAGGGAGAGAGAGACACATGGAGATGATAAAAAGTAATGTTAGTTTCAAAGCACTTGCCAAAGATCCATTAACTACCCTAATAAGAAAAGGGTTTATATCTACTGAAAAGGAAATTAAAAAGCATCACATACTATACACAAACCATTTGGAGTATTTGAATATGGTTTATGTGTGGTCAAATCTTATCATATAACATGATTCACTAGGTATATATCTTATAGGGGCTCAACAACAAAGCAACAAAACTAAAATACAGAAAATAGAATTTCTATCATCTTTAAACACGTAAGCGAAAGTGGTATTCCAAAAGCAGAAGTCAGAACTGATGCTGAAGCAATATAATAGATCCACACACCAAATAAATCTCTGGGACGTCAACGTCAATTACCACCACTATGGCATGAGTATAAAAATAACATAAGACATACTATCTCCGTTCCAGTAGCATTATTGTCTAGAATCTAGATTATCGGAGTATTAATTTTGTTTGTGCAAAAATAACTATCATCTTTTATGAGAATAGATATGATTAATTAGCTTTCCTATTTTACCCCTGATTAATTATCGTGAAATTATAGTATATAACAAGTTTTGCAAGTCAATGTTTTAAATGCAAGGGTAGAATCGACATTTTTTTTAACTAAAGATTGTATAACTGCACAAATCTTGATAGGTGTTTTTCTTTGGTGGACAACAAAATGGAACAGAGGGAGTACATCAATGTCTCAATATCTTCTATATTGCAAACATACAAGCAATCAACAAATACATCTTGGATTTCAGATATAAGCATATACTACCATAATGAATAGATTGCCAATATTCTATGAGTATAATTATGCTAAGTGCTAGATCACCAATGACCAATCTATATTCTTAGAATATGGGCAATCGATATAGATACATATGGTATAATCTAGCCCTAAAGGCCTAAACAAATTTAAATGCATGCACCTATTCTTGATTTCTTTCATAACATCGGTAACCTAAATGGCTAAATGCATGCACCTATTCGTTTCAAATGTTATTAAAGAGAAATATTCTCATCAAATTCTGGTTTGAGATAATTCCAATGTTAAATTCAAAAAAACATTCCAGATGACACACAAGGTAACATACTAAAATATATTCAAAGTTACTTCTGATCCTAATTCAGTTTTTTTGCCTCCACTATACGCTCAAGATTCCAAATCTCTAACTGTACCAATCTCAAGACTGAATTGATTTCCTATGGTTACGGCATAACTAGTCGCATGACAAACAATGAACTTTTGAGTGACAAACCATGCAAGAAACCTAGCTCTATCATATATTAACTATAAATCAAATAAGTAAAGCACAGATGACGACAACCTATGAACAAACCAAAGCCTACGTTTTAAAATCCCATATATAGCATAAATGTAATCATCAAGTGACTTCCTCTCCTAATAAATTCATAGGGGTTAGGGTTTCTGTGACTCAAATCCAAGAATAACAACAGTTCACATAGCTTACAGCAAAGTATACAGCAGATATACATATATGCATATAGTCACATACAAACTAAAATTGAGGAAACGTTGAAAATACAACAACCTTATGATAAAGAGCCTTCCAAGCATTATCATCATTAGCAGCCCTCCTCATTGAAGAATTAGTCATTGACAACCTACACAGACTAGCGTAATCCAAATAGCTCAAAGCATGCGTCGTAATCTCCGGAACCAACTGTTCCATCATCGACGCACCAATCACCTGCTGCCGTTCCCTCTCCCTCTCCCTCTCCACCACCACAGCCTGTCCACCGCCACCACCACCATTCATCAACCTCGCCGTCGCCGTAACTGCCATAGATTCACAACCTCCAACTAATCCTTTACAATTAGAACACGCACAATTACAAACCCTAGGTTTATCCGATTTTGAGAATTTAAACAATCGGAAAGGTAATAGTGAGAAGAAACAACAAATTAGAGTCACGATTAGGGCTAATAGAACAGAAACGAAAGGGAAATCACCGTTACCGGAAAAATTAGAGATAATCTCCATTGACGATGTTCACACGACATGAAAACTCTCGAAAACATAAACCCTAGACTGATGTATATATCTATACAATAATTTTATTTATATAATTATAATAATAACTCCTTATAAGGTTACCTTAAATAAAAACCCTAACGTTACGGTGGCATGAGAGACCGGCGAGAAGAATGAGGGTTTTTAGAGAGAGAAAGTGCCGGTGAGGACGACCTGTAACTGACGACGAGACTGTTTAATATAAATATGAGTAACGCTTGGTTGATACACGGCGTCTGGTAGAACTGGTAGTACTATCACTGTGTATCTACCTATATATTTTGACGCCGTTAAGGGCTCCGTTAAGAAACTTTATAGCCTTGATGGGTAATTTAGTCTTTTAGAAAATCAAATATTGGTACTATTTTATTAGTCTCTCAAACACGCCACATTCTCTTTCCATGTTGCCTTCAAATCTTTAATCATATTTGTGGTAACAAATCTTTGTAATTACATCTTTGTATTTTTGGTATAGGAAACTGATATTGCCTGTTTTTAAAAAATCTTTGTAGACTTTATCCTCTTACATCACTAGTCCTCTTACATCATTATCAATTTATCATCATCATCATCTACGAGTAAGATTTGAGGAAAGAGAGAAAGTTGATTTACCAAGCCAAACTGTAGCGAAATGTATGAGAACTTAGAGTAGAGGGAGTCGTTGACTGAAAATCAGTATTCAGTTGAACACTGAACTTGAACACTGAAACTGAAAAGTGATGTAATGTTTAACCTTGAGGTTTAATGTTCAATTAATAATTTTATTAATTTTATTTTTTGTAAAACAAATTAAATAAAACCAAAATACATTAAATAACAAAAGTACTTTCATAAAATAATTAAAGTTCCTACAAATACTTAAAATACGAAAATTAAAAGATACTAATTTAAAAACAATAATTAAAAGACAATAAATTTAAAGACAATTATTAAAATTACTAAAGCTTAAACGTCTTCTGATCCCGAACCCGGTCGCTTCCACCCGAACTTGGCCTGAATTTTCTCCTTTTCCATGTTAAGAAACCATGCGTCATCTTCCGACAAGTCATCCGTTGTCATCCTCAAAACCCTCATTGCTTCGGCGATGTCTCGCGTATGATAAACACTAGCTTTATTTTGAGTCAAATGTTTAAAGTTCGAAGTGATAGAATCATCAAAAGAAGGAATGCTACTTTTAGTAGAAGTGTCGGAAGACAATTTGGCACTTTTCAGACGCCTTGATTTTCCCGGTGGCCGCGGGTGTACATCATCATCAAAAAGGGCGGCGTTCGGGTTTTCTTCATCCTCCTCGTCATGCCCCAAATCAAAATCTATATCCTCCAAATCCATCGACTCCCTCCGCTTGTTCCATCGCCCGACTACAACCGCCTCGGGAACCAACCATTTTTGTTATCCTTCGAATAATCCCAAGCTACTTCATGAGTAAAAGGCGCTTTCGCCTCAATCTTGTACGTCTCCAAACAACGCAACCGAAAATCTTCTATCGCTTCACCACTATGTTTTTTTCTCTTCAACCTTTTCCAAATTCCTTGATACTTTTGACACATATTGTTTAAATATTTCCACTTAGACGATAACGCGTCTTTGCCACGTTCAACAAAATTTTCAACATTGGCACGCTTATTATACTCGTCCACCACCAAGTTGAAAAAGTAGAAAAAGTTGTTGAACATGCCAAGGAATTTGTATATCCGAATGTTGGATTTGTATATCCAAATGTTGGATTTGTTATCATTGAACTTGTTGAAAAAGTCATAGCCGTCCGTAATAATTGGACGTCCAAAGAATGAATCTCCTCTTTGGTCGATGCCTCGGTTCGGGCATTCGGATATACAAATCCAAAATTGAGCTATAAGTAGTTCTTCTTTGGACGTCCAATTATTATAGACGGTTATTACTTTTTCTTTTTTGGCTCGCCGGGTTGTTTGTATTTCGATTTTTTTGGGCGAGATGACGTAGGGGTCTCGGCTTCGACCGAATGTGTAACATCCTCGATTTGGGCCTAGTAGAAATACGGTATTTTCCTTACTTATTTGTATTTAAATTGTATTTAGAAACAATTTGGTTTTAATGGGAAATTGAAATTAATAAGTTAAATGGTCAAAAGACTTATTGTGATAACTAAATTATTATTTGTTTTAAATTAATTTAGTTGTAAGTATAATAAAACTTATTTTCTCGCAAATTGGTTTTAGGTTCCAGACAATAGATTTAGAAGGGGTATAATTTTGTACTGCTTATGACTTGAATAAAATGTATGAGTCGACCTAACTTGATCTCATTCCCATTTCCCTTTCACACCTCAAGAACACACACACACTAAACTTAGAAATCAAAAGAAAATAGATTACATTCAATCTTAAGGCTGTGATTTTGAGTGTAACTACCGAATTCATCACCATCATCTCTTCATCATCTCCATTGTAAGTGTATTTTCCATTTTCATGTTCATACTTGAATTGGTTGAAAATTAGGTTAAATGATGATGCATGTATAGAAATTGGGACTTGATGAGGATTGTTTGTTGTTATACTATGTTATATGATGATATTTGAGGTCGATTTCGTGTTAAAACCGTGTATTACAACAGAGTTAGTGATTTGGGTATTTTGAGTTCGTGCATAAGTGCTTGCAGGTCTGGGTTTTTGTTGCTGAAAAGTGAGAAACGCGATCCAGCTCACCTCAACCCGGATCGCATTGCTATGTGTTATTTTGTCTCAGTGCGTTTTGTTCTTTGAAACGCGATCCTGTAACCTTTGTCCGGATCGCGTTAGTCTGTAGAAATCTGAGTTCAAGCGGATTTGTTCTTGGGAACGCGATCCAGCCACTTTTAGTCCGGATCGCGTTTGCAAGTGTAAAACAGTAACAGAACGTTTTGTGCATGGGAACGCGATCCAGCCACCACTTACCCGGATCGCGTTTGTTAGTTATAAACTGGCGAAATTGATAACTTGTGACTTGTGTGCTTATGTTATTTATCTAGTAACGAAAGTATAGTATAAGCAATTATTTGACATTATGTACATGATTAGATTGTAATAAACTTAATATGAGAATCTAACCCGGGTTTTGATCATATTCTCAGATAAAACGAAGACTCAGAAAGATTAGATCTCTGAGTGGAGACTGTGACAGTAAGGGTGAGTGGATCATTGGCTTTCAGTCTAAGTTAGTTGTAACAATCTGGTTACAACGGGTAACTTGGTTTTACTTGTGTATTGTTTAATTAACATATTGCCATGATGATTATGGATTATGTGAATCTTTCAGAGGTCAATTGCGATTGAGTTGGGTACTATTACTTGGATAACATTAGTACTCTGTACATGTGTTGCTCATTGGAATGATGTTGGAAGTAGTAATAGTACCAAACCATCGGTTAGATCACTGAATTGGCCTTCAGTGGTTGTAAGTGTTGCTTGGGGGCCACCGCGGCAGTAGGGTGCCCCAAGGACCACCGATCCTCTTTGAAGTTATTTGTTTATGATGCTTAGCTGTAAACAATTGTGAATCTGAGTTAGGTTGATAGTTAAGATCTATTCACTTAGCTTTGTGCTAATCCCTCTCCTCACTTCTTGCAGATTACTTTTGTTGTGGGTGGGCAAGAAGTTGGCTTTGAAGAATGTTTGACTACCTACTCTGAAATATATATAAACATGTTATCGTTTCCAAACTTATGTTTTGAATTTATATAACACCCAACTTAATGTTTGTAGTTAGTATGATCATTGTACCAACTTATCATGCATGCATAGATTGTGCTTTTGGAAATATGATATACGCAATCTATAATGCATGATTTGTATTACTCGCTTCCGTACGATATATATATATATAAAAAAATGTTCATGAATTTCGGTGGTGTTATAGAATGCTCCATTGGCGACGCTTGTGATTGCTTCCATAGCATGTGTCGCACCCCTTAATTCGGGTTGCAGAAGCGAATCGGGTCTGGGCGCGACTAATCAATATACAAAGCACACAAGATATATAATGAACGACCACTACATGCGTCGTTTTACAACTTACATTGATTAACGTAAAAGTCTACATATGTTTTACAAAAGACGAGTTCGCATAGATATTTGAGAGATTCTAATACATATCTAATTTATACAAAATATAGAAATGCAGGGAAATCTCTTGATGTTTATATGATTGCATGCGACTCGAGCTACAGTATCCTGATGGGCAGTCCAACCTGCTGCTGAGTACCTGAGATAACATGCTAAAAGGTCAGCTAAAAAGCTGGTGAGCTCACAGGTTTAATATGATAAGATATGATTTATGAACCGCAAGATTTAATGAGTTGATTTACAAAACATGTAAATAAATGAATAATGAGTATCACTGCCAAGAGCACATAGTCTGAGCTTAACTGAGGGGTCAGGATCCACCTTTAAGGACCTGAGCGAGGGTGCCTCTATGCGTATGCCTAATCAACATACGTTTGAACAAATGATAATGCGTCCGTTTGACAGGTTAGTGCTTGCTAACTCGGACGGGGATTGTCAATCCCATATGGTACCATACACTAACATTCACGCTAAATCACATTAACAGAACTATGCTTCAGAGGACTTTGATTGATTAGATGAAAACAACTCATGCAGCATACGTGATAATTTGATACTTGCGTTCACATGTAAAACAAAACGAGCATGTATCTCACCCCTAGGTAAAAGCATTTAAAAAGGGGCTATGAGACTCACCTGAGTCTGATGAATTGTTAGCCAACAATTATGATGATTCACACAGATTTGATGTCGTTACAACGACTGACCCTGCCTGGCGTCCTAAATGCGCAAGGTTATAATAATGATTAGATGTCTTAACAGACCATTTTTGCTAGTTGCTCATTCCACTAGTAATGTCCAAATGATTTGTTTTGGATTGTTTGTATTTTGTAATTATGTACGGCCCGTTGGTGAGTTCGAATAATAATTCCAAAGTATTATTATTATGATGTTGAAATGATATACTTATAAAGTATATTTGAAATGATTAAATGTTGTATTGTATAAGTATTAAATGTTACGCGACGTTTGATACTTAATTTTGAAAAATGAATTATAAGTGTCACATATAATGTGAAATTTAGAAAGTTTGGCGTCACACGAGTTAAGTGTCGTATGTATATGTCATTGTCGAAAACATGGTCAATGGTCTCGGTTTGACCCGAAACTTTTACCCAACCCTTAAAATGGTTAAATGAGTTTATAAAAATTATTGGTTCGTCTCGGAGTTGACCCGAAGTGTCGGTTTTGTTAAAGTACCAAAACAGTCCCTTAGTATTCGTTTTCCAGATTTTGGACTCACAAAACCTCTCGATTTGGACCACTTCTAGTCCGATTCATACCTATCCAAAAATCACACATGTTCTCATATATGTCTAGGTCATTTCAGCATTTTATGATATTTTTGTATGTCCGTTTACTATTTCTAACAAAAATAAATATGAAGGGTGGTCGGTTTCGTCTCAACAGTGAGGTCAGTCCAAAGACTCGTGTTTTTAGCTATGATCCGTGAGGATCTAGTCCAAGGGCCAAAAATAAAAGT
Organism: Helichrysum umbraculigerum; assembly: GCA_949592205.1. NCBI lineage: Eukaryota > Viridiplantae > Streptophyta > Magnoliopsida > Asterales > Asteraceae > Helichrysum > Helichrysum umbraculigerum. Next base: position 12,277,870 of record CATIUR010000004.1, on the reverse strand, counting down.
TGTAGACGATATCTTAAGGAACATTTTTCGTTTAGATGTCGAGAGTTGGTTCTTCCTAGATTTCGAGATATGGCTGATTTCGTCGGACTGTTTTGTCAGGACAGAAACTGTGATTTTGTATACACTTCTAAAAAACGATTTTTGAGTTTTGTTTTGGACATTTCCTTGTTAAATAACTTACTAACATGTTTATAAACTGAAAACATGATAATATAGTGAGAGAAAGTGAGTTCTTACTTAGAAGAATGATGATCTAAAGACGAAAACGTAGAGATGTTACTCGGTTATGCTTTCTCCTTCTTTTCCTTGCTTAATCCTTGCTAAGAGAAGGTGTTTGAAGGTGGTGGTTGATGGTGGATGTGTGGTGGTGGATGGTGAGCCGTATGAGGGAGGGAGGAGAGGAGAAAGGGTGTGTTTTAGTGAGAGAGTAGTGTGAGAAAGGTGTGGATCAATAATGAGGGAAAAGGGTTGTGTAGGTTGCATTAGTCAAGAACATGATCCACTTTTTGTGGATCATGTCTTGGCTGGTTTGTATTATTAAATGGAAGGTGAGATTTGCAAAAATCTTGTCTCCCAACAAGTGGTATTATATCCGCGTTTGTTTACCCGATCGTTTAAACGTTAATTCGTACGTTATTCGTTATACGTATACATTTTAAATACCAATTGAATTTCGATAGGTTTACATTGAAGTATTACTTATAATACTTGGAAAGCATTTATAAAAATGTTTGTTTATAGTGTCGATGTTGATTTACGGTTTCGTGTTTTGGTTGTTTGATCGCGTAACGTTTATATTAAACGTTTTTGTTATCGGTTTGAAATACGATATTTATAATGAAAGTATTTAATCAAATTACTTTGTTTGAAGTTATAAAAATATAACTTAAGATTATTTTATTTGTCGGGCGTATCTCACGCGTTTAATTCGTGTCGATTACGTTTTAAACAAAACGTACATTGTTTTGTATATTATTAATACATAATAATATAATGTAAATAACTACTATTTAATCACCAAATAGATTTATGTTATTTATTAAAAAGTTTCACCAACGTCCGTATTAATATGTATCGGAATCCATTCGAATGAAATGCACGATTTAAACAAATCGCGTATGTGTATACATTTCACAAAATATATATATTGATACAAACAATTAGCCTAACATAGAACTAATTTCATGTATTAACAAAGTGATTAGGTACTAATACAAGTCCTAATTTGTCGGGTGTCACAGCATGAATTCATGGTATGTCTCGAGTGTCATTTGGGGGTATTGTTGACTTGTTTGAGGATTTTGCGGAAATTGGGTGGATGAAACTTGTGTATACAGTATTTGGTATGTATGACTAAATACCGGCATTTGGGTGTTTGAAGATGTTCGTGTTTGAGTGTTGTAGTTTAGCGGAAATGGATTCCATTGCGAATGAAGGTTGTATGGATCGTTCGGGTTTTGCGACATTGTTGGAATAAATTGTTGGAAGAATTGTTGAAATTGTAAAAAAGTAGAAGTGAGTTTGAGTGTGAAAATGAAAAGAATTGAGGGTATTATTTATAGTGTAAAATTATTATTATTATTATTTCAAAAAAAGTCAAAAACGGCTCTTTAATGGCAATTTTTTTTTAAATTTCATTTTTTTATTGAAGTGGCCGTTGGGAAAAAAAACAAGTCGTTGTCTCACCGTTCAGTTTGGCACGCTGCCACTGAACAGCGGCCTTGAACGCTAGCCCGGTATCATGAACGTGAACGTCGACGCCCGACGTTCAAGGTCTTGAACTGTGACACTTGCCCCCTCCCACCCTCCCACTCCCTTGGCTCTTAATGAACACCATGGAGAACTATACCTATCCTTAGGAGTCTACGTGAACATGGAGTATAAATCATGTATTTGATCTTTAAGTCTTTTAAAATATACATAAAATCATTTTGTTGTCTACATTCAAGGCCTTTTAATGTTGGTTCACTCGAGATTAATCACTGCCTAGTCAGCGTGAAGCCCGACATTAAATGTCGAGGTTCAGCCCTCAACGCCAGCTCACCAATGTTAAACCTTTTTTTTTTTTCCTTTTTCTGTTGATTTCATTGGTTAGAAAACATCTTGTGGTTTATTTTCAACTCAAATTTAACATTGAACGACTCCCTTAAAAAACGCCCATCGGTGTTAAACTGGGTGTTGAAAGTTGAATCGAGCTTAACATCGAATCTCTCGCGTGCTCTAAGCATGGGCAGCAGACCGTTAAGTTAAACTTAGCGGTAGAAACACCACTTACCTTCAAATTTAAAGTCAATGTTGAACATTCAGGGTTAGCATCTCGACGTTGGTGGAAGGGGGTCAACTCAGTCCAACTTAATTATTTTTTGTTGTTGGTGTTGTCGTCGTCGTTGTCTTTAATCTCATTGATCAAAGCTAATTGTGTAGGACATTTTTCACACTCAGTTTAATCTTAAACTACTTTCCAAAAAATGGAACTTGATGTTGAACTCAGTTTTGAACTCAACACTGAACCAATTATCTTGTCCGATTGCAGTTATAATACAATTTCAAAATGATATTTGTATATTTCATCCTTCAACTTCATTAAATACAAACATTCACTCCTTTATTTACACTTCGTTTCATTCACTTACATATAGATGTGTAACGTGCAATATTTTAGTAAATGTATTGAGCTTACCCTAAAATTCTTTTGTATGTATCCAACTATTAAGTATCATATTGTATGTATTCATTTTTCTAATCCTCCTATTATTATTAGTAGTCATTAACTAAAACCAAATTGACTGGTCATCATTTGATGATGTGGCTCTAGAGAGTTTATGTGTAACTGACATGTCATTCTCATATCACGGATAAATTTTTTTTCCAGATCATCATCCTCATCCTCATCATCTTCAACTTTTCAGAGATAGTGATGAGGTGGAAAAGATTGGGGTTGATGGTTAAGGTGGTGTAAAGTAGGTGTGGAGGTGTTGCCTGAAAAATTGATGTTGCCGGAAAATGTCGGAGACGGTGGTGATCTGCGGATTTGGTGGCGAGGTAGAGAAGATAATGGTTGGTGTTTAAGATGGTTTGCTTGTGGTGGTGTCGCCAGAAAAATTGATGTCGGAAAATGTGGTGCCGACCGGAAAGTTGAAGATGATGATACAAGGAAAAAAATGTATCCAACCATAGTGATAACACAATTACATTGTCAATCACGCATCAGCTCTCTAGAGCCATGTCAAAGTTGAAGATGATGATACGGGGAAAAAAATGTATCCAACCATAGTGATAACGCAATGACTTGCCAGTAAATGTATCCAACCATAGTAATACGCAATGACTTGCCAGTCACACATCAGCTCTCTAGAGCCACATCATCAAATGGTGACCAATCATCTTGATTTTAGTTGATGACTATATATAATACAAGAGATTAGTAAAATGAATACAATATGATGAATGATAGTTGAATACATATAAAAGGATTTAGAGAGAGTTCAATACATTTTCAAACATATTGCCCGATGTGTAACTATCGCAAATCAATTTTAACAGAAGTAACTCAAATATAAACGACCAATTAAAATATCAACCAACCATATATATTGGCCAACACTTAGAAAATTAAAATATCTTCATGACTTCATGTAGCAACTCAATATAAACGAGATACAATCTGCAAACTCTAACCATATATACATATATCAAACAATCCCATACCCAAATCCGCGTATGTGGCCTGTGGGACAAATGTTCAATTTCATTTACGTGTTATAGTATATGTCCAGAACTGGGTTAGTTTCGGCTTTAATTCAAACCGAAATACAACATAAGCAAAATCTAAAATACCTACCATAATACAGCACTTCTACAAGTTCCTGTCTTTTCAACTAACTTGAACCTCAAAAATACATTTTGGACATATTGCTAGCTAATAGAAGTTCAAAACAACAATTGCAGTGACAACACAAGTAACGAGTAGCAATCTCCAACTTGTGCCATCCCGATATGCTTTGATGTAAGGAGACCTAAAGATACGATTTGAAACGACCTTAAAGATGGCGATAATGGCAAAAGAAATGCTCACAGTCAGCACTGTCAGCTCAGCCTTGTCCAGGTTTTCTTGATCACTTGCAACCATCTCAACAGCAAGCCTGCAAAAAAGGTTTACTTTTATTATAATAATAATAAATAATAATGGCTTGAAATTTATTGGGATGATAAAAAAATAATTGTTGTCCCACAATAAAAACTAGATTTGGGTAGCTCATTTACCAATAAATGGATCGATTTGGCTTGTGGTGATTTAACCTTATTTTTTGATAAAATGGAATAGGTCAAATTGGTTGATAGTCACCCAAAATGTTTTGAAACACTTAAATCTCCTACATCGCTTTGTAAAGAAAAAAAAAAAAGATTACTATTTTGATAATATAGTTCTTATGATCTTATTTCATACATCAACTATTTATTGAAGTTTAACAAGTGTTTTTGGGTCGGCCCATCCCAACCAACATATAAAAGCTACCCATGTAGACCTGTTACCCAATGTCCCAACTCCCAATCCAATCGATAGGTCATTTCCCCACCTCAAACCAAAACTCAAAACCCTATAGCAAAAAGACTACTTAGAGACTCGACTACCGATTTAATCCCACATACAACTCCTAATCGTAGGGCTGCATAAAATACAGAATAATGAAATAAATGGTGAAAATAAGGCAGTTCACGTTTCAACTAGCACTATTAGTTCTTAATTATACATACACGTATATCATCTATATAACCTGAGCATGGCGTTTTCTTTGACAATTGACTCTAGATGGGATGACGCAAAAGCCTTCCACGACTCCAAGTCAGCAATCTCTTTTTCCTGAAAATGTTAACGACTTTAGGTAAATATAAGTCGATCGTTATCACTTCACCTAACATACAGGTAGGGCTGTAATCGAGTCGAGCCGAACTCGAGCTCGACAAGGCTCGAGCTCGGCTCGACTCATTTAAGGTAAGCTCGAGCTCGGCTCGACTCATTTAAGGTAAGCTCGAGCTCGGCTCGATAGCTCGACGAGCTTTCCTGATGCAGGCTCGAGCTCGGCTCGAAAATGTTTTAGAATGGCTCGAGCTCGACTCGAAAAGCTCGAAATCTTATATAAAGATAATTTTTAATATCTAAACTTATTTTAATTTATTTAAAAAATATAAAATCAATAATAAAATTCATTTCAAATATACATACAATTAAAATAATCATGAAAATAATTCAAAAACCATGTAAAATAGTTTAACAATTTCAAAATATAACAATAATATCATGTACATATAAAAAATAACATATATATGTATATACACATATAAATATTAACTAAGGCTCGAAAAGCTCGATAACAGCTCGAGCTCGGCTCGATATATATTTCGAGCTTGATTTTTAAGCTCGAGCTCGGGCTCGAACTCGATAAAAGCTCGGCTCGATCAAGCTCGAGTTGCTCGATAAAAGCTCGACTCGTTTGCAGCCCTACATACAGGTGACACTTTTGGGCTATGTACCTATGATGTATCATGTCTACCAAGTTAAAAAAAAAAAACTGAAAAAGATACAAGTCAAATGGGACAAAAGTCACTTAATTTTAAAGCTTCCTACAGTAAATTGAAAAGACTGGATTATTCTCATTGAAAAAGAGAGATTGTGTAACCATATTTTACATTAACTTTTTTATAGAATAGTTAAAAATTAGGACAAATAGTGTTTCCCATTTCAACATTTATAAAAAATTTAACAAGTTTTGACCCATAATTCAACCTGCCAGACCCACCCATTTTGCCACCTCTAACTTTATCAAATAATTTAGAAACAACGCACCATGGTCGCCTTCCATAGCAAAAGCTCCTTAATCTCCATTCGTATTTCCTCCACAACTGTCGAATACTTAGCAAGCTCAACATCAAGTTGAGGAATAACATCTCCTTGTCTCTTATTCAGTTCTTTAATGTAATTCTCCAATAATGATAAGTTTTTCTCGAGCAATCTGACCTTCTGCATCAATATCTTTAAAACGGCATCACCATGTATTCGTCCATTACCTTTTGCAACAAGTTCAGGTACTTTTGTTGAGGGTTTCTTCGCCACGTCATCATCAACCCTTTTACCATCTTCAACACCTTCCGTCACGTTCCTTTTTTCACCATCCACTTTTTCATTTTTAGACCCCGTAGTTTCGGTGGAAGCAGGACTTGAGGTTGAATTAATATTTTTTGATTCTTCTGAGGTCACGATAAGATCTTCAAGCATCCGTTCAATAGCATCTACACCATATACTTCAAATACATTTAACGTGCAGTAGAACTCCGACCCATAATGACTAACTATAGTCAACTTTAAATATCGAGCCCACTTGGGTTCAGGCAACTTAAAATACTGACGAAGTTTCACATTTTCAGCAACAAAAGTCCCAATCGGGTACCATGTTTCAGTCGGGAAGACCAAACTTCCCGACAATGAAAACTGCTTAAAATTAGAAGAATGGTGTTCGAAATTTGCAATCTTTACAGCATCCACTAAAGTCTCTTCTGCAAGCTCAATGATAACATATTTATCCACAACAGAACATGGATTTCTTAGATACTTATCATGATCTAAACCCAATATGTTACTTGCTCCATTTGCTTCTTTATTATGTGCCACAACTTTTGCACCTTTGGACGCAGATGCGTAATTGTACTCTGTCCCATCCGCCTCAAGCCTGTGGGCAATGTTCAGTAACCCACTCGGCGCACCACTTGACCCATTATCTTGTTTTGTAATGTTTCTAAACTCGTCAAGATTAGGATACGTGTGATGGGTCCTATCATTTTGTAAATCATCTTGAATTTCTCGCTCACAAACTAACTCAGAGTAACCTAAAACTTTCGAAACTACTTCTTCAACTGGACTTGTTCCCTGACTAGAGTTTTTTTCAGTATCTACAAAGTTACAATCCTGAGATGTAACATCGTTCGACTTCCCAGACACATTGAAATCTACATGCACACTACTTGTATGATTTTGTTCATCGATATACTGATATGTAGTACTAGTAGTGGTATTAGTATCACTAAAGGTCCTATTATGTGCATCTACATTCCCTGAAAGATTAAATTGTAGAAATAAACAGCATTAAATATCATTCTTAAAAACCATAATATGAAAACCCTAGAAAATAAAAAATATTTTAAAAAACTAAGAATTAAAATAATGAGCATATTACTTTTAACCCCAAATCAACAAATGGGTATCTGTGAAAACATACAATTAGGCAATATCACACACCTATACATACATAAGTAATAATATTATGAAATGGGGGTTTCAATTTATCGTAAAACCTAGAATCATACACCACAAATAGAAGATAGAAAACAGAACAAATACAAACCTTGGTTGTTGCCATGATTGAAGCCGAGTGTAGAGAGGAATAGCAGAAAAAGGAACCAAAATGAGATCATTAATAGCAAATAGAGCTTTTAATAGCTCTTGTATCATGAAATTAATTGTGATTATTGGCGTGTAAATTGAAATATAATCACCATCAATAACAAGAGTGCACATTGATTTAACACATGAAACGTTTACTCTGTTTTTTAGGGTTTAAAAGAAAAGGGCTACTGTGTTTAATACACAGATAATAATAACATTGCTCTGCTTATGTTTCTGGTTAGGATCATCTCTTCCGACTCACTTTATTGGTTTAATGACTTAATTAAGAATTAATCGGTTTAATGGCTTATCAATTAAAAATTGACGATGAAGAATTGGATGACATATTTTATGTGTTAGAATGATGACACGTTATGTCTACCCCCAAAATTTACAAGGGTGCAAAGTGGAAACTAATACGCTTTTGGGTTTATTTTTCTTCAACCCCCTCATCTTTCCAAGAACTTATATTTGCTTCCCAAAACCTATTTTACAAAACCACCCAAGTGGAGGAGTAACATTTTGACCAAGAATTGATTAGTTGTTTCCATGAATCTCTAGGCATTTATCTGGTAAATTCAGAAGTTTTCACATGAACATTACAAAAGTTGTGTCAACCATCGCTTGTGAAAGACTTTCTTACATTATGCCGGTATGCCCCTCTTATACTATGCATAACATCTTCTGTTAAGATGATAATGATGAAAAAGAACACTTTCTAACCCATCGTCATTTACAGATTTACTAATCATTAGTAACGACTTCAATATGTTTCAACTGTCATCTGTGAAGGCTCAATGTTAATGGTAATCATATTGAGTAATTATTATACATGTCAATTGTCAAATAAAGAGCACTTTTTGCAATAAAGAACGATCAACTATACGGGTATGAGTAATCATTGTGTGGCTACTTGTATTGGGTTTGGGTAACATTATCCCTGTCAAGTTTCATCCAACATAATTCATACAATTTTTTCCAGGGTACCGTCCCCTTTATATATATAAAAAAAAAACATAATTCATGCAAACATTTAGCATACAACTCTTAAAAGGTCCAATTAGGCAGTGATATTTAATGTTAGCCATTACAAACAGCCATTTTGCATTGACTATTACCCTTTTACTTAACCGGTTCAACCACTCTTTGGACATGCCTTCATCTTTCTAGTTAAGTGATCCAGCCATCCAGGCAACAGTCCCAACCAATTTTTCATCACAAGAGTCAAGTCCACTTCGTGTATGACCTTTCACCGGCCCTTTTGGACCTAAATCTGACCCACCATCCCTCAGTCATTATCGCATTTGCAGGGGTGATATATCAATTATCTCCTTCCATTAAGAATAGATCAATGAGTGAAAAGAAAGATGCGATAACTAAGAGGCTGCAAGTAAATCATAAAGTTTAAGGGAGGAACCACATGAATAATCAGGTCAACAACCATTTTGATTGGAAAAGGCTATTAATTAACAAGCAAGAAAGATACGACAATCATCCATTCAGACGTAGAACTTAAAAGTTTCAACATTCAATTTATGTCTAATTGAAGAAAGCAAGTTTATTTATCAAAAAGAAGCTTATGATCCTCACTTTCATATTAAGAAAGCATAACGTAAGTTACATAATTTTCCTACATAGTCTCAAAAATGTGTGAACCGAAACTTCACACACCTCAAACATGATCTTTTCATTTAAAAATGCTCTGCACTCAAATACTTATCGCTGTGCATTGAAAAGGGCTCTGCTAATGATACCAGTAGCCTCAATATAGCGATCCACACACCTGGAGATGCAACTACTTTCTCCACCGCTCAAACTGCTGCCTGGTTTAGTGATACACTTATCGAAGCACTTCCCCCTCACCGTCTGTATCCCACATCAATTAAAACCAATGTTAGAATTCTGAGAAAACAAAAAGGCATAAAAAGCAAAACATAATTGATCTTTAAAATTTGACAACGCAATGTTTTAGTGCTGGTGTAGACTTCTTGAAATTCTTCAGTTTACCCAAATTTAAAAAACTAGGTTCAATAACAAAGATGTTAAGCTAGGTTGATGTAGTTTACAACAACAGCCTCAGGCAATTCTATCAAGACAAGTATCCTTATTGCAATACTTTATCTTCATAAATATAAAAAATGAAGCTAGTTTTACTTTACGGGCTATATCCCCTAGGAAGCCACTCAAAGGAAAGCAAATGACTTAACATTACTTGGCATGTAAACTATGTTACTCCAAAATCCTAGATTTACAAGCCAAAAAGGCTAATGAAACCCCGCCTCACGAAAATGGCAATGCAACCAGCATTATATTTTCAGAAAAGAAAACATGCCTTCCACAAAAAGCTTAAGCGACAATAACGTTGTAGCGGTAGTAGTAGTGATGCTACTAGTTCATAAACACATCCTATTCATCAATTGACATTACTGTACAACATTTCCTTGATTGCATAACACCTCTGATTACCTATCTGCAAAGTTTTGTCCCTAACTAAAGTGACAATATCTTCTTTTAAACTACTAACATTTGATGATTTAATCAAATTGCTTGTCAGCATATAAACTGATTTCTTGATTTTATAAACATAAAACACCTCAAATATTCTAATTGTATGTACCAGATCTAGGTTTTAACATCGCCTAATATCAGTCAATTTAGCAATTATCAAACAAATTAACAACAATACAACAAATATACTTTCCTTACTACTCCGTATATATCTAAATTCGTAACAATACATATACATAGATATTTAGATTAGATATACAGATTGAGAGATATACCTCAAGGAATTCCTCAGCGTAAGCCTGGGCGAGTTGAACCTTAAGTTGATCCATGAAGTCTTCTGCGGACATCTGAGATGACGGTGATGAACTTGACGGAGAAGAGAAAGAATCCATTTGTTTGTGTGTGTGTTTCGTTTTTTTATCTCCGATGTCTTTATTTTCCTGCAAAAGATGTATAAACCCTAGTTTTGTGGGTGAGTCGGTAGTCTTGTTTTATGGTACCTAAAACCCTGCTTTTGTTTTACGTTTAACACCCTCTATTATGCTGGACTGACGATTTTAGCCTGTTTTACTGTGCAATATGACCCATTCAACATTTTAAACAGGATTTAAGCCTTTTTAACCAAGAAACTGTGTATAACTGTATATTGCCTGTGAACTACAGTAATTTTTTAATCCGCAAATCATTTACATTTACTGTGTATGCGGTAAGGCTGGTGACAAATACAAAACATCTCTTGATTCATACACCATCTTTTACGCATTCTGAATCAGTACTGTACAACATTACGATGCATGATTTTTGTGTATGCGGTAAATGACACCAAAAGTCAATCAATTACAATCATCATTTACAATACTCTAAATATTGAGTCTTGGTATAATTATGATTGTTTAAAGAGAAATTTACTGTACAAGACCATTCAACGCAATGATTTTACTAAATGGACCATGTCAGGAAATTTTTTCCATTCTAAACCAAGGTTTCGCCGAATGCACTTTTTCCTTCGGCGATCGGCGATATTTGGTGATACTTCATCCTCTAGCGACACGTGGCACCTTCTTTTCTCCGGAAATGAAAAATATCGCCGGGCCCATAAACTTCGCCTACCCGACACCTGTAATTCAAAAATCGCCAAATTGTGTAAATCATTCGGCGATCACCGATATTTTTGAAAAATCAATTTTCGAGCCCAAGACCCTTCTTCTTCCGTGTCTATCTGTCTTTCCCATTCAATTTCAGTCCGACGATTTCCCTTCCGATGAGTTTCTCCCCTGAAAAACGATTTGCCTTCCGTCGATTTCCGGCGACTCACCTCCGTACGGCGATACATCCCACACGATACCACATTAAGAATTCGTCGTTTTTTTCCTGGGTTTGGGGTTAGGGCAGCGCCAGAGGCACGGTTTGAGAGAGCGGTGTTAGTTTGTTTAGTGACCGGCGTCGGTGGTTAAGATTTGGAGATTCGTTAGTATTTTTTGGCGATTTGCAGCGGTGGTTGAGACTGGTGTTTCTCACTTCCGGCAGCGGCGACAACCACTCAATAGCAGGTAACAAATGAGTACCTTTTTCCCCCATAAGTTAGGATTGCTAAATACGATAACGATTTATGGACTATATGTTTTGTTAGACTCATTAGTCACGATATCAGTAATGTTATCAATCAAAGAATATGGTGCATAGCTTGCTGTTTGGATTAATGGTGATGCTGTTTGTTTCAGTATGTTAGGTCGGACTAATTAGTTTTAGCATGTTAGCAAACTGATGATGATGCTTATGGTTTTGTAATAAACCCTCTTTTTCATCCTATTATCTTTGTACTCAACCAGAAAAGAGATTCACTATACATCTCATATTCCTAGTGAAGAAGACCTAATTATTAGCATCTCCTAGAAACAACCCTCATCTGCAACATGAAATACAAAGTTAGTATTTTTTTAAAGAGAGAGGAAATTAATAGATATACTCTTAATATTAAGAGTGTCATACATCATGTTAGAATAAATAAAATAATATAAGACACTTTATTGCGTCGTGAAACTGATGGTGCATATAGATGTTTGAAATAGAGTTGGAATATGATTGCATACCACCACCGCCATCATCCTTCTGGTTGTAATCATCCTCATCGTCATCACAAAAATTTATTACACTAAATTCATATGCAACATTAATAAGACTGAGGTCCTAGATTGCACTAATTAAATTAAAAATATATAAATACATAGATAACAATCATATATTACAGGATTACACTATAGAGGTAGCAACAAGCTAGTTGAGTCCAGTAACTAAAAGTGGTCACAAGCTGGTACTGAGCAGCCAGATATATTAATATATGCTTTCGAATAGAAGTTCATATCATTGAGTCTAGGCTAATAGCTAAAAAGTTCTAAATGAAGTCCTATAGGTGGCAATTTAATTTGGGTTGTACTTGATTGAGAATCGATTAAATGGGATGAATTTAAAAATTATCTGCAATATAATGGTTCAAGTGAGACAGTTTGTTTAAACCGGTCAAAAGTCATTAAACATGTTTTCAAATGTTTATGACGTCTAGAGTTACAGAATATTAGTTCCTTACATGCTACATACTAGAGTTACAGAATATTAGAATGCCATGCTTTTTCTCACATATACGTTCATTTTCTTATTACTTGCATATATTACTTAATAACACCAACTTTATAATTGTTTTTCTCACATAGTGCGAAAGAAGTTGAAATAAATAATACGTTGCTACCCAAGTTCACAAGCACCCTTTAAGAACTTTTAATCTCGACAAGAAAAATTACCTGAGATCCTCGATCTAGCTTCTCAAAGATATCCAACCTCTGTAGGTCTGCCCAAACAATAACATAATTAGGTTAGTGGCTTGAATCCGAGATTAGAATGACTGTTTTGTCTAATCACCATGCAGCTAAATTTCAAATGTCTATCAAACCTGACTGGGGATCCCAGCGGATCTTCTTGCTATGCCTCACATTCCTTGAAACTATACTTAAAAAACAATCAAGTATACTAGTAGTGTTTAATAGTATAAGGTATAAAGTACTTCTCTTGTTTGTGTGACTTTCAGGCTTAACAGATACTTTGTTTATATTTAATAATACTATCGTAATTAACAGTTCAATGCAGTGATATGTAATATACCACACACTCAAAGAGATCGAAACACATAAGTAGAATATTACATCTTAGGGCTAATTAACCCAGACCCACGTCAAACTCAATGTTTGATTTCAGTAGACTAATCGACCCAACGATAAATCGCTCAGTCCTGATATGACGATTTACAAAACGGTCACTATGTGACAACCATCTAGTCCCGAATGGACTACGACGTAAACGGTTACCTAGTAACCACAAAATAATCATACTCCAAACAAACAATACGGTCAGAATGTGACTACAACGATAAACCGCGACACAGTCATGGATTGACTGCCCTTCAACCCCGTTATAAGACATGATATGTCTAATACCTACTCGATAAATTCCTCATACGTACATTGCTCCCCAGACTCCACGCGACCACAGCTTCACACGAAATTTCGGGACGAAATTTTATTAACATGGGGAGAATGTAACACCTCGTCAAAAAGTCAAATTTTCGCGCCAACTTTAAACTCTAAATAATTACATTTTAAGATTCAAGTGGAACATTTTTACTAAAAATATTTACAAATTGATGTAAACAAAATCATAGATTTAAAATATCAAGCATTCGAAAACGTAAGTCGTTTTAATTCAAAACGCATCTTAATTATTCGTGACCGCTCGAAAAACAAACAATTAAACTTCCTTTCAAAATAGTATTTTTATAAAATACTTTCACTAATAAACATTTCAAGATAATATAAATAAATTTTAGAATTTAAAATATTATTTTAAATTACATCGGACAAATTAAACACGGATATTTTGTACTGTGGTTGGAGACCATAGTCCACGCAATGGGGATCTGAGTTTGACAAAACCCAAATCCCCTCCCCATTTCATCTCATTTCCATCATCTTCTTCTCTTTCTCCATCTCATTTTCTCTCTAAAAATAACCACCACCAATCACCGCCACCACCACCGGACTCCACCGCCACCACCATCAACATACATTTTCGGAATCACCATTAAGAGAGGAACAACATTAACAAAGGCAACACCCTCGTTTTCTTCCTCGTTTGGCCTCGATTTGCAATCGTAAGAAATTTCTAAATTTTTAGATTTAATCATTTTGGTGTAATGTTTTGGTGTAATAATGTTTATACAACTTAGTTATAACCTAAACAACAAAGAAAACATGATTTTACAGCTTAAAAATGCGTTTGATTTGTGATTTTGATCGGAAAAAAAACGCGTCAGTCGCTGAATTTTGGGCTGGTGTTCATCTTTGCGACACAACGTTTGTGTCGCATGTTGTGTCGCATAACTCCGTTTGTGTCGTATCTTATGTCGTACGCTATGTCGCATCTTGTGTCGTAAACCTTATACGACATAACCCTTATGTCGCTGTTAAATCAGCATCGCAAGCTTTTGCGACACAACCACTGTGTCGCAGAGCTCTTGTGTCGCACTTTATGCGACACAACCCTTGTGTCGCATGACCAACTTTTGTGTCGCAAGTTATGTCGCAGAAAACAGAAAACAGCCACATCTTTCTAAGTGTCGGGAAACGTTTTCAAATGACAATTTAAATATGATACGACTTATACTCAAAACAAATATACTTTATAAAGTATACGAAAGCTCAAACCTAATAATAATATGAATTATTATTACGAATCATCAATAACGAACCGCACTTACAAACATACGAAATCTCTCGTGTTTAGGACACTAGGAGATTATACTTGGCACGACTCGTTACACTAGGACGCTAGCTTCTCAGGTGAGTTTCATAGCCCCACTCTTTCAACTGTTTTACTGTTTTCGGGGTGAAACACATGCTCAATAACCGTTTTCGAATTTTATTAATAACCTTTTATAATTCATACTTGATTATATCACTGTAGGTAATACGAGATGTATACTACTTAGGATTACACCCACCATACGACTTTAGAACAATACCAATACATAACCTAGGAAGGTTACAATTATGATTAGCTATGTCCTGAATAAGGACCATTATTTCATAACCTAATTTGGGGTATCAGCTTAGTTGACTATATTGTCGCGGGACAATCTTATCAAACACATTAGGGCTAGTTAGTTTTAACCACACTGGACACTACTTAAACAATCACAGGATTAGTTCCCCTTTTTAGGAACTGATGTGGCCTATACAAATCAGGAACCTCAACATACTTGCTAGACTGAGGCTGGAGGTATACAATAGTAACATACGAAACAAATAGGTAATGATTAGTCATACCTAACATTTTGAGTTACAACAAACAGTTAAGTACTTATACACATATTTAGATTCCACCGAGTAACGCCATGCGTGGCATGACTGTCATACGTGTTTGCTGACCTGACGAATATATATACATACTACTATATATATCTATATGCTTGCATACCATCTGGGGTACGTGGTACCATTTACAACATTACACATGTATATTAGTATACATATAATTACACGATCTACTTAGTCAGGCATGTCATAGTACTGCTGGCTCTCAAACAACTTAGTCGGGCATGTCGTCGTACTGCCGGCTCAATTACACATTGCTTGCGAGCAATCCAAAACGATGCCGCGGTATTGCAGCTGGCACCAAACGATGCCACGGTAAAGTGGGCACAAAACGAAACCACGGTATTGCAGTGGGCACAATTTCAACACAATCATTGGATCAGCGAGTTATACTCGGGATTCACAATAAGTTAACGGGTCGGTGGAGTTCCCACGCGAGGCCGTTAGCTCAAACATGTTCAGGTTAGCTCATGCTAGCCGGGTAAACGAACATACAACAATAGTCCGTGGGATTACGATTACGTTGCTGGATGCAACACGCTATCAAATATTACTCAACATCATATGACGTGGTCATACATTACTTGATTTCAAACTTAGGCAGGTATTGCCTTACCCTGTTAAATTTACGTAATACCAGAAAGGTATTCAGGCTTGAAGAGCCTCAATTATTAGGTACTTAGGTACATATCTCTATTACTTAGGTATTAGATACCTCATCTATCGTATACACATTAGTATTACAAAACTCCAACATAATACAAATCAGAATCGTGGATTCTGAACTACTTTTCAAAACACACTGAATTTACATTTTACGTTTCCAACTAACTATCCTATGAACTCACCAGCTTTATAGCTGACCTGTTTTAGCATGTGTTCTCAGGTGCCCTGGAGGATTAGGATTACTACAAGATTATGCTAGCTCGAGTCGCATGATTTCAAACATTTGGGACAACTCTGCAATGGCTTTTATATTTTCCAAATATGTATTTGGAAGTTATCGTTAAACTTATAACATTGTAAACGTTTTATTTTGGAAATGTATAACTATTTTCAAACGTCTCATTTAGAGTCGTTCACTATGTATCTTTGTGCTTGTGATATTTGATTTGGTAACACCCGATCCGACCGCTTCCGCAACCCGAAATTTGAGGGTGTTACAGATTGGTATCAGAGTCTAAGGTTATAGTGAACTAGGTTGCATTTAGTGGGCCTAGACTATGACCGTTAGGCAGTATTCCTAATTTGGTATAACTGGTTCAGGGATTACATCATACGAGTTTAATTTAACATAGTGTAGCTAACTATGTACAATTAAACAAAGATGATGAAAGATCTGAAAGGGGTTATATTAGAGAGGGAATGCACTAGTTGACTCTGATTGTTTTGTGCTAGACACCCTAGGCTATTATATGTACTGTAGGTATATATGAATAGACCTTACATGTGTACTATTTCTACGTATCTATATATACTGAGTATATATAACACAATTCCGCTGTACCATCATATACTTACAAAGAGGCACATCGCCGTCTTCCTCACCATCACGACTCAACACTATCTCCCTATGTACGCATAAGAAAATGTCACACTTACCGCTGAACCTCGGGAATGAGGTATAAGCATTATCTATAGGGATGGAAACCCACACATGCTAAACGTCCATGAAATTTAAAACAAACTGACAACTTTTCAATCTTGACTATAAGGGTCACCATTGGATTAGCAATGACTAAGTCCACAAAAATTATCAAAATAACAACTTGATCATTTTGATCATCACAAGACAATACCCCGGTGTTAGCCTTCGTGCTACAATTTGGAAATTTCGAAACATCAACACAATCGATGGCCTTAGGGCTACACTCAAACAACTCACAACACTTGGTGCTGCGTTACACGGTATGTTGATACCACAATTCGGCACGTTAGTGCAACACTCACAGTATGTTTATACTGCATTTGGCACATTAGTGCTACATTCACAGTACATGGGTACTGCAATTACGGTGCCGCGGGCACTTCATTACGGCACGTGGTGCTGCATTTCATAGTACTTCGGTACTACAATCACAATACATTGGTATTTCAATTACTGTGCTGATAGCACTGCATTACAGTACGTTGTTACTACACTCCGGTGCTTTAGGCACTGCATTTTAGCACTTGGTGCTACTCTCTATATGCATGTAGACTTGTTATAGTTACATGTACGAATTATATATACATATGCACTTACTTGATTGGGCCCGAGGTGCCGCACCTGACTTTTACTACGAACGTATACTTGTATAGTTATGTGTACACCATATATGTATATATGACTACCCTACTGGACACAAGGTGTCTCACTCGATTACTTTGCGTATGAACACTCGCTATAGGCACTTGTACCCTTATACGCATACACGATTACCTTACTGGGCACGAAGTGTCACACCACGACTACTCAGGCATGTGATGCCTCATTCGATGAATACACTCTAATTTATTGGGATTACATCTATAGTACCTTAGTACTACATTATAGTCTGATAGACTACGACAATACCATAGTTCTGGTCGAACTATATATAATACACAACTAGGTCGTTAGTACGACTACATATTTAAAAATTCCAAAGTCCGAGGACTTTCATACAGACACCTTAGGTGGTTTCTGGATCACCATCACTTTTACATCCGAGCGCACAACTATAAAAATCAAATCTTTGAATAAAAATCTCACACTTTGTCATTTCATTCTTGTTCAAGAATCATGCCTCCTAGACGACAAATTTTCACTCAAGCTGAGCACGATCAAATCATTAATCAAGCAGTGACTGCGACCCTAGCTGCTCGGAACCAAGCAAAGCCTTGCACTTTTAGGGATTTCCTGAGGTGCGAACCACCAAACTTCGTTGGTACTGAAGGAGCTGTCGGATTAATTCGATGGTTCGAGAAAATGGAATCTATTTTCCGCATGTGCAACTGCCCCGACGACTGCAAAGTCTTGTACGCCACATACACCCTCCAGGATGATGCCTCTACCTGGTGGAATTTTCACGCCCGAACTGTAGGAATCGACGCTGCTCACGAACTTCCGTGGGAGGACCTTAAACGAATCATGAATGACAAGTATTGCCCCATCGAAGTACTTCACAAACTTGAAGACGAACTTTGGCACCTCACCGTAAAAGACAACGACATCGAAACATATACCAATCGTTTCCAATAACTAGCACACCTTTGCCCAACCATAGTAAACCCTGAACCCCAACGAATCGTAAAGTACATAAGGGGACTTCCGAAGCAAATTGAAGGATTGGTCACAGCCTCGAAACCTGTCACTATAGACGATGCTGTTCGCATGGCCCACAGACTCATGGCACAGGTGGTTCGACGCGGGCCACCTGCAACGGAAAACAATCAAGAAAAAGGGAATGGAAGTTCCAGCTCTAGCCAAAATCCAACGAATCAACCTGAACCCTTGAGGTCCTATGCTGTCGAACCCAATGAAAGACAAGGCTATGCGGGTAACAAACCATTTTGTCACGGCTGTAAACGTCATCATGACGGATTATGCGGATTACCCTGTGAAATGTGCCAACGATATGGTCACGTAATCCGGAACTGCAGAGTTCCGGCCAATCCCGACTCTCGAAGGATATGCTTCAAATGTAAGGAACCCGGTCATTACAAGAAGGACTGCCCAAAAAGACGCAAAATTCACTTAATCGACTCCGAGTAAATCAAATAAATCTCCAACAATAATGTAAGTACAATTTCTCCTCGAAAACATAACCCTTCAATTATAGATTCGCTAAACGTGTACTTATTGTCCCCGATATCATTTTATCAAACTAATGTTGATTACATCTTAGGGCTAATTAACCCAGACCCACGTCAAACTCAATGTTTGCTTTCAGTAGACTAATCGACCCAACGATAAATCGCTCAGTCCTGATATGACGATTTACAAAACGGTCACTATGTGAAAACCATCTAGTCCCGAATGGACTACGACGTAAACGGTTACCTAGTAACCACAAATTAATCATACTCCAAACAAACAATACGGTCAGAATGTGACTACAACGATAAACCGCGACACAGTCATGGATTGACTGCCCTTCAACCCCGTTATAAGACATGATATGTCTAATACCTACTCGATAAATTCCTCATACGTACATTGCTCCCCAGACTCCACGCGACCACGGCTTCACACGAAATTTCGGGACGAAATTTTATTAACAAGGGGATAATGTAACACCTCGTCAAAAAGTCAAATTTTCGCGCCAACTTTAAACTCTAAATAATTACATTTTAAGATTCAAGTGGAACATTTTTACTAAAAATACTTACAAATTGATCTAAACAAAATCATAGATTTAAAATATCAAGCATTCGAAAACGTAAGTCGTTTTAATTCAAAACGCATCTTAATTATTCGTGACCGCTCGAAAAACAAACAATTAAACTTCCTTTCAAAATAGTATTTTTATAAAATACTTTCACTAATAAACATTTCAAGATAATATAAATAAATTTTAGAATTTAAAATATTATTTTAAATTACATCGGACAAATTAAACACGGATCTTTTGTACTGTGGTTGGAGACCACAGTCCACGCAATGGGGATCTGAGTTTGACAAAACCCAAATCCCCTCCCCATTTCATCTCATTTCCATCATCTTCTTCCCTTTCTCCATCTCATTTTCTCTCTAAAAATAACCACCACCAATCACCGCCACCACCACCGGACTCCACCGCCACCACCATCAACATAGATTTTCGGAATCACCATTAAGATAGGAACAACATTAACAAAGGCAACACCCTCATTTTCTTCCTCGTTTGGCCTCGATTTGCAATCGTAAGAAATTTCTAAATTTTTAGATTTAATCATTTTGGTGTAATAATGTTTATACAACTTAGTTATAACCTAAACAACAAAGAAAACATGATTTTACAGCTTAAAAATGCGTTTGATTTGTGATTTTGATCGGAAAAAAACGCGTCAGTCGCTGGATTCTGGGCTGGTGTTCATCTTTGCGACACAACGCTTGTGTCGCATGTTGTGTCGCATAACTCCGTTTGTGTCGTATCTTATGTCGTACGCTATGTCGCATCTTGTGTTGTAAACCTTATACGACATAACCCTTATGTCGCTGTTAAATCAGCATCGCAAGCTTTTGCGACACAACCAATGTGTCGCAGAGCTCTTGTGTCGCACTTTATGCGACACAACCCTTGTGTCGCATGACCAACTTTTGTGTCGCAAGTTATGTCGCAGAAAACAGAAAACAGCCACATCTTTCTAAGTGTCGGGAAACGTTTTCAAATGACAATTTAAATATGATACGACTTATACTCAAAACAAATATACTTTATAAAGTATACGAAAGCTTAAACCTAATAATAATATGAATTATTATTACGAATCATCAATAACGAACCGCACTTACAAACATACGAAATCTCTCGTGTTTAGGACACTAGGAGATTATACTTGGCACGACTCGTTACACTAGGACGCTAGCTTCTCAGGTGAGTTTCATAGCCCCACTCTTTCAACTGTTTTACTGTTTTCGGGGTGAAACACATGCTCAATAACCGTTTTCGAATTTTATTAATAACCTTTTATAATTCATACTTGATTATATCACTGTAGGTAATACGAGATGTGTACTACTTAGGATTACACCCACCATACGACTTTAGAACAATACCAATACATAACCTAGGAAGGTTACAATTATGATTAGCTATGTCCTGAATAAGGACCATTATTTCATAACCTAATTTGGGGTATCAGCTTAGTTGACTATATTGTCGCGGGACAATCTTATCAAACACATTAGGGCTGGTTAGTTTTAACCACACTGGACACTACTTAAACAATCACAGGATTAGTTCCCCTTTTTAGGAACTGATGTGGCCCATACAAATCAGGAACCTCAACATACTTGCTAGACTGAGGCTGGAGGTATACAATAGTAACATACGAAACAAATAGGTAATGATTAGTCATACCTAACATTTTGAGTTACAACAAACAGTTAAGTACTTATACACATATTTAGATTCCACCGAGTAACGCCATGCGTGGCATGACTGTCATATGTGTTTGCTGACCTGACGAATATATATACATACTACTATATATATCTATATGCTTGCATACCATCTGGGGTACGTGGTACCATTTACAACATTACACATGTATATTAGTATACATATAATTACACGATCTACTTAGTCAGGCATGTCGTAGTACTGCTGGCTCTCAAACAACTTAGTCGGGCATGTCGTCGTACTGCCGTCTCAATTACACATTGCTTGCGAGCAATCCAAAAACGATGCCGCGGTATTGCAGCTGGCACCAAACGATGTCACGGTAAAGTTGGCACAAAACGAAATCACGGTATTACAGTGGGCACAATTTCAACACAATCATTGGATCAGCGAGTTATACTCGGGATTCACAATAAGTTAACGGGTCGGTGGAGTTCCCACGCGATGCCGTTAGCTCAAACATGTTCGGGTTAGCTCTTGCTAGCCTGGTAAACGAACATACAACAATAGTCCGTGGGATTACGATTACGTTGCTGGATGCAACACGCTATCAAATATTACTCAACATCATATGACGTGGTCATACATTACTTGATTTCAAACTTAGGCAGGTATTGCCTTACCCTGTTAAATTTACGTAATACCAGAAAGGTATTCAGGCTTGAAGAGCCTCAATTATTAGGTACTTAGGTATATATCTCTATTACTTAGGTATTAGATACCTCGTCTATCGTATACACATTAGTATTACAAAACTCTAACATAATACAAATCAGAATCGTGGATTCTGAACTACTTTTCAAAACACACTGGATTTACATTTTACGTTTACAACTAACTATCCTATGAACTCACCAACTTTATAGCTGACCTGTTTTAGCATGTGTTCTCAGGTGCCCTGCAGGATTAGGATTACTACAAGATTATGCTAGCTCGAGTCGCATGATTTCAAACATTTGGGACAACTCTGCAATGGCTTTTATATTTTCCAAATATGTATTTGGAAGTTATCGTTAAACTTATAACGTTGTAAATGTTTTATTTTGGAAATGTATAACTATTTTCAAACGTCTCATTTAGAGTCGTTCACTATGTATCTTTGTGCTTGTGATATTTGATTTGGTAACACCCGATCCGACCGCTTCCGCAACCCGAAATTTGAGGGTGTTACAGCTAGCAAGGGTTGCTTCAAGGCTGAAGCACAAGATAATATGCCTCCTCCACCACCACCGCATCGTCGTGGGCACCGACCACAGAATAGGGGCGAGGTTGTTGATGCTGCTGCCAGTGCCGCGATGCCTCCGCCACCGCCGCCTTCAACGGTACAACGGCCACAGGTTATGTCGCTAGAGGAACGTTATATTCAGTTACATGAGGGATACATGGAGCTGCGAGCAGCTGTTTCGCAGTCCAATGAGCGTTGGTTTTTGGTAGAGGGGCGTTGTTTGAGGTTAGAGGAGCAGGCTGGTTTTAATTATTTATTACCTTGTTATCGTTTAAAAGTTTGTCATAATACAAAGTGATTATACAAGTTAATAAACATTTTATAATTGAATACAGGTTTTTCGTGGTCAGCAAAAAACAAAACCCGTTGTTGATCCTGATGTTGGAGATGTTGATCCTGCGAGCAACCTAAAATTGAATACCGAGAATAGTAACATTGACTTGAACTTGGATTTGTCCTTCTTATATGCGGATGACGACGTGCGTGTAAGTCACAAATAACAATGTTTACTTAATGATATTAATACCTTAGTACATGTTTTAGTAGTTACATTTCTTGTTATTTTTGTAGACCCTGGTTGTTCACGATGACACACAGACGTGTGGTAGCATCCTCTCTTTGTCCGAGGTACTTACGGCAGATGGTGATGAACTTGAAAGAAACAAACTCGACAGCATGATGGCCTCATTTCAGAATACAATGGTAATGTGCTTTGAACTGAAGTTGCAATTGTTTTTGTTTTTAATGCTAGGACGCATGTTATACGTAAGTCTGTTTTTTAATTTGACCCATAGATTGCGTCGTAGCATTATATTTTGAGATCAACATAAATTAGTTTGTATGATCCTACGTACAAGCACTTATTGGGATCAACTAGTACCGCTTGTCAAAATCTGTTTTGTAATTTGTTTTTGTTATGACACTGGCAGGTTGGCGATGGTCTTGATATGCAAGACCCGCACACAAACATGGTCCAGACACCACCCCCGGATGTTACACCCCTTGGAGTTGATGACAATGAAGCTGAGGAGGTTAGCATGTTTTACCAACATAATGCTGATGATAATATATTAGGAGTAGTAATACTTTTTATATTGAACGTGTTTGTCCAATTGAGTTGTAATTGTATACGACAATTCCGAATATAGTTATTGTAAGTTGATATCCTCTACATTGCGTCCTAGCATTATATTTTGAGATCAGCCTCATAATTAAGAATTTATGATCCTACGTACAAGCACTTATTGGGATCAACCAGAACCGCTTGTCAAAGTCTGTTTTGTAATTTGTTTATGTTATGACACTTGCAGGCTGGCGATGGTCTTGATATGCAAGACCCGCACACAAACATGGTCCAGACACCACCCATGGATGTTACACCCCTCGCAGTTGATGACAATGAAGCTGAGGAGGTTAGCATGTTTTACCAACATAATGCTGATGATACTATATTAGTAGTAGTAATACTTTTTATATTGACCAATCAGACGAATTGAGTTGTAATTGTATCACGTGTTCCTAAATATAGGTATACAACAAACTACCAAGTAGAAGGCCGAAGAACAAATCTCGTTTCCTGAAATCACCGTTTGGTCCCCTACCAGACACGACTGAGGTTGCTAAACCTGTTAAGAGGACGAAGTGTGCAGTATCGCCGGTGCATACGATGACACTTGCTGATTATCTGGAGGTTAGTAGAATTCACCATGATTTCTCTTCAAATATATCATGTTATCTATGTATTACGCCGAAATTTGATAGTTAAATTAATGGGGCTGCATAAAATTAAACGCTTGTAAATCCTGTATTCAATTACTAAATAATTATTAGCACATTACATTAAAAATATCTTCTAAATAATTGAAAGTAGTTATAGTTATTTGATCTCTCAGCATCACCTAACTCCTTCATCCCTTGCAACTACCTTAAAAAACATGTCAACTGGACATGGACTAACAAAATGAATAATCATTTTTTGACCTTATAGGATGCGAAAGCCCAAAATATGAATGATGATTCCGTCTTGAAGGAGTCGGTGATACTTATTCAGGCTACCGACCAGGCGATAGGAACGAGTCGAAGGATCCGCCTGAAAGGACGTACACGCCAGAGTTGCTTCCATATAGGGCAGTTCCAATATGGGAGGAGGTACCATTGTAGTGTATTAGTTGTTTTAAATTTTATTTTATCATATCATTCCCCATACGATGGACGATAAAAATTTGACCTTAATATTGTGATAAATGTGTCGTTCTTATAGCATTTCATAAGACGGTATGGAAATTGGCATATCCCTATGATCGATCAGGACTTAGAAGATTGGCTAAAGTCGGATAAGTCAAAATCATTCAGCTGCTCAGTTCGTACCAAATTGAACCTGACTAAAAAGTTTTGGTATAGATTACTTTGTCGACCAGAACTGGTGGAGGAAACAGTAGGGGAGGAGAGGACAGAATATGGATGGCTTGACGATACTGTACGTACTTTCTAGCTTGAAACTTGTAAATACATTCGGCCTCTATTGATCCGTCTTAATATAGGTTTTAAAATTATACAATACACAGCATCTTCGATTGTGGATCAACTACCTGAACACACTTAGACCGGCAGATGCTGACTGGAGCGTTGTTGATCCTTTTTTCGCGGACTTTATAAGGCGGGAGGACCATCATGTTTTGACCTACTATTCCTAAGGTGTAGTCTTCCCGGGTAAATGGACAGACGTGAGGCGTGTAAGTGTATAGATTAAATTTTAAAAATACAATTCTGTTTAGGCGTGAAAATATTTTCGGGTCGGTTCGGTCGGGTCTCTGGTCTGTATTTAGTTTTGGTCTAGACGAGTCCGGTTGGGTGTCTTGGGAAAATGGGTCTAATGGGTCCGGGTCTAATGGGTTTGGGTCGAGGTTTTGGGCATTTTATAACAACATTTTTGTAATCGCGTGACATGTTAATTGCACTTCGGTAAATAAAGACAAAGACTAATCAACACAGTACACCCATCCGCATATAGCATATGATGTACATCACATGATGAGTCCATAAACAGACTGATGGAGAAATGAAACCCTAACAGAACCTCCATTTTAAAATTTAACCAACTAGACCCACATTTAACCAATGGGTCTCTTTTTGCTACCTCTAATTCTGTTGAACGTGTGTATATATTGAATGTCCTATAAATGTATAAATACTTGGTACACATATCTTTTCAGGTATTTATTACGGTAAATGAGACTGGAAGTCATTATTTGTAAGACCCCACTTTTAAAACAAACATATTATATAATTTATACGTTAGAAGCGCGTCCCAAAACATATACATATCCATTATTTACAAAACGAACCATATTAAACTTTTATCAACTTCTATTGTTACAAACCATACTACTAAATTCGGGTGTTATATTCAACTTTCCAAAACATTCTATTGTCAAAAGTCAGAGTTTGCGCCATTTTAGTCAAACACCCAGTCAACTTCTACTATCCGATCTACTTCATCAACTAACCAAAATCTGCAAAACATACAACAACGAGGGAATTAGCCTTTGCTAAGTGAATGGAACCGTAACCGACGGTTCAATCCATTTATAACAAATCTTACAACTGATAACTACAACGATTTAAACACATAAGCACATAACTACATGAGGATCGGCGGCTCCTGTATGCGATTCTCAGTATGCCACAACCACTGGGCGCCATGCCATTCCCAGTGATCTACCGATAGCCTGATTACTACTTTCACTGAATAGGCTAATCTTCAACTATGTGTATTCAAGTAACCTAGACAGCTACACAGTAGTAATCAAACCCAACCCGCACGCTGACCTCACTCCAATTCATCACAACAACTTGTCACATAAAGGCATATCATATG
The DNA here is from genome assembly GCA_949592205.1 of Helichrysum umbraculigerum. Lineage (NCBI taxonomy): Eukaryota > Viridiplantae > Streptophyta > Magnoliopsida > Asterales > Asteraceae > Helichrysum > Helichrysum umbraculigerum. The sequence continues at coordinate 12,251,334 of CATIUR010000004.1, read as the reverse complement.
CAGTTATGTAAACCAACTGAATAATTTTACAACTTGATCAAATCAACTAAATCAATATAATTAACAACTGAATGATTGAAAGTAACATGGCAATAACTACAACTGAAACTATCCTGATTTACCCGTTGTAACCAAACCCGTTACAACTGGGTTGAACCAAGGACTACAATTCCACTCACCAAGTATCGTCCGGTCACCAAACTCAGTGGTCTAATGTTACTGAGTGGCCGCCCGCTTATCTGAGAACACAACAATAACAAGTTAGTTTCTTGTTCCCTATCATAATTCACATCTTTCAACAACTATTGAACACCTATCAATTAATCATGCAATTAAAAACTAAAATTGCTGAAAACACCCAGAAGCCGCCGGCTTGGGCAGGGAAGCCGCCGGCTTGGCTAAGAAGCCGCCGGCTTGACACCCTGGCCCGCCGGGTGAATTACCATTTTCAACATCAGAACTTAAACCTCTTAAATAAGCCTCTACAAACCGCCGGTTAGGGTTATCAACCCGCCGGCTTCCCCATGAAGCCGCCGGCTTGGCTCCAGAAGCCGCCGGCTTCTGACCCTGGACCTGCAACTTTTTCAGCAAGAACACCATACGAGCAAAAATCCTAAAAATCACCAAACTAAGTTTCTCCATGCGATTTTACTCAGTAATTGACCACAAATTCGACCACAAACATACTACAACAATAATATAACAACAAATAACATTCAACAACTAGCTAGATTCAATCTCAACATATATCATCATCAATTTCATATATACATAAACCCTAACTAAAAATTGTTCTTACATGAAGAACCATCTCAATTTCGTATATATTATCAACATATAATCATCAATTATCACCCTACAATCATGTTCTAACTAAGTGCTAGCTTCAATTTCACATAAACCTTAATCATCAATAAAATGTTCAAGAACATCCAAAGTGAAGAACACTTACAAAGATGAAGTAATAAAGATGATAATGAACTAAGATGAATTCAAGCAAAATCTTCCCTTTTTAATCTTTCCTTCTTTTTGATTTATTTCTTTGAAAGAGGGAGTATGAGAGAGCTAGAGAGAGTTCAAGAACATTTGAGAATAGGTGATGAAATAAAAATGAGTCGGTCTTCACACCGCCCCATCATTTTATTATGTTCAATATTATACCCCTTCCTAACCTATTGTCTGGAACCAGAAAATACCCGCAAGTCAAAATATTTTATTTTACCGTCAACTTTAACTTTTTAAAACAAGTAACATTTCACTTGTCACAATAAAAACTGAGGCTCTTTTACTTGTTTATTTTCAAATAAACCAACCAAACTTAATAAAATACAATTTATTTTCGGGTCCAGAAACGGGATGTTACAAATCTTCTCCCCTTATAGGATTTCGTCCCCGAAATCCAACCACACCCAATTAAACTAAACATACTCAATTTTCCTATTAACATACAACTCTAATCACATTACTGTATGTTAAAAAAAATAAGCATAAGATATACCTGTTGCATCACTATCAAGTCCAAAAACATTCTCCGCCGTCATTTGAAAAGCCCTTCCTGTAGCCGGTGGAATCTTTCTCTTCTGTCCAACAGATGACGCAGAACCCGAGGCCACACTCCCAACCAAACCCGAACCTTGCATTGTCTTCTCCGGGCAGTTCAGTGATCTATGTCCTTCCTTTTTACAATTCCAACAAACAAACTGTGGAAAAGTACAATCCCGCATACCATGACCAAATACCCCACACTTAACACATCTCATAGTCTCTGAAGTACACGGACCAGAATGTTTCGACTTACAATTTACACACCATGGATTACTTCCCACCGAATCATCATTATAAACTACTCTTCTAGTCTGTCCTTTGTTTCCCGAAGAACTACTTTTAACCTGTGAGAAACTCTTTTCCTTGGTCGTTTTACCAGAAGCTCGCATGTCACTATCTACAGATCGGGCTAAAGTAAAAGCCTGTGTAAGAGTACCTGCCAATCTCACACTAGTTCGGTACTCCGGTGGTAAAGTTCCTACAAAGTGATTTATCCTCATCCTGTCATCTGGGACCCATTGTTGAACAAAACGTAACTTCTCAGTGAATTTATTAATGAGGTCATCCATCGACATTTGTTCAGTTAACTTCAAATCCATAAACTCTTGTCTAATTCTAAGCATATCAAACTCTGAACAAAACTGTCTACAAACCTCATTATGAAACTCTGCCCAGGTAATTCTCGATCTCTGCTCCTTTGTCAATTGCTCAGTTATAGAATCCCACCAATTCATCGCCTGTCCCTTCAGTAATTGCACAGCATAACCAACCTTTAATTCTTCTTCACACCGACACACTTCAAACTTTTTCTCCGTATCCCTCAACCAATTCAATGTTACTGTAGGATCATTGCCTCCTTCGAATTCCTTTGGACCACTTGCTTTAAATGTCTTAAAGGAACACAACTTACTTTGCGGTGGTGGTGAAGGAAACTGATATGCTTGCTGAGCTAACCTAGCTTGTTGTTCCAAGTATAACTGTTCTATCTTTTTAAGTCTTATCACATCATCTTCTAATTGCAACAAGTAATCCTCTTGACTAATTTCTTCCTGATTAACCTGTGTAGTACCAGCCTGCCCCTGATTATCATTCTGAGTATTCGAAGGTGGAACAACATTGTTGATCGGGTTCTCGTTATCTGTCATGCCTGTACTCACAATCAAAACACAACTTGCAACTTGTTAATCGTTAGCATTCACTATACTAATCAATCCCCAATCCCAAAGCTAATCCCACTTACCGAAATGTTTGACTAACACCGACTAGATTTGGGATTGAACATTTACAAATGCCCAATTCGCCCAAACCTATGCTCTGATACCAACTTGTAAGACCCCACTTTTAAAACAAACATATTATATAATTTATACGTTAGAAGCGCGTCCCAAAACATATACATATCCATTATTTACAAAACGAACCATATTAAACTTTTATCAACTTCTATTGTTACAAACCATACTACTAAATTCGGGTGTTATATTCAACTTTCCAAAACATTCTATTGTCAAAAGTCAGAGTTTGCGCCATTTTAGTCAAACACCCAGTCAACTTCTACTATCCGATCTACTTCATCAACTAACCAAAATCTGCAAAACATACAACAACGAGGGAATTAGCCTTTGCTAAGTGAATGGAACCGTAACCGACGGTTCAATCCATTTATAACAAATCTTACAACTGATAACTACAACGATTTAAACACATAAGCACATAACTACATGAGGATCGGCGGCTCCTGTATGCGATTCTCAGTATGCCACAACCACTGGGCGCCATGCCATTCCCAGTGATCTACCGATAGCCTGATTACTACTTTCACTGAATAGGCTAATCTTCAACTATGTGTATTCAAGTAACCTAGACAGCTACACAGTAGTAATCAAACCCAACCCGCACGCTGACCTCACTCCAATTCATCACAACAACTTGTCACATAAAGGCATATCATATGCAGTTATGTAAACCAACTGAATAATTTTACAACTTGATCAAATCAACTAAATCAATATAATTAACAACTGAATGATTGAAAGTAACATGGCAATAACTACAACTGAAACTATCCTGATTTACCCGTTGTAACCAAACCCGTTACAACTGGGTTGAACCGAGGACTACAATTCCACTCACCAAGTATCGTCCGGTCACCAAACTCAGTGGTCTAATGTTACTGAGTGGCCGCCCGCTTATCTGAGAACACAACAATAACAAGTTAGTTTCTTGTTCCCTATCATAATTCACATCTTTCAACAACTATTGAACACCTATCAATTAATCATGCAATTAAAAACTAAAATTGCTGAAAACACCCAGAAGCCGCCGGCTTGGGCAGGGAAGCCGCCGGCTTGGCTAAGAAGCCGCCGGCTTGACACCCTGGCCCGCCGGGTGAATTACCATTTTCAACATCAGAACTTAAACCTCTTAAATAAGCCTCTACAAACCGCCGGTTAGGGTTATCAACCCGCCGGCTTCCCCATGAAGCCGCCGGCTTGGCTCCAGAAGCCGCCGGCTTCTGACCCTGGACCTGCAACTTTTTCAGCAAGAACACCATACGAGCAAAAATCCTAAAAATCACCAAACTAAGTTTCTCCATGCGATTTTACTCAGTAATTGACCACAAATTCGACCACAAACATACTACAACAATAATATAACAACAAATAACATTCAACAACTAGCTAGATTCAATCTCAACATATATCATCATCAATTTCATATATACATAAACCCTAACTAAAAATTGTTCTTACATGAAGAACCATCTCAATTTCGTATATATTATCAACATATAATCATCAATTATCACCCTACAATCATGTTCTAACTAAGTGCTAGCTTCAATTTCACATAAACCTTAATCATCAATAAAATGTTCAAGAACATCCAAAGTGAAGAACACTTACAAAGATGAAGTAATAAAGATGATAATGAACTAAGATGAATTCAAGCAAAATCTTCCCTTTTTAATCTTTCCTTCTTTTTGATTTATTTCTTTGAAAGAGGGAGTATGAGAGAGCTAGAGAGAGTTCAAGAACATTTGAGAATAGGTGATGAAATAAAAATGAGTCGGTCTTCACACCGCCCCATCATTTTATTATGTTCAATATTATACCCCTTCCTAACCTATTGTCTGGAACCAGAAAATACCCGCAAGTCAAAATATTTTATTTTACCGTCAACTTTAACTTTTTAAAACAAGTAACATTTCACTTGTCACAATAAAAACTGAGGCTCTTTTACTTGTTTATTTTCAAATAAACCAACCAAACTTAATAAAATACAATTTATTTTCGGGTCCAGAAACGGGATGTTACATTATTGCCTCTTGGAGTTTGAGATTGAGACGGGTGTTTTTACGTATTACGATAGCATGGTCAAAATCGGTAATGACGGAGAAATACTGAAAGGTGATTTCTACCGACACTTGGAGGACAACCTTAGGAAAAAGATTCCACATTTTCTAGAAGAAAGTGGTGTATTTCAAGCGAAAGGTTTGAAGAAAGAAGCATACACCATCACATTTAAGACGCATCAAAAATGTCTCACGCCACAGCAGGCCGGTTCATTTGGTGACTGTGGGATATTTGTATGTATGTTTCTTTACCATTTGGCTTTTCGTAATGGACTTTACCTTCTACCCGTTGATGCTCGACATGCCGGGTTGTGGTATCGCGAGGCTTAGGCTAGACTTTTTTTTTTGTTGTGTGGATCGGTAGATTAGTTATTCTGTTAAACTTGTGAAAGCTAAGTTTATGTTTCTGTAGCTTTTTGTTTGTTGTATTTGTTATGGACTAGCAAGTTCTTATTCATGAATTCGGAGATTAGATATTGGCTCATATATTTTAACTTGAGTACAAATAAATCATAATAAATTACATCTACCTTTATTGAAAAACGACAGAAAATATTACATTCACTAATATAAGTTAATTAAAACCAACTAGAATTCATTCAGGTCAACAGTGGGATATACAAATTGCTGCGCTGATGTCATAGAGATACTGCATTGGCTTCTTGTATGATCATCGGCCCCACACCTTGTACAGACTATCCTTTTCACCCTTTCTCCCTTTGATGGGATACGCCCCGTCTTTTTCGGTCTGCCTGCATTGCGTTTATTGTTTATGGGTGGTAAGACCCTTAGAAAGTTTTCAGGAATCACCCAGTTAGATATATCACCCACAAAGTTGGTTTCCTCGGCATATGTAGCCTGATAAGTCTGGATTCTGAACCAATCTTTTGCCAACTCAGCACTTTCGGTGACTCCGATTTCCTTTAACACTGCTATAGCATGTCCACAGGGAAAACCAGAGTGTTGCCATTGCATACATGAACATTCTTTTGTCTCCAAATTCACAGTATTATCGTATCTCGTATCTTTGACTTGGAAACGAGTACGCGAGATGCCGTGTACTCTCCACTTGGTGGATTTCAAAATTCTTTTGCGAACTTTGTTTTCCGCATAAGGCGTTAGCGGTTGACCCAACTTTGCGTAGGAAACTGTTTTATACATTCAAAAACATTGTTAAAGATAATTGCTACAACATTATATAAAAATGAGATAAGTTTGTGTACCTCCATCTTCCCGCCTTTCGAAGTACCACCTCTGAACCAAACCTCTAAAAAACTCCATTAACATTGTAATAGGCATCTTTCGTGCCTCCTTACTTAATGCATTAATCGACTCCTCACAGTTTGAGGTCAAGTAATTGTAGCGATTGACAGTGCTATGAGCCCTAGACCATCTTTCCGGCCCCGCATCAAGGAGCTTGGCATGTGCGTGGGCATCCACTGCAAGAAGTTCTTCCATGTACTTATCAAACTGAAAAACTTTATGAGCTTTGCATATCTTCCAAAACAACCAATCGTGATTTTTTGCTAAACTCAAGTTCATCAATAAATGACGACAACAAATCCCATGAAACGCATTAGGGAACACTTCTCTTACACCTTGCGCAATGCCCTGATGTCTATCGGAAATGATCACGAAGTCTGCAATGACTCCTATGCACTGCTTCAACTTGATCATAAACCATGTCCAACTCGCTCCAGACTCACCAGGACACACCCCGAAAGCAAGTGGCACAATCTGGTTGTTTCCATCCATTCCAACCGTAAGCAAATTAGAACCGTTGAATTTACCCTTCAGGTGTGCGCCGTCAACTATTATCAACGGTCTCAAATGATTCATAAAAGTTCTTATCTGTCATAACATAACAACATAGACATAACAACATATATAAGTACGATAGTAAAGGTATTATATGCTGCTTATTTGCTATCTTGGTTTAAGTGATACAATGTACAAGACTTACCGAGACACCAAGCGCGACAAAACACATCTCGAAACGTCCATATTGATCAGTCTTAATATCGGTCACGGTTCCAGGATTTTTCAGTCCCAAGTTAAGTAAGTAGTATGGTAACTTGCTGAACGACTCTGCATGACCGTCCCTCAACTTCTCCAAAGCAGCTTCCCTGCCACGCCAAGCCTGTTGATAAGAAATCTTAATCTGATATGTATCATTGATATCTTCAATTATATCTTTTGGCCTTAAAACTCTGCTGGGATCTTTCAACCTCTCCGCTAGGATATCACCCAAAACCTCTTTGTAAGAGTTCCGATGCTTCGTCTTTGTTTGCGTGTTTGAACATGTATGGAAGTCATACAACTGGGTAACTCGGAAAGGTTCCCCGTGCTGTGCTCGACGAGTTACTATCTTCCAGTTACATCCATCATTAAAACAGATAACATCGAATCTCGTTTTGGAAGAATTTCGTACTTTGTATTGACGACCGTCTACAAGTGACTTGTGGGCAATATCGGACTTGCAATGATCTTTGTTGAAAAACTACATACCTTCCGCCAATTTAGTTTTGCTCTTTCCGTCATATATGCATTGCGCGGTTGCTTTGGTTCTTAGAGAAGCAGTTGGTACTGGTTTAGGCATATAACTAAATGTCTTGTTTTTCCATTCGCTAGGGGGTATGTATGCTTCATTACCATCATCGTTTTCATCACCTTCGTCACTTAAGAATCCGTAATCAGTATCGCTTTCTTCTCCAGATTCATCGCCGTTACCCTCTCCACATTCTTCCGCTCCGTCTTCCACACAATCTCGGCCGCCGTCGGATCTCATTTCTTCGTTGCCCTCAAAATCCGGATTTTTAGAAGTCCCGACATCATAGCTGGGTATTGTGGACAAACCAATTTCAAGAAACTGACAAGTTTCGTGATTTTGATTTTCGTTATAATTTTGAAAATTTGAATCGTTAGGTTGTTGAGAACTACTGCCATCGTATCTGGGGTTTTGTGAAAAACTATGTTCAAGAAACTGACGGGTTACGTGATTTTGATTTTCGTTATAATGTTGAAAATTTGAATTGTAAGGTGGTTATGCGTTATTTGAAGGAAGTTGTTGGAAAGTTGTATGATATGGTTGATTAATATGACATGGATGAGGATATGGTTGATTAATATAAAATGGATGAGGATGTCGAGATGAATCATGGAATTGAGTTGGCGTTTGATACCGAGGTGATGGATCAAACAAGTAATGGTGTTGATTTGGATAAGGATAATAAGTTGGATGTGTATTAGAAATTGTTACCCTTAGTACTTTGTTGAGCCACAGTAGTCTCAACAATAAACAACTCTATAGGTCTTCCATTCATATTCTGAGCTGCTTCTACGAAGAAAGCGACTTCGTCATCATCAGTAACTTCCATTGCACAATCGTCGGGTGATAGTTTATAAGATAGCGTATATCCTCGATCCATATCTAAATTGAACTTCTTTCCAACGTATGTAACTAACTTGTTGTAGGTAGTATTAATGCTCAAATTAACACCACGCCTACTAGAACTAGTAACAAGTATGACCTTAACAACTTCTTTTTGAGAACTCATTACGGTTTTTTGCGTTGCAAAGTAGTATAATTCTTCCGTTTCAGTTTTTGGTTACACTCTCATAACAATATATATATATATATATATATATATATATATATATATATATATATATATATATATATATATATATATCGGGTCAAGTTCATTTGAGAACCGATATAAAATAGAGAACTACGAGAACCAAATCCTGACCATTGGTCAACTAGATCTGATAATTATAATTAATCAATAAATTTAAACATAAAAAGGGTAAATCAGTAAAAAGACATTTGTAGTCGTTTATTTATATTTAATCTACCATTTATTTGTTCCTAATTTATCTCCCTCTCTCTTTTGAAACATGTTTTTTTCTCTTTCTGCGATTCTCAAACCCAGATGAGACAAATTCTTTTATATGATTAAAAGCTAAAAACTCAGCTTCATCACTAGACATTTATTTTCGTCACCGTTTACCAAAGTATATATATCAACCACCATGTACCATGTTCACTTGTGAACATCTATCTTATCAATTCAAACTTCTCACAAGAATGAAAATCTGATACTCACCACTAAATAATTATAGTGGATGATCTACATTAACAAAAAAACTTAAAATTTAATTTTCACGTACGTGTGAACGTATAGTCATCACATTTTTTTAACAAGGGTTTATGGACCAGATCGCCAACGTACTTTACTTTTTGTCCCAATGTCACAAATGAACCGGTTTTATTACCAAGGTCAACACCAAACTTTTTACTTTTGTCTCAATGTCACCAACGAACTAATTTTATTACCAATGTTGACAACGAACTTGTTAAATATGTTTTGAGGTCACCAAAATACTTTTTTTAATGAGCTAAGTTTTTAATTTGTTGATGTGGTGTTGTCATGCATTTCATTTATGTGACCAGACTTCCATGTAAGCTAAACATGTACACGTATGGTCAACTTCATCTTCTCCGACCGACTAACATGTAATTTTAGGTTACGTTTTTTATATAAAAAAGTAGTAATTGCGTTTAGATTCACTAGAAAAGTGGTGATTATCGTAAAGCAATAAAAAATTACATGTTATTCGATAGGAGAAGAAGAATTAACCATACATGTACAAGTTAAGCTTACGTGGAAGCCTGGTCACATAAATGAAATACATGACAACACCACATCAACAAATTCAAAACGTAGCTCGTTAAAAAAAAGGTATTTTGGTGACCTCAAAACATATTTAACAAGTTCGTTGTCGACATTGGTAACAAAATTAGTTCGTTGGTGACATTGAGACAAAAGTAAAAAGTTTGGTGTCGACCTTGGTAATAAAACCGGTTCATTGGTGACATTGGGACAAAAAGTAAAGTACGTTGGCGATCCGGTCCATAAACCCTTTTAACAATCATTTTATGAAAATAGATGAATAGCGTCAGTGAACACGTGTACAATACATGTGTTCACATATGCACACACATGTTCACATATGCACAAGATATACAGATATAGACTATAGCTACGTTTGTCTTTCAATGTTTCACATATGCACAAACTTAGAAACTTAAAACAACAAATCTTTAAATATCAACCAAATCATTTATTCATTGGATCAGTTCATATATGTACATACATAAATTCAAAGTTCAAATGTAAACAATCAGATACTCATATGAATATTAATGACCTGATTATATCACCATGAATTTAAAAAAAAAAAAACTAGAATTGGTGTTAAAATAAAAAATTGAAACAAGACAGGCGAGACAAGATTGAGAAACAGATGGCGCATCATATTTATCACTGTTGTTTGTCATCATCTAGTGTTCATCGTCGTCTTCTTCGAATTAAATCGAACCTCAATACCTCATTCATGGCGTCACCATCTGGATTCATCATCATCATCATCATCATCGTATATGGATTCATTATCATCGTTTTCATCTGGATTCATCGTCTTCGTCTTATGTAATTTTTTAAGAGAATGGAGGTGGGTGGCAGTTAGGGTTAATGTGTTTTTAAAGAATGAGAGAGATTGAAAAGGGACGATTTAGTTTCTTCAAATGCTAATTATTTCTAATAAATAATATTAATATCCTAATAAAAAGGGGGAGACAGTTTTAGAAGACTAGAAGAGCAATCGTTTACAATTCCCAAAATGCCCCTTCACCCTTTAGAAATATAACATCATCTTTCAATTTATTACCTAAATGCCATCAGTTGATTTTAACCATTGATCGAATAATTAGTGGTGCAGATTTAGTTCTCATGGTTCTCAATATTTAGGTAGTTCTCATATGAACTCCCCTCTCTCTCTCTCTCTCTCTCTATATATATATATATATATATATATATATATATATATATAAATGTAGGTTACATGTCATACAAATAAGGTAGGGTTTCAAATTTTCAAGAGGGATTTTTGTACTACCTGAAAAGCCAAGTCACAATCAAAAGCGATAATTTTGTACAACGTACGACAGATACAATAATCAAAAAGCAAAAATTTCGTACAACTGACAAGACAACTCATGCCTTTAAGCGAAGATTTCGTTCTAACGTACAACAGCATACATAATCAAATGGGACCATTTCGTACGACGTACCACATAAATAATAAGACTGGGCGAGAATTTCGTACATATGAAAAGACAGCGGAAGCCTTAAAGCGATAATTTTGTACAAACGTACAACAATCTACAAGCGATAATTTTGTACAACGTACAACAGAAATAATAATCCAAAGCTAGAATTTTGTACAAATGACTAGACAAGTGATATTTAAGGCGACATTTTCGTACTTACGATAATACAAATTTAAAAACACAATAGACTCAATCATTAAAAACACACCGAAGCATACATTATTAAAAAGCATACATTACATAATTAGAGCATACGATACATCATTAAAAACACATACATTACATGGGCGATTTTAATTAAACTTACATTACACAACAATTTAAACTTACATGACGGCAAACGAGAGATAAATTTGATTTGCATGACCTATCATTCCCTACACAGGACGTTCATCGATAGTAATGTGCGTTGCTGTCATCACTATCGTAGTCAGTGAGATTCAATTCGGGTTCTTCTTCCATATATACAAGATATAACTCAATACCTTGAGAACATTCTTTTGCATGTTTTACTACTTTATTCCAGTTTTCATCCGACATAAGCATACGAGCACCATCATGTTCAATATTGCCAGCTTCACAATAGTATACATCTATTGGAAATAAAGGATTCGGAACATACCCGAATACTATAGCGGAAGCGGAAGCGATCGAACCAACGTTTAGATCACCGGTCGGGGTAAACAATCACAAACGGAAAGCTTACAAGATTCACAACCTAAATCTCCCTTGCCCGTTTGCACCAAACATATATACACGAATCCGACGAGTGCTAACTCGTCTCTCTCGGTTGCCTCTCATGTGTGTGTCACGTGTGTCTATTCTCTTGTTCTAGATATGCAATACATGCACATGCATATAGCCAACACTAGTGTAACCACTAGGTACATGAAAGGTCATCATTAACACTAAGTTAATGATCATTCATGAGTAATTATTTATATTTAACCATATAGGTTAGGATACTAACACATTAAGCACTTTTATTAACGTGTCTCATTCTAGTTGACTATAAGGAAGATTGTGGGCGGGTTGGAGGGATCCATGTTCCAACAACATTACTGAAAGTGAAATTTATATTTTCCTTAAGATAGGAAAATAACTTAGTGACGTCAAAGTCAGTAACATCAAAATCGACGATTGTTTGTTTACACCATTTTCGTATGACTTATTGTCATAACGAAGTTCTCTACCATAAAACACAGTAAGCTCAATCAGTTGCATTGTATTACACTTTGATGGGAAAATAAAATAATTGGATGATGAAATTAGGAGATTAGTCTAGTATTTATAGTCATTTATTTGATATCATTACATGTCTACTTTCCTACGATAAATACGTACGACTGAGATGACCAATCAGATTTAAGGCGATATTTTCGTAAACTAGACAAGACAAGTCAACTTTAAGCGAGATTTTCGTACAACTTACAAGACACCACATGCTTTAAAGCGAGTTTTTCGTACAACTGACAAGACAAGTCATGCTTTAAGGTCAGTTTTTCGTACATATGACAACACACGTGATATTTATTTCATCCTTTTCGTACTTGCTATAATCTATAATACAAATTTAAAAACACAATAAACTATAATTAAAAACACACTAATCCATACGTCATTAAAAAGCATACATTACATAATTAGACCATACTTTACATAATTAAAACCCTACATTACATAGTTAAGACGGTAATTCAGACATGCATCAAATAACCAATTAAAGACACACTAAACAATAATTAAAAAACTACATGACAGCAAATGAAAGATAGTCGTCATTTGCATTACGGAGAGTTAGTGCCATTGGGAAAATGTCTTAAGTAACGAGTGTTGCTGTCATCACTAGCATAGTCACTCTGATCAACATCAATTTCTTCATTCATCTCTATAAGGTATAGATCAAGTCTTTTACCAGAATTTTGTGCCTCTTTTTTTTTTTTACCTCTACCCAAGTTTCATCCCACAACAGAAAACGAGCACCATCAATTCCAAGTTTGTCTTGTTCACAGTACAGTACTTCATCAAAAGTAGTATTGAGAATTTTTTCTTTTAGAAACCCCCACAACTTTTTAAAATCATACTCATTGACATCAATATCGAATGTTTTTTTATACCATTATCGTATGACTTATAGTCGAATCTAAGTACGCCACCGTAAAAGACATCAATTGTAACGATCGTCGGTTCCATAGTCGTAGGAACAAATGATATTATGAAAGTTTTTATATTGAGAAAATGTAAAATAGAGTGATCAATGAACGAGCATTAGTGTTGTGTATTTATACTCAACGTTCAAGTGAGATATACTTAGAAGTTACATGACCCAAGTTAGCTTTGTTTTTGTACAAATGAGAAGACAACTCAGCTTCAAAGCCAAATTTTCGTACATCTGACAAGACCAGTCACCTTTAAAGAGAAATTTTCCTATCACAACCCAAGTTAGCTTTAAAGCGACATCTCCGTACAAATGACAAGACGATTCATGCTTTATGGCAAAATTTTAGAGCAAATGACAAGACCAGTCACCTTTAACAGCGAAATGTTCGTACAGATGATGATACAACTCAGCTTTAAAGCGAAATCCGCGTACAAATGACATGACAACTCATACTTTCAAGCGAGATTCTAGAGCAACTGACAAGACAACTCATGCTTTAAAGCAATATTTGCGTACAATTGACAACACAACTCAGGTTGAAAGCGAAACTTCTGTACAAATGAGAAGACAACTCATGCCTTAGAGCGAAAATTCCGTACACCGTAAAAGGTACAACTTAACGAGACAAATTTACTATATAAACTTGAAAATATTACACACTTGGTCCCCACATTTGTTCACAAAATGGAAAACATCAATTACGGGCACAAATTTAGATCGGTGAATGAGCCTAGATTAATTCGTAACATATATCTTAAGTAAACTTATTTTTAATGACGATGATAAACTGTATCTTTATTTTTCCGGGTTACTAATTTTTTTTTATACAGGTGCTGATCCGAATTTGTTCTCCATCAAACTTCACCACTATGGAAGGTTTTCCAATCCTCCTAATAGGACTTATGAAGATGGTGTGGTCACTTATGTTGATTGTTTACATTTAGCAAGTTTTTGTATTGATCAAATGGATAAGATCCATTCTGAATTAGGTTATGATGACACTTCAGCTAGATTCTACTATTTTAAAAAGCGTAATGAAGACTTGGATTCCGGACTCCATGCATTGCAACATGAGGATGATGATGTATTTCAAATGTTGCTGAACATGGAAGGACTGACCGGACATATTGAAGTGTACATCTCACGTACCAAAGTCACTCCAATTTATGGCGATTCAACCAGCGACATGAATAACGGAGCAAATGAGAATGGCCCTTCAAGTCCTAGAAGAAGGTTGTTTGGTTAGGTAGTTTATCGTTACGCAATTACAATATCAAGTACTAGGTCCTACTTTTCATGTTAGGAACAACATCAAGGGTTACTTGTATGTGTTTGTTACAAGATTATGAGGTTGTTTGCTTAGGTAGTTAGTCTTTACGCATTTTTAATATCAAGTCTTAGGTCGTACCTTTCCTGTTAGGTTGTGTATCGTTGTGTACCTGTAACAACATCAAGGATTACTTGTATGTGTTTGTTACAATAATATGTATTTGTTGTTACGTTGGAGTTATTTCAAGCATTACTTATATATCTTCACGTCCTTGTAATACCATTTATAAATTCCATTCAAAAATCTGTACTATATATGCTTATAAAGCCAATTTTCAACAACTATTTACCCACATCAAGTCGCATAAATTGTCTTAGCGAGATACTCCCTATAGCTAACTTCAAAGACCTTTGCAGCTCATTGTATATGAATTGGATGACGATGTGCTAGTTTTTCAATAAAATGACACACATAAATCCCACAACTAGAACCATCAGTCTGTTGAGGGGACTCGACCCCAACATACTGCAGGTTCACTTGTAACTTATCCACTCGTTCCACACTTGCGTTACTCCAGTAATTTAGCTTGTCCAAAAATAGTGGAATTAGTTGTTGCAATTTATCGTGAATGTTGTGCAGGAACGTCATCCTCGAGGTTGTTTCCAAAGGGTCAAATGAGAACTTGATGTCATAAATCTTCACATTCCAAGAAGTGAGGTCTAACTCAGCAAGCATCCAATGCAGACTAGATTGATTCAATGGGAATAGGACCTGCAAATCAGTTCAAGTTAATTTAAATGAACCATTGCAATGTATTATACATTTTAGGTTACTGCATTATTAGTTACCCTATCAAGAGTCCACCAAGGAGGGCAAGGTCCCTCACTTCCATTAGCCAAGGCATATATTCTCTCACAATCATGCAATATGTAATGGAAATCAACGGGAAGGATTCCACACCGTTCATCCTTGTAGGGTGATGAAGCGACGATATTGGACCAAATGTTGATGTGCTACAAGACATAAAAAATTAAGTAACTACAGACTACATATATAAAGCTGTGCACCAAACTACTAAATTGTAATGAACAAAACCGCATAATAACAGGAAAAAAAACAGCAGCAAATAAATGTTCACAAACAGCTGCAACACAAAACTGATATCATACCTCGGTTTCTAGCCAACCATCCTGAGATAAGTTAAGAAGCCTACCCCAAAACTCAAAAGTTAGCCCGTGGGGGTAACCTGTGACAAATGAATAATGGTCGACGGGATTTCCATTGTCAACCCGGCGTTGATAGAACTCGAGTGCGGTGGTTTCAAAAACAGTCTCACGATTGGCCTTCGTGGATGGTAATATTACTTTGTGGTTAGTAGCACCGCCATCCTCATCTATCATTGGCTATGATTAAACAATATATGACGTTAAGAGTAAACTGGGTAAATGGGCATTATAAATGTGTAAATATATACTCACTTCATCATCATCAGAACTTTGAAGATACATACGTAAATCTTCATCTGTCCACTGGTGGATTGGTTTTTTCATCTTCTCTTCCATTAGGCTAAATGGTTGTTCTTTACCAACCACAGTTTCTGCTTTTCTAGAACACGCTTGTTCCTTACTAGCAGATGGTTGTTGCTTCCTAAAAACTGCCCGTTCTTTACTAACAATATGCTCATCATCAAAAAAAAAATCCGCAAGCTCTTCTTCGGTAACCTCCAAAGCATACATGTTATAATCCGGATATGCTTTCTTCCACAACACCTATTATATCTAACAATTTCGAAACAGTCCAAAAACACATTACCTGTAAATACATATGTAGTTAAGATAGATAAAATACCTCAAGTAAGTCCCCGATATTACCAAAACGCCTCTGTCGCCTACATTCCACGTAACCCAAACGGTTCCCTGCTTGCATTGATTCCACAATATTGAACCGCCTTTCAAACTTGGCCAATAATGAATCCACCTCAAGGAACCGTAACGTTTCCTGATACCATGGCCTTTCACTCTCAAAGTGTGTCACCTTAATATCTCTCGGTCTATATTTCGCCTAAAATATGGACAATGCTCCTTTTTGTAAATAGAACATTTCGGATTGAAATAAAACCAATAAACCTTCAAATAACGAACAAATATTAAAGTTTGATCAAACTATTGTCAACATATACCTCTGTAGACTTCTTATCGAATTTCACACAAATCGACGAATCATAAGGGTTTTTTTTTGGTCCAAGCGACACCTCTTGGTACTCTCCAAGTTTTATCTTTATCATGAAACATTCTGCAGCACGGTAGTACTTCTAAAATCCATATCTATTAGCAAAAATAATACAAAATTATTAGACAAGCTTATACGAGAACTTTTAATGATGAATTAAATAATAGTGCAAAGATTTACTACCTTGAACGCGAACATGAACCCTCTAAGTGAATACTTTGGAGGCCTTTCACCATTTGGATCATACATTAATCTGGTTTTCATATCAACACTAAGTGACTCGTACGTGCGCCGCCAAACGTAGGAACCCCACGGAAACTTATTCCACTCATCTAAATCTTCAACCAACCGTAGTAACTTTTCGTCAACAATAGCATCGTTATCCCCGTCGACAAATCCAACTTGCAAAAGCTCTAACAAACAAATTCGCACAACATCCATTGGTGTATATCGATCAAGTAGGTTGGTAAAAGTGTCATGGAGATCACGCACACACACATGTTTTGTCACAACCCTCCCATTCCCGAATACTCTATCTCTAAACGAACCCCCTCCTGTTCCAAGTATATGCGGTAGGACACCAAACTTCATCCCAGAGATCAAACAAAATTCCTCTGGCCCAAAATGTAATGTTTCACCACCGACATTAAAAACCAACTCCTCTTTGCCTTTGTTAACCACAACAAGGTTTAAAAGCATAAAATGCAACAACTCGGGTTGTAAACTACAATCCTCCGTATAAAGCCATATTTTACCGAAGCAACTATTACTAAATAGTTTAGAACATCCATTGATTTGCTTCACCTTCTTCTCTATATCTCCGAGAATATCAAATCTGGTCTTCACACACACATCCGCATAATAGTACTTACCCTGCATAAAAAAACTAACACTGCTTTAATGATTTTTTAATATTTAATTAACTTAAATACAAAATTAGTTAAAGTATATCGGCAATATGGGAGCCCAAAACACTTATAAAATAACTATAAGAGCAACTTGCCATAGACTTGGTCATTTAGTGCATAATGGTTTGGCTGTGTTCTGCCATTGGCATCACAACCTTAGTTACAGACGTCAGTTTTCTGTTGGGTTATTTATATGATTTATAATTATCAGTCTTGAAGGGGCCATAAGTGCAACCCTACATTTCATTACTTATCAGACCATGCTTACATCAAGAGTAGTTAATTAGAACTCAACCTACACTAAGATCTACTACTCCATTATCTAATGTGGGTGGCACTCAACACACGCAGCTACAACAGCTTATTGCTTATGGTTATTACTTAAATATATATATAAAGAAGACAATGGGGACCATGAAAACTGCAACATTTTTCACAGCATATCCTTTTCTACTTGCAGCAATAACTATAACAGAGAAATACTTGTATACTCTATTCAGTGGCGGACTTACTCACAAGTAAGGGTATGCACGTGCATACCCTTAGACTCTTGATTGCAGTGTATAAAAAATATTTTTTCTAATCTTCTTAGTGAACTTCCTTTAACGTGCATACCCCACGATAAAAAGCTCAACACCCTTCAACAATCTAATTTAGACATATCTAGCAATACTCAATGTTTATGATGGAAGAAATGTCTGGAACGCAACATTCAGGCATTTTCTATGCATATTTAACCACTTCTCATTGGTGTTCTGGATTACCATCTGGGACGCGACGTTGTGCTCTAACTTTCCATTTTTTACCTTTATTTGATTGGTTCAAAATATATTTGTTTGCTCATTTTAAGTCCTAGAACACTAAACAACCCCCCTCAAAAACATACCCGATGCCCTCATTCTAAACACTGAGATTTCGGTATCAGCACTTCTCGTGCTCTAAGAAACCTCACCAGAACCCGAAAAATAAAGCTTCAAAAATCAAGTACTTAATGTTTTATGAATAAACTCAAGTACAAAGCCAAAGAGTGTCGACCAGGATGAGACTCGGCCGGAAAAAAAATATTTTACTGAATTTTATTAGTAACTTTGTTCAAGACCATGTCTACTCAGTGCATACCCGGTGCCATAATCCTAAATCCGCCACTGACTCTATTAGAAGTGGAAAACAGCAGACACCAAAGGCACATACACAAACACACAAATAGTTCTAACTATAATAGCACGTTGTAGTTGTATGTGACTGGAGATCCTTTTAAAAAGTGTTATACAACCGGCTTACAATCTTACTTACACGCAAATACCGCAACTAAAAATACAACATACTAACTACTAACAAATATCAACACGAAAAAACTCACTCTTGACATCATTTACTCAAAAGGGCCATAATATTACACTTAAATTTATAACCAAATAACTGCCACGATACCATTATTGAAGATTCCAAGACTCCATACATCAGTAACATGAAAATTAAAGAAAGGCACTATGATAAATTCCTTGTTATTCATCTCCTTTTGTGTAGAACACCTTGCGGCCGACAACACAACAACCTAACAACCGACCTGAAAACAACAGATCGCATAATCCTAAATATATCAGACTTTATAGCTAACCTTGAAGTTAAGAAACGAATAATAGCATGTACGCAATTGTAACAAGCACAACAACAAGGCACAAAATGGAGATGCTCATAGCTAAAAATCGAGTGAAAGTTTTACCTGATCAAACACGATTTTGACTGGTCAACCGCTTGTCATGTCGCCGGAACTTTGGTCGCCGTATTCCTTTGTCGCCGTCGCAGGTGCAAGAGTACGACACAAAAATATCGCCGGTCGGAGCAAGATCTCGCACAAATAAACACAGTGTTGGAAAATGGGGGAAAAAGGGTCTTGGGCTCGAAAATCGATTTTTCAAAAATATCGCCGATCGCCGAATGATTTACACAATTCGGCGATTTTTGAATTACAGGTGTCGGGTAGGCGAAGTTTATGGGCCCGGTGACATTTTTCATTTCCGGCGAAAAGAAGGTGCCACGTGTCGCGAGAGGATGCAGTATCACCAAATATCGCCGATCGCCGAAGGAAAAAGTGCATTCGGCGAAACCTTGGTTTAGAATGGAAAAAATTTCCTGACATGGTCGATTTAGTAAAATCATTGCGTTGATGGTCTTGTACAGTAAATTTATCTTGTTTAAAATTAACCACTATATTAAATAAATAGTAAAAGCTGATAAAATCATTATTATATTATATTAAATGGTGGTAAAATGAAAATTAATCACACTATACTATAATCTAAGTGTAATTATTATTGTACTTTATTATTATTATATTATATCATATATATTACTCCGTATTGAGTTTTATGTTAACTAATACTAGCATTTATGAATGTTGGTAATAAAGAAAATTGCCTTTATATATACCGTGAATTTCATTGTATAATACGATTATGGGGAAGGTTACTGTAGAATCACTTCTTATGGTGGGAACCGTAGGAATGACTTTTTCACTTTTAAATTCAACATATGTACACTTTTTGCAAAAAAAAAAAATTATGTCAAAATTATTAAAATTTTATCCTCTTAAATATTAGATCGATTAAAAAAAATAAAAAATATATGATACACAAATTAAAGTTGTGTATCACAGCCTTTTATATTTGATACTGTGATACATACTAAATTTTTTATGATGTGTATCACGTATTTTAAAAAAAAAAAATCTCATATGAAAGAGCACACAATTTTAAGAATTTTGATATAATTTTTTTTTTCTAAAACATTATTTTATCATAAAGTTAAAAGCAAAAATGTCCGTTCCAACCGTTCCCACCATAATAAGTGTTCTTACTTGAACATTATCCTATTATTATTATTATATAATATAATTATATAATTAAAACAAAATCCCATGGAGGAATTTTGACCATTCGATGGATTTACAATTAAGATCTAACGATTGAGATTAAACTCTCCTAATAACAATTTATACCCTCATAATTATAATAACCGTGTTAGTTAAATTTAAATTTATAAATAGATTAGTTAAAAAAAAGCCATGTGAAGTATTTTAAAAATATAAAGCTTCACATCATAAAGCTGTGTGAAGTCTTTATAAGTATAAGCTTCACAGCAAATTTTATGTGAAGTTTG
The DNA here is from genome assembly GCA_949592205.1 of Helichrysum umbraculigerum. NCBI lineage: Eukaryota > Viridiplantae > Streptophyta > Magnoliopsida > Asterales > Asteraceae > Helichrysum > Helichrysum umbraculigerum. Next base: position 12,230,532 of record CATIUR010000004.1, on the reverse strand, counting down.
TTATAATTTCATATTAACATATTATTTTACATGTGAAATATTTTAAAAATATAAAGCTTCACATTATAAAACTGTGTGAAGTCTTTATAAGTATAAGCTTCACAGCAAATTTTATGTGAAGTTTGTCATATTTTCATATTAACATATGTGAACAAAAAAAAAACTTCGACCCCTTTGAAAACTCTCTTCTCTCTTTATAATTAAAATAAAATCAAAATTAAGTAGTCATTACAAAAATAGAACCCTCTAATCAAATCTGAACCCTTTACTAATTAAGCCTTTTTAATTATGACCATTGATTAGCTCAAAATTAAAAGGACTACCTAAATAGTGGATTAGAGTTGGTTAAAAGACCTATTTGCCCCTAATTAATTAAGTCAAAATTATTTAAAGTAACCATTCCAATTATATATTTAATTATAAATTCCAACCATTTCTTTCATATATCTTTAATACTAATTCAAATTTCAATACTATATTCTCATCTAAATTATTAGTATTGATTATGGATAATATATAAATAGGTCACTATACTTTACGAAAATATTCATCAGGGTTACTAAATTTTAATAAAGTTCAATTAAGTTTATGTAATTCTACAAAGGTTCATTTAGATTACTAAACTTTAGACATAGTTGCTATAACCAAGATAGCGTCGTTTACTAAACTTAAAAATGTTCAACTGGGTCACTAGTTTTTCAACCGAAATTAAGCAAAATAGGAAGGATGACACTGATCAACAAGTACAGTAACTCAGTTGAACATTTTTAAAGTTTAGTGACCTATTTGTGTATTATCCCTATTGATTATTGGAATAAGTAAAATGAATGATTTAGTCTTCTACATATACAAAGTTTTATAGTTTCAAAATTTTAAAAGTATTAAACAAAATCAAAGGATTTTCTTGCATGCATGACAATGTGCATAAGCATTATGATGTATATTCCGAAACGTACTCATCACACTAAGAGCTCACCGTTCATTCTCTACCTTTTCTCTTATCTCTTTATTATATATATAATATAAAAGAAAACCTGATTATGTAGACATTCTAAAAATATGCCAATAAATTTATAAGGGTAATTAATTATGACCATTGATTTTCTTTTCTAAACTTGACTACCTAAATAGCAAAATGAGTCATATCAAAAAGACATCAATGCCCTTCAAATTCAATTATAATTACCCATTATTAACATATGTAATATTAGTTAATTAATTGGAAAAAATAGTCATATAATATTATAATCTAACAAATATGACTCATGTAATTTAATGTTAATTTGTTCCCCAATGCATTCCAATTAAAGTCGTTAGTAATTATTTTACAATCGTATAATCAAATTAAATTATTTAATTAAATTATCTTCTTCAATTTTTAAATCCAAATACAATTCTAATACAAATTTGTACTTAGAAGTGTTTTTAGTTTAACCGGTTATATTATCACTAGCTTTCAAACCCCGTGTGTACACGAGTAGTTAATTTTATATTTATTTTTAATACGTATACAAAAAATGTATATTTAGATTCTAACATTTTCTCTTTATTTGATTTTTACAATAGTGCTTGAAATGAATTTATATATAGTTGTATGTATATATTAAGCAATATGATTGGTGATCGTATATCGATTCCAAATAATAGATTTTGTTGTTTAGTTGACATGAAGGAATCAGATACAAAAACATTTGACAAAAAGAAGAAAAAAATCGTGTCTGTAATTATTATATTAACATATGAGAACGTTCTACTCAATAATAGTTAAGACTTGACAATTCCTTAAATAATAATATATTAACTCTAAATTATGTCAAAACTATATATAGTCAAATTATTCGAATCATGCATCCTATAATTATTTAATGACTATTATTTAAATTCTTTTTGTTAAAATTGATAGATTTGAGTGGTGTTAATTTTACATTTAAGTAAAACTAAAGAATTTTATTGATTAACCAAAAGTTTATTTAATTAATGATATCATAAAGACGATTCATATATCATACTTAACATAATTAATTAATGTATTTAAAGAAAAACATATCTCATATTTACATGTATATAAATATGTAGCCAATTTCAAATACAATACCGATTTCAATATTACTACGATACTAATACCATGAACATCAAATATGAAGGAAAACAAACAAAGACTATAAACATTAAGTACAAATGATATTTTAATTACACAAAAAAAATCAATATGCTACATTCATTCACCTTAAAAATCAATTATTAAATTTCACATACCATTTAGAGGTTGGAAAATATTTACTGCTCGTGTGTATACACGGGCAGTTAATTTTATATTTGTTTTTAATACGTATATAAAAAAAGTATATTTAGATTCTAACATTTTATCTTCATTTGATTTGTAAGTCCCTAGTTCTAGGATCGATAACTTCGTTATCTGTAATATTAAGGTGCGGAATCCCTTAATACGGTGTTATCTTACTAACAACGAATAAGTTCGCGTTTAGGTTAACTAATATGCTTTTCTTTCATCTTTAATAATCAAAGCCTAGCCGTTAGTTGTTAGGTTTTTCTCTGGATTTGAATTCGCAGAATATGAGATCGCCAATACTCTGATTTGCAAAAGTTAGTTAATGATTTTATCAAACAAAAATCATTTATATATTTCGGTCGACTCGCAGCCACTGGGCCTGCGAGTTCAGTTCGACTCGTTCCGTAAGCCCAAGCCCAATATGGCTTCGGCTCGCCAAGACCATTGCGAGTTCAGATCTCATCTCGCCTCACCAAGCTCGCGACGTGAGATCTCGACTCGCCAATACTTATTTATTTCATTTTCGATATTCGTCTAACACTCATACACAATATATTTAACGAATATTAATAATAAAACAAATATTTATTTACAAATCTAAACCAATTGTACAAACATGATAACAATTACACCAGTCCTATTTCAAGCTAGATATGTTGTCACAAACTATGTTTCAACATGATTTTTACAATGGAGCTTGAAATTTATTTATTTACAGTTGTACGCATATATTAAGCATCAAGATCTGCGAACGTATATCGATTCCAAATAATAGATTTTGTTGTTTAGTTGACATGAAGGAATCCGATACAAAAACGGTTGGCAAAAAGAAGAAAAAAAATCATGCCTGTAATTAATATATTAACATATGAGTATGTTCTACTCAAATAATATTTAAGAGTTGACAATTACTTAAATAATAAGATATTAACTTTAAACTTATGTCAAAACTATATATAGTCAAATTATTCGAATCATGCAGCCTAAAATTCTTCAATGACTATTATTTAAATTCTTTTTGTTAAAATTGATAGATTTGAGTGGTGTTAATTTTACATTTAAGTAAAACTAAAGGATTTTATTGATTAACCAAAAGTTTATTTAATTAATGGTATCATAAAGATGATTCATATATCATATTTAAGATAATTAATTAATGTATTTAAAGAAAACATATCTCATATTTACATGTATAAATATATATCCAATTTCAAATACAATACCGATTTCAATTTTACTACGATACTAATATCATGAACATCAGATATGAAAGAAAACATACTAATATTATAAACATTAAGTACAAATGATATTTTAATTACTAAAAAAAATTAAAAAATAACTAATATGCTATACATTCATTCACCTATAATTGTTTATTTTTATTTATGGTACGGAAAATATTTTTAAGTCAAAAATCAATTATTAAATTTCATATATCATTTACACGTTAGAAAACATTTACGAGTGAAACCTTTAATATTTTCTCAAACCATTTTCTCATAAATACGTTAATTTTGTTAAAATTATATTTTATTTCCAAGTTAGTAACTACTTAAGTTAGGTGCTTATTATTAGGGTTAATTGTTTCGTTATGTATTAAACTTTACACGGTTTATAATTGTATGAGTCGAACTTTGAAAACTGCTATTGTATGTATTGAACTTGTAAATATGATCTATTGTATATATAATTTCCTTTTTGGTAAGGCCCAAATAGAAAAGTTTCATTTTTGATCTTACCCAAAAAGGAAGTAATACATACAATAGACCATATTTACAAGTTCAACGTAGAACAAATGAAAGCATGTCACATACAATAGTAAAAAGTGTAAAATTTAATACATAACGAAACAATAAAACCTTATTATTACTACATGTTAACAATATATTATAATAAATTTGATAATTGATAATGATTATTATTATTACATGCTAACTTTTTATTATAATTATAACAAATTTTCGATAATGATTACTATTACAAAACATCCAATATACAAATCATCCAATATACAATAATGAATATTTGTATATTGTTTTAATGAGTGGTGGAGATCACATGCTAATTATGGAATTTCATATTATGATAATGAATAGTCGTTATCAAATTTATGCATGGTATCAAGTTGTGCTAATTATGAAATTTCATGTATATTCTAAATTTTATGACTTTGATATCTCTTAAGAATATTAATTATTTCATTTATAATTGCTTCATAAAAAACAAGTCATTATATAATATCAAATACTTAATTGATTAGTTAATTTAAAGTTATATAAACATAATAATCATGAGCTAGTCCGCGAATTCGCGGGTTATAAACTAGTAATAATATAATAAAAAAATAATCTCTCTTATATATTAAAAGAGGGACTGATTATGTAATCATGTATGTATTAGTTTTGCCAAATTATAACTAAGCTTCTATTTGATTAGCCAATATATCATTAGGTTTATCATTTAATTACATGATTACTGTTGGGTTTTCTATTCCCTAATTAGATTAATATACGCAGCGGAATTATAACAAAAATTAATCTAATGCAATTAGGAAACTAAATCCTAAGGATCTTAACTTGAATAAATAAAAGCAATAAAATAAATAAGATAAATAAGAAATTACTAACCTTTGAGAAAACCAATTTCTCACGCGTAGACCACCTTGCAGAACCTTCTTGCTTTGGAGGCGAGTGCCCAAACCAGAACACCTCTAATGCTTCACACCCACGAGCCAAGAGAAATTCCCAAGTCTCCTATGGTCACGACTCTAGGTCGTAAAACTCTTACAAGGAGAAGGAGTAAGAAAGAGAGAAGAAGAATTGAAAACTATTCAATTCAAAGGTGTACCTAGAAAGCTAAGGGTAGGCCCCTATTTATAGGGGAGGAGGCCCAGGGTTTCATCCCCTGGACGATGTGGGACAAGATGTTTTCGTCCTTCAACCGCCGGCTAAAGCTTTCAGCCGGCGGCCAAACTTGATTCTTGCTCAGATTAAAACACGTTCCACCACCTTACCCAGTTTTGACTTCAGCCGCCGACTAAACCTTCCAGCCGGCGGTTAAATGCACTTTCCAGAATGTTCTATTAATCCAATAATTAATTATATCTCGTTTATTTCTCTTACTGTTCATTGAGGGCGACCCAAAAAAGACTCCACTTTTAACGATAGTCTTACTAATTAGTTATGACCTTGGACACTATTCCAACAATTACCCCTCTAACATAAAAAAAGGGCGGCCTCTCTAATTTACGGATCAAAATTGATAGCCCCAACTTCATCTGTATCATCTAAATCATCCTGGGAAAATTCATAGCGGACTTAATTTTTCAATTCCAAATCTGCTAAAATCATGTATGTGTCATCTTCATCTACTTCTAACTCTTTTCCAAACAAAAATCGAGTGTCCTCTGTCATGGATGATTAACGCTGTTTTGGAAGATTATTTAATCACTAGGCTTCTTACAAAAAGATGAATTCAAGTACTGCTAATACCTTCCTTGTGCTTCCTTCGATTGATTTATATTCATATGGTACATATTTTACTTGATTTCCCCATTAATTCAGTCCACTATTTCTTTGATTTTGCTTTTATTTCAATGATTTCCTTAGTAATCAATTTTGATTTTGCGTTCCAAACAATCATCTTCTAGCATCTAAAACCCTAAATTGAACAAACTAATGCAATAGGCTGTTCTTAAATTCAGTTCATTCAATTTCTCCTAACCTATATACCAATGAAAAGTACTGGAAGGCCGTATAAAAATATAGGGATAAAGGTTTTTTCTGAAGCACACCAGATGTTTGTGGTAAACATGGCTGATTTACTATATTGTGCTATTTCAATATGAATTCTTATATATAAAGATGGCTGATTTGTTGGATTGTGTTATGGTTTTGATTTTTGTAATATGAGTTTTATTAATATTTTGTTTGGTGTACGCAAAATTTTACTTGCACACCAAGTGTTTGATTCAATGCATGAATAAAATTTGGAATTGCTCTAATAAAATGAGGTCTTAGCTGTTGCACATTAACACACGCGTCTTGAATTGATTACTGAATTTGTTCATTGGTGATAATCAGATTATAAACCCGTAGCAATATGATGATCACTAGCAGTAGCTAACGGAGAGTAATAACCATTTGTTTATCATGCTTTTATTGATTATTTTTTATATTGATCATCCAATATTATGCACTGATGAAATAATATGTTTTGGAAAAATGTTGTTATAGTACTATAAGTATCTAATTTTATATGACAATAGGACATCAGGATCACGAGGAATGTGACTTTTAGGGTCCGCATCGAGGTACAATAACAAACAACTTGAAAACGATAAGGAAATTCAAGTATTTGATTCAGCATCAATTGCTAAGAGGCTGGATAACAACACTCTTGAAGCAGTCAATGGCATCATAATCACTATTAGCGGTTTCTTAAATAAGTCACGCACACTATCTTATGGCTTCTCATCTCAGGTAAATACATAAGATTGCAGAAACTTTATTATGATAATTTTTTTTAATGTAATGACTTTGGACATTCTAAGCCTTAGAATATATGTTTAGTGCCTCTGTTTTCATATTTAGCTCATTTGACCTGTTATCAATTATACTTGTATATTGGGGTTGATTTAACACCAAAAACATTTAACTTTTTTGTTTTTGCTATTGTAGTTTTTTATATATGTAATAATGTATTAAACTTCCAAAACTTGCTCACATATGGATTTACCTCCTATAACATGTAAACTGATGACGTGGCACCACTTAGATGACAAGGCAGAGAACGTGACAATGTATATGGCTGACTTGTCTTAAAAAAATCTGGTCACCTGAGTAAGAGGTCAATGGGCACTTACAATAGCAACTTTTGAGAAGTTTTATTCGTAAAACAGATTTATTTTTTAGTGTGATTTGATACATACGAGCAGAAGTGTAATTTTCCCTTTATAGAGTGCCCAGTGATGTAGAAAACTTCTTGTTGTAATTCGTATTTTGATGGTTATGAACAGGTTTGTGATGTTTTCCTTTGCGGATTTCCATGTACCTGGGAAGATGATTATGCTTCTGCAAGATCTCACCATGACAAATCATGTGCTGCTGAAAGATCATTGCCTGTGTCATTTAACAATCTTTCGGACACTCGTGTACGGGGATTTTTGAGAATAAATAGAGTCATGACACCTGTAAGTATATTTAGTTTAGTTTTCGTTTTGATATCTAATTTAGTTAAGTGTAAGTAATCCATTATGGGCTAAAATAATCTGCAAGAACTTCTGTCATTCATTACTTCTTTTCTTTCATATTTAAGCACACACCCACCAAGTGTTTGATAAAAAGTTTGAGTCAATGGTGTGTTGATTTCGTATGAAGCAATTCCGAAAAAAGAGATCTTTGGTTGTAGGTATGTGGTTATACTAATCAAGTTTTCAACTTTATAAGAATTTTTCTTATAAATATGAATATGGTGTGATTGTATGTATATATGTGTTCCTGCTTTTGTGTAATTGTTGGAAGTTTGGTCAGCAATGGTATGTGAACAGAGATGGCAAATTTTACAAACTCGTGCATATATGTATCACAGTTGGCTGTAGAGATCCACTCATACACCAATTGATGAACAGTAAATCAAATTAATTTGCATGATTGATTTGAATTTTCTGATACTAAATCATGCCTAAAAGTTATTGGGTAATTCATAAAAGAAAAAAGTATTTTATAATATCTTGATTATAACACCCCTCATTTGAAGCCATATATTTTTTTTTTATAATCGGAAGCGCGAATCCTCATATTATTAATTTACATGACATAACCAATACATAACAAAATTACAGTGTATTAAACATTATACAGCAACTGGGTGTTATAGAACCTTTCAAAACATAGCACAACATAAGTTTAAAACATTATCAGAGTGCACCATCGTCAAACATTCCTTCAAACCAAACCTTCTTGCTCAAAACATAGCAAAACATAACCTGCAAGAAGTAGAGTGGTGGTAACAGAACCATAACTAGTTTTAAAGCCTACAGGAGCCGCCGGGTAGCTTGTTTACCAGTCGGGTTCTAAAATTGGGTACACTACCCGCCAGGTAAGGATAGTACCCGCCGGGTACTATCCATCTTCCAGCGATTCTCATCAGACCAAAAATCCAGCCCCGAATCTTACTACTCAAATCACAAACTTAACATATTACTCAGTTTACTACATCCATTGATATCACATATCATCATATAGCAACTCATATTGTAACATCCTCTCTTCGGGTCCAGTAATTTCTAATTTTAAATTGTTATATTTAATGGTGTTAGAAATTATTCGATATTATTTGTTTATTGCGAAACTTAGTTAAATAAGTCTCAGAACTTATTGTGAATAGTAAATTGTTGTTTGTTGTAATTTACTATAGTTGACGGTAAAATAAAAATAAGTTTCTCGCAAACGGTTTTTAGGTTCCATGCAATAGATTAAAAGGGGACTAGTTTTAAGTGGATACGGGTCGGTGTAAAAGTCTTAGCCGACCTATTATAAAAACCTTCCCTTTTAGGAAAGTTTACTTCACTTTCCTTTTTTAGAAACTAGAAACCTAAAACCCTAAGAACAAGAACATCAATTTACAATCTGAAATCAAGCTATTGGAATTGAGATTCTAAGCTTAACTTCATCATAATCATCTTGAAATCTTTGAATTGTAAGTATTTTTATGAATTATGAGTTCTTGGATCAAATTCATAGTTGTATGAGTTATGTGATGTTAAATTGATGTGTTAGACATGTTATAATTTACATATGTGATGATATATAATCTGTAACATGATGCTGGAATCGAACCTGTGGTTATTTGGTTTGTGGGTTTAGTTTTCTGGGTTGAGTTCTATACGATCTGCACAGGACTGACGAACACAAGGAATCCGGCGGATTCCTAATGAATCCGGCGGATTCATCAGGTCAATGGGGTTCGGAATCCGGTCAAAACGGTTTAAATCCGGCGGATTCATCAACCGGATTCGTATTTGAAGCCCTGGTCCAAAGTTGGGTCTGAAAACACCTTTGAATCCGGCGGATTCAATGGGAATCCGGCGGATTCCCCCTTAATGCAGAAAATTTGATTTTTTGTACAAACATTATTGAATTACTAATGTATTAGTGTTACTTGTTAGGTTTGTTGATATATCTAACAAATGTGCCCATAATGATTGTATTATACATGTTGTGAAATGTAATAATATATGTTGTATTCGAATATGAGTTATGATTTTAATAACGTTGTTACTAACTTATATTTGATTATTGATTCTCAGATTCTTCAAAAGATAAGTGACACTTGGAATCTGAGGTTGAGACGACAGAGGTATTGGTGAGTGGATTCGGAACTCACCATTTGATTTAGTTGTAACTGTTTGGTTACAACAAGTAAACGTAGATATGTTGTAGTTGTATTTAATATTCATTGTTGCTTATAAATCTACGTGCTATGTGTGGCCTTCGGGCATCAGTTGTTAATGAGGTCAACAGGTTGAACTGGTTGGTTGAGCTAATTTGGTTATTATATGAATTACACAGGAACTTGATTCATTTGTTGTGTGTAGTACCTGTGTTTGATTATAATAACTGTTAGCTATCGGTCTCGTCCGTTATGGCCATACGGATATGGTTGGTTAAGTGTTCTTGGGGAGCCACCCGGGTATTATGGTATTCCCCAGAGCCACCGATCCTCATTACTATATTGTTGACTGGTTGAATCATATGTTTACGGTTGTTTGATGTAAACAGGTAGTTATGCTAAGTTGAATTGTGTGTGATGAATTCATTCACTTAGCTTTGTGCTAATCCCTCAATTTACTTCCTGCAGGTTATGTTTTGGGGATGTGGGTTGCAGGACAGTGATGCTCATGGAGCAGGGAAAGTTTGACTTACCGTGCTACTCTGATATGTTTTGTACTGAAACTAAAGTTTGAAATAATATAATACCCCGTTTGATGTAGTTGTTTAATAGTTTTCATTTGGTGTGCGTTTGATATCTAAACTATGTATGTACATTATCTTAATGTACAGTGTTTTCAGAGGTTTTAAATTATACGCTTCCGTGTTAATAATATAATATTGTTGTTTCGAATGAGGGGTGTTATAAGTTGGTATCAGAGCATAGTTTTGGGCTAATTGAACATTGTAAAGTGTTCAATCCCAATTCTGGAGCGTGATAAGTCAAACATTCTTGGGAAAGGGATTTAGCATTTGTTGTGAATCTGTTAGTAGTTAGGTGCTAACGATTAACAATTGTTGAGTTGTTGTGATGATTACAGATATGGCAGATAACGAGCAAACGACCGCCAACCCTAACAATGCCTCAAGATCCGATGTTCCTACTTTGCAAATTCCTGGTGAACAACCTGGTCATGATGGTACATCTGTTCCTGTTGTTGGAGAATCAAACAGAGATGATTATATGCACGAATTAGAAGATGAGGTGATTAATCTCAGAGAATTTAAGAGACGAACTGAAGCTACTTCATCTCAGCAACAAATACCTGTGTTTGGTACTGTTACTCCTTTACAGTCGAGTAAAATGTGTTCTTTTAAAACGTTTATGGCAAGTAAACCACCGGAGTTTAGCGGTAGTACAAATCCATCTGTGACTTTAAACTGGTTGAGGGATATGGAAAGAAAATTTGATGTAACACATTGTGAAGAAGAATCTAAAGTTCCATATGCAGTTCAATGTATGAAAGATGAAGCCATGGTTTGGTGGGATTCGATCACAGGGCACTTGACTCAACAACAAAAGAAAGCTATTCGATGGCCCGATTTTCATCAAGCTGTTTATAATCAGTATTGTTCAGACTTTGATATCGCTAGAATCAGACGAGAGTTTGTGACCTTACAGTTGACTGATAAGATGACAATTGATGAGTTGATAGCACAGTTTTCTGAGAAGCTGCGGTTTGTTCAGCAGTGGGTCCCAAATGAGAAAACTCGAATTGAACAGTTTGTGGATGCTTTACCTTCTAATTATCGTACCATTGTGAGATTGGCAAGTACTTTATCTCAAGCTTTTAACCTTGCACGTTCTGTTGATAGTGACATGAGAGGTTCTGGTATTCAAGCTAGAGATACTTCATCTCAGAAGCCAAAAAGTGATTCTTCAGGTAAGGGAAAGCAGAGATGGTCGGGTAACCGACAGGGTCAGAGGTCTGGTAGCAAAAGTGGTTCCTCTGGAGGTTCAAATTGGTGTAATTCTTGTAAGTCACGACATTCTGGTCCGTGTACTCCACAAACGAACAAATGTCTCAAATGTGGTGAATTGGGGCATGAAATCAAGAATTGCAGGTTTCCTAATTTCGTGTGTTGGACGTGTAAGAAAGAAGGACATCGGGTTGGTCAGTGTCCGGAGGCGGGGAAATAGGGTTCGGTTTCGGTCGGGAGTTCATCATCTACCGGTCAAAAGCGGAAGAATCCTCCGCCAGCTGCTAGTAGGGCATTTCAGATGACAGTCGATGAGGTTGTTCACACAGAGGATGTTATCACTGGTACTTTTCTTATAGACTATGTACCAGCGCGTGTCTTGTTTGATTCTGGAGCTAACTGCTCTTTTATATCTGTTTGTTTTTGTGATAAGTTGAAATTGAACCCTACTTTGATTACTAAGCCTGTTGAAGTAGAAATTGTTAGTGGCAAGTTAGTTTCTGTTACCACCTCGGTGACTGGAGCTAATATTGTGATAGATGGCCAGACTTTTCCAATTTCATTTCTGTTGATGCCGATACCTAGTTTTGATGTGATTATTGTCATGGATTGGTTGAGTCATTGTAAAGCAAGTATAGATTGCCACCACAAGTTGATTAGGATCCCAATTTCTGAAGAGTCACACGTTGTGGCTCTAGGAGAAAGGGATAGTGAATGTATACCTCTTATTTCCATGATGAAAGCTAGGAAGTCGTTGTCTAAAGGCTGTGAACCATACCTAGCTTATGTGATTGATGCCAAATTAGAAAAGAAATCCATTTCTGATGTTCCGATTGTTTCTGAATATTTGGAAGTGTTTCCCGATGAATTGCCTGGTTTACCACCGGTTAGGGAAGTTGAATATCAGATTGATCTTGTTCCTGGTTCGTCGCCAGTAGCCAAAGCTCCCTATAGACTAGCTCCTTCTGAAATACGTGAAATGATGAATCAGATACAGGAGTTGTTGGATAAAGGGTTCATTAGACCTAGTTCTTCTCCTTGGGGGGCACCAGTTTTATTTGTGAAAAAGAAGGATGGGTCGTTTCGTATGTGTATTGATTATCGGGAACTGAATAAACGAACAGTGAAGAATAAATACCCTTTGCCTCGAATATATGATTTGTTTGATCAGTTGCAGGGATCTTCATTCTATTCTAAAATTGATTTGAGGTCAGGTTATCATCAAGTTCGTGTTCGTGAACATGATATTCCTAAAACTGATTTTCGTACCAGGTATGGTCATTTTGAATTCCTGGTTATGCCTTTTGGTTTGACTAATTGTAACATCCTCGTTTTGGGGCTAGTCGAAATCGGTAATTTCTTTATTTATTAAATTATTTAAGTGTGTTTTTAAATAATTAATGTCTTGTGAATAATTATAAATTTAATAGGTCCATTAGCGAAATGAGTTATTGTGGTTAGTAAAATAATACTCGTTTTAAATTTATTTAGTTGACGGTAAAACAAAATTGTATTTCCCCGCAAATGGTTTTTAAGTTCCAGACAATAATGAATACGGGGAATGAAAATTAACACTTAAATGGTATATTATATGGGATGGATCGGTTTTTATCCCACACACATACATACATACGTACGAATACACACACACACATCTAAACCTAAATCACTTAACAAAATCATGAAGAATCATCAAATTGGAGCTTCTAAACATGAATTCAAGCCTCTCTAATCATCTTAATCAAGGTATAATATTGTGTTCTTCATTTTCTAAAACCTGGAATTTAGGGGTTTTGGTGTTCTTGATCAAAATCCAAAATTAGGGTTTCAAAAGTGTAAATTGTTGTTAGTTAAGTTTGTTATGGTTGATTTCTAACAAGATTCAAGCTTAAGATTATAAATCTATGGTGATTCTTAGGGTTTATGATGATTTTGATGGGTTAATTACTTTAATCCGAAATTAGAGTTTAAAATTGGTTAAGGTAGTGTTAATAAGTGTTTATAAGATGGTTGGTAATCTTAATTTAACCTTGAAGTGAATTGATCATGTTATATAAGTTGTAATCAAAATGGGTTTTGGGTAATTGATGGAATTAGCATGATTAACTTGAAATTGAAGCTTGTTGTTGTGTTAGAGTTGTTAGTTAGTGTTTAATTCATGATGATAACTTAAGCCTAACTTAGAAATGATGAAGTTGATATATGATCATTAATAAAGTTCGTGGGTTTGGTTGATTTTGAAGAATCTATATGTTATGTTGATGTTATTAGTGTAGAATTGATAAGTATTGTTAATGATTATATTATAAGGGATTAATGATGATGATTAACATTATTCAAGTTAAAAGTTATAAAGTGATTAAGTGTTCTTGAGAATTTTGATGATTATGATGATTATCATAGTATATGATATATTTGATATGGTTATTTATAATATTGGAATGATGTTGTATAGATTTTGAGACAAGTAACTAACTTGTGTTATTCCATTGTATTCTCAGATGTGGAGAAGACTCAGTAATATTAGACTACTGAGTGGACGGCGGAGGTATTTGTTAGGATTTATTAATTTGATGAGACAAAATAAAAGATGAAAGTTGAGGGACTAAAGTTGAATAGTTTTATTTTTATTAGTCTCCTAGTATAATTATGATTTCTTGTAACTCTAAAGATCTCTATTATATAAAGAGACATAGGGACGTAGGTTTTGGTGTGTACACATAATGTAGACGTCTAGGGTTTTGTTTAGCCTCAAGATCAAGGTTTCTTGATCCTGTTATAGTTGTATAACCGTGTTATTCTGATCAAATAATAATTGAGGCTTGAAGTGATAACATTGATGTTCTTATTGTTATTCCGCACTTTATGATTAATTCAATGTTACTATTATTCTAGATCAAGATCTAAACAATCTGAGCTTAAACGATCATACGTTTTCACAATTGGTATCAGAGCAAGGTTGCTCGTGATCTAGGATATACAAGGTGTACGAGATAAAAGAAGCCGTATCGAAGAAACCCTAGAAGATTGCAAGAAAAATTCGTAATTCGTCACTTTCTGCACAGCCATGGTAAACATTCCGGATCTCATTCGTTAACCGTTAGATTGTCGTGAAATTTGAACTGTAGGTTCTTAACATATAGGCGCACATTCCTACCGAAGGAATTTTCGATCTGAGCTTTTGATTGAGAGATATTTATTGTCAAAATTGGTTGCTGAAAGTTTAGGGTTTTTCAAAATGGCAGAAGTAAAACGATCACTGTGTCTTCGTTATCCAACGAAAGTTGATGATTTTTGGATATGTTATAGAAGACATATGTATCTACATCGTGTAAAAATTTCATAGTGATCGGATGTTTCTATAAAGAGATATTAAAATTCTAAATTAATGCAGTAAGTTTATGGTTTCTTTTTGTGCAGCTGAAGTCAAATAATTCCTGTAAATTCATTAACCGTTGGATCGACTTGATTTTTGGATATGTGGTTAATGAAACATTGATGGACTTCGTGTTAGAATTTGAGCATCATCAGATATGTAACCAAGGAGATATACAGTTTGTAAGCCACTGCTCATCAACTTGCCCCTGCTAGCACAAAGTTACCACTGTTTGTACAACGTTCCCGCTGTTAGAAGGTTTGTACCGCCGCTATTACAAGTTTGCCTCTGCTAGTACAATGTTGCCTCTGTCAGTACAAGTTTACCGCTGTTAGTACAAACTTGCCACAGCTAGTAAAGCTTGCCACTGTTAATGCAAAGTGGTTACCACTGTTCGGGATTTTGAAGATTACCACTGTTTGTGAATTTTGTAACCACTGTTATTTGATTTGGACTTGGAATTGGAGATTAACACTGTTAGTTCAAAAACAGTTACCACTGATAGTTTTGGATCTCGAATGGAATTGTTTTTCATAACAATTTATTCTTATTGATTTAATGGCTCGTTTTTTAAGATTATTTGAAGATGTGATTACGAAGAAGATTGATTATTGCATATTTGATATTGAAGTTGAGTTTTACAGATGTGTATCGTATCATATCTCAAAGTGAGGGTGGAACACTTTGAAGATAAATTGTTTGGTTTGTATGGCAACGACGAAGACTTGACAAATCTAGCAAACGTGTGAGATTAAACTTAGGATGCTCAATGCTCACATTTGCTATCACTTGAAAGAGTTTTGGTGTGCTCGGTGACTTATTATGGAAAATAAGGATTTTTGTCAAAGAGATTGTAATCTACTTATACATAGGATTATAAGTTCGACGTCGTGGATAGTACAAGATATAAGGTACAAGTTTGGAAGACTTAATTTCTTTATTAAGTTTGTTATATTCTATTTTCTTCACCGACCAGTAATCATTACATAGAGCCAATCGAATTTGAGATTCAAGAGATGGTGAACATATTTTAAGGGAAGCTTACTGTTATTGTTTCATCATCTACATGTAACACTTGAGGGGAAGTGTTTACAAGTTGCAAAAGACCCCTATTGGATTATGACAAAAAGGGGAAGAAGAATTTGAAGATTCAGATTTGCAACTTATCGCAAGGCATGATATGATTACAAGAAATCAAGAGTTTAGGGGAAGTTTTGCAAGAAGATCGATATTTTTTCATCATCAAATAGGGGAAGATTGTTAGGATTTATTAATTTGATGAGACAAAATAAAAGATGAAAGTTGAGGGACTAAAGTTGAATAGTTTTATTTTTATTAGTCTCCTAGTATAATTATGATTTCTTGTAACTCTAAAGATCTCTATTATATAAAGAGACATAGGGACGTAGGTTTTGGTGTGCACACATAATGTAGACGTCTAGGGTTTTGTTTAGCCTCAAGATCAAGGTTTCTTGATCCTGTTATAGTTGTATAACCGTGTTATTCTGATCAAATAATAATTGAGGCTTGAAGTGATAACATTGATGTTCTTATTGTTATTCCGCACTTTATGATTAATTCAATGTTATTATTATTCTAGATCAAGATCTAAACAATCTGAGCTTAAACGATCATACCTTTTCACAGTATTGGTGAGTGGACCTGTAACCTTCAGCGTAACTTAGTTGTAACAGATTTGGTTACAACGGGTAAACGTGGTTTTACTGCTATAAACTGTTGATTGACATATTGCCTTGATAGATATAGATTTTGTGATATCTGGCCTTTGGGCATATGTGTTTTCAGAGGTCAACATGGTTGGGCTTAAGGTTACTATTGAGTTGCCAACACAGGTCCTTGTACATGGATGGTTATAGGAATACTATGTTGTGTGGGTAAATAGTACCTAGGCTATCGGTTTACCGCTGTATTGGCCTGCAGTTTGTGTGAGGTTGCTTGGGGGCCACCCGGGCATGAGGGCGCCTCAAGGACCGCCGATCCTCTTGGATGATATTTGTTTGCGATGCTTTATGATGTAAACAAATGATTGTGTGTTTGCGATGCTTTATGCTGTAAACAATTAATTGTGTGTTTACGATGCGGTTGCTGTAAACTCGTTTAGTATGCTATGCTTAGTTGTAAACATATTTGTTAGGCTAAGTTGTGTTGATGGTTATTAGTTCATTCACTTAGCGTTGAGCTAATCCCCCACATTACCACTCCTTGCAGGATATGATTAGATTATGTGATGATCAAGGAGCAGCTGACTGGATGGAATGTTTGACGACCCGATGTTTACTCTGATCTTTGATTTTATAAAATCATTGTTGTCTTTCAAATTATGTAACACCCAAAATGATAAATTATGTTTTGAAATAGATTGACTAATATGAGTATTATATAATGTATAATTATTAATGTTAGTTGGACTTTCGCTTCCGGTATTTAAAAAAAAAAACAGTTCTGGAATTTGAAGGGTGTTATAAATTGGTATCAGAGCATCGGTTTGGGTGAATTGAACATTTATGGTGTTCAATCCCAAATCTGGATTAGTGTCAAGTCAAACATTCCAGAAGGTGGGGTTAGTTGTTGCATGATAATTGGGTAGTAAGATATGTACTAACGCTTAACAAGATGTGAGATTGTGTTTGATTGCAGAGAAGGAGGAACATGAGTAACCGACTGGTATTCTCAATGATTCCTCTATGTTCGTTGGTGTAAAAGCATCAGGTAATTCTCTATAAGCTTGTTTAAATTAAATAAGTTTGAATTGTTTACTTGCTATGAGGACTATGATTAGTGAAGTAAATTGAATTAGATTGATATTATTTCTCATTTAGGAGTAAGTTGATTTTGCCTATGTGTTTAGCATAAGTTGATTATGTGCTTAGAAGTAAATCTTGATAGATTGAATTGATAAAACTTTCCATAAGGAAATTAATGAGGTGATGGTATTCCTCAAGTAAGATGTTTAAAGCCATGTTGTGGTTTAAATTAGAAAGTGTACATTGATTGGAAGGTGTGTGTTTGACCTGAAAAGTCAAAGTAGTCAACGATGTCTTTATATGTATTGACAAGTTTAGGAAAGGTCAATGTTGAAAACTTGATGTAATTGTGTAAATATGATGGTAATATGTGGAATTGGTAATTTAAGGTTATGTTATGACACCAATAGTGATAATGGTTTGGTTTGACTTAGATTAGTTAAAGTTATGTGGAATGGGTGATAGAATAGTGAGTAAATGGTCATAAACCCAAATGGGTCACTTAGTGATAAAACGGTTAAAACTTGATTTGGTTTGTGTATGATGGTTTTTAAAGTGACTTACAGTTATAAGTATAGATAAAATGTGGATTAAAAGTGTTAATGTGGTCATTATGAATGAAATTGGGAAAAATGTCCATTTGGACCCCTAAACGGGTCAACGTGTCAAAACAATGTAGAATGAGTGTTTGTAGGTGACGAATATGCCCACACGTCACTAATGTATATAGAAACATGTTGGTAAAAGGTGGAAGTCAGAAACCAAGTCGTTTGAAATATAGCGTGTCAACCAAAATGGTCGAAAATGGTCAAAAATGAGTCGTACGTCCGTTTTCTCGTAAAACGTGTAAATTGAAAAAGTGGAAAAATGGAAAGTTGTATTTTGATTATATGAAGGTGCCTGCAAAATTTCAGACCCTAACTATTTACGGTTTGTGAGATATGCGCGTTTGAATTTCAGAAATTTGCATTAAGGTTTGCTGGTGCAGGGTCTGCTGTACAGGCATGGGACCCGGTGGTTCCAAAGGGAACCCGGCGGGTAGAGTAGTGACCCGGCTGGTAGTACCTAAACCCGGCTGCTGCTCCAGCCAAATACGGTAAAATGTTTCTGTTTGGCAAAAATTTAATTTACCCGGCGGTTAGAGTGTAGGACCCGGCGGCTTGGGGTCGGAAGCCGGCGGCTTGACCCTATAGCCGGCGGCTTGTGGCTCTTTTCTGTGAAAAAAATAAATTTTTAAGTTTTTTCGACGTTTGACGTAACATTTGACGTATGATTTTCCGTTAGAAAATTTCGGTGTCAGAATAAGACGAAATTTACATGTCCACTTAAAAACGGCCCAACGGTCAAAGCTCATCGCTTTGCCATGAGCCCTGGCAGTTTTTGGCACTTCGGGGTTGTTTGGGGCCCGAAAATCGCGTTTTACTGTTTTTCAGACCTTATTTTGAACTTTTGACTTACGTTTTAAATTGGGTTTTTGTTTATTCGAGCCCAGGGGTCATTCCTATGACTAAATATGATGTTATAATTTGTTTTAAGAGGTACTAATATTTTAGTGAGTATAAGTTATTTTCAAGCTGTGTATTCTTCGTATTATTGATTGTGGCCAACTGTTGTTGTTGGTGATTTGAATCCTTGAGTTATATAGATTAAGTGAGATAGAATGAAGTGATTGAATCATCTAAATTATTAGAAATGGTTAAATAAGTATTCTTAGAGTTTGAAAAGTGAAGTGTATGAGTTTATACTTATTTGATATTTGACAATAGAGTTATAGTGTATATGTTTGATATGGAATATGAAATGTTATTTATAATACAACTAAAGAAGCATAGATTGAAGAAATACGTTGAATATTACACATAGTATTGACAAAGTGTTTAACTATAAATGTACTATAAGTATTAAGTGATGTAACTAATGTTTGATATTGAGTTAGGTACTGATAGTGCTGAGTAATGTATTATGTTAGACATTTCACATATGATAATAACTTAGTGAAAACGAGGTTGCATGTCTGTGTTATATATATTTGCCTAATTACATGATAAGTGGAATAATGTAAAATTTTGAAATATAGTTGAATAATTGCTGCAAAATTGTTGTTGTATATATGATAATTGTTGATTTCACTATTGTAATATAAGTTAGAATTTAAAATCCATTACATTGATATTGATGGTATGAAGTGGCCTAAGAATAAAGTGTGACTGACATAATATAACGACGTCTGGCCAACGTATTCATATTATGCCATTTCACATGGAGTTGTTGAGGCTACTAAGTACCAAATGAAGTTAAATGATTTTAAAATAACGAGTAACATGTATTGACATGCAGTTATGAAATGGTTATTGACTGACTAATATAAGGTGGTAGTAAACTAATTAACTATCGTTTAATGTGGAAACGTTGTAAAAGAAGAATTTGAACTGTTTATACTACTTGTTAAGATGAGTACGTGATTCTTCATTCATGGTAATAAAGGTTAGGTAAAGGCTGCCATGTCCGGATAGTTTATGGTTAGAAAAATGTGCGAAATTATGTCCTTGGGAAAAGTAAAATAGTCGGGAAAATAAGGGTTTTATTTGTTGGATTGGTAATTTTATTATAATTATGTGCGAATTACATATAATCTTTCGTATTGTTGTATATCTAATGACTAGATGAAGTGATACATTGCAATTTGAAAGGTTATGTGATGAAATAAGTTTAAGTAGAGGTTGACTAAAATGGATTAAATATGTGAATATTGTTGAAAATGTGTTGATGGTTAGCACATTTTGATAATGTGGTACGTGTGCTGAGATAGCAAGTACCCATTGATGTATAATAGCAATTATCTGTTGAGATTGGTGATATTTGACTTTGAAGATTATGATTTTTATCATAGGAATTGACTTGTACTTTGCTTTAAAAGGTGAGATTAAAGTAGTATGACTTGAAACACAGATGAGTAATAAACTTTACAGGATCAAATAGTGTTACAATTGATAAAACTGACCTTAAGATAAATAGTTGTGATGGATAAGGTTATTGATGCTTCATCATTTAAGGATGATGTATGTGGTTAATTGCTTGCATGATCTAAATTAAATTCTCATTGTGAATATGAGCATTGAAGTTTTATAAACATTGTTGTTGTTTTATTAAAAGGAAAGTATGTAAGTATTTATATTTGGTTTAAAGATCCTAGCATGTCGCTAGTTTTCTGATTAAGATTAAAATAAATGATTATGTAATTCACTTATTTTAAATGATTGTGTGATCCAAAGTGTTAATATGGCTAAGCATAGGGCTTCATGTAACCTGGTGGTGTTACATTCACAAGCCGTAAATCAGTATTTAACTAATTGCAAAAAGTAGAGATACATGGTTATTAGCTAAATGGTTAGTTATGAATTGAGTTAAACTTTTATTACAAATGTGCATGTGGTGGTGTTTATAACTACTATTATTATTGCTATATATGCGGTTATGCTTATAAAGGTTTATCAAGACTTATGTGAATTTAAGTTATAATCTACACTGGTGACGTGTAAGTAGATGAATTAAAATATACCCATATAAGTATATTATAAAGAGTACTCGTTTAGTGTTTATGTGGATGCATAGATACTTAGACTAATGTACACACGCGTTGTGTGTGCCTATATTAGTTATTGATTAAGTGATTCGGTTTCACTATATAACTAGGTGCGATTAGATTTCGAGGACGAAATCTCTTTAAGGAGGAGAGATTTGTAACATCATCGTTTTGGGCCTAGTCGAAATCGGTAATTTCTTTATTTATTAAATTATTTAAGTGTGTTTTTAAATAATTAATGTCTTGTGAATAATTATAAATTTAATAGGTCCATTAGCGAAATGAGTTATTGTGGTTAGTAAAATAATACTCGTTTTAAATTTATTTAGTTGACGGTAAAACAAAATTGTATTTCCCCGCAAATGGTTTTTAAGTTCCAGACAATAATGAATACGGGGAATGAAAATTAACACTTAAATGGTATATTATATGGGATGGATCAGTTTTTATCCCACACACATAGATACATACGTACGAATACACACACACACATCTAAACCTAAATCACTTAACAAAATCATGAAGAATCATCAAATTGGAGCTTCTAAACATGAATTCAAGCCTCTCTAATCATCTCAATCAAGGTATAATCTTGTGTTCTTCATTTTCTAAAACCTAGAATTTAGGGGTTTTGGTGTTCTTGATCAAAATCCAAAATTAGGGTTTCAAAAGTGTAAATTGTTGTTAGTTAAGTTTGTTATGGTTGATTTCTAACAAGATTCAAGCTTAAGATTATAAATCTATGGTGATTCTTAGGGTTTATGATGATTTTGATGGGTTAATGACTTTAATCCGAAATTAGAGTTTAAAATTGGTTAAGGTAGTGTTAATAAGTGTTTATAAGATGGTTGGTAATCTTAATTTAACCATGAAGTGAATTGATCATGTTATATAAGTTGTAATCAAAATGGGTTTTGGGTAATTGATGGAATTAGCATGATTAACTTGAAATTGAAGCTTGTTGTTGTGTTAGAGTTGTTAGTTAGTGTTTAATTCATGATGATAACTTAAGCCTAACTTAGAAATGATGAAGTTGATGTATGATCATTAATAAAGTTTGTGGGTTTGGTTGATTTTGAAGAATCCATATGTTAAGTTGATGTTATTAGTGTAGAATTGATAAGTATTGTTAATGATTATATTATAAGGGATTAATGATGATGATTAACATTATTCAAGTTAAAAGTTATAAAGTGATTAAGTGTTCTTGAGAATTTTGATGATTATGATGATTATCATAGGTTATATGATATATTTGATATGGTTATTCATAATATTGGAATGATGTTGTATAGATTTTGAGACAAGTAACTAACTTATGTTATTCCATTGTATTCTAAGATGTGGAGAAGACTCAGTGATATTAGACTACTGAGTGGACGGCGGAGGTATTGGTGAGTGGACCTGTAACCTTCAGCGTAACTTAGTTGTAACAGATTTGGTTACAACGGGTAAACGTGGTTTTACTGCTATAAACTGTTGATTGACATATTGCCTTGATAGATATAGATTTTGTGATATCTGGCCTTTGGGCATATGTGTTTTCAGAAGTCAACATGGTTGGGCTTAAGGTTACTATTGAGTTGCCAACACAGGTTCTTGTACACGGATGGTTATAGGAATACTGTGTTGTGTGGGTAAATAGTACCTAGGCTATCGGTTTACCGCTGTATTGGCCTGCAGTTTGTGTGAGGTTGCTTGGGGGCCACCCGGGCATGAGGGCGCCTCAAGGACCGCCGATCCTCTTGGATGATATTTGTTTGCGATGCTTTATGCTGTAAACAAATGATTGTGTGTTTGCGATGCTTTATGCTGTAAACAATTAATTGTGTGTTTACGATGCGGTTGCTGTAAACTCGTTTAGTATGCTATGCTTAGTTGTAAACATATTTGTTAGGCTAAGTTGTGTTGATGGTTATTAGTTCATTCACTTAGCGTTGAGCTAATCCCCCACATTACCACTCCTTGCAGGATATGATTAGATTATGTGATGATCAAGGAGCAGCTGACTGGATGGAATGTTTGACGACCCGATGTTTACTCTGATCTTTGATTTTATAAAATCATTGTTGTCTTTCAAATTATGTAACACCCAAAATGATAAATTATGTTTTGAAATAGATTGACTAATATGAGTATTATATAATGTATAATTATTAATGTTAGTTGGACTTTCGCTTCCGGTATTTTAAAAAAAAACAGTTCTGGAATTTGAAGGGTGTTATACTAATGCTCCAGCAGTTTTTATGGATTTGATGAATCGAGTTTGTCGGCCTTTTCTTTACAAATTTGTGATTGTGTTTATTGATGATATCCCGGTGTATTCAAAATCCAAATCAGAACATGAAATGCATTTGAGGTTAGTGTTAGAAACGTTGAAAAGAGAACACTTATATGCAAAGTTTTCTAAATGTGAATTCTGGATTCGGGAGGTACAATTTTTGGGTCATATTATCTGTAACGATGGTGTAAAAGTTGATCCTTCTAAAATTGAAGCTGTTATGAATTGGAAAGCTCCAAAATCTGCGTCAGAGATTAAGAGTTTTCTTGGTTTGGCTGGTTATTACCGGAAATTCATTAAAGACTTTTCTAAAATTGCCAGTTCTTTGACTAAATTGACCCGTAAAGATGAGAAATTTGTGTGGACTGAACAACAAGAGTTAGCTTTTCAAACTTTGAAACAGTTACTGTGTTAGGCACCTGTGTTGGCATTACCTGATGGGTCTGATGATTTTGTTGTTTATTGTGATGCATCTTATGCTGGGTTGGGTGGTGTTCTTATGCAAAGAGACAGAGTTATTGCTTATGCTTCTCGGCAGTTGAAACAGCATGAAAGAAATTACCCTACTCATGATTTAGAGTTGGCAGCTGTTGTGTTTGCATTGAAAATCTGGAGACATTATCTTTATGGCACGAAATGTGTTATATGTTCGGATCACAAAAGTCTTCAGTATGTGTTTTCCCAGAAAGAGTTAAACATGCATCAAAGACGATGGTTAGAGTTAATCAAGGATTATGATTGTGAAATTCGTTACCATCCAGGCAAAGCTAATGTGGTTGCTGATGCTTTGAGTCGAAAAGGTACCTCTGACCGAGTTTATTACTTGAAAGTTGATGTTTCTTCTGATTTGGTAGATAAGATTAAAGATGCACAGTTGGAAGCTCTATTAGATCATAATCTTAAATCAGAAATCATGTTGAAATGGAAAGATTTGTTACTTGATGATTCTAGAGGATTGAAAACTTTTCAGTCTCGTGTATGGATTCCTCTGATTGGTGGTATTCGGAATATGATTTTGACTGAAGCCCATAAGTCTCGTTTATCTGTTCATCCCGGTAGTACTCGAATGTATAATGATTTGAAATCCTTGTATTGGTGTCCTACGATGAAAACTGACATTGCAAGGTTTGTTGGCACTTGTCATGTGTGTGCTCAAGTTAAAGCTGAACACCAAAAGCCGTATGGGTCGCTGAAACAGTTAGAGATTCCAGAATGGAAGTGGGAACATTTAACTATGGATTTTGTGACTAAACTTCCACATACATCTTGAGGAAATGATATGATTTGGGTTATCGTTGATAGGTTAACCAAGAGTGCTCATTTTCTGGCTAGTAGTGAAACGGCCTCGTTGAGTAAGCTTGCCCAGTTGTATGTTAATGAGATTGTTTCCCGGCATGGTATTCCGTTGTCGATTGTATCGGATAGGGATTCTCGGTTCATTTCTCATTTTTGGCAGAGTTTACAGCACGAGTTGGGTACCAGAGTTAATCTCAGTACTGCTTATCATCCTCAGACCGACGGTCAGTCAGAACGTACGATTCAGACACTTGAGGATATGTTAAGGGCTTGTGTTTTGGAGTATGGCGGTTCTTGGGATTCTCATTTACCGTTGGTTGAATTTGCATACAATAATTCTTATCATTCCAGCATTGGCATGCCTCCTTATGAGAGGCCATATGGTAGACGTTGCAGAACGCCTACTTGTTGGTTAGAGGCTGGTGAGAAACAGTTTGCTGGGCCCGACATTGTTCAGATGACAGCTGACAAAGTAGCAATTTCCCGTGAAAAGTTGAAAGCTGCACTTGACAGACAGAAGCAGTATGCAGATCCACGTAGACGACCGGTATCATTTGTTGAAGGTGAACTGGTGTATCTTAAAGTTTCACCTTGGAAGGGGGTTATTCGGTTTGGGAAACGTGGTAAATTGGCTCCTCGGTATATCGGTCCATTTAAAATCAGTAAAGTCGTTAATGATCAGTCAGTGACACTTGATCTTCCTTCAGAACTTGCTGGTATTCATGACACGTTTAACATTTGTTATTTGAGGAAATGTAACGTGGAGGACCAGTCTCAAATTCTTCCTTTGAAAGATTTAAAAGTTGATCGAACCCAGAAGTTAGTTGAAGAACCTGTTGAACTTCTAGACCGAAAAGTTGTTAAACTTAGGAAGAAACAGATACCAATGGTCCTAGTGAAGTGGAAGCATAGTTTAGGTTCAAACCTAACTTGGGAAACCGAGGACAGTATGAAATCCAGATATCCTGGATTATTTGATCGTGGAGATTTCGGGGACGAAATCTTCTTAAGGGGGGGAGATTTGTAACATCCTCTCTTCGAGTCCGGTAATTTCTAATTTTAAATTGTTATATTTAATGGTATTAGAAATTATTCGATATTATTTGTTTATTGCGAAACTTAGTTAAATAAGTCTAAGAACTTATTGTGAATAGTAAATTGTTGTTTGTTGTAATTTACTATAGTTGATGGTAAAATAAAAATAAGTTTCTCGCAAATGGTTTTTAGGTTCTAGGCAATAGATTAAAAGGGGACTAGTTTTAAGTGGATACGGGTCGGTGTAAAAGTCTTAGCCGACCTATTATAAAAACCTTCCCTTTTAGGAAAGTTTACTTCACTTTCCTTTTTTAGAAACTAGAAACCTAAAACCCTAAGAACAAGAACATCAATTTACAATCTGAAATCAAGCTATTGGAACTGAGATTCTAAGCTTAACTTCATCATAATCATCTTGAAATCTTTGAATTGTAAGTATTTTTATGAATTATGAGTTCTTGGATCAAATTCATAGTTGTATGAGTTATGTGATGTTAAATTGATGTGTTAGACATGTTATAGTTTACATATGTGATGATATATAATCTGTAACATGATGCTGGAATTGAACCTGTGGTTATTTGGTTTGTGGGTTTAGTTTTCTGGGTTGAGTTCTATACGATCTGTACAGGACTGACGAACACAAGGAATCCGGCGGATTCCTAATGAATCCGGCGGATTCATCAGGTCAATGGGGTTGGGAATCCGGTCAAAACGGCTTAAATCCGGCGGATTCATCAACCGGATTCGTATTTGAAGCCCTGGTCCAAAGTTGGGTCTGAAAACACCTTTGAATCCGGCGGATTCAATGGGAATCCGGCGGATTCCCCCTTAATGCAGAAAATTTGATTTTTTGTACAAACATTATTGAATTACTAATGTATTAGTGTTACTTGTTAGGTTTGTTGATATATCTAACAAATGTGCCCATAATGATTGTATTATACATGTTGTGAAATGTAATAATATATGTTGTATTCGAATATGAGTTATGATTTTAATAACGTTGTTACTAACTTATATTTGATTATTGATTCTCAGATTCTCCAAAAGATAAGTGACACTTGGAATCTGAGGTTGAGACGACAGAGGTATTGGTGAGTGGATTCGGAACTCACCATTTGATTTAGTTGTAACTGTTTGGTTACAACAAGTAAACGTAGATATGTTGTAGTTGTATTTAATATTCATTGTTGCTTATAAATATACGTGCTATGTGTGGCCTTCGGGCATCAGTTGTTAATGAGGTCAACAGGTTGAACTGGTTGGTTGAGCTAGTTTGGTTATTATATGAATTACACAGGAACTTGATTCATTTGTTGTGTGTAGTACCTGTGTTTGATTATAATAACTGTTAGCTATCGGTCTCGTCCGTTATGGCCATACGGATATGGTTGGTTAAGTGTTCTTGGGGAGCCACCCGGGTATTATGGTATTCCCCAGAGCCACCGATCCTCATTACTATATTGTTGACTGGTTGAATCATATGTTTACGGTTGTTTGATGTAAACAGGTAGTTATGCTAAGTTGAATTGTGTGTGATGAATTCATTCACTTAGCTTTGTGCTAATCCCTCAATTTACTTCCTGCAGGTTATGTTTTGGGGATGTGGGTTGCAGGACAGTGATGCTCATGGAGCAGGGAAAGTTTGACTTACCGTGCTACTCTGATATGTTTTGTACTGAAACTAAAGTTTGAAATAATATAATACCCCGTTTGATGTAGTTGTTTAATAGTTTTCATTTAGTGTGCGTTTGATATCTAAACTATGTATGTACATTATCTTAATGTACAGTGTTTTCAGAGGTTTTAAATTATACGCTTCCGTGTTAATAATATAATATTGTTGTTTCGAATGAGGGGTGTTATACATATCAACCTTTTCAAATCCAATTCACATAATAATCAATAACCTCTATGATTTCAAGCAATTATCAAAAATTGAATCAAAATCACTTACTTGTTGTAGTGAAGAACAAGATGATGATTATGAACAAGCTTGATTCACAATCACAAATTCACTTTTGATTATAAGTTTGATGTTCAAGGTTTTAGTTTCTAGGTTTTGGTTTAGGAAAGAAGTGAAATACTTTCCTCTTTAGGAAAGTTATAAATAAGTCGGCCCATTATGTTAACCGACTCCGAATTCACTTAAAACTAGTCCCCTTTCAACCTATTGTCTAGAACCTAGAAACCATTTACGAGTTTAATATTTTTTTTATTTTATCGTTAACTACAGAAAGTTAAAACAAATAATAATTCACTTATCACAATTACTCCAATTGAGCAAAAATTTCCTAATATAATAAATAACTATTTAAAACTAAAAATTTACTAGAATACCCTTGGTCCTTAGGACGGATGTTACAAATCTCCCCTCCTTAAGAGGATTTCGTCCCCAAAATCTCTTCTCGCTCAAACAAACTAGGGTATCGTGATCTCATACTAGACTTAGTTTCCCATGTAAGATCGGGACCCAAACTATGTTTCCATTTAACCAAAACCATAGGAATATCTTTCCTGCGCAGTTTGGTTACCTTTCTATCTAACAGTTCAATAGGCTCTTCTACTAACTTCTGACTTTGGTCAACTTTCAAATCTTGTAATGGAAGGATTTGTGATTGATCCTCCACATTACACTTTCTCAAATAACAAATATTAAAAGTATCATGAATACCAGATAATTCAGAAGGAAGATCCAAGGAGACAGTATGATCATTAACCACTTGTCGAATCCTAAATGGACCAATGAATCTAGGGGCAAGTTTCCCACGCTTACCAAATCGAATCACACCCTTCCAAGGAGAAACTTTGAGATAAACCAATTCACCTTCCACAAAAGAAACCGGTCGGTGACGAGGATCAGCATACTATTTCTGCCTGTCTCTAGCAGCTTTCAGTTTCTCTCGAGCAATAACAACTTTCTCTGCTGTGATCTGAACAATATCTGGACCCGCAACTATTTCTCACCAGCCTCTAACCAACATGTAGGTGTTCTACAACGACGACCATATAACATTTCATACGGAGGCATACCAATACTAGAGTGATAAGAGTTATTATAAGCAAACTCAATCAATGGCAAATGAGAATCCCAAGAACCACCATATTCCAACACACAAGCTCGTAACATGTGACAACCGTCAATTTAGGACTATAATTTAGTGCCTAATCAAGTATTAATACATGTAATTAGTTCTGTGTTAGGCTAATTAATGTATCAATTATTATATATATTGTTGAATATATATCTACACAATTATGTGGTTTGTTTAAATCGTACAAGTTTCAAATCGAATGCATTTCGATTCATTTAAATACGGACGTTGGTGATGCAATTATTAATTATGTGGAATAATTTAATTTCACAAATAACTACTTTATATTATGTCGATAATATAATAAAGACATGTGTTCTGTTTAAAACGTTACCGAACTCTACAAAAATTCGACCAACCGACAAAACAAAAAGAAGTTATATTTTATAGCGTAAACACAAGGTATTTTATAAAATACTTCAACCAAAATTTTGGGTAATTATTTATATTTCAAAAAGTATATTCGAAGTTAACTAAAATAAATAATTAACGTTTAAATAATCGGAAAAACGAACACCGCACGGGGCACAGTGCACAGACTGAGAAAGGTGGGGATTCCACCTTAATCACCTCCCATTCTTTTTCTTTCTCTTCATTTTTTCTTTTCTCTTTCTCTCTCTTTCTTTCTTTTCTCTCTAAATTCATCACCACCCTCATTATCATCACCATTAAAAATCGCAAAATACTACTATCAAACGCACTCGTATCATCAATATTTTTAGAGATTCACGACCACCTCGCTACGATCTACAATCCTATCTTTCCAGATTTTCATTTCGGCAATTTGTAAGTTTCCGACAAAATCCCAAAATCTCTCGATTCTTAGTATTTTTCACTTGTAGTTGTTATTATAACTTTTATATGTCCATTACTAAGTATAGAACATGATTTCATAGCTTAAAAACGGGTTTGAAATGGGTTTTTGGCCGGAAAAAGCTAAACAGCCGGACTTTCTGGGCTGATGTTCTTCCATGCGACACAAGCCTTGTGTCGCATGTTGTGTCGTATTTTGGCACTTGTGTCGTATAAAAGCCTCTGTGTCGCACCTTGTGTCGTACCCGATAATTAGTGTCGCAAGTCCTGCGACACAACCATTATGTCGCAAACTCCATACGACACAATCACTATGTCGCTGTTGAATCAGCATCTCGCATCTATGCGACACAACCCTTGTGTCGCACTCCTATGCGACACAACCCTTGTGTCGCATAACTACTTTTGTGTCACATGAGTGTGTCGCATAAAACAGAATATTTACAACTTTTTACTAAGTGTCGAGACCAAAATTTTATCACTTGATTTCATCCAAATTCAAGTCCAGATGCGTTTTTCCTTAAAGCAATATAGTAGAAATAAAAATTTTCCAAGCTGACCTGGCAGCTCGACCCCAGCCAGGGGCTGCCGCCCCTTGGACCCCGCTACCAGGGGCGCTGCCCCCGGACCCCCGTACTTAGATTCCGTAAGCACATTTTTCACCAAGTGTCAAACTTGTACAACTTCAAAACACTTATACAATACAACTTTTCAAACATAATGGAATTTGTTTTTCAAGAATAACGCTTCGAAATCAATGTGGTAACATCAAGATTATTATTACAATTAATCACCAACGGGCCGTACACGTTTTCAAAACATACTTTAAAATCAAACAAGTCGTTGTAACTTGTATCAATTCAATCCAACAAGTCGTAGTAACTTGTAACTATTCAATCAACCAAATCGTAGGAATTTGGACATATATACATAGTTGTATAACAACTACAAAGGTAGTCCTTCGGGATACCGGTACAATTAATAACAAATCAAGTGTCGTGGACACATTCAGGTTTCAAGTCTTTGGACATCAATTCACAGCTAATTACTTCAAGTTTATTAAATTAAACACTTCAAGACTCAGGTGAGTTTCATGGCCCCATTTTCACTACTTTTATCAGGGGTGTGATATTACTGCTCTGTTTTGTTTTACAAGTAGAACGCAAGTACCAATCTTCAAATACTACATGAGTTTCAAGCTAATCAATTTAAAGTCCTCTATAGCATAGTCTCTAATATTTTAGCGTGAATGTTAGTATATGATATCATATGGGATTGACAATCCTCATCCGGGTTAGCACGCACTAACCAGTCAAATGGATGTATTAGCATTTGGGAAGACGAGTGTGGATTAGACACTCGTAGGAGGCATTTCAAGTTAGGTTTCCTTAATTGGACCTAGCGCTCAAGTTAAGCTCAGACTATGTGCTCATGGATTGTATAACTTTTATTTTGCTTAATTGCATCTTAAATTCAATATAAATCTTGCGGTTCTTACAACCATACATTGACATACAAACCTGTGAGCTCACCAGCGTTTTCGCTGACCCATTTTAGTATTTATCACAGGTACCTAGCAGTAGGTTGGCTGCACAAGCAGGGATTATTAGCTCGAGTCAGCATACATACAACTAGAGATTTGATTGCATTATTATATTTTGTAAAAGTAATTATGCTATGTAATCTCTAAATTTCAGGAGACCGAGCTAATGTAACAATATTTTGATGTAAACGTTTACTTTATTAATACAAGTTTAAAACGACGCATATAGTGGTCGTTCATTATATCTTATGTGCTTTGTATATTGATTAGTGACACCCAAACCGAGCTTCCGCAAATCATCAAATTTGGGGGTGTCACAGATTGGTATCAGAGACTAAGGTTATAGTGAACTAGGTTGCATTTAGTGGGCCTAGACTATGACCGTTAGGCAGTATTCCCTATTAGGTATAACCAGTTCAGGGATTACAGCATACGAATTTAATTTAACATAGCTTGATCAACTATGTACAATTAAATAAAGATGATGTAAGACCTGAAGGAAGTTATGACTGAACAGGATACACTAGTTGACTCTGACCTCGAGAGAAACGGGACTTAAAACTTGTTTGTGTTAGACACTCAATAGGCGGTTATGTGATATATCTATATACATAAGTAAGCCTCAATTCAAGCTTAGGCTATATTATATACGTATTATATGAATATAGGCCTCACATTTGCTAACGTTCTGTCTCAGAATGGCAAACACACCACCCAACTCATCCCGTTCCCATCCGTACGAATCACAAAGTTCAAGGGTAGCTAGGAGGAACCCCAGGTTGCCTCGAGCGGGCCCATACCCCAATCAATTCACCCTAACGGATTTGGCCGCTAGGCTACACCGCCACGAGCAGCAACTGCGTGACATGGACATCGAGTTGCAAGAGAACCGTGAAAACTGGACACTCACCCTAATGGGCAAGTTGCTCAGGTCTCTGAGGACCATGTAAACGCTGTCAACAATATGGACGTTCTCGGAAATCGAGTGGGTGAAACCATCGAGACCATGGAGATCGTCCACAATCAAGTGACTGACAATCACAACGAAATCACTGTCCTGCGATCAAGGTTGACTCAGTGTGAGACACGCCTGAGGGAAACCGAGGAGGCACTCAGAATGGTTAGCCGACTTGCAGAGTCCGTTGACCGTCTCACTGCCTTAATGCCACAACTCAATCTTCGTCAGAATTAGCTTAGGCTGAATCTGCACTCAATAACGCTTTCGTAGGATTAATGTAATTAGGCCGGATGAAACAATTCTCGGCAATTTTGGCACAATATCTAAGTCTGTAACTTTTGAATTCAACAAACTCAAAATTGTCTGTAATCATTTAACAACGTAATATCAAATGACAATTTCGTTCGATTTAATTCTACATTATAGAACTCTTATACTTGTGATGTGTATATTGTCGCTTTAATACATACATCCACCACAATTATCCTTCTGGTACAATTTCTTACGTACCTATTGTTTCTTTTCTTGAAGAATCATGCCACCGAAGAAGAAGAGTTACAGTGAAGCCGAACTCGCTGCTGCCGTTAATCGGGCCGTAGCCGACACCTTGGCCGCTCGGGATCCACCCCGAACGTCCGAGGAAACAGCCGATACCACCGCCACCACTCCTGCTGTCAAGCCTTGTTCCTACAAGGACTTTCTCAGCTGTAAACCTCTATATTTCAAGGGCACGGAAGGTGCCATTGGCTTGATCCGTTGGATTGAGCGTATGGAATCTGTTTTCAGTCTCTGCGACTGCACTGAGAACAACAAGGTCAAATTCGTTGCTTACACCTTTCAGGAAGGTGCACTCACGTGGTGGAAAACCCACGCAAACTCTGTAGGCCTTGAGGTTGCAAATCGGCTTCCTTGGGCCGAACTGAAGAAGAAGCTGACAGAAAAATACTGTCCTGAAGAAGAGTTGCATAGGCTGGAGGAAGAAGTCTGGCACCTAATGGTGCAGGGAAATGATGTTGCTGAATATACCACCAAATTTCAGCAGTTTCCTTTACTATGCCCGAGTTTGGTTGAACCGGAAAGTAAGGGCATCAAGAGATACATCCGCGGCCTTCCTGTGAACATCCAGGGAAATGTCGCCTCATCCAAACCAACCACCACTGAGAGTGCCATTCGATTGGCCCACGAACTCATGGCCCTCGTTGTCAGCCGTGAGACCTCCAACACCTCATCCTCCAACAACAACAAACGCAAATCCACTGAACACTACCACAACTCAAACAAGAAAAACAACGCCATCCAAGTCTACACCACCAACTCTGAATCCAACCGCAACAACAACAACAACCGCAACAACAACAACAACGTCAAAAGTAGCGCCTTCGTGATCAACTCAGGGGAAGCCCGTCAGGACCCGAATTTGGTCACGGGTATGTTCCGCCTCAACAATTTAACTGCTTCTATTCTGTTTGATACTGGTGCCGATAGAAGTTTTATTTCCGATGAATTTTGCCCTCTACTTGACATCACACCTGTTGCTTTAGATGTTAAGTACACCGTAGAACTAGCAAATGGCAAATTGATAGAAACCGATAGTGTGATACCTAATTGCACTTTAAATCTAGCCGACGAAATCTTCTCCATAGATCTTATGCCTGTTGAGATAGGAAGTTTCGATGTCATCGTGGGCATGGACTGGTTATCCAAACATCGCGCTGAAATTATTTGCCATGACAAAATTGTTCGCATACCTCTCGCCGTCGGTAGAACCTTGGTCATACAGGGGGAGACCGGTGGGACGAGGCTTAACATCATATCTTGTTTGAAAACCCGGAAATTTCTGAGAAAGGGTTACCCAGCAATCCTCGCGCACATCATGGAGAAAAAGTCGGAGGAGAAGCGACTTGAGGATGTTCCAATTGTTCGAGACTTTCCAGAAGTCTTTCCCGAAGAACTACCTGGTCTACCACCGCAAAGACAGGTTGAGTTCTCGATCGATCTAGTACCAGGTGCTGCGCCCGTGGCCGGAGCACCATACCGCTTAGCTCCATCCGAACTTCAGGAGTTGTCCACCCAATTACAGGAACTCCTGGAACGAGGATTTATCAGGCCGAGTTCTTCACCTTGGGGAGCTCCGGTCCTATTTGTCAAGAAGAAAGACGGTTCTTTTCGAATGTGTATCGACTACCGAGAGTTGAACAAGTTAACTGTCAAGAACCGGTATCCACTCCCTCGAATCGATGACCTGTTCGACCAACTTCAAGGTTCAAGTGTCTACTCAAAAATCGATCTGCGATCGGGATATCATCAGTTACGAGTTCGCGACATCGATATTCCAAAGACTGCTTTCAGAACTCGTTACGGGCACTATGAATTCCAAGTGATGCCCTTCGGCCTAACCAACGCACCGGCTGTATTCATGGACCTCATGAACCGAGTGTGTAAACCTTACCTCGACAAGTTTGTCATTGTCTTTATCGATGACATACTCATTTACTCGCGCAACGAGCAAGAACATGCGCAACACCTCAAAACCATCCTTGAACTACTTAGACACGAGGAGCTTTACGCCAAATTCTCTAAGTGTGAGTTCTGGATTCAAACCGTTCAATTCCTTGGTCACGTGATCGACAGTCAGGGAATTCACGTTGATCCGTCAAAAATCGAGGCTATCAAAGACTGGCAATCGCCAACCACTCCGACCGAAGTACGGCAGTTTTTGGGACTGGCCGGGTACTACCGACGATTCATTGAAAATTTCTCCAACATAGCCTTACCACTCACGACTCTGACACAGAAAGACAAAAAGTTTGACTGGACTGATAAACAAGAGTCGGCATTCCAACTCTTAAAGCAAAAGCTTTGCAGTGCTCCTATTCTATCTTTACCCGAAGGCACCGATGACTTCGTGGTATACTGCGATGCTTCTCATCAAGGTCTCGGTTGCGTGCTTATGCAACGAGACAAGGTCATAGCTTACGCTTCCCGACAGCTCAAGATTCATGAAAGGAATTACACCACCCACGACCTCGAGTTAGGGGTCGTCGTTTTCGCCCTCAAAATTTGGAGACATTACCTCTATGGCACTAGGTGCACAATCTTTACAGACCACAAAAGTCTCCAACACATATTCGATCAGAAAGATCTCAACATGAGGCAACGTCGATGGGTCGAGTTACTTACCGATTACGACTGCGAACTCAAATATCATCCAGGCAAAGTAAATGTTGTTGCTGATGCCCTCAGCCGAAAAGAGCGAGTGAAACCACTTCGAGTCCGAGCCCTTAGTATGACCATTCACAACAATTTAAACGTTCAAATTCTCACTGCTCAACTCGAAGCCTTAAAACCCGAAAATGTCAAAGATGAAGCCTTGCGAGGCATGGATAAACAATTCGAAATCAAACCTAACGGGATTAGGTGTTTCTCAAACCGAATCTGGTTGCCTAGATTTGGGAACCTACGAGACTTGGTGATGGATGAAGCTCACAAGTCCAAATATTCTATCCATCCGGGGTCCGATAAAATGTACCACGGTATCAAGGACTTCTACTGGTGGCCGAACATGAAAGCCGACATTGCCACCTATGTCAGCAAGTGCCTTACTTGCTCCAAGGTCAAAATCGAATATCAAAAACCCTCTGGTTTACTTCAACAACCCAGTCTTCCTGAATGGAAATGGGAACAAATTTCCATGGACTTCATAACCAAACTACCCAAATCCTCGAGCGGTTGCGATACCATTTGGGTGATCGTGGATCGTCTCACAAAGTCTGCTCACTTCCTGGCAATCAAAGAATCTGACAAAATGGAACGCCTCACCAGTATTTATCTGAAGGAAATCGTGACCAAACACGGGGTTCCAATCTCAATTATCTCCGATAGAGATAGTCGTTTCACTTCACAATTTTGGCAATCACTTCAAAAATCCCTGGGTACTCGACTTGATATGAGTACCGCATATCATCCTCAAACCGATGGCCAAAGTGAACGAACCATTCAAACACTAGAAGACATGCTACGGGCTTGCGTAGTAGACTTCGGTGTAAGCTGGGAGAAACACCTACCATTGTGCGAGTTCTCGTACAACAACAGTTATCATGCCAGCATTAAGGCTGCACCCTTCGAGGCACTGTACGGTCGTAAGTGCCAGTCACCTATCTGTTGGGCCGAAGTTGGAGATAGCCAACTCACAGGTCCAGAAATCATTCACGAGACAACCGAGAGAATCATCGAAATTCAAAACAAACTCAAAGCCGCGCGTGATCGTCAGAAAAGTTATGCTGACGTGAGACGCAAACCACTCGAGTTCCAAGTTGGGGATCGAGTACTACTCAAAGTATCGCCTTGGAAAGGCATAATCTGATTTGGCAAACGAGGGAAGTTAAATCCTAGATACATTGGACCATTCGAGATCCTCGAAAGGATTGGTCCAGTGGCATATCGATTGCAGCTGCCATCCGAACTCAGCAGCGTGCATCCCACATTTCATGTTTCAAATCTGAAGAAGTGTCTGTCTGATGAGACACTTATCATTCCACTCGATGAAATTCGGGTTGACGAGAAACTTCACTTTGTTGAGGAACCCGCCGAAATCATGGACCGTGAGGTCAAACAACTTAAACAAAGTCGTATTACCATCGTCAAGGTTAGGTGGAATTTGCGGCGCGGTCCGGAATTCACCTGGGAACGGGAAGACCAAATGCGACTCAAGTATCCTCAACTCTTCACTGACTCAACATCAAACACGACTTCAACATAAATTTCGGGACGAAATTCTTCTAACAGGGGGAGAATGTGACAACCGTCAATTTAGGACTACAATTTAGTGCCTAATCAAGTATTAATACATGTAATTAGTTCTGTGTTAGGCTAATTAATGTATCAATTATTATATATATTGTTGAATATATATCTACACAATTATGTGGTTTGTTTAAATCGTACAAGTTTCAAATCGAATGCATTTCGATTCATTTAAATACGGACGTTGGTGATGCAATTATTAATTATGTGGAATAATTTAATTTCACAAATAACTACTTTATATTATGTCGATAATATAATAAAGACATGTGTTCTGTTTAAAACGTTACCGAACTCTACAAAAATTCGACCAACCGACAAAACAAAAAGAAGTTATATTTTATAACGTAAACACAAGGTATTTTATAAAATACTTCAACCAAAATTTTGGGTAATTATTTATATTTCAAAAAGTATATTCGAAGTTAACTAAAATAAATAATTAACGTTTAAATAATCGGAAAAACGAACACCGCACGGGGCACAGTGCACAGACTGAGAAAGGTGGGGATTCCACCTTAATCACCTCCCATTCTTTTTCTTTCTCTTCATTTTTTCTTTTCTCTTTCTCTCTCTTTCTTTCTTTTCTCTCTAAATTCATCACCACCCTCATTATCATCACCATTAAAAATCGCAAAATACTACTATCAAACGCACTCGTATCATCAATATTTTTAGAGATTCACGACCACCTCGCTACGATCTACAATCCTATCTTTCCAGATTTTCATTTCGGCAATTTGTAAGTTTCCGACAAAATCCCAAAATCTCTCGATTCTTAGTATTTTTCACTTGTAGTTGTTATTATAACTTTTATATGTCCATTACTAAGTATAGAACACAATTTCATAGCTTAAAAACGGGTTTGAAATGGGTTTTTGGCCGGAAAAAGCTAAACAGCCGGACTTTCTGGGCTGATGTTCTTCCATGCGACACAAGTCTTGTGTCGCATGTTGTGTCGTATTTTGGCACTTGTGTCGTATAAAAGCCTCTGTGTCGCACCTTGTGTCGTACCCGATAATTAGTGTCGCAAGTCCTGCGACACAACCATTATGTCGCAAACTCCATACGACACAATCACTATGTCGCTGTTGAATCAGCATCTCGCATCTATGCGACACAACCCTTGTGTCGCACTCCTATGCGACACAACCCTTGTGTCGCATAACTACTTTTGACTCACATGAGTGTGTCGCATAAAACAGAATATTTACAACTTTTTACTAAGTGTCGAGACCAAAATTTTATCACTTGATTTCATCCAAATTCAAGTCCAGATGCGTTTTTCCTTAAAGCAATATAGTAGAAATAAAAATTTTCCAAGCTGACCTGGCAGCTCGACCCCAGCCAGGGGCTCTGCCCCTTGGACCCCGCCAGGGGCTGCCGCCCCTTGGACCCCGCTACCAGGGGCGCTGCCCCCGGACCCCCGTACTTAGATTCCGTAAGCACATTTTTCACCAAGTGTCAAACTTGTACAACTTCAAAACACTTATACAATACAACTTTTCAAACATAATGGAATTTGTTTTTCAAGAATAACGCTTCGAAATCAATGTGGTAACATCAAGATTATTATTACAATTAATCACCAACGGGCCGTACACGTTTTCAAAACATACTTTAAAATCAAACAAGTCGTTGTAACTTGTATCAATTCAATCCAACAAGTCGTAGTAACTTGTAACTATTCAATCAACCAAATCGTAGGAATTTGGACATATATACATAGTTGTATAACAACTACAAAGGTAGTCCTTCGTGATACCGGTACAATTAATAACAAATCAAGTGTCGTGGACACATTCAGGTTTCAAGTCTTTGGACATCAATTCACAGCTAATTACTTCAAGTTTATTAAATTAAACACTTCAAGACTCAGGTGAGTTTCACGGCCCCATTTTCACTACTTTTATCAGGGGTGTGATATTACTGCTCTGTTTTGTTTTACAAGTAGAACGCAAGTACCAATCTTCAAATACTACATGAGTTTCAAGCTAATCAATTTAAAGTCCTCTATAGCATAGTCTCTAATATTTTAGCGTGAATGTTAGTATCTGATATCATATGGGATTGACAATCCTCATCCGGGTTAGCACGCACTAACCAGTCAAACGGATGTATTAGCATTTGGGAGGACGAGTGTGGATTAGACACTCGTAGGAGGCATTTCAAGTTAGGTTTCCTTAATTGGACCTAGCGCTCAAGTTAAGCTCAGACTATGTGCTCATGGATTGTATAACTTTTATTTTGCTTAATTGCATCTTAAATTCAATATAAATCTTGCGGTTCTTACAACCATACATTGACATACAAACCTGTGAGCTCACCAGCGTTTTCGCTGACCCATTTTAGTATTTATCACAGGTACCCAGCAGTAGGTTGGCTGCACAAGCAGGGATTATTAGCTCGAGTCAGCATACATACAACTAGAGATTTGATTGCATTATTATATTTGGTAAAAGTAATTATGCTATGTAATCTCTAAATTTCAGGAGACCGAGCTAATGTAACAATATTTTGATGTAAACGTTTACTTTATTAATACAAGTTTAAAACGACGCATATAGTGGTCGTTCATTATATCTTATATGCTTTGTATATTGATTAGTGACACCCAAACCGAGCTTCCGCAAATCATCAAATTTGGGGGTGTCACAAAACATATCCTCCAATGTCTAAATAGTACGTTCTGTCTGGTCATCAGTCTGAAGATGATAAGCTGTGCTGAGATTTACTCGAGTACCTAATTCATAATGCAAGCTTTGCCAAAACCGAGAGATAAACCTAGAATCCCTATCAGAAACAATAGATAAAGGAATTTCATGCCTCAAGACAATTTCATTAACATACAGTTGAGCTAATCGGGTCAAAGATGTCGTCTCACTGGTAGCCAAGAAGTGAGCACTCTTAGTAAATCTATCAACAATCACCCAAATCGTATCACTACCACGTGGCGTTCGGGGTAGCTTATTAACAAAATCCATTGTCAGGTGTTCCCACTTCCATTCAGGAATCTCCAACTGTCTCAAAGAACCATACGGTTTTTGATGTTCTGCCTTGACCTGAGAACATATATGACAAGTTTCAACAACTCGAGCCACGTCAGTTTTCATAGTCGGCCACCAGTAAAGCGGTTTCAAATCATTATACATTTTGGTACTTCCTGGGTGAACAGATAAACGAGACTTGTGAGCTTCAGTAAAAATCAACTCACAAAGTCCTCCGATCAGTGGAACCCATACTCGAGACTGAAAAGTTTTTAGGCCTCGATAATCATCAATCAACAAATCTTTCTCTTTAACATGATTTCTGATTTTAAATTCTGATCCTGCAATGCTTCTAACTGAGCAGCCTTTAACTATTATATCAAATCAGAAGAAACTTCTAACCGCATAAAACAAATCCTGTCAGAAGTACCTTTTCTACTCAAAGCATCCGCAACTACATTGGCTTTTCTCGGATGATATCGGATTTCACAATCATAATCTTTGATTAATTCCAACATCGGCGTTTACGCATGTTCAATTCTTTCTGAGTAAATATATATTGAAGACTTTTGTGATCAGTACAAACAACACATTTGGTACCATATGTAACACCCTCGAAATTCACTGTTTTGCGGAAGCATAGTTTGGGGTGTTACTAATCAAATATCACAGCACAAAGATAAAGTAAACGACATCTATATGCAACGTTTGTAAATTAGTTACATTCCATAGATATATTGTTTGAAAACTTAGTGTTTTCGTATACAAAAATGTAGTTTCCCTAGAGTCCGCGCGTGTAGCGGGAGATTCTATTACATAATCAAAATATACAAAAGATAATGCTAAGAATCTCCGTTAATGCAGTTATGTTGAAATCATGCGACTCTAGCTAAAATCCTGGAGTAATCCTACTCCATCCGAGTACCTGAGAAAACATGCTAAAAAGTGTCAACCAAAAGGTTGGTGAATCTCACAGGTTTGTAAGTAATATCAGCTTTGAACACGAGATTTCATCAGTAATGCCCGTAGGCGTAAAATCAGCAATTTCAATCTAGAAATCGTAAACCAGTATTTGCTATCCCGCAAATGTAAGTAAGTAAGTTTATACCGTTGCCATGAGGCTCACAATCGAAGCTTAACCCGTAAGTAATAAGTTTGCTCCCGTGACATGCTCGTAAATGAGCAAGCATCAGTAACGAATATTTAGTCACCCGTTTCTACGTGTAAATCGGTACGTGGCAGCGCTACTGCCCCGGGCGGGGAGGGTCATTTCCCTAATGGATCCATTAACTAGTGTTCGCGCTTAAGTCCATAACTAACGATATATGATGGAGAGACTTCTGTAAATAGTAAACAACTCATGCAATTCCGTTTGGTATAGTAAGCAGTTTAGTACTTGTGTTCAAGAAAAATCAGTAGCATGTATCTCCCCCAATAAGATAAAACAGTAAAAGTGGGGCCGTAAGACTCACCCTGAGTCTTGTAGTAATCAGTTGCAATTAGCAAGTAGTAAGTAAAGCAAGTAGGTTCTCTGAACCCGTAACCTTCAAATGCTTAATCATATGAAGTTATGTAAGTATGCGTCTCACGAGACGTTTCGTTTAGTTGTACACAACTAGTATATCCAGTGTTTGTCCGTATGTTTGTAATTGTTTGTTTATTGGAAAACATGTTTGGCCCGTTGGTGACGGTTTGTAGCAAAAATTCTAAAATGTTGACTTTGCTACAGTAAATGTGCTACAGTGAATTGCTACAGTAAAATTTGACTTTTTGCTACAGTAACTTTGACTTTTCTATAGTGAAAATCCATTAAAATTTCCAAGTTTTCTGTTTTCTACGACATAAGCTGCGACACAAGGGTTGTGTCGCATGAAGGATGCGACACAAGAGCTCTGCGACACAGTGGTTGTGTCGCAAAAAGCTTGCGATGCTAATTCAATAGCGACAGAAAGGTTGTGTCGTATAAAATACGACATAGTATGAGACATAGAGTGCGACACAATATTGTGTCGCAAAGGTTACGTCACTAAAGGATTGGTACGACACAAGGTGCGACACAAACGGGTTTATGCGACACAGCATGCGACACAAGGCTTGTGTCGCATGTATGAACACCAGCCCAGAAACTTTCGGGTTTCAAGAATTTCCGACCAAAAACGCAAATCTAACCCATCTTTGAGCTATAAAATCGTGTATTCTTCATGTATTAGGTTATATCTAAGTTGTGTACACATCAAAACATCAAAACATTACACCAATTTAAATAGATCTAAGATTTTAGGAATTTCTTACTTTTGTAAATCGAGCCAAACGGAGGATGAAATGATGAAAACGGTCTTGATATTCTTGCTCCACTCGTGATGGTGATTCCGAATATGTAATTTTCGTGGGTCGGTTTGTATTGCGAAATTTTGGTGTGGTTTTTGGTTGAGAGTGTTTGTGGTTGATGTGTGTGTTTGGGATGATGAAAATGAAAGAGGAATTTAGGGTGATAGTGGGGTTGATGGCTGATCCACCAAGAAATGAGGGGGAAATACTCCCCAAAACATCGTGTTGACTCCGTGTCCTAATCGTTTAATCACTAGTTTTTAATATTTAACCAAACGTTCATATTTTTAAAACGTAACTGGAGTATTTAAATAAAAATACCTTGAAATTAATAATAAAAACATTTGTCGAAGTATTTAAATTATTAGTTCGCGTTTATTACGTTTTGTTGCATTATTTAAATGTCGTCGCAATAATATGTAAATAATGTTCGTTCAGTTGCGTATTTTATATAACAAAATACATTCTTATTATCTAAGTAAATTTCTGTCACCAACGTCCAAATAACTATGTCGGACTACGTCCGGTTAATTCGCACGATTCATCCGAATCGCGTAAGTACACACACATATATATATAAATCACCTTATATATATATATACAAATAGAGTCTGCAATTAGTCCTATTACATACTAATTACATCTAGTTACAATTAATTATGCGTAATTAATTACCCTAATTTAGCAGGTGTTACACCATACAAGTAATGTCTCCAGATTTTCAACGCAAAAATAACAGCCGCAAGCTCCAAGTCATGAGTAGGATAATTCTGTTCATGAGTTTTCAACTGACGAGAAGCATAAGCAATTACACGATCTCGCTGCATCAACACACAACCTAATCCAGCATACGAAGCATCACAATATACGACAAAATCATCAGAACCATCTGGCAGTGCTAACACTGGAGCCTGACACAACAACTGTTTCAAAGTTTGAAAAGCTGATTCTTGTTGTTTATCCCACTGAAACTTAACATCCTTACGAGTCAATTTAGTTAATGGACCAGCAATCTTTGAGAAATCCTTAATAAACTTTCTGTAATACCCTGCTAATCCAAGAAAACTCTTGATTTCAGAAGAATTCTTTGGAGTATTCCAATTCATGATAGCTTCAACTTTAGATGGGTCAACTTTTACCCCATCTTTACAAATCACATGACCCAGAAACTGAACTTCTCGAAGCCAAAACTCACATTTAGAAAACTTAGCATACAAGTGTTCTCTTTTCAAAGTCTCAAGAATTACACGCAGGTGCATTTCATGTTCAGCTTCAGATTTAGAGTAAATCAAAATATCATCGATGAAAACAATCACAAACTTATCAAGGAAAGGCTGACATACCCGATTCATCAGATCCATAAAAATAGCAGGAGCATTTGTCAAACTAAACGGCATAACCAAGAACTCATAGTGCCCATACCTGGTGCGAAAAGCTATTTTAGATATATCTTCTTCATGAACCCGCACCTGGTGATAACCTGATCTCAAATCAATCTTAGAAAAGTAAGAAGACCCTTGCAACTGATCAAACAATTCATCAATTCGAGGCAGAGGATACTTATTCTTTACAGTTCTTTTATTCAGTTCCCGATAATCAATACACATACGAAGGGTACCGTCTTTCTTTTTCACAAACAGAACAGGTGCACCCCAAGGAGAAGAACTGGGTCTAATGAAACCCTTATCTAACAATTCCTGAATTTGGTTCATCATTTCACGGATTTCAGAAGGAGCTAATCTATAAGGAGCCTTGGCTACAGGGGTTGAACCAGGAATCAAGTCAATTTGATATTCTACCTCCCTAATAGGTGGTAGACTAGGCAGCTCATCAGGAAAAACCTCCGGGTATTCAGAAAACAACCCGGACATCAGAGATAGATTTCTTTTCTAGCTTAACATTAACCACATAAGCCAGATAAGAATCACAACCTTTAGCTAGAGATTTTCTAGCATTCATTAAGGAAATTAATGGAACACTACCCTTTTCCCGATCCCTTAGGGCCACGACATATGACTCATCAGAGACAGGAATCTTTATCAACTTCTTATGACACGAAATATCAGCTTTATCACAACTCAGCCAATCCATACCAATAACCACATTGAAACCAGGAATTGGCACCAAAAGAAAAGAAACTGGGAAACTATAACCCTCTATCAATAATTAGCTCCAGTCACCGTTGTGGTAACAGGAACCAATTTACCATCAGCTACTTCTACTTCAAGAGGATTAGTAATCAAAGACGGATTCAATTTCAACTTATCACAGAAATTCACAGATATAAAAGAACAATTGGCTCCAGAATCAAATAACACACGTGCTGGTACAAAATTAATGAGAAAAGTACCAGTAATGACGTCCTCAGTAGTGACAGCCTCATCGACTGTCATTTGAAAAGCTCTCCCAGTAGCAGGTGGCGGATTCTTTCACTTTTGACCTGAAGATGATGACC
The DNA here is from genome assembly GCA_949592205.1 of Helichrysum umbraculigerum. Lineage (NCBI taxonomy): Eukaryota > Viridiplantae > Streptophyta > Magnoliopsida > Asterales > Asteraceae > Helichrysum > Helichrysum umbraculigerum. The sequence goes on along the minus strand of CATIUR010000004.1, from coordinate 12,185,727 downwards.
CACCGACCACACCCGCTCCAAATCTCTTAGCCTCTAGACAAGCTCCTGATCGATGTCCTTCTTTATGACAGTTCCAGCACACAAAATTAGGATATGTACAATCTTTTATAGCATGCCCAAATGCACCACATTTAATACACCGAGAGGTCTGTGTTGGGTTTTCTATTCCCTAACTAGATTAATATGCGTAGCGGAATAATAACAAAATTAATCTAAGGCAATTAGGAAACTAAACCCTAAGGATCTTAACTTGAATAAATAAAAACAATAAAATAAACAAGATAAATAAGAAATTACTAACCTTCGAGAAAAATAATTTCTCACGCGTAGGCCACCTTGCGGAACCTTCTTGCTTTGGAGGCGAGTGCCCAAACCAGAACACCTCTAATGCTTCGCACCCACGAACAAAGAGAAATTCCTAAGTCTCCTAAGGTCACGACTTCAAGTCGTAAAACTATTACAAGGAGCAGGAGTAAGAAAGAGAGAAGAAGAATTGAAAACTATTCAATTCAAAGGTACAAAGAAAAACCTAAGGGGTAGGCCCCTATTTATAGGGGAGGAGGATGGCATGGGTTTCAAATCCCAGTCGATGTGGGACAACACGGTTTTCCATCCATCCGGCGGTTGGACTGTCCATCCGGTGGATGGATGTGTTTCCAGAACTTTCTGACACGCACTCCACCGCCTTTACCCTTTTCATTCCATCCGGCGGTTGGAACATCCAACCGGCGGATGGATCAATTTTCCATAATTCTTCTTTTCTTTTAGTTTCAATTAATATTTAATTAACAAAGTAAATATAATATTAATTCCAATTAATATTATCTCTCTATTTATTTTTCTTACTGTTCATTGAGGGCGACCCAAAAATGACTCTACTTTTAATGATAGTCTTACCAATTTAGTTATGACCTTGGACACTATTCCAACAGTCTTCCACTTGGACAAGTCATCAACTACTATTGGTCTAAACCTATTCCATTAACTAAGCAGAGAGTGCCATCCAACGCAACTGCCGAACTCTGATTCTTATCTTAGAGTTAGCCCTTTAGATAAGTGATCAACTATTCCTTTGTTCTACTGATATCGTATGAATCGAGACATGGATTTTAATCAATCTCAAGATTCATAATTTGTTTTCTAATTTCTGATTACATTGACTTTATGAGACTATTGAACCATCAACTCAGTCTCGGCCAGGCCTAGCACTTTGGAGTCAATCTTTAATCATCAGAGGGCCCAAGATATCGATTTTCCCATTAGGGGAAAAGGATCAAATAAATTTTCACTACATAGCACTAGTTAACTCATCATGTCATACCTAGCATACCCTTTATAATTGGCCGTTACGCACAGCGTTTGGATAGACTAAAGTATAACAGACTTGAAAAACTAGAAACTCAATGCATTTTCATTTCAAGAATAGAGGATATTACCATCTTAAAATCACTCGTGATTTAATCCATGAAGTGATCTCTTTAAGTACGGGTCTCTCCTATACTCAAATCCCCATTAAGTACTCATGAGTGTTGCAGCATTCTCCATGCAATGTCTAATCTCCATAGACAATCTACTAACACTCCATGACAGTCTTGATTCACCACTTACTTCTAGGAGTGTGAACGACTGAGGAGGTTTGAGTAAAAACTATTTTACTCGGGAAGTGGTATCTAAACATGCAAAATAGAAACACAATGACAAACAATAGTAAATGGTAGAACTCCTTCCAATAAATAAATCTCCATTATTTAATCACCAAGTCTATATCAATTTATCATTGTTTACAACGTTTCAAAAATCAAACTAACAACTAAAACTTTACATTATCTCTTAAGCCTATGCTCCCAGTATGCTCATCATGTTTGGACTTTCCAAGTGGCTTTGTGAACGGATCAGTCGGATTATCCTCTGATCTTATACTCTTCACAATCATGTGTCCTTCTTCTACTTTCCTTCGAACAAAATGGTATTTTCTCTCAATGTGCTTTGACTTTCCGTGATCCTTGGGTTCTCTACTCAAGGCAACTGCACTTTCATTGTCACAAAATATTTCAATGGGGTCTTGAACCGTTGGTAAAACTCCAAGATCTCTAATGAAATTCTTAATCCAGATGGCTTCCTTTGAAGCCTCGCAAGCCGCTATGTACTCAGACTCGCACGTTGAGTCTGCCAATGTATCTTGCTTGGAACTTTTCCATGTCACCGCTCCCCCATTCAGTAAGAATACCCAACCAGACTGTGAACGGCTATCATCTCTATCTGTTTGGAAACTTGCATCACTATAACCCATTACTCTGAGTTCTTCTTCTCCACCATAAACCAAGAACCTATCTTTAGTATTTCTCAAATACTTAAGAATATTCTTTACAGCTGTCCAATGACCTTCACCAGGATTCTGCTGATGTCGACTCACTAAGCTCAAAGCAAATAAGACATCAGGCCTTGTACATGTCATGGCATACATGATCGATCCTATAGCCGAAGCATATGGGACTCGACTCATTTTATCCGATTCTTCCTTAGATTTCGGACAAAGATCCTTACTGATCTTAATGCCATGATGTAAGGGTAGATTCCATTTCTTAGAGTTCTCCATTTTGAATATTTTCAAAATTTTATCTAAGTATGTGTCCTGGCTAAGTCCTATGAGACGTCTCGACCTATCTCTATAAATCTTTATACCAAGAATATATGCTGCATCTCCCAAGTCTTTCATAGCGAAACATTTTCCCAACCAGTCCTTTACACCTTGTAAAGTTGGGATATCGTTTCCAATGAGTAGTATATCATCCACATACAATACTAGGAAGACTACAATACTCCCACTGAACTTGACATATATACATGACTCATCTTCACTTCTAGAAAATCCAAACTCTGTGACTTTCTCATGGAAGCAGAGATTCCAGCTACGAGAGGCTTGTTTAAGTCCATAAATAGCCTTTTGAAGCTTACACACTCTATTAGGATACTTGGCATTTTCAAAACCCTCTGGCTGTGCCATAAACACATCCTCAATAAGTTTTCCGTTGAGGAAAGCGGTTTTGACATCCATCCGCCAAATTTCATAATCATGAAACACAGCTATCGCAAGCATTATCCTAATTGACTTTATCTTAGCTACTGGTTAGAAGGTTTCCTCATAATCAATCCAATGAGTTTGAGTATAGCCCTTCGCTACCAACATAGCTTTATAAGTGTGTACTTTTCCATCCATGTCTGTCTTTTTCTTGAAGATCCACTTACAACCCACCGTCTTAAGACCGGGTGTAGTGTCAACCAAATTCCAAACTTGGTTGTCATACAGAGACTGAATTTCGCTTTTCATAGCTTCCTTCCACTTAGCAGCCTCAAGGCCTGCCATCGCTTCCTTGTAGTTAGCAGGTTCATCTAAGTTATTTAGTGTACTGTCACAAATTTAATCCTCTTCTTCTACATGGTAACCATAATAGAACTGAGGAGGCTTGCTAACTCTACTAGATCTGCGAACGGGTAAGAATATGTCTTCAGGTTCAACAGGTGTTCCCACCTCTTGTTGAACGTCAGTGTTTACTGTAGGTTCTTTATCGGTCGACTCTTGAATTTCTTCAAGATCAATTTTACTCCCACTGTCCTCTTTAGATATCATTTCTCTCTCAAGGAACACTCCTTTTCGAGCTACAAAGACCACATTATCCGCGGGTCTGTAGAACAGATATCCAAATGACTCTTGGGGATAACCGACGAAATGACATTTTTCAGATCTGGATTCTATTTTGTCCTGAGTTTCTCGTCTAACGAAAACTTCACAACCCCAGATTTTGATGTGACCAAGAGAAGGATGTCTTCCCTTCCACATCTCATAAGGTGTCTTTGAAACCTTCTTGGTGGGTAAAATATTTAAGATGCGAGCGGCTATTTCTAATGCATAACCCCAAAAACTTATCGGAAGTGTAGCCTGACTCATCATAGACCGAACCATGTCCAACAAGGTTCTATTTCTCCTTTCAGCAACACCATTAAGCTGTGGCGTTTTAGGAGGAGTCAACTGTGAAACTATTCCACAATCTTTAAGATGATCGAGAAACTCGATACTAAGGTATTCTCCTCCCCTATCGGATCGGAGTACCTTTATCTTTCTGCCCAGTTGATTCTCTACTTCGCTCTTATATCTTTTGAATACCTCAAAAGTATCTGACTAATGCTTAATCAGATAGACATGTCCAAATCTACTGTAATCATCATTAAATGTAACATAGTATCGATTTCCATCTTTTGTGGTACATCGGAATGGTCCACAAACATCTGTGTGTACCAAGTCCAACAGTCCTTCACCTCTTTCACACGACCCGGTGAATGGTGATTTAGTCCTCTTGCCCAATAAGCAAGATTCGCATACATCATCCGATTTGAGGTCGAATGATTCCAACACTCCATCCTTTTGGAGTTGGCCGATGCGTTTCTTGTTTACGTGCCCAAGATGATAATGCCACAATTTGGATTTATCAAGCTCATTAGACGAATCAACATTTAAAATCAAATTTCTAACACATTCAACATTTTCATATATGCCATTGTAAGGAGAAGCTTTAAAAACAAAACAACCATTTAAATAAACCAAAATATCACCATTCTCATTGTCAAATGAAAACCGATAACTATCCTTAAACAAAGCATAAAATGAAATAATGTTTCTAGTCATTTCTGATGAATAACAACAATTATTCAAATTTATCCTAACTCCAGACTTCAGCACGAGCTCATACATTCCAATCTCGGTGGCGTGATTCCTCTGTTTCCCATGACTAGATTAAGCTCCCCATGCTTCAACTTCCTACTTTCCTTTAGACTCTGCAATACAGTGCAAATATGAGTACCACACCCTGTATCCAGAACCCACGAATTAGAAGTTGTAGTATTATGGAGTTCGATCATGAACATACCTGAGTAAACACTCTTTTCAACCTTGCCATCTTCAAGGTCTTTCAGGTATTTCGGGCAGCTACGCTTCCAGTGCCCCTTTGTGTTGCAGTAAAAGCACACTGCTTCCTTTGGATCACTTGTTGGTGCAATATCAGAATCAGTCTTTCTTTTGGACCCACGATTGGACTTTCCATTCGCAGGCTTTGCTTTCCAATTTGACCTCTTTCTTTTCTTTGCATTTTGACCAATTGCCAACACAGGAGCTACTGAGCTAGAGGAAACATCATTCTTTTTGATTCCTTGCTCAGCGGTTTGCAGTAAATTATGGAGTTCTATTATTGAGCCTTCTCTCTCATTCATATTCATCTGATATGATATTACAAACTGATTGTAGACAGCTGGTAGACTGGACAAAATTATGGCAATGGAAAACTTTGTGTCAAACATCATATTCAATGATTCCAACCTATCAAAGTACCCTTTCATCTCCAAGACGAAAGCACAGATAGATGCTCCAGGTTTGGGTTTGCAAACCATGAGTGACTTAACCACATCAAGGCGTTCTTTCCTTGCCTTTGCCCGAAATATTTCCTTAAACTGTTGGTTCATTTCATAAGCCCAAGTATTCTCAAAAGTCTTTTGCAATTCAGGGCTCATGGACGATGCCATGATACAAGACACTTTATTCACATCATCATAATGTTTCCGGTGTGTCTCAATCTCCTCTTGGGTTGAATCTTCATCAATTATGGGAATCTGCTCATCGAGAACATACTCCATATTCTCGTACCTTAGGGCAAACCTCAGGTTACGCATCCAGTCCATATAGTTTGGACCGGTCAGTCTTTCCCTCCCAAGAACTGAGAGTAGTGAGAAGTTCGAGTTGTGTGCGGGATTGGGGACGAGAGGATTATTACCATTTGTAGAAGACATCTATAAGATAAACAATTTTAGTTAGTTTGAATATTCCTTAATTAATTACCCAATTACAAAATTAAGGCTAGGATCCATATTTTAGATTCATTTTATGAAAAGGTTTGCCGTAATCATATTGTGAATTTATTTTAGGTAGACAATGCCTTTGTCAATTTCATTCTCTATGAAACTCCTAGTTCTTTTGAGATTCATTGATTTTTATCAATGGCATGTTAATCTCGGATATGCTCATCTACCATTCATGACTGGTATGCCGAGGATCATGAACAAGACGGTGAACTTAACCATGCAAAACATGCGTGGTCCCCTGCCCGAGTACGCTCAAGAATCGCGAGTTCCACATCACCTCTCAATATGATCTCATATTAATGTGTCGGTAAACTACACACGCTCCATTAACAGACCATATGAAAGATGTGCGGTTTTCATGGGTTAGCATGATATTCACATTTTTAGTTTCTAGAACGGGATTTTGTTTTAGTACTTTTAGGTCATACTTTTGATCTTGACATCATCCTATCAAAAGTCCTCGGTAGCTCCATTGAACGCACAAAGAAGCGAAGAAGCAGGTCAGCGCGAAGCTTATTAAAAACCTGACTTCTTTAGGGAAGCAGAGCGACCCGCCTTATACTTCTCTTATAGTTTGTTCACTATGGGTGAGCCGATTTATCAATTGACTGATGATGTATTTAACTTTAATGATACATATATATATAACTCATAATATATGTAAATTCTCTCTTAGCCTTTTAAGGTCTACTGTTCTATTTTAAAACATTTTAAAATTCAGGAGTATATTTTAAAACAATTCAAAATATAAGGGTCTAAAGTGTAAATATTTTTTACCAATTTAGACAAGCCCATTTCTAATTTATCTTTACCTACATACTATTGCAGATAATTAAATGCTAATATTTATTAAGCTAAGGCTATGATACCACTGTTGGGTTTTCTATTCCCTAACTAGATTAATATGCGCAGCGGAATAATAACAAAATTAATCTAAGGCAATTAGGAAACTAAACCCTAAGGATTTTAACTTGAATAAATAAAAGCAATAAAATAAACAAGATAAATAAGAAATTACTAACCTTCGAGAAAAACAATTTCTCACGCGTAGACCGCCTTGCGGAACCTTCTTGCTTTGGAGGCGAGTGCCCAAACCAGAACACCTCTAATGCTTCGCACCCACGAACAAAGAGAAATTCCCAAGTCTCCTAAGGTCACGACTTCAAGTCGTAAAACTCTTACAAGGAGCAGGAGTAAGAAAGAGAGAAGAATAATTGAAAACTATTCAATTCAAAGATACAAAGAAAAACCTAAGAGGTAGGCCCCTATTTATAGGGGAGGAGGATGGCATGGGTTTCATATCCCAGCCGATATGGGACAACATGGTTTTCCATCCATCCGGCGGTTGGACTTTCCATCCGGCGGATGGATGTGTTTCCAGAACTTTCTGACACGCGCTCCACCGCCTTTACCCTTTTCATTCCATCCGGCGGTTGGAACATCCAACCGGCGGATGGATCAATTTTCCATAATTCTTCTTTTTCTTTTAGTTTCAATTAATATTCAATTAACAAACTAAATATAATATTAATTCCAATTAATATTATCTCTCTATTTATTTCTCTTACTGTTCATTGAGGGCGACCCAAAAAGGACTCTACTTTTAATGATAGTCTTACCAATTTAGTTATGACCTTGGACACTATTCCAACACCCGTTCAGGTGGCGGATTCTTCCGCTTTTGACCTGAAGATATGACCCACTGACCATACCCGTTCCAAATCTCTTAGCCTCTGGACAAGCTCCTGATCGATGCCCTTCTTTATGACAGTTCCAACAGACAAAATTAGGATATGTACAATCTTTTATAGCATGCCCAAATGCACCACATTTAATACACCGAGAGGTCTGTAATGTGCACGGTCCAGAATGGCTGGATTTACATCTAGCACACCAAGGTCTATCACCCGAACCACTATCGGTATTAGATCTCCGGCTCGGCTGATTATCTTGACTTTTCTGTTTACCTTTACCTGAATCACTTTTGGATCGTTGCAAGGCTTTCTCTTTATTTTGTAAAGTTCGAACTCGAATGTCACTGTCTACTGCCCGAGCTAAATTAAAAGCATGGGGAAGAGAATCTGCTAATCTTACAGTAGTTCAGTAGTGTGGAGGTAAGATTCCAACAAAATGCTCAACTCTTGTTTTATCATCCGGAACCCATTGGTGTACAAATCTTAACTTTTCAGAAAACTGGGTAATAAGATCATCAATCGACATTTGATCTGTCATGTGTAATTCCATAAACTCTCGTCTAATCTTAGATATATCAAACTCAGAGCAAAACTGTTTACACAATTCATTGTAAAAATCTGACCACCGGATTGATTCCCTTTGTTGTGGAGTTAGGGATGCAGTTATGGAATCCCACCATGTCATGGCTTGCCCTTTCAAAAGTTGAGTAGCATACGGGACTTTAACTTCTTATTCACACCTGCAAACCTCAAATTTTCTTTCCATATCTTGCAACCAATCCAAAGTCACAGAAGGATTACTGCTACCTGAATATTCTAAGGGTTTACTGGCCATAAAGGTTTTAAAAGAACACACCTTTTGCTCTTGCTGAGGAAATGGTGGAAACACTGGCAACTGATAACTGTAAGGCCCAGACAATGCTAATGGAGTAGTAGTCTGAAAATAAAATGGTAAAGATACTGGAATCTGAGAAGAGGATACCACAGGATGTGGAATACTTGTCTCAACTGGCTGTGAGGATTCAGTCTCCAATGTTCTCTGTCTAAATCTGCGAAGTTCTTGTAGTTCATCTTCTAATTGCAACATATAATCATCCCTATCAGTTTCCCCACCAGCTGGAATAGAAGTGCCAGAATGCCCAAGTCTCTCATTATGAGTTTCAGAATGTGGAACATCGATCCTAGAGGCATTGTTGAGTGTATTGGTCGGTTGTTCATTATCTGCCATATCTGTAATCAGAACACATCTCACAGCTCGTTAATTGTTAGTACCTAACATACTAACCAATTATCATTTCATAACTAATCCCACATCTCAGAATATTTGACTGACTCATATAGATTTGGGATTGAACAACTTATAACTGTTCAATTCGCCCAAAACTATGCTCTAAAACTGTGACACCCCCAAATTTGATTGATTTGCGGAAGCTCGATTTGGGTGTCACTAATCAATATACAAAGCACATAAGATATAATGAACGACCACTATATGCGTCGTTTTAACTTGTATTAATAAAGTAAATGTTTACATCAAAATAATGTTACATTAGCTCGGTTCCTGAAGTTTAGAGATTACATAGCATAATTACTTTTACAAAATATAATAATGCAATCAAATCTCTAGTTGTATGTATGCTGACTCGAGCTAATAATCCCTGCTTGTGCAGACAACCTACTGCTGGGTACCTGTGATAAATACTAAAATGGGTCAGCGAAAACGCTGGTGAGCTCACAGGTTTGTATGTCAATGTATAGTTGTCAGAACCGCAAGATTTATATTGAATTTAAAATGCAATTAAGCAAAATAAAAGTTATACAATCCATGAGCACATAGTCTGAGCTTAACTTGATTTGTCAGGCCCAATTAAGGAAACCTAACTTGAAATGCCTCCTACGAGTGTCTAATCCACACTCGTCTTCCCAAATGCTAATACATCCGTTTGACCGGTTAGTGCGTGCTAACCCGGATGAGGATTGTCAATCCCATATGATATCATATACTAACATTCACGCTAAAATATTAGAGACTATGCTATAGAGGACTTTAAATTGATTAGCTTGAAACTCATGTAGTATTTGAAAGTTGGCACTTGCGTTCTACTTGTAAAACAAAACAGAGCAGTAATATCACACCCCTAGTTGTAAAATAGTGAAAATGGGGCCATGAAACTCACCTGAGTCTTGAAGTGTTTAATTTAATAAACTTGAAGTAATTAGCGGTGAATTGATGTCCAAAGACTTGAAACCTGAATGTGTCCACGACACTTGAATTGTTATTAATTGTACCGGTATCTCGAAAGACTACCATTTAAATTGTTTGTTTAACTTGATGTCCAAATTACCCCGATTTGGTTGATTGTATTGTTACAAGTTACTTCGACTTGTTTGATTAAATTGATACAAGTTACAACGACTTGTTTGATCTTTGAAGTATGTTTTGAAAATGCGTACGGCCCGTTGGTGATTAATTGTAATAATAGTCTTGATGTTATCACATTGATTTCGAAGCGTTACACTAAAAAAAAACACAAATTCCATTATGTTTGAAAAGTTGTATCGTATAAATGTTTTGAAGTTGTACAAGTTTGACACTTGGTGAGAAATGTGCTTACGGAATCTAAGTACGGGGGTCCGGGGGCAGCGCCCCTGGTAGCGGGGTCCAAGGGGCGGCAGCCCCTGGCGGGGTCCAAGGGGCAGAGCCCCTGGCTGGGGTCGAGCTGCCAGGTTAGCTTGGAAAATTTTTTATTTCTACTATATTGCTTTAAGGAAAAACGCATCTGGACTTGAAATTGGGTGAAATCAAGTGATAAAATTTTGATCTCGACACTTAGTAAAAAGTTGTAAATATTCTGGTTTTGGCAACACTAAGATAGTGTCGCTACGGGCTTAGGCGACACTTAGTAAGTGTCGCTATATTTCTGATTTTTGATAGTTGGGCGACACTTATGAATTTTGGCGACACTAAGGGAGTGTCGCTAAGTTAAATCTGGTTAAGTAATTTAGCGACACTTAAGTAGTGTCGCTATAGGGGCGACACTTAGGCATAGCGACACTTGACTAGTGTCGCTACTACTGTTTTTGGCACACTAGCGACACTTCCAACTGTTCGCCGGATTTTGAGCCGAAAACGTGTTTTCCGGCGACCATTCGTTCCAAATCTTTTATCCAACCCTTATATGGACATTTTGGACAATTATAAACCATAAACATGTAAAAAATAATCGAAAATGGAGAGTTTCGGGTTTTTGTCGGAAACTTACGCGGCGTCGAAACAAAAATCTGAAAAGATGGAAGTGTAGATCGTGATGAGAGGAACGTTTTTCTCCAAACGAGTATGGTGATCCAAGGTCGTTTCGTGTTCCTTTTTGGCGATTTTTAATGGATTATGGAGGTGGTGGTGATAGAGAGAAAAGAAAGAGAGAGAAAAGAGAAAAGAAAGAAATGAAGAAGAAAGATGGAGGGAGGTGAGGGTTGTAGGTGGAAGCCCCACTTTTCAGCCCCCGTCTCCGTGATCCGTGTGGTGTTCGTTTACTCCGTCGTTTAAACGTTAAATAATTATTTTATATGTTTTAATATACGTTATAAAATACGAATAATTATTCAGTATTTTTGTTGAAGTATTTTTTTTTACTAAATATTTAATAATTACATTATAAGAGGTGATTTGTCTCATTTTGTTTGTGCAATTACATTTTATTCGCGTTTATAGTAATTGTGTGATAAAACTTGGATACGAAATATTATTGACAAAATATTTTTAAGTACGATAACGTCATTAATAATCCTTGTATTACTTAAAATTTGTTCACCAACGTCCGTATTTATTGAATCGAAATACATTCGATTTGAAACTCGTACGATTTAAACAAACCGCATAGTTGTGTAGATATATATTCAACAATATATATAATAATTAATACATTAATTAGCCTAACACAGAACTAATTACATGTATTAAAACTTGATTAGGCACTAAATTCTAGTCCTAATTTGACGGTTGTCACAGAAACCAAATTATAACACCCCTCATTCGAAGCCATTTTTTTTATAACCGGAAGCGCGAATCCTCATAGTATTAATTTACATGACATAACCAATACATAACAAAATTACAGTGTATTAAACATTATACAGCAACTGGGTGTTATAGAACCTTTCAAAACATAGCACTACATAAGTTTAAAACATTATCAGAGTGAACCATCGTCAAACATTCCTTAAAACCAAACCTTCTTGCTCAAAACATAGCAAAACATAACCTGCAAGAAGTAGAGTGGGGGATTAGCACGAAGCTAAGTGAATAGACAAACAATTAACAGTCTAACTCAGCTTAACAATCTGTTTACAACAATTAACCATCAACACACAAACATCTTAGAGGATCGGTGGTCCTTGAGGAACCCTCATTGCCGCGGTGGTCCTCCAAGTAACACTTATAACGAACTACAGGCCACACAGTGGTTTTACCGATAACTCATTGCTATCTTCAATCAACATAGGATCCATTCACAACATATGTTCACAATTCCTACGTTGACTAACCTATAGCAATCAAGTCCAACAATAGTTGACCTCCCATCACATCATGCCTCAAAGGCCAAGTATCACATAGTCACACGTGTCAAATCAGACTAACAGTCTATAAACATCATAACCAGGTTTACTCGTAGTAACCAAATATGTTACACCAATTTACACCGATAGTCACAAGTCCACTCACCTGAGTATCACAGGATCCAAACTCAGAGTTCTTATATTACTGAGTCTTTGGTTGATCTGAAAACATAACAGAATCACAATTAGTAATTCATTCGATAATCGTACATTTTATTTAAAATGTCATACTTATTCAATAACAATAAGCATAACAAATATCAAGTACAATTTAGTATTTCAGCAAGCTATCATACATATACTAGTCACAATTATAAATAGTAAGGCTAACACATGTGATTACATGTTAAAACTAAAAATTTCAGGAAAGCAGGGGAAGTACCTGCCGGGTACTCCCAGTACCCGCCGGGTAGAAACCAGAAGCAGCCGGGTAATAACCCAATCAACCGGGTGAATTGCAATTTGGTGGTAACAGAACCATATCTAGTTTTAAAGCCTACAGGAGCCGCCGGGTAGCTTGTTTACCAGCCGGGTTCTAAAATTGGGTACACTACCCGCCGGGTAAGGATAGTACCCGCCGGGTACTATCCATCTTCCAGCAATTCTCATCAGACCAAAAATCTAGCCCCGAATCTTACTACTCAAATCACAAACTTAACATATTACTCAGTTTACTACATCCATTGATATCACATATCATCATATAGCAACTCATATCAACCTTTTCAAATCCAATTCACATAATAATCAATAACCTCTATGATTTCAAGCAATTATCAAAAATTGAATCAAAATCACTTACTTGTTGTAGTGAAGAACAAGATGATGATTATGAACAAGCTTGATTCACAATCACAAATTCACTTTTGATTATAAGTTTGATGTGCAAGGTTTTAGTTTCTAGGTTTTGGTTTAGGAAAGAAGTGAAATACTTTCCTCTTTAGGAAAGTTATAAATAAGTCGGCCCATTATTTTAACCGACTCCGAATTCACTTAAAACTAGTCCCCTTTCAACCTATTGTCTAGAACCTAGAAACCATTTACGATTTCAATAATTTTATTTTACCGTTAACTACAGAAAGTTAAAACAAATAATAATTCACTTATCACAATTACTCCAATTGAGCACAAATTTCCTAATATAATAAATAACAATTTAAAACTAAAAATTTACTAGAATACCCTTGGTCCTTAGGACGGATGTTACACTGATTGTCTTAGTTGTAATTCATGTTAATTTTACGAGGTTGAACTACTAACAGTGACAGAATTAGAACTCTAAGAAAGTCCATGTGTTTCTGCTTCTCGGAATCAAACATTAGTCTATTACATGAAGAAATTGGAATGAGTTCTGCACAATTTTGTTTATGTAGTTATATTCATTGTAGTCGTTTTTAACGTCCAGAGACTTGATTCTGCTTGCAGGTATATCTCATGAATTTGTATATCCATGTTTTACAAGGTTAGTTCAGATTGTAGATAAATTATTGCCCTTTTCTTTAATATGAATCCCTCTTATCTATTAAATTAGGGCTATATTAGCCTAATTCAAATTGAAATCATTTTCTATGGCCTAATCTGGGCCATTGGATTGCAAAGTCAATTTCACCGATTAGTTATTTGATATAAAAAAAATAGACCTCTTTATTACTTAATTACTAATTTAGCCCTTGGCCTCATTTAATTACAAGCGTAAAAATGGCAACCGGTCATCGTCATGGCATCCCTGGACCCTTTCCATCTCTGAAGATTTTGGCGATCCACAAAATTCATCGACATGGCAACCAGTCCTCGTCGTTCGTCCTCCCTCTCAGTCGACTTCACTCCTCTGTTTCGATTTCAGTGACTACGCCATTTTTCAGGTTGTGTTTCTTGCTTTATTTTTTATTTCATACATCAAGTTCGGATATAATTTTTCGAAAAAAATCAATTTACCATAATTTATTCGTTTTGCTCATTATAAGGTCAACCACATAAGAATAGTAATGTTTATAAACTAGCTAAGTGGGATGTGGTTCAAGCTTTTGCTCCATTAAAGATTGTATTAGATGTGGCCACTCTCTTGTGTTTGATGTGTTTATTCTTTTATTCTATGATTTTATGATTGACTTTTCTGAAACGAAAATTCGAACGTCCAAATGTGATTATTATGACAATGAGTTATGTTTATAGGGAGTTGCCTGCAAGGAACGAACTGGTTTTGAAGGACCATATGGACCCTCAACCCCCCTTATCTTTGACAACAACTACTTCAAGTAAGCTTTAGTTTTATTTTTTTCTTAATGTCCTTCCAAAAGAGCCATCATCTAATCTCTGTGGTTGCTTAGGGAAGAAACTAATGGAAGAAAAGGTATATTTTACTGCAGCAACTGTAATTTTAATAAAGGAGGCATATGCAATTTTTTAAGCCTCTAATGGGCCCGGCCAAATTCATGTTTTATTGCAGCAACTGTTCTTGGTGTACCACAGGGTAAGATGCTAATCTATAATGTCCGACATTTCAGTTATTCTTGTGTTGTTAGATGAGAGCCATTTAAGTTCGAGTACAGATGATACATATTGAGATTTGGGAGTACTTGGTTTACAAAGTAATTGAAATGGTCTGTGCAGTTATTGACTGATTATTCCCCTCAGTATTTCTTTAGCATGATCTTTCTCATATCCCCGTTAAGTGTTATTTTTGTTCGGATGTTAAAGTCACTTTGCTGCATAATTGATTTACTTTTTTTAACCTCAAGAGTAAAAAGACTTATTCTCATTTACTGCCATGTTTACTGGTTAGTGCATAAACATCATACATAATTGGTCTTAAATTTATAAAACTTTAAGTTTAATTCACTACTTTCAGGTATAGCTTCAACCCAAAACGAACACACTAAAGATTACCCATAATGATGATCCATCCATTTTTCGGACTCTATATTTCTTATGTTAAATATCATTTAGGAAAAATTTGTTTTTCATTGCTTTTCGGCATTTTTCTAGATTATGTTTAACAAGATTAAGTGTGACTTGTAGCTATACACCAACACTATTCATTTTTTGATTTTTATACTAAGATGTGATTCAATATACTTGATTCCGCACAATAGTGGGTCTATAATGAGTCAATCATTACAGTGGTAATCCATGGTTCTACTGTAGCTATCGTCGGTTAAATTCAATATCAGTACTGAATGAAATGTTTAGTTGATGTTGATCGTTTGCGTTTCTTTCTTCTTAATTTAAATAGGAAACCTCTCTTCTTCAGAGAGACAAATCCTCAGCTCAGAAAGCACATATTATGACAAGCAACATCAGACTTTATTGGTGGACATGCTAGAATACACAGGTATAGTGTCCTCAAGGATTCAATGGTTATGGTGTGTTTAAGAGATGGCAAAATTTGGTCTCAAAAGAAACTAACCGGTGTTGTACAGGTTCTTATGAACTGAATAGTATTTGTGGCTCCTTGTGAACTGAATAGTAAGTTTTGGGAGGAAATTTAACAAAATACATATTATTATAAAATCTTGAGCATGATCGTGAGCCACATGGTATGCACACGACACCAAAGATTGCATTTGTGCAGCGCGTGGGCTGAAGGCAGATCAAAACGTGTGTTTGATGCTTGAGATTGACACCAAAGTCAAGGTAGTACAGCTTTCGCCAATCAGGTTAGTCAATTTTAACCACTTATAATTGATAGGTGGAATTAGAATTTTTTTTGATATCAAACAGTTCAAACATATAAAACAGCAAAAGTTAGCTACAAGTCAAATGGTAAAAAAATTACAATCTTTACTTAAATTTTTACGGTAAACCTTACAAATCGCATATTAAAACAGTTGAAATGTGTATTTTGAAAAGTGGGCTTTGACGTATAATCAGAAAAAATTAATGTTGTACTTTAAAACGTGATGATACGTAATGGCAAATACCTGTATATGAAAATTTTAAGAATTTAGACAAAAAGTGTACTATGTTGACCCAATTGTATCGGAACTGTTCATTCCAAAGATTACCCATTTGGACCTAAACCATGTATATCATTACCCGACCTACCCAAGAGATCCATTTTGACATCTATAGCCTATAATTATGCTTTCTTTATCTGCACTTTGATGGTCTCATTTGAATCATTTGATTATAGTAAGTTACAATGCTAATGATTCTCTATGATTCTCTATGCAGTTATTTTCGGCATGTTGAGATCAGAACATTGATGGTCATGGATCATGACAGCGACACCAACTTCTTAAAAGAGTTGATGCAAATTTGTACAGATGGAGATCAAGGTATAAATAAATAAATACTAGGCCTAAAATCAGAGAGATTGCTGTTATGTGTGTTACTAAATATTGCAGGTTAACCTTCACGATTTTTACGTCTCACTGGAATAGTTAAACGCAGTGCTAGCCAACCCGTTAATACTAAGAGTACAACTAAGTTGTTTATGTAATCTCACCGGAATAGTTAAATGTAGTAATAGTCAACCCGTTAATGCTAACAGTATAGCTAAGTTGTTTACGTAATAAGATTATTATGTCTAAACTTTACAATGTATACGCGCAGCGAAGCGCGAGCCACTACCCTTGTTATATAAACAGTTATCTAAACATATAGTTAAATGTTACAATAACACACTGTGGGCTACTTTCGACCCGTTTGAGCTTTTCAGTTTATTGTTTGTTGTTTATGTTGTTGTCCATATTTTTTGTCCTGACATATGACAAAGCGATAGCGTTTAAATTGATGATTGTAGCTTATGCAAGATGGAAATACAATTGAGCATGGATTTAGCTTTATATGGACTGCTTATGTCCCTGTTTTTGTGATGCTTAGCACAAGTGTTTATGTGATGCTTGGAATAAGTGGTCGATAATCTTTACATTAATTATCTGTTTATATAACCTGTTGTTCTATGAATCTGTTGTAATTTATTTAATATGCGTAATCTGAATGTGCAGATTGGCTTGATCAACGAATGTTGCCGGTTGGTTTACTGGGATGTTGTTAGAAAGAAGCTAAGGTTTTTGAAATCAATGTGTGTAGATGGTGTATCTGTAGATTGTTGGTGGGGTATCGATGAATCTCAGGGTCCACACAAATATTGTTGGTTTGGATACCAATAAATGGTTTAACAGATGTATGTATATGATTTCATACATACACAAATTCATGTTTTTTAACTTTTTAATTCTAATATAACGTTTTGTATTAAATTTTTGCAAAAGCCTGCAAATTTGTGGGTTATCATCTATCTAGTAAAATACGGAGTATAAAAGAAGATATTTAATTTAAATACTCCGTATTTAATAATGTATGTATGTATATGTTTTATTGGGGAAAAAACTAATGCATCTCACCTCTCTCTCTCTCTCTCTCTCTCTCTCGCACGCAGACGCAGCAACCAAAAGGGTGAAAAAGCCCTAAATCCAAATCCGGCCAAATCCACTCAGTTCCGCCCACCTCTTCCCACCTCCGCCCACCTCCTTCCTTCTCCCGCGCACCCTCCTTCTCCGGCGCACGCTCCTTCTCCGGCCATCATCTTTAATTGTAAGTACAGTAGGTTTCCTTTGAGTTTTAGTCATAATCTGCATAATCCTTAATTGTAAGTACCTATATTTGATGAATATTTGAAGTAAAATGTGGTTAGTACCTATGTTGAACAGTGGGTTATTTGATCTTTAATTGTAATTACCTATATTTGATGAATATATGAACAGTGGGTTATTTGATCATGTTTAGACTTATGTATAAGCTTTAATTGAACAGTGGGTTATTTGATCAGTGGGTTATTTGACGTTGTAGGGAATGAATATGATGATCTTGTGGGGATTTGGTTTGATGTTTGCGATATTTTAGTTTCATGGTGATGTGTTTGAACAATTTAAGATTTATTCAAGTAATGTTGTTTAGAATCGAATGAACTTTGGTGTTGTATCGTTGGATTGTAAGACTTTGGCGGTGTATTGTTTGGTTTGTATGTGTTTTTTAAACTTGGTTGAAAAAATTTTTGCCCAGATTTTAGCTTGTGTATGTATATGCTGTGTAGTGTACAGAATCTGCCCAGATTTTTCCTGTTTAATAGAAAACCGGTCCGGCCGGCCGGTTCAACCGGTCCGACCGGACCTGGGGCCATTTCCGATTCGATTCAAAAACCGGTTTACGTAATTAGTAGCGTTGCCCATTGATCTCTAACCCTGCAATTGCAATTGCAGTTGATTAATTCATAGGTACGTTCTTACTCTGCTTCTGCTTCAATTCTTATTACTAACTAGGGTTTGGGTTTCCAATTTTCCATGCATTAGGGTTTTTTATTTTGATTTTCTTGTATTAAATACACAGTGTTGATTATTTGTGTATTGTTAATTCTTCAATATCTAAAACCATGTATATGTGTTAAATCATATACTTTACTTGAATCTCGGAGCCCCCATATTTGAAACCCTAGAATCGTCCTTTTTCATAAAGAATTAAACCTGTGAGTTTGTATCTGTTTAACCTATTGTTTGAGTTATCAATTTTACCCTTCTAATTGAAGACCTATTTCCGACAGTTTGATCAGTAAAAAATAAATAAGAGATGGCAGAAAGAAAGGTGTTGAATAAGTACTACCCTCCGGATTTTGATCCGGCTAAAATTCCACGGAGGCGTATGCCCAAAAATCAACAGATTAAGGTTCGAATGATGCTTCCGATGAGCATTCGGTGTAGCACCTGTGGAAACTATATTTACAAGGGTACCAAGTTTAACTCACGTAAAGAAGACGTTATTGGAGAGGTGGGTTATTACATTCTTGTAATTTTTTCAACCTCCATTGAGATTGACTAGTAGCATTTTGTCCTAATGATATTTATGTAGCTGACGTGTGTATATTTTACATGTGTAGACGTATCTTGGAATTCAAATATTCAGATTTTATTTCAAGTGCACAAAGTGTTCAGCTGAGATTACCATGAAGACAGACCCTCAAAACTCTGATTATACCGTTGAGTCGGGAGCTGCAAGAAATTTTGAACCTTGGCGTGCAGAAGATGAGGTTAACTTTTCTACACAATATGAGATTTATTTATCTTTTGCTGTTGATTGCATATTTGCATGTATAAGAAGTGGCAACCTTGACCCGTTTACCCATCACTGCGTTGATTACAGTAATTATTTAAATATCTGAACAAATTGATTTAAGAGGATGTGTACTTGTGTGCATCAGAAATAGACTTTAGGCGACTTTTAACTCATTTGGCTTGTTTCCCTTCTAGCTAACTTTGGTCATTTAATCCTTTTTAGAGTATACGCAATGTAATCATAGTTGATGTTTGAAGCATACATGAAAGATAGTCAATCAGTGGTTTTGAGCCAACTTAACCACACCTGGCCTGTATCACACTATACTAAACATGAACCAGTTTAGGTTGAACCTGCTACCTGACCCATTAATCTTGCCGCCTCTACCATGTACTAATGAGCATATGGTTTCTCACATATGAATTAATGAAAATATCCTCTGTTTCAGGTGGGTGAGGAGGAGCAAAGGAAACGAGATGCTGAAGAGATGGGAGATGCAATGAAGTCATTGGAGAATAGAACACTTGATTCAAAAAGAGAGATGGACATCCTTTCTGCACTTGATGAAATGAAGTCCATGAAGGTTTTTATTATAGCATACATGCTTATACATATTGACAATTCAACTATGTTGAATACTGAAAAGCAATTTGTCTCTGTTTTGCAGTCAAGGCATGCACATGTAAGCGTGGATGCAATGCTTGAAGCCTTGCAGCGATCAGCTCCAGTACAGGTACTGACATGTGGTTATTAGCTCGTCATTGTCAACACTATACTTATACTACTGTATCGTCTTTTACACTGTTATTTGGTCGTTCTGCAGCAAGAAGATGACTTTGAAGAGGAGGACGAGGCCCTTATAAAATCTATCTTCCAGGTTAGTAATATCTTCTATCATTATGCTATGATTTTAACTTTCATATGAGTTATGCTAATTTAGAAGACATGTTATTGATTGAACTCAGGGATCGAAAGAAGTTATCCGAAGAATTGATGATGACGAACTTGAAGATGATGATGATATAATTCTTTCTGGTTCTGGCAATGGTGAATCTTCACAAAAAAGTTCTAAGGTATGATGATATGTAGGGGTCTCAAAGAACGCGACCCGCACCCAACCCGACCCAAACCCTATTAAGCCTTTTAGGGTCGGGTTTAATAGGGTTAAAGAGGCTTAATCGGGTTAACCCACCAGACTTACTCAAATGCTTATTGGGGTAGGGTTACAAGTTATTGTGTTCAAGCATAATCATGTTCAGGGTTGACCTGAATAATCCGATTTTGTCTAGGTCCAATCTTTTGTCAATTTTTTTCAAAAATAATAATATAGCTCAAATAATTAGTCCATTAAGGATGTGCAAATAAAGCTTAATTTGAGTATTTGACAGTATGATTTCGTTTATCTTTGACAATATGCTACTTGTAGTCTAGTCTCATTTGTGTGCAAATCTGAACCAATTTTAGCATATGTCACATAGATATAAAGTGAATAAAGAATCCCACAATTAGTAATGAGACAATGACAGAAGCAAGTAAATAGGTACAATCCATAAATGATTGAGCTCTTATTGATATTTGATATAAATCAACGAAGCACTACAGATTCATATATTATTAGCAAAAGATATGTGTGTAATGTACTGCCACTTAAATGGATCTTGTGATATTTAGAGATTCATGGTATGATTAACTAAATATCTATTACTCCTATCTTAATATCAGTATTCAAACATTAGAGCTTATAATTCCTTAAATACAGGGACAACATAGTACAATGATATAACATGGACACCAATTAGAATGCTAAATAGGGTCAACTCGATTTAACCTGACCCAGATGACCTACAACCTGTTTGACCCGACCTGAAAACCTGAATGCTAAATAGGGTCTGATTACGGGCAATTTTTTCTTTTTATAAAACCCTGACTAACTCGTCTGGAAACCCCATTGGGGTCTAAATATGGTCTATATGCCGTCTGTTTTAGCTTTTAGTGAAGATGTGCTAAGAGTTTATTTATGACATGTAATGCATCTAATAATAGAGTTTTATTATATCTGTTATGCAGAAGAGGAAGGCTTCTCAAGAAGTTGTTGATAGTCCGACGGATTACTTGACAAAATCCAGTACTGTTGAAAAGCTGAATAATAAAAGAGGCAAGTGGAGTTTTGTTTATTGTGTATTTGTGTGTACAATTGTTTTTACTAGTTGATAAGTAAACAATCCTAATGGTCTTTTTTATTTGCATTATCATTACAGATGCTCCAAATGGCAGTATTGCTCTTAAATCTTCGACTATAAAGTTCTCCGTTGTGAAGAAGCCTTCAGAGGCCAAAACACAAGCAAATGAAAAAGAAGAGAAGGCAAAAACTACAAATGATGGACTGCAATCATTATGCCAATACGACGATAGTGATGAAGAAGAAGAGTAATCATATTTTTTCATGTTGGCAGTCAAAAAAAGAGAGGGAAAACCGGTTTCCATTTGTAAAGGGTCCCATTTTACTGGTCGTTGGTGTAACTGGGTTTGTATATGGATGGTTTAACCTGATTGGTTTTTGCTTGATGGACTCTTCTTGCTGGCCCTTTTACAGACCAGTCAATACAACCCATATAGTTGATGTAACATGTACATTTTATTTTGTTATAGCTACTATTCCGTTTTAGAGTTTAACTTTTTAGTGTTAATTTAGAGAAAATTACACACAGTGTTCTTTAAGGGGATAAATACACTATTATTCAGATGGACACCCACCTACTTCAAATTATCAACCCTTTTAAAAGTTTCACAATATATCAAAACATTTCGCAAGTTCCTTGCGTTTTTCCAGAATTACCTTGCGATTGTCCCACCAACTTTTTCTTGCGAATTCCACTTTTGCCTCTTCCGATCTCCCGAAGTATATCAGCAGTACTTTATCCATCTCCCCCAACCTTTATCTGTGATATTTATATGTTTAGATAGCCTATATTGTAATAAATATTACTAGTTTATTAACATTTTGATTTAAGATTATGGTTTAAAGCGACCTTTGTACAAGATTGTAATAAATACTAGATTATAACCCGCAAAAATTGCGGGCTGCAAATATTTAGTGTTAAAAAATTATGTTGGACAAAATTATAATTCATAAAGTACTTAAATAACGTTGATTTGTTATTTGATTATTTATTTGTAAATTACATAAATTTTATAATTTAGGAAAATGCAATATGTTATACAATTTTAATATTAAAAAGGGAGTTGGTACATATTATTGCTAATTTTGAAGTTAAATAATCTGTAGTTACTATATTTTAAAATCATTTATTCAAAAATCTATAGGATACTCGTGTGAATTTCGAGGTCTTGCAACCTATAGGGTACTAAAATATCAAGGATATGTGAATGATTCAATTCTCATGAGAATTTTACGACCTTGCAACTTATAAGGTGCTCACAACATGAAGTATATCGAAGTAGTTAGATATTGAAAGTCGTGCCAACGTAGATTGTCGGGTAGTCAAAATTGCATGAATTCCTTTTAATGTATTCTCTCGTAGAGAATCAGCCTGCACATGTAATACTGCAAATCATATAATATTCAGTCTAAGTTTTGAATATAAAACACACTATTTAAATAAGTAAAATAAATAAGCAATAACATAGTTTATGACAAAACAAACAAATTTATTAGTCTAATTTATTAAGTTATCTAATACTTGATATAAGTAATCCTCTATCACTACTAATTTGCACATAGCCTTTGATATTTGAGATATGTAATTAGTGAACACATTAAACGAATTGGTGGAGGAAGTCATTACACCATAAATCATTGATTTTGTCGAAAAGTGTTGCAATCTTTCAATTCTCTCAAATAAAACTTTTTCATCAATAGTCACTTTCTCTATCAAACATTGTATTTTTTTTCAGCAGCATCTCAGTAGTTGTATTTTTGGATCAATGTTACACATATAAAACCAAATACGAAAATTACCCTAAAGAAACCATTTTAATGATACAAAAATTCATAAATTTACCTTCTTTCGTTCTTCATAGACCTGCTTCTTAAGTTGTTCAAATTTTACTAATTTTGTACCAGATGATTGTAATATTCCTATTTTTTTTAAAAAATAATACAGGTATAATACTACAACATCAACACCTTATAAGATTGATAACAGTTAAACATAATAAACAAAGTTGGAGTTTTGATAATTCATATTATCAAAAATATATAACAATAAAATGTAAATCAATAGAAGTGTAATGACTAAATATTCAAATATGTTACCTTCTTTATAAAATTACATCACTTCAAAGATTCAGATAACTGTGCATGCCTTTTTTTCATACGGATCAATTTAAATTAGTTAATAAATGTAATTGCACCGCGATATTCCTTTATAAAAGCTTGACGATTTTATGTGTAGCTTTTGTTCGGCTAACATTGATTGTTCTTCTTGAACACCATGAAAGTCTGTAGTATTAGAATTAATGCAATCATTTGACGATGCATGCAAATAAAAAATTAAGAACTACAAAGTCTAAATAATATTACCTCCGTCACAAAATAATTGTCCACTTTTGACATTTTAAAGTCTTTCTTCTTCAACTTTGAACTACACATTTTTTTTTTTTTTTTTTTGTGTGTTATATAATAGTTGATGCAAAAATATGAATGGGTTCGGTTATAAATGTATTTTCATTGTATAATTTTCAGCAAGTATTACATAACACTCTCAAAAATATTTAAGGTTAAGCTGAAAAGAAAGACTTCAAAAAGTCAAAACCGAACAATTATTTTGAGACGAAGGTGGTAGCACATTAAGTAACATACGATTATTTTTATTATTATTAATAAAAAATTATTATTATTATTATTATTATTATTATTATCATCATCATCATCATCATCATCATCATCATCATCATCATCATCATCATTATTATTATAACTCCATTAAATTAAGATAATAAATATTAAAGATTAAATGTATTAAATGAAACATTGCCTAATTTAAAAATGTCATTAATAAGGGTATTGATGGTGATTAGATGCTAAGGGCATTATTGGAATATAGGGGTAAAAAATGGGCAAGATTAATTAATCTTGCAAAAAAGAATGATCAAGGGCTAGAAATAATTTGGGTGAAATATTGAAGGGTGGTGATTATTTTTTAGGGGGTATTTAATGACAAGATTAACT
This sequence comes from Helichrysum umbraculigerum, assembly GCA_949592205.1. Classification (NCBI taxonomy): domain Eukaryota; kingdom Viridiplantae; phylum Streptophyta; class Magnoliopsida; order Asterales; family Asteraceae; genus Helichrysum; species Helichrysum umbraculigerum. Next base: position 12,161,268 of record CATIUR010000004.1, on the reverse strand, counting down.
AATATTGCTCTTCTTTTAATAGATCATTATTAATTATTAATTAATTATTATTATTATTATAACTCCATTAAATTAAGATAATAAATATTAAAGATTAAATGTATTAAATGAAACATTGACTAATTTAAAAATGTCATTAATAAGGGTATTGATGGTGATTAGATGCTAAGGGCATTATTGGAATATAGGGGTAAAAAATGGGCAAGATTAATTAATCTTGCAAAAAAGAATGATCAAGGGCTAGAAATAATTTGGGTGAAATATTGAAGGGTGGTGATTATTTTTTAGGGGGTATTTAATGACAAGATTAACTAATATTGCTCTTCTTTTAATAGATAAGAGATATCTGAATAATATGGTCTATAAATAGTCCTACAATCCATCATTTTCTTTCATCACTTAGCTTCTCATCTTTGATATATCATCTCTTTTAGTTGTGTAGTTGTAATTTACTTTTCAATTTCTCAACAATGAGTTACCATCTTCTTCAAAGTTTGACAACCTTTTTTGTAAGTTTTTACTCTTTATCAATTTGTTTTTAAGCAAATGTATTAGCTAGGTACTTGTCCGATACATTTCACTATCGTATATAATCGATTTGATTTTCATATTTTCTGTAACTAATCCTCTTTCTTCATTTTACATTTGGTTTTAGCTTGTACTTGTTGCGAGTCGTGCAACAGTAGACCCTGGAGTTTACTTCAAATCTGTGTTACCAAACACTCCTATGCCGAAAGCAATCAAGGATCGTCTCCCATGCGGTTAGTAATGTCTCTGATCTATAGTTGTGCATAATCATTAACATATTTCATTTTTCACATCATTAGAGGGATGATCGTTCTCATATTTTTGTAATTAACTAGGTGAAGAACCCGCGACAGCGTGAGCTTCCTAATTTTTTTATTCAATTATATTTGTAATTTGAGAGCAATAAATGTTTGAATGTGTAATAACAATTCAATGTAAAAGTAATAAAATGCACATTAAAAGAATTGCAATATATAATTTGTTAATGTAAAATAAAGGGAGTGCATATAATGTAATGACAATCTAATTTTGTAATAAATGAATCATATGTGTTGCATAACTTCCTTGTAAACAACATACTTCGTGATGTTGACGTTTCTATCGTCATCCAATAGTAGAGCCTTCAATCCCTCTTTGCTTGTTACCTGGATAATGCGATATAGAGTTGTCCGTGAGTGAAGACATTCTTATATAAGAATCAACATTCTTCGTGATGTTGGTGACGTTTCCATCGCCATCCAATAGTAGAGCCTTCAATCCTTCTTTGCTTGTTACCCGAAATAATGCGACATAAAGTTGTCCGTGAGTGAAGACATTCTTATATAAGCATAAGACTACTTTTTGTAACGATTGTCCCTGGCTCTTATTAATTGTCATTGCAAAACAAATGGATATCGGGATTTTTTTTTTTGAATCCATTAGGCAAGAATGCTTTGTTGGTATAGATATTAGGGATTATGTTTTCATTTTTTTTTTTTAAATTACGTTGGGTTTTTTAACCTTTTTATTTTGTTTTTATATTATATTCATTATCTAATCTAATTAATGTTTGATTTTTTCTTTCTCCCGTGTACATTTTTTTTTCTTTTTTTAGCGACGTTTGGTCCTTTTTAGGTAGTATATCATTATTTTATTATATTATTATTATTATATTAATATTTTTGGGTGTAAAACGTTTGGTGTTTTTTTAGTGAGTATATCATTATTTTATTATTATTATTATTATTATTATTATTATTATTATTATTATTATTATTATTATTATTATTAATATTATTATTATATTAATATTATTATTATTATATTATTATATTATTATAATATAAATATTTTTGAGGTGTGAATCGTTAGATCTATTATTATATTAATATTATATTATTATTATATTATTATTTTTGGGTTTAAATTTTAATTAGGAGAACTCACTCGTTAGATCTAATTGGTAAAATCATCGAAGGGTCAAAATTCCTCTATGAGATATTTATTATTATTATTATATTAATATTAATATTATATTATTATTATATTATTATAATATTATTATTTTTGGTTTTATATTTTAATTAGGAGAATTTAATCTCAATCGTTAGATTTAATTGGTAAAATCATCGAAGGGTTTATTATATTTATATTATTATTATTATTATATTATTATAATATTATTATTTTTGGGTTTAAATTTTAATTAGGAGAACTCAATCGTTAGATCTAATTGGTAAAATCATCGAAGGGTCAAAATTCCTCTATGAGATATTATTATTATTATATTAATATTAATATTATATTAATGTTATATTATTATAATATTATTATTTTTGGGTTTAAATTTTAATTAGGAGAATTTAATCTCAATCGTTAGATCTAATTGGTAAAATCATCGAAGGGTTAAAATTTCTCCATGAGATTTTGTTTTAATTATATAAAATATAATATATATATATATATATATATATATATATATATATATATATATATATATATATATATATAATATAATATAATAAAATATAAAGATAAAGATGTACTAACTTCATCATATCTATTTTCTATTTTTGTGAAGCTAAATGCGAGTATAATGGTGCTGCATCCGATGAGATCGTTAACCCTGCTTACGCTGGTTACGTTAACTACAGAGGTGCTGCATCAAATGCAATCGTTATGCCAATGAAAAACTCGTCATTTTTCTTCTTAGAAAAGGACATTCATGCGGGCAAGAGTATGAAGTTGCACATTAGCAAAGATGCAACCACAACAACTCCATTTATACCTCGCCAAGTTGCAGATTTGTTGCCCTTTACATCAAACAAGTTGAACGACATCTATACCAAATTCAAAGTTAGCCCTGGCTCTCTTAAAGCAAATTTGATCAAAAATACAATCAACGACTGTGAGAACGCTTCTAAACAAGAACAAGATGAATACTGCGCAACTTCTTTGGAGTCAATGGTGGATTTTGCTGCTTCAAAGGTAGGGAAAAAAGTTCGAGTGATTTCAACACAAGTCAAGGGTAACGAGAACATACCATTACATGCATACAAGGTAAAAGATGTGAGGAAATTGAATGGAGATGTTGCTGTTGTATGTCATCGCGAATTCTATGCATACGCTGTCCATTACTGCCATAAAGCATCTAAGATAAATGCCTATATGGTAAATTTGATCGGAGAAAACAATGTACAAGCTAAGGCAATATCAGTATGTCATGAAGATACTTCATCATGGAACCCAAACCATATCGCGTTTCAAATCCTAAATGTAAAACCAGGAAGTGAATCAGTTTGTCATTTTCTTATTGAAAATGAATTGGCTTGGGTTCCTTACTAGATTGTAGTAGTATGTTTTATCCAACAATGTCAACAGTGTATAGTATAACATTGTTGTTGATCATATGAATAAAGTGTTTTATTGGTTACACCTGCTTGATGTTAATTATGCTTCTTCATTCACATATATTTCAATTTTTACTACAAGAATCTTAAAAAATTTAATTTTATAGAAACAAAATATGTCATTTGTCAAAATATGTCCAACTTATAAATATGACATTCAACAGTTTAAGTCATAAATCGTTAAGTTTCTAGTTGAGTCTGAAAGACAGGTTTGAGTCTAAAAGCCATCAGACTCTAAAAGATTGAAGATTGTAGATGCTGACAGAGATAAATAAAATTGAGGATTGAAGAGCTCACGTTTACAAATGCGATTTCGAAGGATACAGAGATAAATAAAAATGTTTAGAAGTTTTGTATTAATAGAAAGAATAGTTATCAAGTTTTCATATAAATCGGTCCAGTTTGTTACACTCGATAATTTAGAGATTGGGTAGGATTGTATTTTCAATAACCGACCCATCTCTTGTATAAATGTGATTTTATTGATACCTAATGAAGTTGTTACGTTGAATAAAACTTTATATTTGCCAAATACAATGTGATTAACATTTTAATTCCGCAAAGCATAACTTAATCGTAAGAAATTGATATTAAATGTTGAATGCCTTATATTGTGAGTAATAAATTATCTTGTTGATTGATGGTTAATCCGTTAACAGGTTTTTGGGTTCTTACTCTTTAAACAAATTATTTTATTCTCTTTTTCGATTGACATTAACAACACAAATGATATCAACTTTTCTTAATATAAAAAAGGGTAGTTGGAGGGTACCCCTGACCCTGGATCTCTTTGAGATCCGCAGCGTCTCACCCGCAAGAGACATTTGCCCGGCAAAAATTTTTCTTAATATAAGGTAACATGTTAAAGAATTTTTTAAGAGCACACGGTGTGGGAGGAAAATTGGCAGCGTTTTGGGTCGAGAACGCCGTCGCACTGAAACGGCATTTCTAACGGTGTCCGGTTTAGAACGTTGAAATCTTCTTCTTTTTGTTCCTTTTTCTTTTTTCTTTGTTGTGTGTGTCCTGCGTGTAATCGTGTATATCAAAGAAGGAAGAAGAAGAAGAACCAACTGTATTAGGTCATTAGTTTTTCATCTTTGTTACATGTAACACCCCCAAATTTAACAGTTTGCGGAAGCGACGTTTTGGGTGTTACTAATCAATAATCACAAGCACAAAGGATGCAGTGAACGACTCTAAATGAGACGTTCGAAAAGTTATTACATTAATACATAAGTAGTTTCAAAATACAAGCTCGAGTTCAAGTAAAATTCCTAGAGATTCTAATACATAACAATAAGTACAAAAGTAATGTAATAAAATCTCCAAGCTTGTACATGCATGTGACTCGAGCTAAGGAAGCTTATCCTGCTGGGCATCCCTACTGATGCTGTGTACCTGAGAAGCATTACTAAAACGGTCAACCAAAAAGGTTGGTGAATCTCACAGGTTTGTAAGTAAGTAAACAGTTTGAACACACAAGTAGTAATTGTAAATCATAGCCAGCCAGTAAGTAACGATCACAGGTTATGCTCATCGTTCACTTAAGTTTTAATAAGTGGTGGTTGCAGGTTATGCTAACCGTTTGATACAATTGCCATGAGCCACCATAGTTGAAGCTTAACGTACAGTAAATATAGGTACCCCCCTCATGAATGTAATCCAAAACATTCATACGGAACGAGTAAGAAACGCCCGTTTCTACAGGAACGGTTCGTGGTAGTGCTTGCTACCCCGGGCGGGGATTGTCAGTCCCATATGGATCCATATACTAAAACTCGCGCTTATCACATAACTAACAACTATGGTTCAGGAGGATTTCATTGGATTAGTCGTAAACTCATGCAGTTGGCGTATTCGTAATCTCATACAGTAAGTAAATCATGGCAGCAAGTAAGTTTTGTGTGTTCATGTAAAACAGTAATGCATCTCACCCCTGAGTATAAAACAGTAAAGTAGGGGCTGTAAGACTCACCTGAGTCTGGCAGATAACGTAGTAAGTAAGCAAGTAGTATCCCGTACTAGCACCCTTAGCGTCCTAATACGCACAAGGTTTAGTAAGTAAATGGAATACTGGTAAAGTATCCATGCTAGTTGTTCCCAAACTAGTTAATGTCCATTAGTTTGTTTGTACGTTTGTATTCGTTTGTAAATCGTAGTTTGTATAAAAGTTGTACTGTCCGTTTGTTATCGGTGTATAATAATAATTCCATCCATTATTATTATGTATTCATAGTAGTGGTACAGTTGTAAAGTATACTCGTATGATCGTTTGTTTGTATTACAACCTGTATCGTTTGTGTACGTTCCAATGGGCTTAGACCCCAAAGGGTACGAGTGAAACCTCGTAAGTATTCGTATGTATGTTCGTATCAGTTAACGTGTAATCCAGCACGTAACTAGTGAGTGAACTTTTAAGTTCGTATCGGATGTAATCCCGTGTAGTGTACAAGTGTAAGTTCGTTGGAGTGTAATCTCCTAAGTATTTCGAGTGTAAACTCGTGTGCGTGTGTGAGTGAAATCTCACGTTAGTTTTGTACAGTCATGCACGTATTCAAGTGTTGTTGTATACTTTCAAAAGTATAGTATTTTCAGGTATAAGTAGCATCGTATTTGATTTAGTATTTGAAAAGTGATTCCAACACTTAGAATATATTTTGTTTTCTGATCTGGGCTTTCTGCGACACAGGGCTTGCGTCGCAGACCGTATGCGACATAAAGTCTGTGTCGTATGGATTTGTTTCTGATTTCGTGTTTATGCGACACAATGGTTGTGTCGCAGACAGGGGTACGACACAACGATACGACATAGTCGTTGTGTCGCAATCAAGCGATAAGTAAATTTTGTGTCGTAGATGGTACGACATATAATGCGACATAAGCGTTGTGTCGCATACATTGCGACATAACGTGCGACATAACATGCGACATAGTGTTGTGTCGCATGAAATTTTGGTCCGATGCGACACAAGAGGTCTGTTCGGAAATTTAGTTTCCGAAAACGTATTTTCCGGTTTCCGTTGGGTCTAGAACTTTTATACTAGCCTTAATATGTTGTAATAAGTTCATAATAACTATTGGTATTCGTTTTTAATGTTTGTGGTGTCGTTTTCTTTAAAATGACCAAAACCGACATTTTCGTAAAAGTGTTCAAAAACGAGTTTTAATTACATATTCGGACATCATTTAGTTAGGGGAACAACATGGAAGTAAAATAAATGTAATCGGAAAAGTTTCGAGTCGCCGGAAATCTTACAAAGTTGTCGAAACGAAAAAAAAACCGAAAAGATGAAGTTGTAGCTCTCGTTCTCGTGATCGCTTTTCTCCAAACCGAGCCTAGCCTCCGAGGTGTTTTAATGGTGTTTTTAGGGTGTTTTGTGTGACGGTTTTAGAGAGAGAGAGATGAGAACCGATGGAGAGAGAGAGAGAGAATAATTGAGAATATGGTGTGTTTGTGTGTGTAAGTAAACAAGGGAGGTGAGGGTTTGACATCCCCTCACCTTGGGCCGGTTGGGTGGGGCCACCATGGTGTGGTCTCACCAAGTTTTGCTTCTCCGTGTTTGCGCTCCGTGCGGTGTTCGTTTCCCCGGTCGTTTAAACGTTAAAATCATTTTATACGCAATTAAATATACGTTTTTAAAATACGAAATAATATCCGATTATTAAGTCGAAGTATTTTATCAAGTTATAAATCATAATTTAGTTTTGTTTTGTCGGTTGGTCGAGTTTTCGGAGAGTTCGGTGACGTTTTAATTAAAACGTACATTTTTCCGTTATATTATAAACATAATATAAAATGGTAATTAAAGTAATTAAATAAATTAACATTATTTAATAGTTGTTTTACCAATGTCCGCAAGTTTGTACAATTGTAGTTTCATACGATATGTACGAATCGTATACGCGTATATATATATATTCCATCCATATATATATATAAAGTAAATAACGTATATAATACTATTTCATATTATATACAAGTAATAATCACGTAATTAGGAAAATTTTAAATTGATCCTAATTTTGGGGTTGTTACATTCTCCCCTTGTTAATAAAATTTCGTCCCGAAATTTGTTCGAAGTAGTAATCGGTAGTTCGATATCAGTCAGGTAGCTACAATACGTACAAGCAGCCTACGGTAGTAGGGTAGGTCCTACAGTGTTTGAGATCAAGTAATCGTCAGGTGGTAACGTACCCTAAATTTTGTTGCCTGATGGTAGTGGACATTTGGCCTTGAGATGGCCAGCACTCCCACAGTTGAAGCACAGCTTCGTCTTAGGGGAGTTAGTACTTTTAGGATAGGATTTGCATCGACCGGTGGGTATGGTACACGGTCCTTCATGATGCCGAGTGCATCGGGAACAGAAAGGTTTCTTTCCCAAGTAGTTTCCTGAAGGGTTGGAGGGAGTAATCTTCAACCTCTTTGCTGGGGGTGACGTACAGTCAGTGTCGGTATCCTCTTCAGTAGGAGTACTTTGTGAAGTTGGTGGTGAAGTAGGGTTTTCTAAAGCTATCAAACGTAGCTCGTACTCACGCATACGTATGTCATTTTGGAAAGCAATCCGTCGTAGGTCATCAATGTCTTCCCGTGCTTCAGTCAGTTGTTTTCGCAGCGATTCAATAGTTTGGTTGAGGTGGCTGACTGATTCAGCAGTCAAGGTTACATCAACTGGTGCTTTTGCAGCAGTTAGAGCAGCAGGAGGGGCAGGTGCTGCTGCTGATTCAGCGGAGTGTTCTGTATCACACTCGAGTTCGAGGAGGTAAGGGAACATCTTCGGTTCCTCACTGAGCAGTTCATTTTGCAGTGTAGGGTTGTTGACGGAGTGAGTTGTCATTTCCTACGAAATAAGTGTTCTATTTAAGAATTTGCCTCAAGTAAGTGAAGTTATATTAATTTATCTGTTTCAAGTAACGAATAGCATACGAGTTCCCGGTCTCAACCAGTGTGAGATAATTGGGGAGGGAGTTTGGGTTACTGTATCTAAAGTGTAAGGCAAATTGTGTTGTTGAGGTTTAAGTAGTCGGTCGTTTCCTAATCCTATTGTGTACTTAGGATCAAAGAAAACACACAGAATAAATACAGTTATACACAAGTCATTAAGCGAGAGATTTATGAGAAAACAGATTCGGGTAGTCAAAGAATACGCGTACCCGGGTTGAGTAAATCACAGAGTCTCGGATTTGGGTCATCCTCCCTAGCATTGATTACATAAGTTCTACTCCTTGTATTGTTGGTTCGGGGTTTCAGCTTAGGGCAATCCTTCCTGAAGTGCCCGGTACCGTTGCACTCATAGCAGGTCTTGGGTGCAGAAGTATCAGTACCAGTGGGGTTGGTTGGGCAGTCTTGGGCCAGGTGCCCGAATTTCTTGCACTTAGTGCAGGGATAGGAGCCGTTATGATGGCGGCTGCATTTGGAGCAGTAAGGCTTGCTCCCCTTGTAAGCCCTTGAGTCATTGACATTGACTGTTGCAGGCTTTTTGTCGGAGGTAGTGTTGGATGAGTGGGGGGTTACTTCCCATTTGCGTTTGTTATTCGCGGGTGGGGTTGAAGTCGAGCCACGGCGGACAGAATTGGCCGTTAGTTCGTGAGCCATGCGAATGGCGCTCTGAATGGTTCCCGGTTTGGACGAAGTTACTAAATCTTGTAGTCGCTCGGGAAGTCCATCAACGTACTTTTCGATCCTTTTGTATTCAGGATCAACCATGGATGGGCACAAAAGTGCCAGCTGGTGAAAACGGTTGGTGTATCCGGTGATGTCGTCACCCTGCATCTTGTGATTCCAGAATTCTAACTCTAGTTGCTTCAGCTCATCTCTTGGGCAGTACTCGCCCCTCAGCATATTCTTTAGTTCATCCCACTATAGTTTGTAAGCATCGGCAATGCTCACCGTTTGCGCATAAGTGTTCCACCAAGTAAGGGCGGTGTCAGAAAAGGTGCTGGCGGCGAATTTAACTTTATCCTCTTCCTTGCAGTTGCAGATGAGGAACACGGATTCAATTTTCTCGGTCCAACGTATCAAACCGATTGCTCCTTCAGTACCTTGAAAGGTCAAGGGTTTGCAGTTATGGAAATCCTTGTAGGTGCAGGTTTTGGGTTGTGGTCCATTAGTAGCTGTATCTTCGCTACCAGGGGTTGATGTTCGGGTAGCTAGGGCTTGAGCCACGCTACGGGCAATTATACCCGCTACTTCGGCTTCAGTAAGCATGATTTGACGTCGAGGAGGCATGTTCCTTGAAACAATAATAAAGGACATGTGAGGATTTGAATAAGAATTATGGCGGTGATGATTTAGTATGTTAAAAGAAATTTCGTCAATGGTTGAAATTTGTTAAAAGTCTGTGGGTTATAAATAGGTTTATACAGTTTCGAAATTCTTGAAAATTTTATAAAACATTTTGTAAGAAATTTTGTAACATGTTTGACAAAATACATTTGTTATAAAATTTTTGGTGTTAAAAATCGGTTGTGTAATTTGAAGTCTGACGGAGACTTGAGTTGAAAATGATTTTATTGGGATACATATAACGGTACGGTGGGGTACGTTGTAGAATGTTATAAACGTAGAATTAGGTAGGAATAGCAAATGAAAACAAGGTCTCGATCTTCATATCGAAGGATGTTCGAGTAACTATGGTTGTCGGTTATAACGGTGTGGAAGTCTTCGGACGTAAGTCGGTAGTCGTGAATTTATAAAAATCGAATAAGGATGGAACGACGAGAGTCGGGTTGTCGTTTGTTTGATAAAATTTGAAAGTGTATCTCGTAGTAGTCGAGAGAGAGTATCGTATCGGGGAAAGAGGCCTATGTATATATATACATAACACATAACCGCCTAGTGTGTGTCTAGCACAATCAAGTAAAAGTCCCGGTTCTCTCGAGGTCAGAGTCAGCTAATGCATTCCGGTTCAACATAACCCCTTTCAGAACTCACATCATCTTCATTTAATTGTACATAGTTGATCAGGCTATGTTAAATTAAACTTGTATGCTGTAATTCCTGAACCAGTTATACTTAATGAGGAATACTGCCTAACGGTCATAGTCTAGGCCCACTAAATGCAACCTAGTTCACTATAACCTTAGGCTCTGATACCAATCTGTAACACCCCCAAATTTAACAGTTTGCGGAAGCGACGTTTTGGGTGTTACTAATCAATAATCACAAGCACAAAGGATGCAGTGAACGACTCTAAATGAGACGTTCGAAAAGTTATTACATTAATACATAAGTAGTTTCAAAATACAAGCTCGAGTTCAAGTAAAATTCCTAGAGATTCTAATACATAACAATAAGTACAAAAGTAATGTAATAAAATCTCCAAGCTTGTACATGCATGTGACTCGAGCTAAGGAAGCTTATCCTGCTGGGCATCCCTACTGATGCTGTGTACCTGAGAAGCATTACTAAAACGGTCAACCAAAAAGGTTGGTGAATCTCACAGGTTTGTAAGTAAGTAAACAGTTTGAACACACAAGTAGTAATTGTAAATCATAGCCAGCCAGTAAGTAACGATCACAGGTTATGCTCATCGTTCACTTAAGTTTTAATAAGTGGTGGTTGCAGGTTATGCTAACCGTTTGATACAATTGCCATGAGCCACCATAGTTGAAGCTTAACGTACAGTAAATATAGGTACCCCCTCATGAATGTAATCCAAAACATTCATACGGAACGAGTAAGAAACGCCCGTTTCTACAGGAACGGTTCGTGGTAGTGCTTGCTACCCCGGGCGGGGATTGTCAGTCCCATATGGATCCATATACTAAAACTCGCGCTTATCACATAACTAACAACTATGGTTCAGGAGGATTTCATTGGATTAGTCGTAAACTCATGCAGTTGGCGTATTCGTAATCTCATACAGTAAGTAAATCATGGCAGCAAGTAAGTTTTGTGTGTTCATGTAAAACAGTAATGCATCTCACCCCTGAGTATAAAACAGTAAAGTAGGGGCTGTAAGACTCACCTGAGTCTGGCAGATAACGTAGTAAGTAAGCAAGTAGTATCCCGTACTAGCACCCTTAGCGTCCTAATACGCACAAGGTTTAGTAAGTAAATGGAATACTGGTAAAGTATCCATGCTAGTTGTTCCCAAACTAGTTAATGTCCATTAGTTTGTTTGTACGTTTGTATTCGTTTGTAAATCGTAGTTTGTATAAAAGTTGTACTGTCCGTTTGTTATCGGTGTATAATAATAATTCCATCCATTATTATTATGTATTCATAGTAGTGGTACAGTTGTAAAGTATACTCGTATGATCGTTTGTTTGTATTACAACCTGTATCGTTTGTGTACGTTCCAATGGGCTTAGACCCCAAAGGGTACGAGTGAAACCTCGTAAGTATTCGTATGTATGTTCGTATCAGTTAACGTGTAATCCAGCACGTAACTAGTGAGTGAACTTTTAAGTTCGTATCGGATGTAATCCCGTGTAGTGTACAAGTGTAAGTTCGTTGGAGTGTAATCTCCTAAGTATTTCGAGTGTAAACTCGTGTGCGTGTGTGAGTGAAATCTCACGTTAGTTTTGTACAGTCATGCACGTATTCAAGTGTTGTTGTATACTTTCAAAAGTATAGTATTTTCAGGTATAAGTAGCATCGTATTTGATTTAGTATTTGAAAAGTGATTCCAACACTTAGAATATATTTTGTTTTCTGATCTGGGCTTTCTGCGACACAGGGCTTGCGTCGCAGACCGTATGCGACATAAAGTCTGTGTCGTATGGATTTGTTTCTGATTTCGTGTTTATGCGACACAATGGTTGTGTCGCAGACAGGGGTACGACACAACGATACGACATAGTCGTTGTGTCGCAATCAAGCGATAAGTAAATTTTGTGTCGTAGATGGTACGACATATAATGCGACATAAGCGTTGTGTCGCATACATTGCGACATAACGTGCGACATAACATGCGACATAGTGTTGTGTCGCATGAAATTTTGGTCCGATGCGACACAAGAGGTCTGTTCGGAAATTTAGTTTCCGAAAACGTATTTTCCGGTTTCCGTTGGGTCTAGAACTTTTATACTAGCCTTAATATGTTGTAATAAGTTCATAATAACTATTGGTATTCGTTTTTAATGTTTGTGGTGTCGTTTTCTTTAAAATGACCAAAACCGACATTTTCGTAAAAGTGTTCAAAAACGAGTTTTAATTACATATTCGGACATCATTTAGTTAGGGGAACAACATGGAAGTAAAATAAATGTAATCGGAAAAGTTTCGAGTCGCCGGAAAACTTACAAAGTTGTCGAAACGAAAAAAAAACCGAAAAGATGAAGTTGTAGCTCTCGTTCTCGTGATCGCTTTTCTCCAAACCGAGCCTAGCCTCCGAGGTGTTTTAATGGTGTTTTTAGGGTGTTTTGTGTGACGGTTTTAGAGAGAGAGAGATGAGAACCGATGGAGAGAGAGAGAGAGAGAATAATTGAGAGTGTGGTGTGTTTGTGTGTGTAAGTAAACAAGGGAGGTGAGGGTTTGACATCCCCTCACCTTGGGCCGGTTGGGTGGGGCCACCATGGTGTGGTCTCACCAAGTTTTGCTTCTCCGTGTTTGCGCTCCGTGCGGTGTTCGTTTCCCCGGTCGTTTAAACGTTAAAATCATTTTATACGCAATTAAATATACGTTTTTAAAATACGAAATAATATCCGATTATTAAGTCGAAGTATTTTATCAAGTTATAAATCATAATTTAGTTTTGTTTTGTCGGTTGGTCGAGTTTTCGGAGAGTTCGGTGACGTTTTAATTAAAACGTACATTTTTCCGTTATATTATAAACATAATATAAAATGGTAATTAAAGTAATTAAATAAATTAACATTATTTAATAGTTGTTTTACCAATGTCCGCAAGTTTGTACAATTGTAGTTTCATACGATATGTACGAATCGTATACGCGTATATATATATATATTCCATCCATATATATATATAAAGTAAATAACGTATATAATACTATTTCATATTATATACAAGTAATAATCACGTAATTAGGAAAATTTTAAATTGATCCTAATTTTGGGGTTGTTACATTACATCATAATAAATTAACGAGCCTAATGATAGCATTTATGAATTGATCTTCTAAGCAGCTTTGAATAATTTTTTGTTCAATAAACTTCTTGTTAATTAGTGACAACAATAAAAATGTTAGTACACAACATTAAAACATACAGTAATTCGTATCTAGCACTTCTTGAGCCCACTGTAGCTACGTCACTAGGTAAAGTGATCCGAGACCCAAAAAAATACTTATGTGACACCGACATTCCGATATGGTGAAAGGTTCATTTTTTGTGCTTACAGAGTATATGCTTGTTAATAAAATTAAAGTTTTACTTTATTTGATTATTATTGTTAAATCCGTGTGATGCACGGCTAGCATTATAAAATATGTGAACCACAAATCAAATGGTATATGAAATGGTGGAAACTTTCAAATTTTAAAAGAAATTTTTTTTTTTATCATTATTAGTGATACTTTATAAACTTTTAACCCCTCAAAAATAAATAATAACTACATTTTTTCCCTACGATATATCAATGAAATGAGAAGGTTAAAAAAGATGTGTACGTTTTCGTTTTTTGTAGTTATAATATGTTAACCTTGCAACAATCTGATAAAAAATGCGTATGTTAATAGTCTCGGGATAAATAAATTGTAAGAATTACTATAACAATGTAGACGTTTTAATTAAGTAACTTATGCACATATATATGTGCAAAATATAAATCATTTTAGTATTCTACAACAATCAAATACATACCTATATTATATAGATTTGAAAAGTAATATAAAAATAATAAAAGTACACGTCAAATATATACTTACATTATATAGAGATGATGAACTTAATTTGCCTATCTATAAAGCTTGTATACAGGTTACTAAATAATGGAACTCTCGAAATTGAATTCCCTTATTCTGTAAGATGATAACAAAAATTTTCAAATTAACAAAACTTTAATGAAAGATATAATTACATTAAAAACAAGTTCTCATAACTTACGAAAAGTTTATTTATTTATTTTTTAAAAAAAAAGGGAGAGTTAGAGAAAGTTGGAGAAAGAAGAGTAAAAATTAAGATGAACAAACTAAAAGATTTTTATAAATAAAATTAGAAGGAAAAAATAGATTAAAGGATGTAATGACTTTGAACTATAATCAAAAATTATAAGTGTTATCACATGACATATTATTTTAAATTAAAATGGTTAAAGTTTATTTATTTATTTATTTTTTTTAAAAAAGGGAGTGTTAGAGAAAGTTAGAGAAAGAAGAGTTAAAATTAAGATGAAAAACTAAAAGATTTTGTTAATAAAATTAGAAGGAAAAAAATAGATTAAAGGATGTCATGAGTTTGGATTATAATCAAAAATTACAAGTGTTATCACATTACACATTATTTTAAATTAAAATGGTTATAATTTAATTTTATTAAGTACCTTATTAAATGAAAATAGTTATAATATAATTTTTAATAAATATTATCTTATTTGAAATAAAGGTGTAGGAAAATTCACATCATCAAATTTCTTTTATATGGTGATGACACATAGGATTTGTATGACGTGGCAAGGGTAAATTTTTGACAAATAATTGAGGGTCTCCTCCCTTAGTTATAAAGATAGATTTCTGCTAAAAAATAAATAAGCACTATATATTACACATCCTAGCTGACATTTAACACTTTTGATAATTATCTTTACACTTTATATATAGTACTAGATCATAACCCGCAAATTTTGCGGGCTATTTCATGATTTTAAGACAAATGTTTATTATTATAATTTTATTTCGGTGGATAATGTATGACTTGACATATTTGTGCATATCACATTACAGAAATGTTTTGAATGAAGGAGATATGTTTATCTATTGAGAGTAGATGTAGAGATACATTATTAAAAATGATTTATATAATTTGTAGTTAAAAAGTTAAACACCAAAGAGGTAACACAAAAAAATAGTAGGTTGCATACTGTGAGCCTAATATCAATAGTTTCAGTCAATTACCCATTTCAACCAACCTGACCAAATTAAAAATTGACAAATAAACTTACAAACGTCAATTTTGTCATACATATCAGAGTACCATATGAAATTAAATTCCTATAAACAATAGGCGAAATTAAAGTCGATAAACTTACACATATCAATTTCGTCATTTATATCTGATCGGTAACAACTGGAATGATTTGGATTTGAGTCAACCGATGCTAATGAAGAAGAATGTTAATGGTGATGGCAACATTATTACCGAAACAATTGGCTTCACTTGGACATCTTTTAAATTGAAATCGGCGTTTTGTGAATCTCAACATATCCAAAGGCGGAATGATAGATATGCATGAATAAACTAAAAGGAATGTGAATGTTAACGCACCATTCAAATTATGAAATGGCCAACACCAAGATGATAGAAGTCGTACACGGTTAGAACAAAGACACTGAAATGCAAGGAACCCAAAGGCGGAATGATAGATATGCATGAATAAACTAAAAGGAATGTGAATGTTAACGCAACTTTCAAATTATGAAATGGCCAACACCAAGATGATAGAAGTCGTGCACGGTTAGAACAAACACACTGAACTGCAAGTAACTGAAAAACTGAGCACAACAATGATATTGGTATAACGATATGAAGAAGCAAATGCATCACAATCAGTTATGTTATGCAACTTTGATACTGTTCCGCAAATAGTTTTTTTTTCGAAAAAGCAATAAATTTTATTAATAAGACCCCAAGTATTTACATCAACAATATACAGGAACATCCACACATGCACTTTCAGCAACACTGGTACTGTACTATTACAAAACTTCTAGTGACTATATTTACAAAACTCCTCGGTGCACACAATATAAAATATCACCACTTCATTGCCAATATTTGTGACTACTCTTGCTGCCTGCTTGAAATTCTGTCATCAAATCGATCACATTTGACCTGCAATCACCCATCTTGACCCCCAAGTTGAAAACTCCACCTCTGTTAATAATTACCTCGTTAACCCAATTCTTTTTTACATCATTTTGATTACAACACCCCTCTACAACAGCTACACTAAACCACCAATCCATCCATGAACACTATACATCACTGTATTCATTCATTCGATTTAATACACAAAGACCCCATCATTCCAGCAGAAACATTGGCGTCATTATATAATATGCAGCACCCAATCCCTTATGTCCTCAGATCATTCACCCATCTCGACCATTATGATTTATCCATCTTTAATCTTGTTCTCATCCACTCAAAACTTGGAGTCTAAATTTCTTGAAACATACCCACACCCCTAAGTACTTTACCAAAAACCTTCACATTAACGTTTTTCCAAATCAAGTACGTCGTGACCCATATAACCCACACCAAAGTCCTTTAAAAAGTTTACTACCGTCAATTACATTGGTCGAATCTAACCAAATAAATTAGTCATAATATAACAAAGAAAAAGATTACATAAAGTACTTCAATTTAGAATGCAACAGGTTATTAGGTTATTGGCTCAGACTATGTACATTGAACGTTTCAACTAAATGAGCATTGGTTACACATACATCATCCTCATTTTAGTATGCTCTTACATATACATTATATTAAATTGTCTTGTCATATTTATTTTCCAAACGACAAATAATAGCACTATAAATTACTTTCTTTTATAGATGACTTGAGTCCATTTGTTAGTTTAATAGAAAATGATATAGTAGTAATCTAAACTAAAATCAGTAAATATATGGTACTTACTTGGAAGCTTAGTGACCAATCCACGAGCTTTCTCAGTATGCTTCAGAGTAAGATGGGCAGCTCTTTCAATGCTAATCGATTACCATTTTACACAAAAAAGTTGACCTGTTATAGCTAGATGTTTAGAGAATCAAATCAAAATAGAGATAGTAACCTGGGCAGGACATGCAAACAGAACAACAGGTTTGAGTTTACTAACCTTAAGCTAAATTTTTATAAAGTAAACCCTCTGAGCTGATCCAAATTGACCTATTTATATGAGAAAATTCCAAAGAAAGTAGATTATACTACTCAAGCTAACATTCATCTTCTCAAGCACCCATCCATTTCTCAAGTTTCTCAAGTATCTCTGTCCTACTAAAAGCTTCCTCTTTAACTTTTCCAATTAGAGTATCGTTTTATTCAACGCGACTACCAGCAACAACAATATCGAAAATATCATAAAAATTTATACATTCATTATACATACAATTCAAGAAACAACTAATATTAGTTAATGAAAAGGGTGGCTTTGAGTCGTAATCTTAGCTTAAAAGGTTCAATTGGATAAAGTTCAAAGAATGAGTTAAAAACGGAAATTGGTAAAGTGGGTCGAACAGTTTAAAAATGCCATAAGCTTTTAAAAATGAGTAAAGCCTCTCAAATCATCTTTTTCTAAATATTTATATATAATACCACAAAATATCGGGTTCTTAAAGCTATTTATTTGCATAAGTTTACACGAACGGTGATAAATTTAAATAGGATTACTATGTTGTATAAGACTATTATGTAAGCAAACATACCTTATTTCTGATTTCCAGTTTTCTTGACTGATAATCAGTACAGTTCGAGCACAACACGAGTTCTCTGTAAGTTTTTGATGCTGGGAACCATGCCTCAAGGTCATACTTATTGGCTGCAGTGTCATTTAGTGCCGACTATTGACACTACTTGATATGGCAATTTCAACTGTATGTTATATTGCATTAAAGTTACCATAAAAAAAAATTAAATACTAAAAATTAGCATATATTCACATCAAACAATATAAAGATATATATAGTATAAGAAAATCTTTAGATAAATAATATCCCATAATCATATATTCTCCTGCTCATTTTGTCACATCTGCATGCAAGTAATAAGAACATTATATGACAAGGTGTCTTAACTTACACTCATCATAGGATCAGCTTCAGTTTCATCATCAGAATCCCTAAGCTTTTGCTTCCCTGGTCATTCTCAAGGTCAAAATCCCTACCATCTCCTTGACCAGTGAACTCATGTTCTCCTTTGTTAGGAACCATACCATTATCTGAACTATCATTATTACTATCTGTACCAGACACATCGTAATGATCCACGATCCAAGCAGCCTGTAGATTCAACATCATATATGTCACGGTAACATCAATCTAATAATAAATTAAGAACACTTCTTGAGACTACCTACCAACCAGATATTCAGAGGTACCCCAAGGAAGAGACCTCTTTTTCTGCTTATTTTACTTATGTTCTTATTTTCCTTATTTACTCTATCAGCTTCTGCCATCTCTGCTTCGGTTGGCCGTGTCTATAAGGAAAGTGATATAGAACAAATTAGAAACAAAAAATAGAAGTAAATAAAGATTCACCAATAACTAAGGGTTGTTGACTTGTTGCCTGAAAATTGCAGCAGCAGCCTACATCAAATATCCTAAAAAAGGAACAATCAATTTAATAGAGTAGGTATCAATTATCCACTTATCAGATTTAATGTCATCAGTTACAATAAAATACAGTAACATAAAAGACTCATTAATAGAAATAAGATACATATATGTAAAGGTTAAAGCATCTTAGTATAAAACCATATATCTTAAAGGATTGTATCAACTTACTTTGGAGATGCTACTAACCACAGTAACACATAGCTTAAACTGTCTACAAAACAATATACACACTATAGAGAGATACAAATACACCAACCTGCTGAATAATTCTATACAATATTAGGTTAATTTTGTAAGCCTAACTAACATACTACTTTTTAGTTTTTAGACAAACTAACATGTTAGCAATTAAAATCAACCTAACTCGACCCGTACAAAAGTGATCCATTTTGACACAACCTTTCACCGCACACCTTCTATTCAAGCTTTTTATGCCTTAAAATCTCTAATGTCCTCCCAGCATCCTCATCTTTTTGCTAAATCTTTGGAACATCTTAAATTTTTGTAACCTTCCTTGAGTGAAATAGTTATAATAAACTCGTTATGAGTCCAATGTTTTCCCCATATTTGCACACATGTTACCTCGAAAGCTCTTCATGGAAGTGTGCTAATTGAGCGCACTTCGCATTATATCTTTCCACATAAAACATGGAATTTGCACTTCTGTTTAGTCCCTTTGCTCCAAAAAATCAAGACTGGAATTTATAAGAGCTCGATTAAGATGTGCAACGACTCCATTTAGATAATATCCTCTACCACCAGCCACATCGGCACCTAAATATTAAAAACCGAGATGAGTTAATTACAACAAATTGGAGTAGCAAAGATGATATAGAGTTTAACAGCTTTACAATGGGTATGTAATAAGTACTGAATTTAATCAGGTTATACCTCGTATTAAATATGCAAATTCAATACCTTTTGTAAGCTCAAAGTGAGTTTGCAGACCAGGGTCCAATAACATTATTTGCCTACATTTATCAAAATGTACAAAAATTTGTTATAATCGATTAGATAAACACATATGTTAGATCTAAGGCAGGCAGCCACATCAGGACATGTGCATCAACCACGTTACATTAACCAAAGATACCAGTAGCTTGTCCAACTTCTAAAGCTTTAGGTAAATAACTATTCCCAGAGTGTGATATATAAATAAAAAAAAAGAAAAAAAAGTATGTAAGCAAAATATTTATTAAAAAAAAAAACAGGATAAACCAACCAAAAAGACTATGGAGTAGTAACCTAGTCAACAGAGAATGGAAAAGGTTGAGATGAAAACACATAAATATATTTCATCTGAATCAAGCTCATGGATTTTAATCACAGTCATAGCTTGAATCAAAATGTAACAAAAAAGTTTAGAAAGCAAAACATTTAGCAAAAAGAGAAATTAAGAGTGGAATAGAAATTGAAAATGCAGAAGATTACCGGTTTGGTTAGTCAGTTTGGACATTGGCTCAATTGCTTCAAGCAGTTTCCCCAACGACTTGAGTTCCAACACATGAATTCTTGCAATTGCCTTTTCATCCAGGGAATTTTAGTAGAAGGTCATAAATATCGTTTGAATCTCAACCCAGTATTGACAAGAAACAGACAATATAACATGTTAGGATCAAATTCTCCTTCTAAAAGCAGCTTAGTCAAAAGACAGCGCCTTAGTATCTAAAATCAAAACGCAGTGTTGCCTATAAATAGAAGTCTGATTGAATCTCTTATTTATAGATCGAAACTTGCTAGGACTCAAAGGATCAGCTAAAAAGCCTCCTACAATGAATAGGTTTAAAAGAATGTGACCTTTATGTGAGTTAGAATCCGATCGTCGTTTTCAAGCTCTAACATGAAGATGCTCCAACGTGAAGATGATTACCCAATGTACAGCCCACGTAAACAACTGTACGATTTCTGGAGAAATTAAAAAGAATCTCACCTTCCTGTTGAATCTCTCTTTTTATCCACTGTGTTTTTATCCTTCAGAGTAGGCATATGATTGATGGCCTAAGAAAAAAATAACCAAACAGATTGTATATACTGTCTATAAACTCTTGTCATGTTTCCATGTGTTAGCGAAATGATAACATCACTTTCAGTTACATGTATACTACATCAAGTTAACACCTTTTTGCTTCTTCATCAACACAAAATTCTTCACTAATTCCAATAAGATAGCCAGATTTAGTATCGTGATACACATTTCACAAAATACCAAAGGTCAACCCATGGAAGAAGGTAAAATTGTAGTATAATAACTTGTTCAGTTTATTCCCTAAATCAAATCATTAACTTCTGTAATCAATGATGGAAAAAAGTTAAACTTTATAAAAAAACACAAAAAAGAAACACCTTTACTTTGTTATCACTTTTGTCAACAACAGAAATCAATTATTCCTAACACAAAAAACCACAATTTGTTCATACAAAAAAAAAAGATCATTATCATATACTATCATAATTAATGTCAAAAAAATATATCCAGAACTCCTGCAGGCAATATGATCTACATCTTTAACACCACCAACATCAGTCCAAAAATGATAAACAAAGATCCAGAATTTTACTACAGACATCATTAATCCCAAGCAATTAAAAAGGAAAACTAATCAAAAAGCAATAAGCAAGGGATTCAATGGGACAAACATTGCACCCAACTATAGCAATCTGAGAGGTAGTATTAACTCTGCTTTTTAACAAAAGTGATTGTCTTATATCTTCCATCATTGAAATTGATGATCCATTTCTTTCAATCTTTTCACCTCCACCTTCACTTTCTATATCAACTCTACTACTATTATTACTATTATTATATTATTCTCCATCACACCAAAAAAAACACTACAATTGAACCCACAACAGAAGCTTGATCAAAGTTATAAGACATATTCAAGACATTTGGGTGCAATGAGATGAACATATTATGGGCCATTGTGTCCAGACGGCCTCTAAAACTTTTACGAACAACACATACATTCAGAATTACAGTAATATAAAAAGATCAACAATGTTGGACATTGAACTAAGTTAGGCAACATGAATTTGATCAGGTGGTAATGTATGTCCAAATCATTAAAATGAAATACTTAATGTTTCATTCCACATTATGAGTGTGCCTAAGTTTTTGGGATCAAATAAGTACTCAACATCAGACAATATATTGTACCTTTTTTTATGTATATACAGAATATAAGAATTACTAATCAGACAACATAAATGGTAAGATTATGAGAGATTGATGTCATACGATTGGACTGTGAACTGAAACGGAGGCCATAGTGATTTAATTCATGGAGGCCGGCTCCTGAATCCGTCCCTCGAAAAACCCTTAAATCCTTGCCAGATCGTTTGAATCATTGTCGTATCAATCATCCTTTTGTATTCACCGTTTTGAGTGCTGCGGTATGTTGAATTCGATATCTGCAATGAAATCATGATGGATGATTAATACGATTCGTGGTTTTTGAGGTGTATGGAATGGGTGGCGTATTTTTTGTGTGTATGGATTGTTTTTTTGTTTTGAGCCCTAGCCTCTCAAAGAAGCAGACACGCGTAGTATTAACGGGTCTGTTAGTAATCTTTAAGATTAATTAATCATAAAAATTAGGTTGATCAATGGCTGTGGTTTAAGATGCTAATAAAATTAAGGGGTGGGATTAATCTCTGAGAGGCTAATTAGAAGGTGATTAATTAATTAAGGGCTTTTTTTAATAGATAAGAGAGATTACTAGTTTATTAACATTTTGATTTAAGATTATGGTTTAAAGCGACCTTTGTACAAGATTTGAGGATTTCGCAATTTAAACTTCATATATTGCGAAAATGTTCAAAAAACTCCATATCTTACGAAATCATCCATATCTTGCGAAATGATACATTAGTCTTGCGAATTTCTGTGTGCTTGCGAATTGTTGTGATATTTTGTGAAAAAAAAAATCATTGGATTGATAATATCTTAAATTATATATAAGAAGCGCATAATGATGTCGCCAAAAATTTAATTAACCAATCATATTACTTGATTTTATCAAATTGGCTAAAATCAAGGACATGATGACATCATAATTAATTCCACCCTAATCCTAATTATAATCCAAGTCCATCGTAATTATAATCTTAAACAAAAATTATATAATAAAAAAATTAATTCATTACCGTACAAATTTAAAATTAAAAACTTCTTCTTCCGATACAAATAATAATAATCATATTCATCATAATATATATATATATATATATATATATATATATATAGTGGAAGGTTCAAATGAGAACCACTTTATAGTTGAAAACTGTGAGAACCACAACGAATACGTGTTTGTTCACATGTGATTAACTTCAATCATATGTGAACATTAATGTACGTTTAATTGAAAAAGAAAAAAGTAAAAAAAAATCTTAAATTTACGCCTTAAAACACATTTTAACCGATTTCTTCACATTATCGTTCACATGTGAACATGTATTTGTTTTTTGCGTTTTTCGATATGATTTTAAGATTTTTTTTTTACTTTTTTCTTTTTCAGTTAAACGTACATCAATATATATATATATGGTTGGGTTCTGGTGAGAACAAGGGGATTCCGTGAGAACGGTGAGAACACATCTTAGCCATCCATTTTTTGGTCAAAAATCCTGATTTTGGAGTTGGCAATTTTGTAAATACTTTGAAGTTTGATTTTGGAAGGTACACATCACCTTGCTCATGTGAAACTTTTTTTTTAACTTCACATCATTTTGCTCATGTGAAGTTTTTTTTTTTTTAAGCTTCACATCATTTTGCTCATGTGAATCTTTTTTTTTTTATTTAGCTTCACATCATTTTGCTCATGTGAAGCTTTTTTTTTAGCTTCACATCATTTTGGTGAGGTTAAGTTTAATATATTTTTTTTAACATAAGGTTGCGATGCTATGAATTATTATTTTTATAAATTCACATAGTTTTAATGAGATTAAGTAAATATTTTTTTGTTAACATTAGTTTTTGAAGCGAATAATTTTTATATTTATCAATTCACTACTTCAAATATGTTGATTAACAAAAATTAAATAAAACTTCACCATGTTAAAACTACTGTGAAGCAAAAAAAATTAAACTTCACATAACAATCTTTATGTTAACCCTTCAAAATCAAACTTGAAAGTATTTACAAAAATGCCACCTCTAAAATCAGGTTTTTTGATCAAAAAATGGATGGCTAAGATGTGTTCTCACCGTTCTTACGGAATCTCCTTATTCTCACAGGATCCCAAGTCTCTCTCTCTCTCTCTCTCTCTCTCTCTCTCTATATATATATATATATATATATATATATATATATATATATATATATATATAATAATATGTACTTCTATTAGTTTATTTTAAATTGTATGGGAATAACTTTTGTGATCCATATTAAACAATAAATTATCAAGTAAAATATTTTATTCACATCTATCAATTAAAAGTCTTATTTGTAATGAAATAATCAATGAAAAAACTATGGCTACATAATTAGTTTATTTGAATTTTCGAATTACAAACCTACGACTAGATGTAAAATGAGCTATTTAATTGACATCTATCAATCAAAAATCTTATTTGTAATCAAATAAGCAATGAAAAAACTATGATCACGTAATTAGTTTATTTGAATTTCCCGATTACAAACCTACAAATTGATGTAAGATGGAATAAGTTTGAATGTACAACATCTATAACTACTTATAATACATCTCTACATTTCAATTTCAACACTTCTTAAAATTCAAATATTCCCTAAACTACCCCTATCCCATTCTCTATTATCTTTTACTATTTATTCTTCACTAACTACACTTCCATTAATACCCATATCCCATTATTTATTATTTTTATATTTTTATTACTACTTATGCTCCACTAACTACACTTTTCATCCATCAAATATTACATTTACACTTTTCACCCAAAATACTAATGTCGCCATTTTAAATGTGACGGACGGAGTACAATATGTTTTTATTTTAAAACATTTACTCACTCCTCCATCCACCGTCACCACTTTCACCGCTGCATTGCGCGGGTATTGTGCTAGTGTATGTAAGACATAACTTAAACAATGTTTAAAAATGAATAAAACTAAAAATCCGTCATATTTTTTTCCTTTTTTGGAAATGCAAATCTACATACTTACTCACAATTATTATATACAATCACGAGTATTTACAAATTGCCTCCCACGAGACTTGAATCCACAACCATTAGGTTGAACGGTTCTCCACATACCGCTAGGCCATAGGCCCTTTGGTATCCGTCATATTTTTAGACAAATGATTCTTAAATTTATATTACAGTGCTATTTTAATCTTACACAATTATTCTAATTAAGTTTTAATTTGTCAATTAAATACTTTAATTTTTGTAAATTTTAAAATAAGATCCCTAATGATAAAAATGTATTTTTTTAATCAAGTACTCACTTTACAGAAATTTAATTCATTGATTAAAACATTATTCAAATCGATCTGTAATGTTTCCATTATTAATTTATCGAGTAGGAATAAAATTACTTAAAAAGGCTAATATAAACTTAAAATAATTAATTTTTTTCACTACCTTGGTTTCAAAAACTTTTTTTTTTTAATCTTTAATTATATAAATCAATTTACATAAAGTAATATTATCATGAATCCAACTAAATGCTTAATATACATATTAATTTACACATTTTATTATTAGAAACAAGATAGTAAATATGAAATTTCAT
Organism: Helichrysum umbraculigerum; assembly: GCA_949592205.1. NCBI lineage: Eukaryota > Viridiplantae > Streptophyta > Magnoliopsida > Asterales > Asteraceae > Helichrysum > Helichrysum umbraculigerum. The sequence goes on along the minus strand of CATIUR010000004.1, from coordinate 12,135,674 downwards.
ATTAAAAATTAACGACCCGTGTGTATACACGGGTTTAAAGTCTAGTACGTATAAGATAGGAAGCTCATTTTGTATATTAAAGTAATTATCCCTTCTTTAAGTTTGGTTCAAATTTTATTGTTAGTCCTTTATAAATATTACTATAATTACACCAATCATTCTTTATTTTGAAATTTATTGCGCTATGCTACTAGGTCTTTAGGTTAATGACAATTATCTATTTGTTAAAAAGCAACATGTGAGTTTTTATTCTTAGAATTTATCTTGTTTTAGTAAAATATAGATATAAATTATAAAAAATAAAATATGTATAGATACACTATTAGGTTGAAGCAACATATTTTCATCTTCCTCGTTTCACTTGATATATTCATAACCAAATGTGGTATCTTCTCCACTGTCAATATTTTATAATCCACTATCAAAATCAACCAACTTTCACCATCCAACGACCCTCCATCATCCGGTCATCTTATCTGGTCACGACTTTGGTAGCCACCACCTCTTATCTTTTATATTCATTCTTTAAAAGAAAATAACCTTAAATGACAACTCTAACTTCAAAGTATAACGACATCGAAAACTTTGAACCAAATATTTGTTCGTAGTCAATAAGCCACAAATGTATGTTTGAATGGTGAAAGATGATGACGGATTATAAAATTTGATGTTTCAGCGGAGAGAGAACCATATTTGGTGATGAATTTATTTATTGAAATAGATGAAAATAATGTTCTTCGCACTTAATAATGTGTCTATGCATATTTTTATTTTATAATGTATATTTATATTTTACTCAATGTATAATAAATATAGAATATAACACATGGTCATTTTTAACGAATATTTAACGGTCGTTAGTATAAATAACTATTGGCTTAACAAGTTTTAAAATAAATGATAATTTATGTAATTAAATTTTGAAAATATGCCACTGAAATTTTGACCAAACTTATGGGACAATTTGTGTAATTTTTTCGTTAATTAATTTATGCTGTTTATTTCTTTTCTTTAGTCGGAGGGTTTTCGTTTGATTTGTTGTACAGGGATTATGGGTTTGATAGACTGGTAAAATGGGAATGAGAGTGGTTTAACGAACACACCCGGGTTTGAGAAAACCTATGATTATATTTTTTGAAACAAATATATCTATAACTACTTATAAAACATTTCATGAGTTGAATCTTAGAGTTCTTAAAAATAATCAAAGTTCCAAAACTACCCTTTAACATAACTATTTATTTACTAATTCCCTTATATATATAACTACTATTACAACATCTAACATACATTTTCCCAAGATACCAAATATAAAGCAAATCGTAAAACTAATCACAATCAACTAATACATTTTCAAGGATATATAAAAAAAAAATCACAATCAACATAATTATTTACAAAAATTATTCCACTTTTATCTTTTATGATATAGTGGCTACTATTATCGCCGTTATAAAATAATGTCATTTTATAAATGCAGTACCGCTGCATTGCGCGGGTACCATGCTAGTATGAAATAAACATCATGTAATTCTCATTCTCATTCCTATGAATTTTAGAAACAAACACCCAAGATTTCTTAAACGTGTAGTAACACTTTTCATCGCATTTTAGGTAACACACCACTCATGCCCATAAACGGATTATTAGGTTTGTTATTCGTTTTTACATAAATGGAAATTAATCAAAATGCCACTTTTAAATAAAGTAAATTTCGTTTTGCCCTCCGGAAAAAAAATTGACGATATGCCCCTAGAAATCGCAAATCGCAAATTTGCTTTTGCGATCCAGTAATTTGCTTTTGTGACCCGTGCACCTGAATGAGCCGTTCTCGGGGAGACTATGCCATCGCAAATCGTAAAACAGCGATTTGCGATTTGTGATGGCATAGTCTTCCCGAGAACGGCTCATTCAGGTGCACGGTGTGACACCCGGTCAAAAATGACCCAAAATTCGCTCCGAATTTAAACTTTTAATTCATGTATTTTATACACGCAATACCCAAAGTCTACAAGTATTATATATATAAATATATATATAACATGGAACGGTTATTGGGAAATCGCATATAAACAAATTCGACAAAATGCGTAAACTAAAATACAAAAGTTGGTGACACAAGAATAATTAATAATGAAATTATTAATTACGAGTATTATTAAATTTATAATATTAAGATAAAACAAGTTAAATATACGTTTTATATAAAACATATTTTGCGCGAACAGAAACAATTGTAAAACATACCCAAAGGTCAAAATATTAAAAAGTTCTATTTTTCTCATTCGTTTGAAAGTATTTAGAACATTACCTTAAAATATAAGCTCGTAATTCAACTGAAATTTGGCACCCAATTGGGTACTCGCATTAATATTTGTACCAAATGTACAACAGTCAAAAATAGTTAAAATATTATTTTTCTGATTTGAAATAACGTAACTGGAGAACATCTACAAAATAAAAATATAAAATATTAAATTTTATATTGCACTAATTATACCCGTACACAAAATTAGCTGGTAAAATACTCAAACAATTACTCAAAACAAAATATCTGGGAGACAGTTTAGTACTGTCTCCATACTATCTTTGAAAAATAAAAACCCGTATACAATAATACAACTTCCTCCCTTACTGTGGTCATACACCAACACCCAACCAATAATGCATTCAACCAAACTTTTTATTTCTTCTCTCTGTGGTTCAATATACTGAAGCAACCCAAGAGCAGGAGCACATCAAGCTTTCTTCATTATCCCATCTTCATAATCATCTCTGTTCCATCATCATCATCATCACTATAAAAGTTCTTAAACTTTTAAATTTCTTACTAATATAGTGATTATAACTTGTTTATGATGTATATAAATTTGTTAGATTATGTTAATACATGATTATTGTGGTTGATTTAACTAACAAATGGAAAATATTAATGAAAAATATTTCACCCAAAATAATACTCTGTACATAATTTGGTATATATAAGTGCAATAAATACGTAAAAATCGCTTGAGAAAAACTTGTAAGATGTTAACTACAATCATGGTGAAAGAACATAACTAGAATCATAGCAAAAACATGTGCGGATTCTGGACTATAACACGCGCACTTTTGCCTTTAAAACGAACGCCAGAACAAGTTCCACATAAAATTTTAGCTTAACATGGTATAAAATGATGTTAAGCTATTTTTGTCAAAACTTAACAAACAATAAAGTGATGTGAAGCAAAAATTATAAAAACTTAACACAAGAATTTGTTGTTAACATAAAGGAAATGAAAAACTTCACATGGTAATATTGTGTTAAGCTATTCTTGGTTCAACTTCACATAGTGTAGTATTATGTTAAGCTATTTTTGTATAAGTTTATCTTTAGCGATATCATTGTTTTTGCATTCATTTTAAGTGGACTTTATGAACTTTTGGTACTTATTTTGCTTAAATTGAATTACAGGCGTCAATATTGAAGAATCGTCATTTGGACTGCATTCTGGTTATGATTCGAGCAAGTTTGTAAAGTGTTGAAGTCTCGAGCTTAAAGCTGATATGCTGGAAATTAGCTTGAAGCCGCCGGCTTGGGGAATGTAGCAGCCGGGTCCTAGGTTTCTAAAGGAGCCGGCGGGTTAATTAACCAAGCCGCCGGGTCTGTATGGTACCAGCCGGGTGATTGAGGCTAGCCGCCGGGTGATTTAACTTTTCCATCATTTGTTGGTCACAGAGATATTCGGCTGTTTGAACCCTGTAGAAGCCGGTGGGTGATCCTTCTGAGCCGCCGGGTTGTGTTTCTTAGATTGACCCGCCGTGTTGGTTAACAAACAGCCGGGTTCCCTATAATTCAAAGGACCCGCCGGGTTGTTATACTAACCCGCCGGGTAGTTTGGGCGGCAGATCACTTTTTGGCTAGAAAAGCACTTTTCACTATTGAATCTCACAAACTTTATTATCTACACACACACACGAACTCAGCTCGTTTTTTGGGCGATTTTGGGGTTTTGAAAGCTTGTTTCCACATTGTTGAAGATTTCCTTTAATTTAGCATCTCTCGGTTACATTCAATCATCATCCTGACATTGTAAGAACTCGGTTTGCATTTTTATCCAAATATAATCATGATTTCTTTGGTTTCTTTGATGTTTTGTGTGTATGATGATGTGATTATGATGGTTGGCTAGATTTTGTTATACTTGCTTGGATGAACTAGTTAGTGACTAGGGGTGTTATATTTGGTGTGAGTTTTTGCAAGGAGTTTAAGTTTCATCCATAAATTTGTATGTAACTAGTTGATGTGGTTTAACTTGTCGGTATTTTGACTAAACAATTATAGCAAATGTTTGTTGTTTAATAAAAATACTTGTCATTTGTATGAAATGTATGGACGAATCTATTTTCGCGAATGTGAAAATTATTACAAGTAAAGCTAGTTAACTAGTATGATTTGAGTTAGCGGATTTGGCGAATGTCTTTCGTTTGGATGAATCATAAACTCTTTTAACTTGAACTTGTGTTTAATCAACTACTTGTGTATTTGAGCTTGATGTCAATTAATTAACTTGTTTGATAATTTGCTAATAGATATAGCGAACGTTTTCTATCTAGTAAATTGTTGTCAACTTTTTGTCTATAAATTGTTGAACTTGATTGCGGATGTGGTTTTTGAATGGGTTAACAAGTTAAGCTCAAATGTGCAAGTGGGGTAGCTATGGCGAATGTCAGTTGCTTGATTAAATCATGGGTTTGTAAATTGAAGTTGAATCATTAGGTGATGGCGAATGTTAAGCCTAGGTTTGATGGAAAATTGTTTGCATAGAATAACCGGTTTTAACTTTACACCCCGAAATCACTAACGATCTAATCCAAGCAAGTATAGTTTTTAATATTTGAAAGTTCTAAATCAATTGCTTCGACTCTTAAGAGTCCACTTGCCTAGTTTAACTAAAATAGTAGTTTTTAAGCAACGTGACAATTCGGTCACACAACCAACCACATTTTACATTCTCTCTTTAAATTACCCACACTTACATTGATTATCCAATCTAGTTCCCTGTGTTCGAACCCGAACTTACCAAACTATACTACCACTCGACAGGGTCCACTGCCCGGTTGTGTATTGGTCTAGCGAGGTACTTTTTGGTTTACTAAACAACGATAAATTTTAAGACTAGATTTAGCATATCAAGTTTTTGGCGCCGCTGCCGGGGAATATGATTGATTAAGAGTTTAATTTAAGTGTAGTTAATTGACCCTTTTTTTTGAAATTTATCTCCAGAAAAGTTACTTTAAGAGTTTTAGTTATTATTAGTGTATATATTTTTAATGTTTTTTTTTATTTTGTGTTGAGTGGTTACGTTTTACCGTTTATAGTTTTGATGTTTGTAGCAGATTTGTGACTTAGCATCAATGTCATATTACTCAAATCATAAAGGTTACAAACCTTTATGTGAAGAGAGTGATTATGATGATGTGCCAATGATATCACGCGAAAGGTGTGCACCACCAAGACACTACCAAGATGAATGGAACCAACCTTATCAATCAAGGTCTTGGAATTGTGAACCTTCAATCACCAAAGAGATAGAACAACCGGAAATGTCAAATCTTGAATGGTTGTTGAAAGGGGCGATAGAGCAAACGGAAAGGCAAAGTAGAGAATGGGATGACATTTTTGATTGGAATATAGAGTTTGGTCAAGAAAGGCCATATGATACATTCACCAATGCAATCGAGCATTTGGAGGATGTGGAGGCTATTAAGCATAATGATTATTATTCTAACGTTGATGTTCCATATTCTTCTAACTTTGTTTTTCAGGATGATAGTGAAGACGAAATGGATGAGGTGGAAGAAGAGAATGAAGTCACTGATTACCCTCATGAAACTTCACAAATTGTTTTGCAAGATTCATACATGCTAGAGCCTGAAGTGATTAAGGATGCCATTGTTGACTATGATGCCGATATAAAGGAATTACAAGGACTGCTAGGAATTAGTGATCATGAGCTAGATGAGCTTGTAAAAAAGGGAGTTGGAGATGATCTTATTCTTGAGGCAGAATTTGAAAATTTGTATCGAGATAGTAGCACTCAGGTACTTGAGGTAGATAGGTTGACAAGGCTGGAAAGAAGTATTGAGTATGTGCATCTAAACTATTTTGAAGAACCACCCGATTATCTTTGTTTACTTGCCAAAGATTTTTTTGAAGACATGGGGATAACTAGTCATTCATACTTGAAAGTGGCAATCATCCGGATTATCATTATACCACTCAAGAAATGGAGAGGTTATTTTCGCATTACAAGTTGTAGTTGGAGGATGTTCTACCGAAATGTCAAAACAAAAGAAGACATCCTCCTATGTGAGTATGACGAGAAAGGAGGTGGTAGCGTGATTGATGATTGGTTATGAGAAAGCAAGGGTCGAGTCTAGCTCGGGACTCGATAATAAACCAAGCACTATGCGGGAGGTAGCCCGTACTTCAAGGTGATGAATGTTTGATGAAGGCAACTTTGTGCGATAACGAGAATGTATATGAAAGAAATGGATGTTTTGAAATCATGATCGAAGGTTATCCAGAATTTGAACAAGCAAAAACCCCCGGGGAAGTTCTCGTTCCCTTTGCCCCTTCGCGCTCATACTTTTATACTGTTTTTGCATTGAGGGCAATGCAAACCTCAAGTGTGGGGAGGTTTTATTCACTTGAATTTTGTTCATAGTAAATTATTGTTTCTAGCCACTTATTAGGTCTGTTACTGATCTTGGATTTCCAATAGAACTTTACGAATTCTAATAACGGGTTATGAAATGGTGATTGGCTAGGAATTTGCTTGTCCTTAAAAGATTGATTGCTTTGAAAATCTTAAACTTTAAAAATTAATTAAAAGTGAATTAATCTTCCCTCTTGCAACTTAACCTTTTGAGATGTGTCATAAAAGCAACCTAATAGGGTGAATTGCATGACTAGCACACTTGTAGCCTCCACTATGAAAAATTGTGAGAAATTTGAGCTTTATTGAGAAAAACACTTACCTTTAGTGTGTATATTGTTTGATTGCTATGAGTGTGCCGGTGATTGTAGTTTGTTCTAGAACTTGCCTTAGTGATGCATTTTGAGACCGCTGTGGGATCACAGAAATGTGATATAGGTGAGGTCGAAGACGAGGAGGTATTCTTAGGATTTTTGATCTTATTTTGCTTTAAAACCATTTATATCCAGTTTACACAGGTCGTTAGCACTCATTTTTAGTGCTAAGAAACCCCTAGAAAACTTCCACATTCAATCCACTAAATATTAGCCTTATTTTTTGTGTAGTCGATTCCCGAACCATCACTTTTCTAAGATGTTGCCTAGTTTGAACTTATGATGGATTTTTACCAAAATGTGACTTGAATCGTTTTGAATTGGGATTCTAGTGTTAAATTCTATGATTGAGATTGGAAACAATTAAATGAATAGAAGTTAGCTATTGAGCTTAAGGTTTATGGTTGGGTGATTGTGGTCAACTAAATGGCCTTTGGATTCCTGAATAAGTAGTTCCCGAGGGGTGTTCTACACCTAGCCACCGAAGGCCTTTATCCGGTCTAGGATGGTTGGTCCGAAAGTTCGTTACACAGGGTTCATAGAAAGTCATAGAATGCAATTATTCCAATCAAATGTGAAAAAAAAATCAATTTGAGTTATTTGTGCGAAATTGTTAAAGTATGAGTTATAAATGAGAACAAATAATAAGTTGAATTGACTTAGCACGAGAATCCTAAGTTTCATTACTGTCACGTGTTTAAACCAATAGGTAACATTTCCACATTTTTCACGGGTTTTGACTACCACTTTTCACCAATTATTGTGTCTATCATACCCCTATTCCATAATTAGCCTACATTGTTTCAACACATGCTCGAATACCTCCTTTGAGATCTCACTTGGTGCTCACGCCAAGTCGGTGGAGATTTGATCCTTTTGCAAGCCTATGGTAACAACGCATCACGACTTGGCTTGATTGAGTGTTACTTTACTTACTTCCCTACCTTGTAGTCTTATAGGTTGAGAGTGAGTGACTAAACACTTATCCTTATGTGAGGTGCTAGGTCGTGCATTCGGGCTTGACAAACTAAAACATCTCGAGTTTACATTGCTTATTCATATGTTGCTAGCCTAATTGATTTGGTAGTTAGTGTTAGCATTATTTTGGTAAACTTGGTCTTCACTTCAAAATGTTGCAAGAGTGGGTAATGAAATGATGACTAACGGTTTGCTTGAGGACAAGCAAAGTTCAAGTGTGGGGATATTTGATATCGCTCATTTTGTATAAGTTTATCTTTAGCGATATCATTGTTTTTGCATTCATTTTAAGTGGACTTTATGAACTTTTGGTACTTATTTTGCTTAAATTGAATTACAGGCGTCAATATTGAAGAATCGTCGTTTGGACTGCATTCTGGTTATAATTCGAGCAAGTTTGTAAAGTGTTGAAGTCTCGAGCTTAAAGCTGATCTGCTGGAAATTAGCTTGAAGCCGCCGGCTTGGGGAATGTAGCAGTCGGGTCCTAGGTTTCTAAAGGAGCCGGCGGGTTAATTAACCAAGCCGCCGGGTCTGTATGGTACCAGCCGGGTGATTGAGGCTAGCCGCCGGGTGATTTAACTTTTCCATCATTTGTTGGTCACAGAGATATTCGGCTGTTTGAACCCTGTAAAAGCCGGCGGGTGATCCTTCTGAGCCGCCGGGTTGTGTTTCTTAGATTGACCCGCCGTGTTGGTTAACAAACAGCCGGGTTCCCTAAAATTCAAAGGACCCGCCGGGTTGTTATACTAACCCGCCGGGTAGTTTGGGCGGCAGATCACTTTTTGGCTAGAAAAGCACTTTTCACTATTGAATCTCACAAACTTTATTATCTACACACACACACGAACTCAGCTCGTTTTTTGGGCGATTTTGGGGTTTTGAAAGCTTGTTTCCACATTGTTGAAGATTTCCTTTAATTTAGCATCTCTCGGTTACATTCAATCATCATCCCGACATTGTAAGAACTCGGTTTGCATTTTTATCCAAATATAATCATGATTTCTTTGGTTTCTTTGATGTTTTGTGTGTATGATGATGTGATTATGATGGTTGGCTAGATTTTGTTATACTTGCTTGGATGAACTAGTTAGTGACTAGGGGTGTTATATTTGGTGTGAGTTTTTGTAAGGAGTTTAAGTTTCATCCATAAATTTGTATGTAACTAGTTGATGTGGTTTAACTTGTCGGTATTTTGACTAAACAATTATAGCGAATGTTTGTTGTTTAATAAAAATACTTGTCATTTGTATGAAATGTATGGATGAATCTATTTTCGCGAATGTGAAAATTATTACAAGTAAAGCTAGTTAACTAGTATGATTTGAGTTAGCGGATTTGGCGAATGTCTTTCGTTTGGATGAATCATAAACTCTTTTAACGTGAACTTGTGTTTAATCAACTACTTGTGTATTTGAGCTTGATGTCAATTAATTAACTTGTTTGATAATTTGCTAATAGATATAGCGAACGTTTTCTATCTAGTAAATTGTTGTCAACTTTTTGTCTATAAATTGTTGAACTTGATTGCGGATGTGGTTTTTGAATGGGTTAACAAGTTAAGCTCAAATGTGCAAGTGGGGTAGCTATGGCGAATGTCAGTTGCTTGATTAAATCATGGGTTTGTAAATTGAAGTTGAATCATTAGGTGATGGCGAATGTTAAGCCTAGGTTTGATGGAAAATTGTTTGCATAGAATAACCGGTTTTAACTTTACACCCCGAAATCACTAACGATCTAATCCAAGCAAGTATAGTTTTTAATATTTGAAAGTTCTAAATCAATCACTTCGACTCTTAAGAGTCCACTTGCCTAGTTTAACTAAAATAGTAGTTTTTAAGCAACGTGACAATTCGGTCACACAACCAACCACATTTTACATTCTCTCTTTAAATTACTCACACTTACATTGATTATCCAATCTAGTTCCCTGTGTTCGAACCCGAACTTACCAAACTATACTACCACTCGACAGGGTCCACTGCCCGGTTGTGTATTGGTCTAGCGAGGTACTTTTTGGTTTACTAAACAACGATAAATTTTAAGACTAGATTTAGCACATCAGTGATGTGAAGCAAAAATTATAAAAACTTAACACAAGAATTTGTTGTTAACATAAAGGAAATGAAAAACTTCACATGGTAATATTGTGTTAAGCTATTCTTGGTTCAACTTCACATAGTGTAGTATTATGTTAAGCTATTTTTTTGGTTAAACTTCACATTGTAATATTGTGTTAAGCTATTCTTGGTTCAACTTCACATAGTGTAGTATTATGTTAAGCTATTTTTTTTTGGTTAAACTTCACATTGTAATATGGTGTTAAGCTATTTTCTTTATAAAAGCTTCACATGATATTTTGTGTTAACATGAAACAAAGAAAAGCTTTACATGATATAGTATGGTGTTAAGTTATTTTCTTTCTTAAACTTCACATATAATTTTATGTTAACCTTATTTTAAAATAGCTTCACATACAAAATAAGTATGTGAATCTATTTAGTTAGAAGCTTCACACAAAGTTTCATGTTAATTCTATTTTACAAATAGCTTCACATTCAAAATAACTATGTGAATCTTAAATGTGAGGCTATAAATGGTATATATATATTCATGAATGAACAATCCTAAGGAACAAAACATATATATTATTACGGGTTACAATGTATTTGGACCGAAACTATTATTTTTGCAATTGGGCCATATTAATTGGGCCGTGCTATTGGGCCGTACTATTGGGTCGAACGAATTGGGCTAAGCCTAATGGGTCGTGTAATTATAAGACACAAACTTAAAACGGACAATATACAGAATGAGTAAAATGATTTGGTACAAACCATATTTTATATATGTTTATAAATATATAAACATCAAACATTTTTATATAGAAACACAAAACGACTACGGTTTACATATATTCTTACACGCAACAAATGATACGACTCGAGAAATACTAAGTAACTAAACAATGAACTTAGAACAAATTGTTAAGTCACTTACTTATGCATTTAACCTCACGTGTTTAAGACACTAGGAGGTTACAATTGGATCTCACGTGCATTTAGGGAAGCTAGCACCCAAAGGTGAGTCTCACGGCCCCTTTTTACTGTTTTACTGTTTTGGGGGAGATGCATTACTTGTTTTACTCGAACACATGTACTTACTTACTTGATTTACTTACTGATTTACTGGTATATCGATTGCATGGGTTTTACTTAATCCAATGAAGTCCCTTTAATCATAGTTGTTAGTTATGGACTTAAGCGCGAGTTTTAGTATATGGATCCATATGGGACTGACAATCCTCACCTGGGGTGGTAGCGCCACCACGAACCGTACTCGTATAAACAGGTGTTTTCTACTCGTTTCATATGAATGTTTTTGGATTAGCATTCACAATGGAAATTACTTACTTACTGTTAAGCTTCAACTATGGTGCTCATGGCAATGTATATCGAAACTATTGCAACTGTGCAATACTTACTTACTTATAATACTTGATGTGTTCAAAACTGTTCTTACTATAAACCTGTGAGATTCACCAACCTTTTTGGTTGACCTTTTTAGTGATGCATTCTCAGGTACGCAGCAAGATTAGGATGGCCCTGCAGGATCTACTTACATGCTAAGCTAGTACGAGTCGCATGCATATACACTAACGAAGATTTTACCGGCATTATCTTTTGTACTAGGATTATGTATTTAAAATCTTTGAAAAAATTTGCGAACTCGTTAATGATGTACTTTTATGACTTAACACTTTTGAAAACTTATGTATTGTACTGTATTTCAATGTACTTTCTAAAACGTCTCATTTAGAGTCGTTTGCTATATATCTTGTGCTTTGGTTATTGATTAGTCATGCCCCGACCTGATTCGCTTCCGCAACCCGAATTAGGGGGTGTGACAGATTGGTATCAGAGCCTAAGGTTATAGTGAATTAGGTTGCATTTTGTGGGCCTAGACTATGACCGTTAGGCAGTATTCCTCATTAGATATAACTGGTTCAGGGATTTCATCATACAAGTTTAATTTAACATAGCCTGATCAACTATGTACAATTAAATGAAGATGATGTGAACTCTGAAAGGGGTTATGTTGAACAGGAATGCATTAATTGACTCTGACCACGAGAGAACCGTGACTTGTTCTTGTTTTATGTTAGACACGACTAGGTGGATAATACGTATGTATAGGTTATACATATATGGTTAGGCCTATTAATGTCCTCCGATACTTGGTAACGAACTTATTGTTCATATACGCCTTAGAACTCGCCAACGGTAAGTTGATCGAGTCAGGAAAGTTGTACTGGGATGTGCCCTGGTTTCGAGGGTCATCTCTTCAAAATAGGCTTACCCTGGTAGAGTTAAGAACTTCGACCTTCTATTCGGTACGAACCGATTAACCATCAGTATTGACATATACCTAAAGACTAAAATCCTTTCTCGTCTTCCTATCACGTTTTGTATAATGATCGATATCTGTCCGGATGTAATATCTCCAACACTTTTGAAAAACCTTAATCATCGTAATCATTTGAACTCGCAAGTTAAATGATTTCAACCACTATTATTCTACACTATTGATTATCACTTGTGTTGTGATATATTACCGTTATATATACAACTACGATGATCATATTCTTATACGAAATTCTGACATGTCCCTTATCTTTATTGAAGGAACATGCCTCCACGACGCCAAAAGTACACTCAAGCTCAGGTTGATCAACTAGTGGCTGATGCACTAATTGCTGAGCGACGACGATCTAACAGTGCTGAAACACCACCAAGTACCACTGTGGTAAAACCTTGCACCTACAAAGATTTTCGTAGCTGCAAACCTCTGAACTTCAACGGCACTGAAGGTGCCATTAGGTTGTTACGATGGCTGGAAAAGACAGAGTCAATCTTTCGCATCTGCAACTGCGCTGAGGACTGTAAGGTCAAGTTCTCCACCTACACTTTCATGGATGATGCTCTGACATGGTGGAACACTTATGCTGACTCTGTGGGCCAAGACATTGCTTTGGAAACTCCTTGGGATGAGCTGAAGAAAATGCTCAAGGATGAGTTTTGTCCTAGAGATGAAATCCAACAACTCGAGGCGGAATTCTGGAATCTCACCACTCAAGGGAATAACATTGTCGGCTACACTTCTCGATTCAATCAGTTAGCACATCTGTGCCCATCTATGGTTGATACGGAATCCAAGCGAATTGAGCGCTATGTCTGGGGACTTCTTCCACAAATTCAAGGAATGGTTACCTCGTCCGATTCTCCCACATTCCATGGCACTGTGCGTATAGCACATAAATTGATGGCACAAATAGTTCGCCAAGGAACAACTGACTAACAAAATTCTGGAAGCAGCTCTGGAGACAACAAGAGGAAAGCTGATGGAAACCCTGGAAACCAGAGCCAAACTAACAAGAAGCCTGCGACTGCTAAGGCCAACGCCTCTGAATCTGATGACAAGATAGGGTACAAAGGAAGCAAGCCCTATTGCTCTAAGTGCAGCCTTCACCATGATGGTTCATGTCCTTGCACCAAATGCAAGCGATTCGGACATCTGACCAAAGATTGCAAAGCAGTCACAGCTGCTACTAGTACCACAACGCCCAAAACCTTCTATGAATGCAATGGTACTGGGCACTTCAGGAGGGACTGCCCAAAGTTGAAGGACAAAAACAGCAACACCGCTAAGGGCAGGTTCTATGTGCTTAACACTGAAGGTAATCACTGGGACCCGAGACTTATTGACCTGCTCAACACGGGTGTGGTCGCTCACAAATAACCTGACTGCCTTTATACTATTTACTTTGATAGATCTTACTTGTTGCTTGGTATCTTTTATGTTTTCCTTAGACTCTAAGTGCACGATAGGGTTAGGGAAAAAAACGACAATTTAGTTTCTATAGTTTCTATATGAGACGAGGTTTAGCTCATATGTGTAGGAATAACATATCCTACACTGTTTTATACCGGAAAACATACCGGTTAACTTTTATATACTGGGTAACATCCCACGTAAAACTATATTTTGTGTAACATCCTACATAAAACAAATTTGTGCTAAATCACTTCGTTTCTATATGAGACTGATAGGATCTAATTTATGCTACGACACTACTAATTATTACAAACTGTCTGGATGCAGTGGAATTTACTACATTACTCTAGGCTACTAGTACAAAATGTAGCTACACCTTGACTGACCGACTGACCTTGTCCTACCGACAAACTGGTCAATTACATTACAACACACTTCCTCTTTTCCATTAATGGCCAGTAGGGCATTAGCTTAACAAGGGGAGGAAGGTAACATTAGTTTGAGGTTATATCACTCATAGTAGACTACACATTTTCTTAGAATACGCACCGACTATTACTTCAACACTCTCATAATTACTACGAATGAATTTCGGGACGAAATTCTCCTAACAACGGAAGAATGTGACACCCGGTCAAAAATGACCCAAAATTTGCTCCGAATCTAAACTTTTAATTCATGTATTTTATACACGCAATACCCAAAGTCTACAAGTATTATATATATATAAATATATATATAACATGGAACGGTTATTGGGAAATCGCATATAAACAAATTCGACAAAATGCGTAAACTAAAATACAAAAGTTGGTGACACAAGAATAATTAATAATGAAATTATTAATTACGAGTATTATTAAATTTATAATATTAAGATAAAACAAGTTAAATATACGTTTTATATAAAACATATTTTGCGCGAACAGAAACAATTGTAAAACATACCCAAAGGTCAAAATATTAAAAAGTTCTATTTTTCTCATTCGTTTGAAAGTATTTAGAACATTACCTTAAAATATAAGCTCGTAATTCAACTAAAATTTGGCACCTAATTGGGTACTCGCATTAATATTTGTACCAAATATACAACAGTCAAAAATAGTTAAAATATTATTTTTCTGATTTTAAATAACGTAACTGGAGAACATCTACAAAATAAAAATTTAAAATAATTTAATTTTATATTGCACTAATTATACCCGTACACAAAATTAGCGGGTAAAATACTCAAACAATTACTCAAAACAAAATATCTGGGAGATAGTTTAGTACTGTCTCCATACTATCTTTGAAAAATAAAAACCCATATACAATAATACAACTTCCTCCCTTACTGTGGTCATACACCAACACCCAACCAATAATGCATTCAACCAAACTTTTTATTTCTTCTCTCTATGGTTCAATATACTGAAGCAACCTAAGAGCAGGAGCACATCAAGCTTTCTTCATTATCCCATCTTCATAATCATCTCTGTTCCATCATCATCATCATCACTGTAAAAGTTCTTAAACTTTTAAATTTCTTACTTATATAGTGATTATAACTTGTTTATGATGTATATAAATTTGTTAGATTATGTTAATACATGATTATTGTGGTTGATTTAACTAACAAATGGAAAAAATTAATGATAAATATTTCACCCAAAATAATACTATGTACATAATTTGGTATATATAAGTGCAATAAATAGGTAAAAATCGTTTGAGAAAAACTTGTAAGATGTTAACTACAATCATGGTGAAAGAACATAACTAGAATCATAGCAAAAACATGTGTGGATTCTGGACTATAACACGCGCACTTTTGCCTTTAAAACGAACGCCAGAACAAGTTCCACATAAAATTTTAGCTTAACATGGTATAAAATGATGTTAAGCTATTTTTGTCAAAACGTAACAAACAATAAAGTGATGTGAAGCAAAAATTATAAAAACTTAACACAAGAATTTGTTGTTAACATAAAGGAAATGAAAAACTTCACATGGTAATATTGTGTTAAGCTATTCTTGGTTCAACTTCACATAGTGTAGTATTATGTTAAGCTATTTTTTTGGTTAAACTTCACATTTTAATATTGTGTTAAGCTATTCTTGGTTCAACTTCACATATTGTAGTATTATGTTAAGCTATTTTTTTTTTTTGGTTAAACTTCACATTGTAATATGGTGTTAAGCTATTTTCTTTATAAAAGCTTCACATGATATTTTGTGTTAACATGAAACAAAGAAAAGCTTCACATGATATAGTATGGTGTTAAGTTATTTTCTTTCTTAAACTTCACATATAATTTTATGTTAACCTTATTTTAAAATAGCTTCACATACAAAATAAGTATGTGAATCTAATTAGTAAGAAGCTTCACACAAAGTTTCATGTTAATTCTATTTTACAAATAGCTTCACATTCAAAATAACTATGTGAATCTTAAATGTGAGGCTATAAATGGTATATATATATTCACGAATGAACAATCCTAAGGAACAAAACATATATATTATTACGGGTTACAATGTATTTGGACCGAAACTATTATTTTTGCAATTGGGCCATATTAATTGGGCCGTGCTATTGGGCCGTACTATTGGGTCGAACGAATTGGGCTAAGCCTAATGGGTCGTGTAATTATAAGACACAAACTTAAAACGGATAATATACAGAACGAGTAAAATGATTTGGTACAAACCATATTTTATATATGTTCATAAATATATAAACATCAAACATTTTTATATAGAAACACAAAACGACTACGGTTTACATATATTCTTACACGCAACAAATGATACGACTCGAGAAATACTAAGTAACTAAACAATGAACTTAGAACAAATTGTTAAGTCACTTACTTATGCATTTAACCTCACGTGTTTAGGACACTAGGAGGTTACAATTGGATCTCACATGCATTTAGGGAAGCTAGCACCCAAAGGTGAGTCTCACGGCCCCCTTTTTACTGTTTTACTGTTTTGGGGGAGATGCATTACTTGTTTTACTCGAACACATGTACTTACTTACTTGATTTACTTACTGATTTACTGGTATATCGATTGCATGGGTTTTACTTAATCCAATGAAGTCCCTTTAATCATAGTTGTTAGTTATGGACTTAAGCGCGAGTTTTAGTATATGGATCCATATGGACTGACAATCCCCACCTGGGGTGGTAGCGCCACCACGAACCGTACTCGTATAAACAGGTGTTTTCTACTCGTTTCATATGAATGTTTTTGGATTAGCATTCACAAGGGAAATTACTTACTTACTGTTAAGCTTCAACTATGGTGCTCATGGCAATGTATATCGAAACTATTGCAACTGTGCAATACTTACTTACTTATAATACTTGATGTGTTCAAAACTGTTCTTACTATAAACCTGTGAGATTCACCAACCTTTTTGATTGACCTTTTTAGTGATGCATTCTCAGGTACGCAGCAAGATTAGGATGGCCCTGCAGGATCTACTTACATGCTAAGCTAGTACGAGTCGCATGCATATACACTAACGAAGATTTTACCGGCATTATCTTTTGTACTAAGATTATGTATTTAAAATCTTTGAAAAAATTTGCGAACTCGTTAATGATGTAGTTTTATGACTTAACACTTTCGAAAACTTATGTATTGTACTGTATTTCAATGTACTTTCTAAAACGTCTCATTTAGAGTCGTTTGCTATATATCTTGTGCTTTGGTTATTGATTAGTCATGCCCCGACCCGATTAGCTTCCGCAACCCGATTTAAGGGGTGTGACACACGGGTCGCAAAAGCAAATTACTGGATCGCAGAAGCAAATTTGCGATTTGCGATTTCTAGGGGCATATCGTCAATTTTTTTCCGGAGGGCAAAACGAAATATACAGTATTTAAAAGTGGCATTTTGATTAATTTCCCTAACAATTACTCCCTCCGTCCCATAATTATTGTCCATCTTTCCATTTTTGGACGTCCCAAAATAATAGTCCACTTCTCATTTCAACCAATAGGGGGAGAGTTTAGTGGGTGGAGATTCTATTTGAGTGGTTGAAAGTTGTTGCGGTCCCACTTTTATTAAACTGCGTATTTTTTGTTGGTTGACAATAATTTTGGGACGGAGGGAGTATTATGATATGTGATTACAACTTTTATCACATGTGATTATACCTGGCAATCCAGACCCATTCTATAAAAAACTGGTCACTTGGGTTACTTCCTTTGACCTGTTGGGTCGACTCTTAAATGAGAGCAAGCTTCTCTATGGGTCTAAAAGGTAATCAAAACTTTTCTCTGAAATTATAAACAGGTCGGAATGGGTCAGAACGGGTCCTGAACAGGTTGATAAAATTGATCTTCACCATCGCCATTCAACTTGAAAGCAAACTGAACTTATCGCAACAACTTCTCGTCTCTCACCCTCGCTCACGTTTTTGTCGCTTTTATATACGACATATTTAAAAATTATTATAAAACAACGATTAGTTTTTTAAAACTTAGTAATAACAATAGGATTTGGTAGTGGTGAGTTTACTTTTGACAGAAGATTAAACGAAGAAGAAGATATCTATTCTAGAGAGAGAGATTCTAGTGGCTAATAACTGTACACGTATTTTGTTTCTTTTGCTTTTTTGAATTTTTTAATCGATAAAATAAATAGATGTCAGAGTAGAAAAAATAGCATCAATAAAATAATAAAGGTTGATAAACATTAATTTTTAATGTACGTACAAACTTATTTTAAGATTTTTCATATCTTTAAATAGTTCAGAAAAAAATAAATTAAGGTAAGTAATATTTTAAGATTTTCTTTCAAATTTTAAAGATCTATTTTAGTGATCTGTAAATCTATTTAGCATCTTGAAGTTTTGAAATTAATTTTGATAAGTAAAAGAATACACTTTTTTAGTAACAGAAAAACGGATCCCGACCCAACCCAACCCGGATTTGACCCAACCCGTTTGACCAGTCTGAAATTTCCGACCCTAATCCCCCAAACCCGCTCTGACCCGACCCGACCCAAACCCAACCCGACCCAATTGCCAGGCATACATGTGATAACAACAATAATTGAATGTGTTCATAAATATTATTAATTGTTGTCTAATCACATGTAGTTACTTTTGGTGTTATGTTGTTTTGGTGTTCTATTGACATGTATGTGATTGTATATGTCTATATGAACTCAGATGTAAATTTTGAAATTTCAAGTATTTATCACATGTGTTTACAATGTTATCACGTGTGATGACGACTATTATCATCATCAAATGGTCGTCGTATAACAATAAACAAAACTAAATTATAAACGTTAAGAAATATCAAGTTGTATCACATGTTTTATTAAGGTGTGAAATTCAAAAAACCCATCAAAAATTGGAAAAGACAGGTTCGTCGAAAGTATATCATGTGAGATGTCTAATTAAAAAGAAAAATGCGTTTGCTTTTATATATGCTGCAATTTTTATGATTTTTCGACTAATCGATTTTGAAAGTATATCAAGTTACCAATTCAACTAAAATGATAGATTGTTAACTTTGAACGACTAATAAATATATAATTTCTATGTTCCAAATTGAACGTCCAAATTTCAATCGGTGGAAACTTTAGTGGGTAATGGTAAAAGTATTATTTGTAATAGTGATTTTTTAAAAACTATATGCACTTTGAGAGGGGGCATTTCATCTAATGAAGTTCCAGTGCCGCCCGACTCGAGCCCTAAAATTGCAGGGAACAATAAAAGATCCTCTCGCCTATCGACTATATTCAGAATTATGTTCATTAAACTTGTAAATTAAATTATTAAAATAAAAAAGGTATCAATAATATATTGTTTCGAAACAATAAACAAGAAATACTTTATTCAATAAAATGTAAACAACTCAATAAAAAACGACTTTAATTGTTAAATAAAATCATTTGGCGAAAAAAGATTTTTAAGGGCTATACCGTGTTTTTTAAAGTATTAGCATTAGCATATTCTCTTCTTCTACTAGTTTATATTCGGGTACAGATACTTGGATTCGTATTTTAATAACAACTTGTATCGTATAATTAAGTCTTTTGATATAATTAAAGAATACAATAATTATTAAAACATATTGATACAATTTGTTATGGGAGCTGATAAATACAACAAATAAAAGTGATTCAAACACCAAAACTGTGTTGTTATTGTAAGTAAAACATACTTACGTTCTAATTTGTATGGTCATGTCAGTTCCATTTCTTTGTGAAAGAATTTTATCCGGCTTGAGTTTGTGTGACCGTAAACTAAAATCTCGTGAATTAGTCGACCAATTTCCCTATGATTAAAAAATAAATAAATACTTCATTATTGAACAATTATACGAAGAGTTTAATGAATCTACAACCTATTAAATAAACACTAAAATATGTATGATTGATTACCATGTCTCATGTCTGTGTAATGGTAACGACTAACGAAGTAGCCTTAATTAAGAAACTGCTTATAGTCGGTACAGTTAGATTATGGCTAAGCACACACGTAATTATTGTTAACTTCTTCAATTTTTCTTAATATAATTTTGTAAGAAATCTTACATAATGCACATATATTATTTCACCACCATTTGTTAATGCTAAGCATTTCTAAATGGTGATGTTGAGATATGATAACACAAAGTAAACATGATAAAAGATCAACGAGAAAACAACTACATATATTTTATTGTAACAAACAGTAACGGATCAAGAAGTTAAAGTGACCCATAGCATGATTCTTTTCATAGCATAAAACAAATAGTCTTTTTATGAACACATACAATTCCATAAGAAAAAAGATTTGAATTAATAGTTTTTAAATGAGAAATTAATCAAAATGCCACTTTTAAATAAAGTATATTTCGTTTTGCCCTTCGGAATTTTTTTTTGACGATATGCCCCTAGAAATCGCAAATTTGCTTCTGCGATCCAGTAATTTGCTTTTGTGACCCGTGCACCTGAATGAGCCGTTCTCGGGAAGACTATGCCATCGCAAATCGCTGTTTTGCGATTTGCGATTTACCTCCGCCGAAGACTATTCATATGTGTCATATGTAATTTAATATATTATATGTTTATATTTAATTTACTTAGCATATACGTTTTTCTTTAATAACTTTTTCTATAGAATGTCTAAAATAAATTCGAATATATATTCATGACCAGTGTAATATTATCTACATTTCGACATAAATTTTATCGTCATATATTATGTATTTAACAAAGACATTTTTTAGTCTTGGAACCAACTTTTTAAATATATCAAAATGTAGATAAAAATAAACTGGTCATAGTGATATATTTAGATTTAAACTATAACATATGTAAGAAAATTTATTAGTCAAAAACACAATAATACATTAATAAAACAAATTGAATTTATAAAAATATAATTGTCATACACGCTGAAGTATAAACATGATGATTGACATGTATTTTATTTATAAAATACTAGTTGAAGACCCGCGACAACGCATGATTAGTCATGAAATTTCACAATAATAATGTCATTAGGTAATTTGAAGAGTCAGTTGAAAGATAAGAAATCAGTTTTATATAAAAATTGAAGTTGTTTTTAGTAATGACTTAAATACAACTTGTAGAAAAATAAAATTCATGAATCACAAAAAAGAAATTAGAACAATGTTATTGTTGTTGAATATGACGTATGTTTGTATATTGTTTAGCTCAATGTATATTAACTAATAATTAAGGGATTATTAGTTACAAACCATAACATATTTTAATTACGACTTTAACGTATTCATCATATTAGTTTTTAGTGTCACGTAGTTGAATAAAATTATGTTAATAACTAATATGTATAAATCTTTCAAATATTAAAGGTTCATTTATAAATTATGGGTTAAACGTCATAATATATAATCTATAAGGACCAAAAAGAATTGGGAAAATACTGGAAGTGTCAATTCTCAATAGTTGTGGGTACACCCTTTAAAATATTAAAAATTGATGTATGAAACAATTTTAACCGTAGGATCTCTATAGATGAAATCCAATCTAAGGTCCAGAGTCAACCGTGGGATTTTGATTTATTTATATTTAAGATATTCTTATTTGAAGATTGGTATCAAAATACACGCTCGATAATATATTATGCTATTATGATTGTCATGTTATTAAATTCAATTTGTTTTATTAATGCATTATTGTGTTTTTGACTAATAAATTTTCTTACATATGTTATAGTTTAAATCTAAATATATCACTATGACCAGTTTATTTTTATCTACATTTTGATATATTTAAAAAGTTGGTTCCAAGACTAAAAAATGACTTTGTTAAATACATAATATATGATGATAAAATTTGTTCGAAATGTAAATAATATTACACTGATCATGAATATATATTCGAATTTATTTTAGACATTGTATAGAAAAAGTTATTTAAGAAAAACGTATATACTAAGTACATATAATATATTAAATTAAATATGACACATATGCATAGTCTTCGGCGGAGGTAAATCGCAAATCGCAAAACAGCGATTTGCGATGGCATAGTCTTCCCGAGAATGGCTCATTCAGGTGCACGGGTCGCAAAAGCAAATTACTGGATCGCAAAAGCAAATTTGCGATTTGCGATTTCTAGGGGCATATCGTCAATTTTTTTTTTTCGGAGGGCAAAACGAAATATACTTTATTTAAAAGTGGTATTTTGATTAATTTTCCTATTTGTTAACATATATCACAAATCTTGCATTTGGAAGTGCACTTGGTTCATAAGATGTTGTTGCATAGCCAGCTATTATGATCAGTAGATTTTGAAGCAACACTTAGCACCCGTTGAATGACCAAAGCCTCTCCACGATCAGGATAGACATATTCATCACCCAGTTCTGCTAATCCGGGTTCTGAATAAGTATCATAACTTGGATCTTCTTTATCCTGTATGAAGGTCAACGTTTTTTAATTTGGACAGTCTTGCGGATAATGAACCAACCCGCTTCACTTGTAACACCTAGGTGCACTTGTAACACATTCTTTATTGGTGCTTGTTGTATTAGTCGTTGAAGTAATGGTTTTTAGGACTGTGGTAGGGGTGGTCCTTGTAGAAGGAGTTAAACGACTAGTAAAAACCTTTCCTCTGCCTTAATCTGTTTTTTGACCTTTATTGCCAAATTGAAACACATTTGCATATGCCCAATAAGGTTGAGGGCTTACCAACATCTACAATCTCAGGTTTAAGGACTCTTAAAAACCTTGATATAACATGTTCTTCTTCTTCAACCACATCACATCTCATACGAAGCTTATAAAAATTCATTAATTACTTCTTCCACAGTCATCGTGTATTGGGATTGGTTATGATAATCAAGAAAAGCTTCCTGACGATGATTTTCTAGGTAGAAACTTAACCTTCAACAATTTGTTCATCTTTTCCCAACTCTCTACTTTCGATTTTCATTTTATATGGCGTCTCTTCTTAACATGATCCCACCATAGTGAAGCATGTTATCGAAGCTTCATGGCTACGAGTTTAATTTTCAAATTCTCAGAAATATCATGAAAATCAAATACTCATTCAACCGTACTCAACCAATTAATAAAATCATCTGTATGAACTTTACCTGTGAACTCATTGATCTCAACCTTCAATCCCATACTACGAATAGGATCATCATGACTACGATAACCACGATGAACATAATGATGATTACAAAACCTAGGGATTCCCCCGCCAAAAGAATTGACGTTTTCTGGACCATTATTCAAACATTGGCCTCAGTTTCCGTCTCTTCCTCCCGCGACTCTTGCTGCAGTTGTTGGAGCTCGAGTTCTTGGACTCGTTGTTGCATCCTTTCAATTGTCTCTATATCACGAGGAACTGTCTCAGGGTTTTGCGAGCTCTACCACGTGTGGCCATTAGCACCCCAAAGAGCTCTGATACCAAATGATGATGATCGATAAACAATGAATAACAAGAACAATCAAGAACTAAAATGAAACTCTCAAGAAGAAAAAATCTCTTATTAAATCAATATTCAAAAAGGTTGCTTTAATGTAATGAGAAACAAACCCTAAAAACGTATTTAAGGATTCTAAGGAATCCCTACACAAAGATAATTACCGAATAACTATAAACAAAATCTAAAAGTTCAATATAAACCCCGAAAAATGGTAGATTGTCTTTACCGGCCCCTAAATACCCTGAAACGCCGAAAACTGACAGGGCTTGAGGCAAGGCCATGAACCTTGATGGTTGGACCGTTTTTGAGTGAGCGTGCGAATTTCAGCCTAATCCGTCACCAAGATCTATTTCGGCAATTCGGCAAAATATGCTAAAAGTGTAGTTGCCGCGTTAACTTTTTTGTTGACTGCCGCGTTTACTAAATTATTGACCATACCTGCATCATCCTCCCCTTCTTGAAAAAGGCTCTACCTCGCTTCGTCTTCACTATAATATGAATTATATTTCTATGAAAAGCATTTTTGTAATAACTGAGTTTGTTTAATTCGAAAATGGACTGGTGAAAATGTGAAATACTACTTGTCATACTGAAGAAAAGTCGTTGATTTTTAGAAATAAATGAACAAATAACAGATTCAACCTCCCCCAAAGTCAACTGAATATTTTCTAGATTGAAACACAATGAACAAGTGATCTTTTAAAGATTATAATATTAGTGGTGACAGATTAACAACTAATTAACAAGTTTTGATCTTTATATTTAATCACCCATGATCAAACAAATCAAATTCAGTCAATCTTGCCTCACACATTTCCCATCACAGGTCTGTTTCTCCATTTCCATTTTTTCTCTAACAATTTGGTGATCTCTATTTATGTATGCATTATTATCTGTTTGTACATAATGAAAAAGTCAAACCTTTAATAAGAAAATGAAAGATTCTAACTTAAGACTTCATATTTGTGTTCATTTTGTGGCATTTTGTTTGTTGTAATGAATGTCCAGGTTCATAAACAGAGATAATTGACCATGAAAAATATGTCAGTGAAAGAATGTTGTTGTTTCTTGAAGAAACTTAGAAACCCAAGTCGAATCATCCATCACGCTCTTCTCGCTTCACAAACTTTGTGTTAGTATAGCAAAAAAACTACATATTTTGATATTACAAGATTTATGCTTCATTAATTTCTTGACTATATGTTTTGTTCCATAGTCTCTATCAATGAAATTGAGGCATTATATGAACTTTTTGAGAGATTAAGCCATGCCATCATCGAAGATGGCCTTATTCACAAGGTACACATTCACGGATTCACCTAATAACGAATATATAATATGATTGAATAAAACGTTGTGTCAGTGCATGTACTTGTCTTTCTAAAAAACATTTATGCCTTTTTATGAACAGGAAGAGTTCCGGCTTGCTCTTTTTAGCAATAGCAATATGCAGAATCTGTTTGCAGATAGAGTGAGTAAACATTTTTCACTTCACTTAGTTGTTAATTAAAATGTCAATCCAGTTTTTTTAAAATTCTTGATTGCATTGCTGCAGCTATTTGACACATTTGATATCAAGAAAAATGGGGTTATTGAATTTGATGAATTCGTACGCTCGCTAAGTATCTTCCATCCTGATGCTCCTGAATCGGACAAAATTGAATGTAAGATCAACTGTACTCCATGAGTTGAAGATCTATAACACAAATTGTCAATTTGTTTGACTGTTAAAAGTCAAATATGACTAGTTTTGCCGTTTTGGATACAAATGATTCATCTTTTGTTCATTACTGCTGACATTGTATAATCTTATTTTAGTCATGTTTAGATTATATGATTTGAAGCACACCGGTTACATAGATCGTGAAGAGGTAAACAAAAACACACTAAACTTTCAACATTTAGTCAATGTTTGACTTTTTGTTGACTTCTGATATTGGAAATGCTTGAAAATATGAAGTTAAAGGAGATGGTTGTGGCTCTCTTGAGTGAAATGAATCATGATTTATCAGATGATGCAGTTGAAGGTATCTTGGATAAGGTATTAAATATGGGTTCAAGTTATCTTCGTTGACTTAATTTAAACTCTAACAGTTCAACTCTTTAACTCTTCTATTTGGTCAGACCATTTTAGATGCAGATGTAAATGGGGATGGAAAGATCGATTTAGAAGAATGGAAGGTGTTTATCGTAAAGTATCCATCAATTTTGAAAAACATGACTCTTCCCCTTCTTAGGCAAGTTTTACATTGCATTCGTCATCCAGCATTTTCGTTTTGATGCTTCAGAATGTTACCACATGTATAATTGTTATGTTCTTTTATCTTTTTATACAACAGGGAGATCACTCAAGCTTTCCCAAATTTTGTGTTGAATACTCAAGTCCGAGAACTAGAAGTTGTAACTTGAGAAACAACAAAGTTGCCCTCAACGAGCCATCTCTCTCTGTAGCGTGTTTCATATTATTTACATATGATGATGATTTGTGTACATCGTATGTTCATTAACTTCTTAACTTCAAAAGTTTTGTACGTTCCAAATTGTGGCAATGGATAGCTTTAGACGATTTATGATAGCTGCACACAAGCTTGTATGCAGCAAACAGTAAATGAAAGACCATTTGTGTTTATTACACAGCATTATAGCAAGTTAATACATGAAGAAACATAATCACAAACACGAAATAAATAAGCATTTGTTTATAATTACGAAATGAACAATATTACATAATAATCATAATCATAATCACAAATCCATCATCCATCATTTGATCATATATCATAAGGTTGTTTCCCAGTAAACTTAACTTCAATAGGACTAACATTCTTCCCAATGGACCTCATGTTTTGACCAACACCTTGTCTCCCAGCGTTGACTTTTTCGGGATAAACTCCATCTTTTGGATGCAAATATTGGACCTCACCATTAGGGAACACCCTATAAAACTGATACTTAATCTTATATTTAGACCTCAATCTAGTCCCTAAAGCCAAACACTGTTCTTTCCTAGCCAACTTCAACAAATTAGGTCCTTCCCTCATGATGGCGGCGCCGCCAGTAGGCATTTCAAAGATTTGTTCTTTTGGAGATTCCCATGTGATAACATAGAATTCTTCAACTTGTGCTTTACGTAGCAATCCGCCGGTGGATCCTGCGAAAATGGGAGATGGGGTGTTGGGGTCGAGTTCTGGTGGGGTGAAACCGGCTGGTGCTGGTTTCGGTGGTGCAGCAGCTGGTGCAGCTGCATCATCGCTGGCTTTGATGGTGAAAGTACGTGAAGGGAAAGTGAGGTGTTTGATGGTGGATGATGATTGTTGTTTGAATGGTGAGATTGGGTTCGAAAATTTAGGTGTGAAGAGGGAAGCTTGGGTTGCCATTGCCATTGATGATTTTGATGAATTCTGAAAAAAATGAATGATGTTTGTGTTTGTATTTGTGTGTAGGAGATGTAACGATTTGGAAACTAGATTATGTGGAGGGAAGTGGGATAAGGTGATATGTAATGGCCAATCATAGTGTCTTATTTTGATACTCTCCCATATCTATGGTTTTGGTTTTTAGTTTTTATTCTTTAAAGATAATAATTATACTGTATGCATATCAAGTTATGTAATGTTGATCAGTTAAAATAAAAATTATAATTTCTTTTCCCAAAACATTAACTGGTAATACTATCAAACGTCCCATCTTAATCTTAATCTTAATCTCGTCTTAATGAAGATTTATGAAAGACAATGATAATCATATATAGATGTTTTTAAGATGAGATAAGTTTATTTGATAACCCTAAAAAGATTATGAACGAGAAAAATAATAGTGCATATCAACCCTATCACATAAGCATAAAACAATGAAATATGCGACTTTACATTACATTTTAAATCATTAGCGATCTGCAACTTTACATTACATTTTAAATCATTCGCGATCATATACAGGTAAAATTCAAGTAAAGGATAATATGTGATGCTGTTCGTGTTTAAGGTGCTAAGCACATAATGGAATTAACAATTGTCTCCGTGTCGTGTTAAGTTAACATAACCATAAGAGTAGGGACGAAAGAAGTAACGAAATGAAGTTTGAAAACATATCAACACTGGCTGTAAATTGATCTGATCATAATGCCGAAAAGATTGAACAAATACACAAGATATTAATAAAGTAAATAATACTTGATAGATGATCAAGACATTTAACAAACAATAGATACATGGAAACTGAGTGCAAACCGTAAAGTATTGACCCTAAAAAGTCAACGTAATCCTGATTATCATCTGTAGGTTCTTGATTCAAGCTGCTGATCACGTCTCCACCACTGATGAATACCATGAGCTTCCCTTAAATCACGAGCTCGATTCAAATTCACTGTCAAATTAGCAGATGGAAGAAGGTGCAGCGGCTCATGTGATTCCTTACCAATTGCATCCATAAACAAACCTGCAATTGAATGCTGTGCAGCCAATCTTTCAACTCCTCCAGCCCCAATATTTCCCATTTTTACTCGATGCCCAAAATACCCAATATACTCAGAACATATATGATCACGTGGGTTCACATATAAACACGGGACCCACGCTACTAAATTAAAAAAAGAATCATTCGTCCCGTTGTTTCGTTGCTGATGATTCTTCTTCATTTTCACGGCAACAGCAAGTCCTGCAGTCACAAAACTGCCCGCGATTCTGAGACCATGTTTGACTTTCTTGTTCTTGATAGTTTCAATAGGGGCCGACACGAACGGTGGGTTAAAAAGATGAGATTCGAGAAGAACGCCATTTTTTGCCATTTCTTTCCCCGCGAGCATGGCCATCGCTGCTCCAAGAGAATGGCCCGCTAACCAGATGTTTTGATTACCAGACGCAACCAAATTTCGCACAGCCTGATTGGCGATCTCGAATCTAGATGATTGATGTAACACGTTTTTGACAAAATGGAGATCCAATTGTAGGTCACGAGACAATGCGTCACCTTTTGTTATCGTGCCTCGGAAAGCAATGATATACAATGGAATCGAGTTGGTTGATAGGGTGTGGTTTACTAACGGGTCAGATTTAAATTTGTATATAGCACCAAATGTTGATGAGTCAGCATCGTCTATGAGTTGACTGTGTAAGTCAAAGTTGGAAAACTTCCACCACGAAGGAGCAAGCGCTTCTGACCCGTGGCGGTTTTCCTGGCGGTCACGCTGCATGATGTATACACCTTGAACCATGCATGCTGCAACCGACCTTCGGTGATCCACATCAGTCCTGAATCATTTAATGAAGTAATCTATTTATCGTTAACATTAATCTTATGGCATATAGGATTAATTATCTAGATTAACAATATACTTTTTGGTTTGTCCCTTACTATTTAACTATTTTTAGTCGTAGGGAACAATTTACTTTCAAATTTTGCCCCTCCCTTGATCTGTTGACCATTATGCAACCAGTTGACCAGCTTAGTCAGTAAAACATTTTTCGAACTCTTAACATTGTCCCACTTGTCAATGTACCTTGTGTCTTGTACTATCTGAGCCAATATATTTTTTAGTTTTGTGACTTTGTCATATTGAAACCAACATTTTTACAGTAACACATAGGGATAGACTTTGAGACTATATTGGCTCCGTGAGACTAAATAGGAGTTGTCCCATAAGAGACATATAACTATATAATACGTTCTTATGTTAGATCATAAACCCTAGACCATATTGCAAGCTCTAAAGCACACAAGGTGTTTTTGATAAGATGTATAACGTTACAAAACTCAGATTAAGAAAAAGTGTTACCAGTCGATCGAGGTTAAGTGTAAGGGCCCTGAAAGCTCGAAAACATCCCTTTCTGAAGCCATTACATATGTGTTGCCCTTTTGTGGCTTTGCTGTTTATTCAATAGTCAAAAGTATACTGAAACTTTATAAACAACAAACATATAAGTACAGATACAACCTAATCCAAAAAGGTAATTTAGAATAAACTTTCCAATGGCAGTATTATATTAAATTAATTATCTTTTAAAAACAATAGTAGATAGGTAATAACATGTTTAACATAACTACTTAACAGATAAACAATTATAAGAAATTGTATGGAAATGCTAATCTGCTAGTATAATATAATATAATATAATAATAATAATAAATAAACAGATAAACAAGATAATTCAGGGGAATTATGAGATAAAATGTGATAATTGGCATCATCAAGATTCAAGAAAATATATGTATGTATATCATGAAATCTACATTATCATCACAAACAAAAAGAGGATCGTAAGTTATATTTATGATGATGGTAATTAGGTTTTTAATGTACCTGACTGAGATTATTACGGAATGAGATCTGCGAAAAGCTTTTAACCGATCGTACCGGGATCTACCTAACAACCTACCTATCGATCTCCGGTGAGAAAAGCGGGAGGAACTGAGGAAGGGTGCACTGTTATTTTCAATGTAATTGCTGTCATTGGCGTTTATGTCGGTCACTTTATATGTACTCCTCCTTCCCGATTCTATTGTACGGTATTATTTTTTTTTTGTAAAGTATCCGATTCTATTGTACAGTATTTTTTGTAAAGTATTTTTTTATGGTCGCAATTTAATTGATAAATAGAAAAGAATAATGAGATAAAGTTCATTTATGCCCCTAATTTATATATGTAAGACAAAAATGTAGGTAAAAAATAAAGGGTAAAATTGTCTTCTTACCAAAAAGTAAGAGAGATAGTGATGTTTTTTGTCCGGGGACAATTAAATTGGGACGGAGGGAGTATAATTTTTTTTGGGAACTGATAAAAAGAGCAAATAATAAAAAATTAAAGTTATGGTTGGTTAATGGTTATCAGTCATTTTCAAAAAGCTTTTTATCTAAAATTATTTTTGGTTTATTATCCAAAGAAAATGGTCACCAATTTACACAAGAACAATCAAGTCCCTAGTGAAAAGGTCGTACGGGTTGATAGTTTGAAGTTACAGAAAAAAGCGGATGATGACGTGTAATAATCAATGTTTTTAAAAAGTGGTTGAACCGGAAATTATACTTCATTGGTTCATTGCTCAAGATCCTTTATCAAGACCTTTACGATGTTATAATTAAAATCAAATTATTACTGCAGAATCTAGAAATGCTTAGTTGAAATTTATTATCAAAATTACATTTTCTACATCAATTATCGAAGACAAGTGTTGAAGCAATCATCCTTTCAAAATCTCAATCATTTCTATTATTCGAAGAGGAGGACAAGACACATTGTTTCAACTATTCAAGAAGACGCCAATAGATTTTTCATAGGGAAGTGATATGACAAAATTACTTCAAGATTCTTTTCAAAAAAGAAAAATGAAGATATCGGCCAACAAAGATAGTGACATTGATTATTTTAAGCTTATAAAACAAGGCAAATTAAAGATAAAGAGTCACGCGGAATTTCTAGGGAAAAAAACACTTAAAAATTCCAAATACGTAGTATATGTGTAACACCCCCAAATATCATTTTGCGGAAGCGTTTAGTTTAAGTATGGGGTGTCACAATAACAAAGCATGCATACGTATCAGAGCTTATGATTACAACAGAACAATTATATATTAAGATGCCAAAAGTGTTAATTACAAAGTTTACGATTCATCGAATCGTATAAGTTAAAAGTAAAAAGTTTACAAAAGTGGATTTCTAGAATATGACAAAACAGTTTCAGTTATACTAGAGAAATCCATATGTTTTCCCAAAAAGTTGGCATCCTAATCTTCAAGGGTCGCCTAGTTCTCCATGTGTGTTGGCGATCTTACATGCGCAGCTAATTCCCTGAAAAACATAGTAAAAGTCAACAACGAGGTTGAGTGAATTCACAGGTTTTATGTTTACAAGTTCAGTTGTGATAAACCACTGTTGTTTATATTGTATCGTTGGGATGTCACCCAAAAGTATAGTTTCTGAAATCCGTTACGTTCTTAAATAGTCGTTTGTAGGAATATTCGTATCCTATAAGTTGTAGAAAAGCAGTATCCTATTTTCAAGTATGTTCTGTAGGATTGTACGTATCCTAGTAGTAGGTATGTTTCGTTGGGATGTTGCCCAAAAGTATAAGTTTAGTGGGTCGTTCGCCCAAAACACAGTTTAAGTTTCGTAGGAAAGCAGTATCCTATTAGTTTACCCAAGGAGTAGGGATTTAAATCGTTTGTCCAAGAAGTAGGACCTATAGTGTTGCCCAAGAAGTAGGGACTTCTATGTATGTGCCCAAGACGTAGGGACTTGTATAGTTGTGTCCAAGAAGTAGGACTGGCATCCAAGACGTAGGACCCATCTGCTCAAGAAGTAGAGCCTTCATCCAAGACGTAGGATGGCACTTTGCCCAAGAAGTAGGGACTTTCTGTTTGCCCAAGACGTAGGGACTTTCTGTACGTGCGTGCCCAAGACGTAGGGACTTTCTGTGAGTTTATGAAAATGTTGTTTCATAAGAGCTAGTAATAAAAGTATGTAGCTGGTCGTTCTCCAGCATGTTCTCAGTTCAGTTTTCGTATGAAATTACCATTAAGTTCAGACAGTTGAAGTAGTTGACCGCAGTCATAAACAGTTTGTATAAGTGTGCCAAAGGCAATTAAGTGGCAGTTCGTATAACAGTTTAACAGTTCAAGTACTCTAGTCGTTCGAGTAAACAGTATGATAAATAATCATGTAGTAAAAGTAGTTATGGCAAAGCAGTAAAACAGTTGTCTATGTTTTCCACCCCTGTTCAAAAGTAGTTAAATCAGTAAAAGTAGGGGCTGTGAACTCACCTGTTGAGTTTAAGCAGTTGTGCGAGTGCTAGCAACCCTAAGCCCAAATACAGTCCGAGATCTCCTAACGTCCTAAACGTACGAGATTTAATAAGTATGTGGATGTCTAAACTAATCATCCATGCTAGTGTTTGTACAACCAAGTCACGTCCAAAACGTTTGTTTAATGTTTATGTTTGTATTTCGTTGTTTGTGAAAATGTATACGACTCGTTGGTGAAAGTTTGAAATCAACATTTCGATAAAACAAGTATGTTTGAATTGTTTGTACAGTTCGTGTATCGTATAATATGTGAGTATTCGTTGCCGGTTAAGTTCGACACTTAGTGGAAAAATTAGTTTGTGAAGTTTCTGTTTTTAGCGACGCAAGGTGCGACGCTGGATTGTTATGCGACGTAGGGTGCGACGTACGGGTCTACGTCGCATTCAGGTTTTGCGACGTCATGGGTTACGTCGCATAGGCGACGTTCGCAATTTAATGCGACGTAGTGGTCTGCGTCGCTATGTGCGACGTAAGGAAAGGTAATGCGACGTAAAGGCCTACGTCGCAGTACTGTTTTCGGTCTCAATGCGACGTAGTCGCCTGTTCGACGAACAGATTGAAAATAACGAGTTTTTGAGTGATTTTGGACGTTTTCGGTTGTATAAAATACCAAAACATGGTAATCTAAGTATATTAAACATGAAACATTAATTATAACTTCGAAATCTAAAGATTTGCGGGATTTGTCGGAAACTTACGGGTGTCGGATTTGAAATCCGAAAAGATAGAAAGGTAGATCGGAGTCTCGTGATCGTTTTTCTCTATTTTGTTTGTTGATTCGGCGTCGTTTGATGGTGTTATTTGGCGTTTTTAGTGGTTGTTTTTGGTGATGGTGGTGGGTGTAGAGAGAAAGGAAAGAGAAAGGAAGAAAAAGAGATAGGGAAATGAGAGAATGGAGGTGGGAAGTGGGGTTTTGTTTCCCCATTTTCTGCCTCCGTGTTTGCGTCCCGTGTTTGTTTACCCGATCGTTAAATGTTATTTTATTTTAACTATTATGTTTTTAATTACATTTTTCATTATTTTTAATTAGGATCTTTTTATGAAACCAAATTAATAAATTTTATAAATTTCAAACTTTGTTTTATTTTAATTATCAAATTTGACGTTTTGCGTTATAAATTAATATGTAAATATTATCGACATAATATTTAATTGTTTTCTACGTTATTTAATAATTTCGTTTTATTAAATAATTTTGTTCACCAACAGTCGTACGTTTTTGTCGCGTTTGTTTTCAATTTGTTCAGTACGTAATTACAACTAATTACGAATACGTAATACTACGCGTATTATCTAGTTGGGCTATGCTAGACTTACCTCTAAATTGTGTTGTGAATTCACTCAAGTAGGGAATTAGCCTAATAATGCAAGTGATTAATTTAATTAATCGTGTTTAAATTTGCGGGGTGTTACATTCTCCCCTTGTTAGAGAAATCTCGTCCCGAGATTTAAAAATCAAGTCGGATCGCCCGCGGCGTATGTTCTCCGATAAGTCATGTTGTTAACCATAGTTTGCGTGGCGTTCAATTGTTGCCATAGAAGTTCAATTGGTTTAAGTATGCTCGCGGCATAGTTCAATATGTTGTGTGTTTCGTTTAGTGTTCAGAGTTTACCAAATGTTGTGTTCGAATCGACATTCGAATGAAAGAAACGTTAAATCGTAGCAATAGTTGGTAAGACATACCATTCTTGCCATAGTCCGCAACAGTTTCCGGTGCACGGAGGATGTATGCGCGGCCACGAGCCGGTGGGATGGTTGAGATATGGTTGTTGTTTCCAGGGTTGTTCTGGGTGTTGTTCAGTTTTGGACATTGGTTTCGATAGTGTCCGGGCTCACCGCACTCGAAACACCCATTGTTCGTTCGAGCGGAGATGTTGGCTTTGCAGGTTTGAGCTCGATGTCCCCATTGGTTGCATCTGTCGCAGAGAGTACAGTTACCCTCATGATGCCTTTCGCATTTTCCGCATTTAGGCCTTTTGCCTAGGTATGGTTTCGGTTCAGTGTTAGTGATGGCGACGTAGGCTCGAGTGTTTC
Source organism: Helichrysum umbraculigerum (assembly GCA_949592205.1). Classification (NCBI taxonomy): domain Eukaryota; kingdom Viridiplantae; phylum Streptophyta; class Magnoliopsida; order Asterales; family Asteraceae; genus Helichrysum; species Helichrysum umbraculigerum. The sequence continues at coordinate 12,101,037 of CATIUR010000004.1, read as the reverse complement.
CCACGTTCCTGTTTTGTTGACCCTGTCGGTCGTTACCCTCACTGTTCCATTTGCGTTTGAGGGTTCCAGAGTCGCCCGCATCAGTACGGATAAGTTCAGCTTTCCCTGTAGTAGCTTTCAGGGTTCCAATCTCGACCGCGTCGTCGGTTAAGCTGTGAGCCAGATCAACTGCGCTCCTAAAGGTGGCGGGTTTGGAGGACATAACCATGCCTCGAATCTGTGGGGCCAAGCCCTTGTTGAAACGCTCGATGCGTTTGCTCTCGGGGGTTACCATGTGGGGCACCAGTCGTGCGAGTTCCTGGAATCTAGTCGTGTAACCGGAAATGTCAGCGCCGATCATTTGTATGTTCCAGAATTCATTTTCCAGTTTCTGCATCTCGTTGGGAGGGCAAAATTCCTCCATCATCATCTGCTTCAGAGTTACCCAGGTCATGGAATGAGCAGCTAGGCGTCCCATAATCTGGACTTGAGCGTTCCACCAGGTCAACGCTTTGTCAGCTAACGTGCAGGTGGCGTATTTCACAATTTTGTCGGTGGCACAGTCGCTGATGTCGATCACCGATTCCATTTTCTCAATCCAGTGGACCAGGCCAATGGCCCCTTCGGTCCCGGTGAAGGTGATAGGTTTACAAGACTGAAAGGTTTTGTATGAACACCCCTGCTGGGCATTGTTTGGAGTTTCGCTGTTAACTGGAGTGGCTCCGCTGTTGTTGGTTAGGTTTTCACGATTGCGGTTGGCCTCGTATTGTGCGATGGCTTCAGCCACGCGGCGTTCGATTATTTCTTCGTTTGTTTCTGGAGGCGGTGGTGGAGTCCTTTGTCGACTGTTTCGAGTCTTTCTTTGTTTAGGAGGCATGCTGACGTTCTGCGATGAAAGATGCAGAAGTCAATGCCAATGAAAAATATGTGAGAAATGAGGTTTCACATATTACAAGTTTTCGAGTATCAAGAGAAATTGTCGAATCCCCGTCACGTATCTTACGACTATGAAACACCCATATGTACTTAGTATAATATAATCACGTTGGCCAGGCGTCATTATATGATGCTAAATACATACTTCTTTTCATCAACCGTCTGATCACGATTCGGTTCATATGAAATCAGAGTACAATGAACAAGTCGAATGTGGTGAACGGTTCACGCGTATCGAAGTATCGTAGCGATAGTTTAGATGTATGCAATTGTATGTATGCATGTACGTTCTAACCAAGGCTATAGTCTAGGTCTCTAGGTTTCTAAGTCACCTAAAGTTTCCTAGTTCGCTATAACCAATGTCTCTGATACCAATCTGTAACACCCCCAAATATCATTTTGCGGAAGCGTTTAGTTTAAGTATGGGGTGTCACAATAACAAAGCATGCATACGTATCAGAGCTTATGATTACAACAGAACAATTATATATTAAGATGCCAAAAGTGTTAATTACAAAGTTTACGATTCATCGAATCGTATAAGTTAAAAGTAAAAAGTTTACAAAAGTGGATTTCTAGAATATGACAAAACAGTTTCAGTTATACTAGAGAAATCCATATGTTTTCCCAAAAAGTTGGCATCCTAATCTTCAAGGGTCGCCTAGTTCTCCATGTGTGTTGGCGATCTTACATGCGCAGCTAATTCCCTGAAAAACATAGTAAAAGTCAACAACGAGGTTGAGTGAATTCACAGGTTTTATGTTTACAAGTTCAGTTGTGATAAACCACTGTTGTTTATATTGTATCGTTGGGATGTCACCCAAAAGTATAGTTTCTGAAATCCGTTACGTTCTTAAATAGTCGTTTGTAGGAATATTCGTATCCTATAAGTTGTAGAAAAGCAGTATCCTATTTTCAAGTATGTTCTGTAGGATTGTACGTATCCTAGTAGTAGGTATGTTTCGTTGGGATGTTGCCCAAAAGTATAAGTTTAGTGGGTCGTTCGCCCAAAACACAGTTTAAGTTTCGTAGGAAAGCAGTATCCTATTAGTTTACCCAAGGAGTAGGGATTTAAATCGTTTGTCCAAGAAGTAGGACCTATAGTGTTGCCCAAGAAGTAGGGACTTCTATGTATGTGCCCAAGACGTAGGGACTTGTATAGTTGTGTCCAAGAAGTAGGACTGGCATCCAAGACGTAGGACCCATCTGCTCAAGAAGTAGAGCCTTCATCCAAGACGTAGGATGGCACTTTGCCCAAGAAGTAGGGACTTTCTGTTTGCCCAAGACGTAGGGACTTTCTGTACGTGCGTGCCCAAGACGTAGGGACTTTCTGTGAGTTTATGAAAATGTTGTTTCATAAGAGCTAGTAATAAAAGTATGTAGCTGGTCGTTCTCCAGCATGTTCTCAGTTCAGTTTTCGTATGAAATTACCATTAAGTTCAGACAGTTGAAGTAGTTGACCGCAGTCATAAACAGTTTGTATAAGTGTGCCAAAGGCAATTAAGTGGCAGTTCGTATAACAGTTTAACAGTTCAAGTACTCTAGTCGTTCGAGTAAACAGTATGATAAATAATCATGTAGTAAAAGTAGTTATGGCAAAGCAGTAAAACAGTTGTCTATGTTTTCCACCCCTGTTCAAAAGTAGTTAAATCAGTAAAAGTAGGGGCTGTGAACTCACCTGTTGAGTTTAAGCAGTTGTGCGAGTGCTAGCAACCCTAAGCCCAAATACAGTCCGAGATCTCCTAACGTCCTAAACGTACGAGATTTAATAAGTATGTGGATGTCTAAACTAATCATCCATGCTAGTGTTTGTACAACCAAGTCACGTCCAAAACGTTTGTTTAATGTTTATGTTTGTATTTCGTTGTTTGTGAAAATGTATACGACTCGTTGGTGAAAGTTTGAAATCAACATTTCGATAAAACAAGTATGTTTGAATTGTTTGTACAGTTCGTGTATCGTATAATATGTGAGTATTCGTTGCCGGTTAAGTTCGACACTTAGTGGAAAAATTAGTTTGTGAAGTTTCTGTTTTTAGCGACGCAAGGTGCGACGCTGGATTGTTATGCGACGTAGGGTGCGACGTACGGGTCTACGTCGCATTCAGGTTTTGCGACGTCATGGGTTACGTCGCATAGGCGACGTTCGCAATTTAATGCGACGTAGTGGTCTGCGTCGCTATGTGCGACGTAAGGAAAGGTAATGCGACGTAAAGGCCTACGTCGCAGTACTGTTTTCGGTCTCAATGCGACGTAGTCGCCTGTTCGACGAACAGATTGAAAATAACGAGTTTTTGAGTGATTTTGGACGTTTTCGGTTGTATAAAATACCAAAACATGGTAATCTAAGTATATTAAACATGAAACATTAATTATAACTTCGAAATCTAAAGATTTGCGGGATTTGTCGGAAACTTACGGGTGTCGGATTTGAAATCCGAAAAGATAGAAAGGTAGATCGGAGTCTCGTGATCGTTTTTCTCTATTTTGTTTGTTGATTCGGCGTCGTTTGATGGTGTTATTTGGCGTTTTTAGTGGTTGTTTTTGGTGATGGTGGTGGGTGTAGAGAGAAAGGAAAGAGAAAGGAAGAAAAAGAGATAGGGAAATGAGAGAATGGAGGTGGGAAGTGGGGTTTTGTTTCCCCATTTTCTGCCTCCGTGTTTGCGTCCCGTGTTTGTTTACCCGATCGTTAAATGTTATTTTATTTTAACTATTATGTTTTTAATTACATTTTTCATTATTTTTAATTAGGATCTTTTTATGAAACCAAATTAATAAATTTTATAAATTTCAAACTTTGTTTTATTTTAATTATCAAATTTGACGTTTTGCGTTATAAATTAATATGTAAATATTATCGACATAATATTTAATTGTTTTCTACGTTATTTAATAATTTCGTTTTATTAAATAATTTTGTTCACCAACAGTCGTACGTTTTTGTCGCGTTTGTTTTCAATTTGTTCAGTACGTAATTACAACTAATTACGAATACGTAATACTACGCGTATTATCTAGTTGGGCTATGCTAGACTTACCTCTAAATTGTGTTGTGAATTCACTCAAGTAGGAAATTAGCCTAATAATGCAAGTGATTAATTTAATTAATCGTGTTTAAATTTGCGGGGTGTTACAATATGAAATCTCACAAACCCTCCAAATTTGTACTCACAACCTTCGGATTTTTAAAAACTTTGGATTTTCAAATTATATTATAATTTCTCCTATTTTAAAAGAATTTAAAGAGATTACTCCTCTTAAATTGTCAGAATAATAACTATATGACAATAAAAGCTCAAGTATTTTAATCTATACTATAATCTTATTTTAGTTCATTTAATTAATTATGCTTGCATTTTTCTACATAAAAACTATTAAATTATGAAACACTTACAATATTTTAATTTAACTCTTTGGACATGAAAAATAGATCACTATATTAACTTAATTTTAGTAAGATCAATAACCTTTACATTCTCAGTTATGTAGGTGCAGCAAGTCAGTTATATTGATGAGGCAGATTGACATTTAAGTCTACAACAATGACGGCATCGCGTTTAGTAAAACAAGATTTGAAAGAAGAAGCTTGTATACTCTTCTTGACGTTGTACATACTTTCTTGTACAGCAGATTAGCTTTTCATGATTCCAGTAGTTTCTGAAGGATTGCCTGCACAAGTCAAAGCCAAAGAGAATTAAGTTACCATCTTTTACTTGTGCAACTCCCAACTGAACATGTTTGTTCTCGTTTATACCAATTTCACAATTAGATAATGAAATCATGAAATGAAATGGCCGACACAGATATAACCCAAGAACTTACTGGACATGAGCGATTTGATTTCAACCCTTGATGTAGTTCAGATGGTGAAATTAGCAGCTTCACTAAACGGAACTCAATAGACTGATTGTCTCCTCTATCTGCAAATTCGATTAATTGGCGTTCTAGAAGGTGCTCAAAAGCCTGCAAGTTAGATATCCACCAAATTAACATATAACCAGTACCATAAGAATATGATATTAAACAGAAAAAAAAAAACTTTACCCGTAAGCATACACTACGTGAATAGTTATCAGATGTCTGGAATGAATCATGTATGCTTTTGTACTCTGCATGGCAAATAAGCAATTAAGATATCATTGAAACAATGTACTAAGATTAGCAGAGAGGATTGAATGCTATATCTACACCAACCTTTCATTACAGAATTAAAATTATATGACTCCTGCTCTTTGACTTCCAACCGCTTCATGCAAACCATCATATAAAGCTCTAAAATCGAGCAATCTGCAACAAAATTTCTTTTATGATTTAGCATCAGAGAAGCATGCTATTCTCAATCTAAAATAGAGGTAGAAAATGGATAAAATTATTTTATTGATGATAAAAAGAGGGAAACTTGTGGACCCAAATCGGTCATAAACTCGTTGTACTGATGACAAAATCAAGCAACTTTACTTTTCATGGGATGTGTAGAATGTAGATGATACCTTTCAAACAATCCAACTTAGGCTGGCGGTGGATGGTTGAAAGTGCAGATTTGAAGTTATCAAGTGTCATAAAACCAGATTTCAAATCGATGTAACTAACGGCAGAAAACCTAGCACACGAAAATTTGACAAGTTTGTAAGAAAGTCACAAGCACAAAGGTAAATAGGTAATAAAAGGAAGCTTATAGAGACTTACAGAAATCTCACGAAATTACTATAGGTAGAGTCACAATCTGATAATTTATCAATGATTTCTATGAATCTTTTATCTGCTAATAAAATCTATAACATGTAAAGGACTGTCACACGTGTAATACTCATTGCTATTATCATGAATTTCCACATATAACACATGCAAGCCTTTTTATTTTTTTTTATATTATATAATAAGAAAAAGGATACTGAAATTCTTGAATTGAACTCTGTAACATAGTCATGAGGGAGGCTTGAATCTGTTGGTAATAGCAAAATGTGTTTCAACAGTCTGCATGATGAACACACAAGAAGTAAAGCAAAGACTTGTAACTTCTATCAAACTTCAACCTATCAAAATCTGATCACATGAAAATCACCTATGTAAATCATCTTTCTGGGGAGGAAGAAACAATAACTTCCGATGTGAGAACCGAGATCTTACTCTTTTTTCCAACAGCTGATCAGCATCCTGTATGGATACATAACTTAGATTCTTGATATTGTTAACAAATTGCAAGTTCCAATATAACGGTCGTTCCTTTAACATATAGCCAATAATATTAGTGATTTTAAGAACATCTTAGTTTATGTTATTGAAATCTGTTAATACAAACCACTAATGATGTAATGAAGTAACATTTTAAAAGGGATACATTATTAATTCAAAGAACAGATTAGTTGATGTTAATATAAACAATTAATTATGTAATGAAATAACAATGTAAAAAAAAATGATACTCCCAACATACCAATCGACAACTGACACCGATGACAACAGCTTGTGACGATACAGATTGCATTGCATCCAGCAAACTGTAGAGTAATCTCTGCTTTCCCTGTAGTGATACGTTTGTCTTAGGAACATGATATAAACAGGGGCATAGGAGCAGATAAAAACAATAGATTAACATTATATTCCAAGCTTTGATGATGAAAGAAAACAACCAATAATAACAGCTAGTATGCTGACTTCACCTGAGCAAAAAGGTCAAATTCATCCAACATGAAAATTACAGTCTTGTGTGCTAATCCACATTCTCTGGTAACGAAGATCGTAATTAAGTAGGGGAACACTTTGTCATTAACTGAAATTCAGAATTTAATAATAAAAGAAAAAAAAAGGCCTCGGTCCCATTAAAATTGTAATGCTTGCACATTTGTATATTTGACTACAGACCAAATGTCTTAGATGCCCTTTAAAGTGGACAACATAGAGAATCTTGTGGAACCAAGCCAAAAGTTTGTGATCAAGTCAACAATTTTTTAAACTAAAAACTTACGAAAGGTGAAATTTTTTGCAATATTCATGGAACACCTCACTAAGAAGAGTGCTGTAAATTTTATGGGATGAGGATCATATTTTTACAGAAAGTAATAATGAACAGACACTTACCGCAGCATGGCTATCATGAACTGAGAATTATCATCAAATGAAGCCTGCAATACATCAACAAGAAGATGTTAAGTTGGCTCAGATGTATGATTTAGGGATCAGTGGATCCAAGATGTACCATTTTAGAAAACATCAGTTCGTGCTCAATACATAGTTGTCTAGCAATTTCCTGAAACAAAGGTGAAACAGATTCAAACATAGAATAAAGTATGAAAAATAGATAAAGACACCAGAGCTTGTTTGGATTTTTAAAGAGATTTCTTTGCTTAATTAATAGTCAAATGATGAACAGGCCATCTGTACTAATACTTCTTTTTTTGGGTAATGGGCTATACCCGGTAAGTTCATTGAAATAGACACAGTTACAAACCTGTACTAATACAGCTACACCAATAAAGAGTACTAACATTTTGATTATTATAAGCTACTAAGTATTTGATTTTGATGAGATGAAATAAGGGTTTCTTAGAGTTATGATTATACGTGTTGAAATGGACAACAATATGAATAATGTGTGAAAATATTATGTTAAAACATGTTCACACGACTAATTAATCAAGTTGTGTTCAGATTCAGTGATTATTCCACGTATTTGGGATGACAAACACCTGCCAACCCAAACCCGACACAGATTTCCATCCCTAACAGTACTTCTTGTATAGGACTACTACGACAATGATGATAACCTTTTTGCAACATTATCAGTTCCGTACGAGGTCCTAAGTACTTCTTTATGATTACATCTCATGCTAAATCACGTCAACGATAACAAAATGAGCACATAAATAACTAGCAAGATAAACATTTGGTCTAAACAGGAGCCAATGCATAACTTCATAAGATAAAGTGAAGTAGTTTGGGAATCTCACCTTAACAGCACAGTTATCATCACAATGCAAAAGCCCATTCAATTTAATCTAACACAATGAAAAGAAGAGCTGATTAGAATAAAAAATTCAAAACTAATTGTAACATAATGCATATATACACCATACACACACATACCAGAGAGATCATTTCCGGATACTCTTTCAGCAAATCTTCTAGAACAAGGTCCAAAACCTAAATTCCATAAATCAATAACTTAATAAATTTACATCACATTATCAAACACCTGAGAAATTAGCAAAACTGAACCAGAAATCATACCGCGATTTTACCGCATCCTCGAGGACCCAAAAGCAGTATTGAATTGTTGCATGCCTCAGTTACCGAACTTGATAATATATATTTCAACTTACTGAAATTTGTTCACAAAATCACTAAGATAAGATATATTTCTAAATTCACTATAAATATTGAAAAATTAAGATAAATCTATCATCAACAACTGAGCTAACCTGTAGTTGCTATCGGGGGAATCGGAGAAGAGGGAGAAGATGAAATTAGGGCTACAGAGTCTTGTACGAAGGATTACGATTGCTTCCTCTGCTGTTGTTCTGTCCATACGTAGTAATCGCCGGTGATTCTCTCCGGTGAACGTGTAGCAAGAGACGGATCGGAGACTAAATAATCGGCGGTGAGAGAAATGGCGGGAAAAGATGGATGAAGTAGTGGTGGGCATCGTAACCTGTTAGGCCCATTGAAAAATATTAGCCCATTGACGAAACTATATCACTCAAAATAGCTTTGCTCAAGCAGTCAAGCATATAAATTTTAATAAATTTAAATTATATAGTCGAAGAGTACTTACTATATCACTATGTCAAATTGAATTTATAGTATTTAGTAATCATATAAATTTTGTATTGTATTTATTTTGAGCAATGAGTTAACGATTGGTACGGTCGTACGGGTTCAAGGTTCGGGTTGGTGGGCTAACCGAGATACCACTTAATCGCTTAACATTCATTTGCCTGTGTCTACTTACACTTATACATGCATGTATGCGCGTTGTGGATGCTCTAAACAAGTTGTCGACTCAACCTCTTTATATTCCATAATTAATAATTAAAGATATGTATTATTAGAAAATGGCTTAAGAGCTTAGAAACACTTAATTATTTAAAGAACGTAACCACATCAGCAAAGTAAAACCAGCATTATGCATGGTTTAACTAGCCCCACAAGAATTTGCAATCCATTAAAAGCATGTTTCTATGTACCATTGAGCAGGGCCGTCTTCAAGGGTGGACGAGGTGGTCGATCGCCCAGGGCCTTCAAATTACAGAGGCCTCAAAATCTGTGTGCTTGTGTATATATATGTGTGTATGTGCATATACTATATAATTTGATTGTTAATTGTAAGAAGAAAAATATGTTCTAGTGATCACAGTTAATTGAGCCGCAATAAAAGGAATCGGAAAAAATCTTATAGCTCGATATAGAGCCTCATTTTGAAATTATTTAAGGTTTTGCCCAGGGCCTCTGAAAACTTAGAGACGACCTGCCATTGAGTAAATGAATAAAGGGGGTCATTTTTATAGTTTTAAAAGAATGGTTTTGAAGAAACGTTCTAACTAAATTTCGTTACTGAATACACATTAGCACCAATGCTTTATATATTACCGTTGAATACAAATTACATAAGCTTGATGTATACAATCCGATAAATTAACAGCAATGATTGAGATGGGGATGTGAAGTTCCCTATCTGACCATCATTACTACTATGGAAAACCAAGTTACTTAGCACTTCGCGCTTTGCAACTGGTTTAGTCCTGTACTAAATACTTATAAATAACATATAAATAGATTTAAGAACTTGAGACACGAATGATAGTTTATATGTGACATTTTCATCACCATGAAACTGTACTAATCTCCATTTGTGCACTTTTGTATAACTCTAATCTCTTTGCCAATGACGAACGTCTCTCCATGATTGCAGGATCTTCATCCAATAGCTTTGATAACTGACTTGGCTGCATATAATTCATCAATATCAGTATAAGACAATGTAATTGATATAGACTAATAATTCTAATCAAAATATAAAGAATGGCCACATAAAATCGATCTGTTTTCGTATAAGTGGGTTGATTCATGTCGTGTTTTATCTTTGACGGGTGAAAAGGGTACAACTAAACTTCTAGCTTAGAAGGAAACGGGTTAAAACTCGCCACAGGGAATTTAAATTGCTTAAAACTTATAAACTCGCAAATCAATTTATTCAAGAAATTAGATTTTATATTGCCATGATATTATTTTTGTAATTAATAATGACACATTAGCTAATCAAAAAATGTTCAATGACTTTGGGTGAAACATACTTTGGGCCACCCAACCTATACCAAAAAGTTATTCTTCTTGACCCAAACCCATTATGACCCTTTATCAAACTCGGCCAACCAGTTCATTTTCTAACCTAAAATAATTAGGATGACATGAATATTTTACACTTTATTGGTCAACAGGTGCAACTTGGACTATGTAACCATAGACGATCGGTAACTTACTGCCTTTTGACCCAACTCAGCAAAGAAACGATCAAGTAAGCTGCGTTTGGCTTCACGCACTTGACAGTAGACGACTGATTTGGGAACTGAGTTCATCAGGCTTAAAAGTACCATATTCACGTATTGCAAAACCGTCGTACCTATAAAAAGTACGATTTAGTGACCATTTTCCTTATTCATAATTGTGGATCTCATTATCGAGACCCTCAATATTAGTATGTTGTTAGTAGTAAAAATTCAAGAACTCACCAATTCGCCTAAGATACATTTCGTTGTATCTGTCAAAAATGGATTGTGTTGGGTTCCCGCCTTTCTCGAGATCTGGAGGAAGGTTGCGAAAAAAGTCAATGGTCAAGTAACAACATTCCATGTCAACTAGCATCAGTGTCGCCTTTTTACTTTCGGTTTTCATTCTTTCAAGTGACTCATTCGCAGCCCGTTCCACTTCCTTTCTCAAACTTGGGTATTGCTTGAGCTCCTAAGCAAGAAGTCATGTTATAAAAAGTTGAGGTGACATTTTCGACCCATATACATATGAAGCAGTCAATCTGGTTGTGTATGGTCTTAAACGTGTCAAATAGAAAACTTTAATAATAATGCATGCAATCTCCTAAATTGTATTATTGAAAACTCACATTTTTTTTACATAATAACGTTCCTGTAATCATAATTAACGTATAGAGAAATTTAAATTAACATGAATTAAGTAGGAGTAATAGTTGGCCAATATAACCCAGTTCAGCCAGTTTTGCTGAATTATTAGCCCGTCACCCGACCTATTCATCTTGCCACATTTATACTATAGATGACCATTCAAAATAACAAGAAAATGCTACAAGAAACACACCCTGGTCTCGCTGATTGCTTTTCTAACCAGCTCCTTTAGTATGATGTCAACCTAAAATCGTGAAAGTTAGCTTACTTTTCAGAATTAGTAATTAAACAACTTTAACGTAATTGTCTTTTGACTTGCCGCATTCACGGAAGCTTCAGCAGGGCCTTTGATGGTAACCAATGAAGATTCAATAATGTGACGGTATCCTTGTTCAGGAGCTATTAGATGCGGTTGATATCCGTCAGCTTCTGTGATCAGTTTCTTGATATTCTCCAATGATAACTGTTTGTCAAACTGCAACATCTTAAGAGCAGAAGGAAGCTGGCTTTCAAAAACATGGTAAATTTTATCCCCTCCTGATCGCCTACACAGCATGAAACCGACACTTGAGTATAAACTATAAAGATAACAGATATGAATTTCAACCCATTTACTTATCCAGCGGTTGATTTGGGTATCTCTAATGGGTCAAACGAGTAATATAAAAAGAACTAGCTCAACATGGAACGGGTCAGATATATGTCCAAAGGGTATTTGCATAAAACACTGATTTCAGGTCAACTCGACTGGCCCGTTACGAATAGAAAAAGATTATCCATTTTGACCCATTACCTAATTACCCACCCACCCAGCCCATTCTTTCACCTCTACTAACGATGTATCTTCAAGAGTTAGGGATCACATACTTACATCCCGTCTAGATGTTCCTTGTAAATTTGGTCAAAAGCCCGGCATATATCCATTATCATAAGCAACTTTCCCTGCATTAATTTAACCAAGACTATCAAAATTCAAGTGCTGTGAATATCTGTTTTTGTATCGTCTACTTTAAAATAATATATACGTCATTCTTTTGAGATTATAAACTTACACCAGCATCAGTAGATATAGGCTTTCCAAGATGACTTAGTTCAGCTTCAAGATCAGCTACAGTTTTGGTAATTAAAGACTGAATGCCTGGGATTCGGGATTTAATCACGCCTTCTAAATGCTGAAAGTAAGCCAAGTAATCTGTCAACACTCATTACATAAAACAAAATATCATTTCAAGAACATGTTCAAGTTATTTTTAGACTCAACCTTTGATAGCATCTTAGCAAGATACTCAGAGCCCATTCTTGAAGCCAAGTGCTTGTATTCTCGGCTGTTAGAAAAGTATTCCCTTTCTTTACGTCTAGCAGAAGTCATATCGACACTTTTGTTGATATCTTGTTGCGAACGATTAACAACCCCAACCCATGGGAACTTTAGTCGGTAGGATTTTCCTTCTAAGATCTTAGAAAGCAAGAAAAAAAAATTAATTAATAATGTATAAATAAAATAATGTGAGTAAGATCATCCCCGCTAACTCATAAAGTAGAGGTGCTGACATGGGCGGGTCAGGCAACGGGATGGATCCAGATGAGTAATTTTTCAATATGGGTCAAAACAAACTGGGTAGGGCTGGATTGACCCACCAAACAGGTTCATTTCTTATTTCTCTTATGAATAATAATTATATGTACTAAAATATGATTAAAGAACTATATTACGGAGTATTACAAATGTAATCTACGTTTTGAAATATAATGATTTAAGAGCTTGTATGCATTAAACATATACCTTGAGCAACTTCCGAACCATCCAACCCATTTGACGTGCTCCTTTATATAACTAAATCTCATAATTTGACCACCCGTTTAAGATAAAGTATAACTTGGATTGACCTCTTAATAAGTTAATGAGTCAAAATTGCCTCGTCTACTATTATCTTATCATTCAAGAACACTTTACATATTATTCTAGCTAATATTTTACTTACATCAACAGCATCAGTACCCTTATCCATCAAATCGATTTTGGTCAAGACTCCAATCGTTCTATCACCTGAAGAGAAAATTGAGTCTCTTAACTTAGCATTTTAGATATGTTTCTATATTATAATACTATGTCTAAGAAATTATTTGGGTACCTGTGGGGTCCACTTCACGCGACATTTTAATCGCATCTGATGTCGCCAGATCTTGATTAGCAGGTGAAATTGCTAAAATAATGCAGTTTGGCTGTATCACAGAAAATCACATCAACAGGAAGAAATTAATGCTCATGTACACATCTTAGCAACTGAAATTATAAACTTTATAATCTACCTTTTGAATGTAGGCGCGTAGCATATTCTCAATATCTTGCACGATGCTTTCAGATTGCCCGTCTACATTTATTCAAGATATCATATTAGAGGTAGCCCATTACATTTCACTTGAATTTTGTTAAAGAGTAATAATGTATCAGTTTCACTTACCAACAGCAACTTTTGTGAGGCCAGGAAGATCAACCAAAGTCAAATTGACCACTGTTAAGATCAACATTTCATCAAAAATCATTTCCAAATTCGTGGATAAGCGGTAGATTCAAATGGTGTCAAAGAATATTATAAATTTACCATTTGGTGAATAGATACTAAGATGAATTGGTACACTTGAAATTTGTTTGGTTTGCCCCGTTTCACGATCAGTTTCATCTGAAATTTCCTTCCTCACAGCAGCTAAAGATTAAAAGATTATCACAATTATGTCTGTACATCTCGATCTAAGCCAAAATATGCATGCATCAAAACTATAGTGTACTATATAGTCCAAAGAAACAAAAGTAAAAATATTACATCTCCGAAACTGTTTTATTATGGTATTGCATTGCCCAAAAAAAGGAAAGAGTAATACTATACATGACTAATTACACAGACCTAAAAACAGACCTACTTTTCTTATTGGTTTCTTATTGGTTGAATTTTTTCTCTCTCCAAATTTCAATTTTCCCATCTAGCAATCACATTTGTAGGTCTATATTTAGGCCTACATTATTAGGCCAACCAGTCATTTTCCCAAAAAAAAGAATAGTAGATACCTCAAAAATAAGTAGTAATAGTAATTACTAATTCAACAAAAAAAATTAAAGGCAATTATCTATGTAGTAAACTTATACCAAAATCATAAAACTTTTTTGATGGAAGATGAAGGAATTCCCCGTATTCTCTGCCTTCCTCTATCTTATGAAGCTGCAAAACCAGTGGCCGTCGAGTAACAATTCCTGCATATTTAAACGAATATAAATCTAAAGTTGTAAACCACAAATTATGATCAAATGAAATAATATGATAAATGACATAATGACAAACCAGATCCTCTGGGCAAGAAGTCTTTGCCAACAATACTTTCCAGAACTGAAGATTTCCCAGAACTCTGTCAAAATTAAACAACAAATTACAGTAAGTAAATATAAAACAAACCTAATACAAAGAAACAATCTTTGTTGTAAACTGAGTATGAATATAAATTGTTCTTAAAGAAGTAAATTCGGCTTGTAACACACATACCACTTAACAAATGAAAGATGGGCGACGTCTATTGAACCTTTCAAAGGGTTGATAGTTAAATATTTAATTACCAAGTATTCTCAATAATAAAAACATGTGTTTTCGAAAGGACTTCATAAAAAAATGAAGCTACTGAGATACATGCATGATTGCATACATTAACATAAACTAGCAAGCAAGAATCTTTTGTGTGTATTCTGCCTTTATGAGCCAAATGAAAGATGGGAATCAAATCTAATCAACAAAAGTTCAGAACTTTCTGAAAAAAGATTGAATTAGAAGATAACCTGGCCACCAACAACAGCAATGGATGGTAAAGAGTCCCAAAGAGTAGGCAATGAAGTTGCATCACCATGATCACCTAATGCTGTGCATGCTCTCTGTAATTTGTTCACTAAACTTATCAAACTTTCCATTGAAAAAGAGATAAATATTGCAGGCCTGTTTTTAATTGGAGGGTGATATGTATTTATATATATGTAGTACAACAAGACTTTAGTGTGAACTTGCATGTATAACTAGTATTCTACAAATGGACCCCAAATTGCATTGTTTTCATAAATTAAAATTTTTTGTTTTTGATCCCACACTCACTTCTTCTGTAAGCTTCCTAATATCTTCCTATAATTCTCAAAGTGTACTCACTTCTTCTGTAAGCTTCCTAATATCTTCCTATAATAATTTTCAAAGTGTTTTTAATATAAATATAAAACTACGGAGTATTAGAAGAGACAAAAAAGAGATATAAGTGGTTTCGAAAATTTATTTCATAAATTTATTACTCAAATTTGCTTTGAATATAAAAGCAAAAGTGACATTCATTAAATATATATTAAATCCAACAAAATTGCTACGGGACAATAAAAATGGAACGGAAGGAAAAATATATATTAAATCCAACAAAATTGCTATGGGACAATAAAAATGGAACGGAAGAAAGTCTGCAAAAGATATATCAATCAAATCAATAATGTTGTCATTTTACTTACCTAATACTAACTTTTTAAGATAAATACCAGATATTTTGTAGTATAGTTTAAATAGATATAGTAAACTAGTTAGAGAAATCATGACCATAATAAACCTTAATTCTTCTAAACATTGAAATATAAGATAGATGATGCATGTCCAATTTGTATCATTTTGACTAAAATATGGACAGTATTTTATTATTTATGTATCGAAAAGTCAAACAATTAGACTAATGTCTAGAATAAGAATTGAACACAAGACTAGTAGATTGTGGGGATTAGGGAAATACTGATACCATACAGTCAAAAGAGCACTAGATATATTCAGCTAAATGTTACAAATCTCATGAAATGAGTTTATCTTAACCATCGATAAGCTCAACTACATAGTTAAACAGTTGAAATATTTATTTAAATAATACAATCCTTTCACTGTATATATAATCCAAAGCAAATATGAAGACAATAGTATGTTCTATCTTATTCTCGAACTTAAAGTCTGCAACCATTGTCCTCTTTGTTGTTATTTTCTGCATTCATTTGTGTCGAAACCGCGTATCCATATTCCTATTTATTATTTAAATCAACTGCATTTGTAATTTTGTGAATGAAACTTTCTATTTGGTTTGATGTTGATGTTTCAAGTGTCAACGGGCTCTAAGACACTTTGGAAACATCAGTGATTCACCAGATACTTGTAATTAGATTGAATTAAGGTACAAACATAGTATAAAACAAAGTCATCGGCTTAACCTACGCTTTCACATATCAAACTAGTTGCATGTCTGGTACATTCCTACATATTCTACATCGAAAACATAAACTAAATTAACATAACCTCGACGTGATTATAATTATAACTTAAATTATGATATCAAATGTACGTTCACTAAATGGATTTGTTGAAGTAGTCCTCGCATGTGTTGACTTAACAAGGTCCTTATTTATAGACAAAATATTCAGACCAAGTTATTGAATTATTCGATTATTTAAAATTTGATTAAAGGAAAAAAGGGATTAAGCAGAGGCTGCCGAGCCAGTCTAGCCCAGGCATAATGGGTTATGGCTGACCTGATCCTAAGCCATCTCCAAATAATGGCAAACCATAAAACAGATCCTTACAAAAGAGTAACCCACAATATAAGGCAGCAGAAGATGCATAAAGTATAAAAATAAATTCTTAATGAAATAAATTAAATATAATGAATAAAATAAGCATTAACATCCCTACCCATTACTACACAAATACCACATTTCATATACAAGAAACCGATCTATTTGTACGATAAAAGACTAACTATAGTTCCCGTCTGTTCTAAGCTTGTTTACTTTCTGCTTTAGCCAGGCTACCTTAACTTCTATGAATGAAAACCAAAAAAAACAACCAACTACTAATTACAGAAAAGAGTAAGCGAAAAACACTAGGAAAAACCACTCATAACACTAAACCTAATAAATTTTCTCAAGTCTTCTCATGGTGCACGCTTTACCAGTTTCAAATAACCTCAAGTTTTTACTTTCCTTTGGCTTCCTCTTTAGTCAAATAACCATACGGGTTCTTGCTGGCCCAGTTCCACTGATCTCTACACATCTCCTCTATTCCGTACTTTGCCCTACAATAGATAATGCACCCAAGTGTAAGCATAATCAAATGTGAAAACTAATAATTCAAGTTTAACAGGTTTTGCTAGGCTAAAAGATGATCTAACATCACTTGAAATAGCATATCTATTTTCTAAAGGTGGCAATCTCAATCCATGAACTTATAAATGGGTCGTTCAGATTTCAGGATATGTTGCATCTCTAATGGGTCAAATGAATAAACTAAAAATACAAAAGTCACAGGTCAAATAGGTCAAACAGGTTGAAATCACCCAAAGAGTAACTCATATTTTAAATGCAGGAACCTCATAAATCATTTTATTCAAAAAATTTACTTTATTATTAAAATAACATAGTCTATGCAATCACATTTGACACAGTAATTATTTATTAGAATATTAGTTTGTTCCACGAATGTTTTGGGCCAACTCAACTCCACCTGTACGAAAAATAAGTGTCCATTTTGACCCACATTCATTTTGACCCGTTAGCTAATGTGCTGGCCCACCCATTTTGCAACGTCAAATATTTTCCTACTCAAAAATGCAAGAACACCACTTACTTCCAGTTTAACTCGCGTTCAGCCTTTTCAGTTGATGCGTATACCACCTCAGCGTCCCCAGGTCGGCGACCAGCCATTACAAGAGGAATTTGCTGGAGAAAGACGATCAATGTGTAAACATTACATAGAATCAAAGAATTCATGTGCATAAAACGAACATATTCCTATATGAATTTTTGGTAAAAATGTGAAGAGACGTATTTCAAAATCATAATACCTTTCCTGATGCCTTTTCAAATGCTGCTACCATCTCCAACACAGATGTGCCCTTACCGGTTCCCAAATTGTAAACTTCACAACCTAAAACAGAGACGATAGTTCAGTTAATACATTTTTCTCAAAAGATTTCACTATGTATGTTTTTAACTAATCTAAGCATTTGGTCAAACAAATTGCGTACAACCATTTTATCTTTTCCATACTTAAAACAGACACCATACCTATTTTAGGGTCGGAGAGTTTCCTTAATGCAGCAGTGTGTCCATCTGCTAAATCTACAACATGGATGTAATCCCGTACCTGAAATTATACACCGATTAGTTTAAAATGTTGAATACGATGGTCAATCCAGATGCCTAAAGGTTAATTTATTAATAAAAATACATTAGGATAAAATGGCGGCAAAACTAAACATACCCCTGTTCCATCTTTAGTTGAGTAGTCAGTTCCAAATACTGTGAGTTTAGGTAGCCTACCAACAGCTACTTGCTGGACAAACGGCATAAGATTGTTCGGGATTCCACGTGGATCCTCTCCAATATGACCACTGGGGTGGGCACCAACAGGGTTGAAGTACCGTAACAATATTATTTTCCATTTAGAATCCGAAGCATATATATCCTGGCATATCTCCTCAATCATCAGCTGCAAAGATTCATTCTATCATTAGTCCATACTTCACGTTGACCAAATAAATTTAACCTTGACCAATTCATACCTTGGTTCGTCCATATGGGTTGGCTGCAGACAATGGAAATTCTTCAGTACACGGTACCTCCTTCGGCCAACCATAAACAGTAGCTGACGATGAAAACACCAGCTGAAATTTCGAGATAAAAAATGTCCCTTAGATACTTCACACGTATAGTGATACAAAACTTAAAAGTTTTTCATAAAACGGACAACATTTAATTACCTTCTTGCATCCGTAAGCATCCATAACTTCCAATAGAGTTAAAGTACCAATGATATTGTTGTCGTAATACATCAAGGGCTTCTTCACACTTTCACCAACTGCTTTTAGTCCAGAAAAATGAACCACGGCATCAAACCTGCATAGCCACCACAATGAGAATTTTGCAATAATCGCCATTATAACCATATATGGTTTTAATTTTTATTGAAAGAAAACTTACTTCGTCGACGCAAAAAGTTCCTCTAATGCAGGCTTATCCCGGATGTCCATCTGCATTATAAAAAGAACATCAGAAATCTTGTAGCTACTTGGTAAAAAAATGTATCATATATGTATACATAAGTACGTATATACATACATACACATGTATGTGTACGAGTATAATACAGTATGTATGTGTGTATTTTTCAATTGTAAAAGGTTATTAAAGATACTTTACTTGAATTTCTACGTATAAAACATTTACCCCCTTCCCCATGATTAAGGAGCACCAACCACTACCGGTCACCGCCGTAAACCGCCAAACAGAACTGAGTCTGCTAGAAATTATGCGCAGGTAGCATGCTAGTATGTATATGTATAATTGTATACATTTTTTAAATTTTAAAAGGTTATTAATAATACATTGCTTAAAATCTTGAATGAGTACAATAGTTAGTTTCATTAACTACCTAGCAATTAAAGAGATTCTATTAAACACTTCACTTTTTAAAAGTCAATCGATCAATAAATATTACTACAGAACATCACCAATTTGGCAAATTTTAAAATCCAAATCAAGCATGAATTTCCCAGCAATTAGGCATCTCCAAACAACTGAATTATAAAATACAAAATCAAAAAAAAAAAAAAAAAAAAAAGAAGAAGAAGAAGTTCAAACCTTGTGGAAAGAAAGATTGCATCCATAATCACCGGCAAGATTACGAACACGATTAATAGCAACTTGCGACGAATTATCAAAATTGTCAACAACAACAGTTTTATAACCTTGTAATAACAACTGGAGAACAGTATGACTTCCGATATAACCAGCACCACCGGTCACCAATACACATCCAAGCGGCGGCCCCATTCTAATTCACGAATAATAAGGGTTTATATATATAGATATATAGATACAGGATTGAAATTGAGGTGTATGTAGATAAAATTAAAAGGTTTTGACAGAGGGAAAGATGGAGAATTGATTGAGGTTTTATAAGGAGGTGGGTTTGGGTTTAACGTGTGATGAAGTCCGAGTATATATATATATATATATATATATAGTGTATATGTAGTGTATACGTATAACTTACTTATATGAGTATACGTGGCATGTTATGATTGGGACATATATAGTATCTGTATCTGTATTTGGAAGAATCGAAATTTGGTTAGTTAGGGTTTTGTTTAATCAATTTTATGATCCCAATTTGGGGGAGGATATAACAAAATAAAAACTACACGTGGTTACATTTTACTGGATCCCAGATGTGTATTCAAAAATGGATTAATCTAAAGTAATTTTTTGTTGACGAGCTATTAAAAAAAAAAAAACTTTATAAAAATTTACTCCGTATTTATAAAAATCATTTGCAATGGTTATAAAAAAAAGAAAGAAACATGTCACGTTATTTTATTTTATTTATTATCTAACTAGGTATTTATATGTAAGATATTTTGTAACGCATCACTCATTTTTGTTATCTATATTTGGAGATTATATCTCAAAAAAGTTATCTTTTTAGTGATTTTTTTTACATCAAAGTGGTGAATTTTACATATGATAAGACATAGTACGTAGTAAGTAGTAACACATGTTGGTTCCAATATCTTTCCTATATATAGTTTTACAAATAAAAATTATTTAATTATTTTTTTTTTTTCATATATATCTTGTAACAACAAGAAAGTAGCAAAATATGCATGGCTATATTTGGGAGATATTAATTGTCACATCCTCAAACTAACTAACTATATCAACGTAATGCTTTTTCTTTTTCGTGACATCATTTCAAACCTAAAAATAAAAAGATAATCTTAAAAATCATGTCATTTTCAATGAAGATTTTTGGTCGGTTTAAAGAAGAGTCATCTCCAAAGGGATATATAATTTTTAATTTAGTGACTATGTGAGGGTTTTTACTTTATGTTACACCCAAAGTATACGCGTGTATATCTTAAATTTTTAAACTACTCGTTGAAATAAAACGAATACTTTTTCACGGTTTATTATTAAAGAAATGTTTGGTCTTTAAATGATTCGGAAGGGTACTAATTGTTAAATGGCTCGTGACTTATGGTTACGTGAAACATAATCCATGTGACAATACTAACTTCATTACCTATCTAGTTTCAATCAAAAAGTTCCAAATTCTAGCATAAAACGATCGAAGTTGCGTTTGATTCACGGAATTGATTCGAATTCGATGGAATTGAAATGAGATTTTATTTTTGAGTACGTTTGGTTGAATAATTGATAATAGTAGAATCCATCAAGTTTCTTCGGCGAAAGGTATTAAAATTCCCTTTTCTTTGATGAATTTCGGTTTCTTCACAAAAAAAATTCGCAAACCAAACGCACCCTAATAACACTGATTTTGAACACAATTATTGAAGAACAAACAACTAATTTACAAAAAGCATATAAGTTTATCAATTAAACAACAAAGATATAGAACATATACAGAACTAAATAAAAATTACATTTGACATATATATAAATATAATTTTACGATATGAGTCAAAAATATAATTACTCATCAAATAAACGGATATATGTTGAACGTTAAGTAGGCTTTGAACATTTTTAGATACGCTGTCAAATATAGATCTAAAAATATGTACAAACCCAATGTTATTTGACACACGTATTCTACGTGTAGTAATTCTTTCATCTTAATATGTATATCAATCATCTTTACGCATCTACCAATCATATTTAGACATACGTTTCATTTTTCTTCATAAGCATCAATTAACTTTAGTATTTTATTTGTCTAAACTATAATTCCTGGCTCAATGGAGATACACAAGAATCATATGAAAAAGAGAGTAAGAAATAATGGAGTGGTTGGGTTTTACGTGACGGCAAGCAAATTGGGTGGCAACCGTCACCTTTTGTAACTTTTTGGTAGTCACAAGTTGTCAACCCAACTCATTTCCTTAATAAATTAACACACCCCATCATGCCTCCCAAAACCCTCCCTCATATGCTTATATTCCACCTACCTTAATCATATATTTGATGCAAAAGATTACAAAATAACCGAATTTTAGAATCTATTTTCACTGAATGAATTAGCGAGGTGCTAAATCGACATTCCCTTGACTCAACGTGAACGAATTGACGTCAAAATGAACATCATTCATGTTATAATGATCGAATTGTTAGTTTTACAAGAGAGGAATAAGCTTGTCGATAATTTTTTGAAAGTTATAATTATATATGATTTATATAGGAAGTGATTGATTTGTCTAATTAGATAGATCTAATGTAGACATAAAAATGTAAAAGTGACATAATAAAATTAAGAAATAGAAACTGTATTAACCAATGATTGCATTAGGTCTACGATATAATGTGCATCGAGTAAGGTAGTATGCCAATGAACTTTTAGATTGTATATTTGTTGTTGTTACACTCTAACATATAATATGGTATCTATATATACATATCGTATAAACGTAAATTCTCACATATTACCCTTGTTTTTGGTCAGTTATTTAATTAATAATGCACAATGTACACATTATTCTATTATGATTATTTGAGTTTAATGATATTGATACCCAAAACAAAGACTTTTAAAATAAACCAATCATTCCTAGCCAGGATACCATGTGGAGGTAATATACTCCATACTTAGCTAAATTTGCCTTTATTATATAGTATATTCAAAGAATACGTCTTTTGTATTATTAATGTTGAAATATTAAAATCTTTAATTATAATATTTTTATACTAGCTATGTGTGAGTTATAATGTATTATGAGTGTACCTGTCTATGTTTATTATTATTATTATTATTATTATTATTATTATTATTATTATTATTATTATTATTATTATTATTATTATTATTATTATTATTATTATTATTATTAAGGTTTGAAGTATTTAAATTGACTAGTGACTAGTGTCTAGTGAGGGTACCATCTGGAGCTAGATAGCAACATATGGAGTAGTTGTGAGTTAAGTTATTGACTTATTGCGAATTATTACACTATAGACATTTTTTTTATCGGTCATTTGGATACGTAAATATTGGTGCATCATATAATCTAATGTGAAATGAGTTTAAACACATAATGTTTTTTGTTAACGGTACATAAAAAGTCCATCAATATATCGTAAGTTCTAAGTCCTACAATTCATGAAAGGAGTCCATCAATACATATTTTCCAAAAGTTCAATCTCTATCGTTCTTCTGGATATCGAATAGAAGAAAACAATTGGATCTTTCATGGGAGAATTGGTTGAGAAGACCTTTTGATCTTGTAGGAGTGTAATATCTTTGTTGTTGGTTGTATACTTGTATGTCCTCCTATCTTCTAGCTTAGTTTATGATTCTTCTTTTTTCATTGGGTTTGGTTTGTTGTTTTTGGGACTCCTTCTTGGAGCCCTCTCTTTTTCTTTCCAAAAAAAAATATACATATATCCAGTGGCGGATCCAGAAAATCATATCATGGAGGCAAACAATAAGATCCCAACATAACAATCCTCCTATATAATTGTTTACGGAGTATAACCTTGTACCACATCGCCCAAACAATAAGATCCCAACATAACAATCCTCCTATATATATAAAGGCAGCGAAGTCCGCTTTCCATCTTGCTAGCTGGTTCAAGCAAGTTTAAGGTGTGGGGTGGGGGGCAAAAGCTTTTGTATTGGGGTCCACTTAAAATTTTTACGTACTTTTACCTTAGTGGGCCGACTAGCATGGGGGCCTGGTCACCCCCTACTAAACAGGTGAATCCGCCCCTGCATATGTCTCAATATAGTTACTACATAAGTTTTATCAGTGACAGAGCTTGATCGCATTATTTGAGGGGGCTAAACTCATTTGACGAAGAAAAATATGTATTAGCATAGAATATTATTAATTTTATTATGATACATAAAAATTAGTTAACTTTATTTTTCTTTCTTAATTAGTGTTACTATATCATTAAACTTAGAGTAAATTGTTTAAATCGTCCCTGTGGTTTTCAATTTGTTTCATAGGTCGTCCATCACTTTCAAAAATTATTTAAATCGTCCCTGTGTTTTTCAATTTTGTTCAACGATAGTCCAAAATGAACAATTTAAATAATTTATTTTCGGAAAGTTTTGTTCACCAGTAGTCCATTATGGACTATCGTTGAACAAAATTGAAAAGCACAGGGACGATTTAAATAATTTTTGAAAGTGAGGGAGGACCTATGAAACTTATTGAAAACCACAGGGACGATTTAAATAATTTACTCTTAAACTTATTGACATGTATAGCTATAAGCTATGCATTTATGTTAGTTAAAAAAATCCACTTATAATAACTGTTAAGAATAAACTATCTAAATAATTATAATTATATTTTTAATTTTATGCGATATCAAAAATTAAAAGATAAATAAAATTGATAATAATGAAACTACCAATTATTTAATTTCATTTAACGTATATAAAAAAGTCTTAACTAATCATTTTACTTAACTCAACATGGTGTAAATATAGAGTACTAAAAATATACAGAGTATATCACTATTAACTCAAAATTTTGGAGGGGCCACAGCCACTCCCTGCCCTAATAAAGTTGCATCCTTAATTATATGATATGTTAACAATGACTTAAATAAATGTGTGGGTGCCTCGTGCCTGGGTGGTGTTGAACACCGACAAGTATTAATGTAAAATGAATATTAAAATTAATTTTAATTTGAACAAGAGTAAAAGAAAGAATCCATAGCGTTTATTCTTTGAAATGTGGCACTATTTTATTTGTTCAAGTCCAACTGTATTAACAAAAGAGGCAAAACAATTCACAATTTCAACAATGACTTTCTTTAAACTTCAATCTACCTGCCGACCTCCACAAATTATTCTCATTTTTAATTACTTTTCTGAGATATAGTATTTTACACGTTTTTAAATTATTATGACACGGGAGTTATTGTAAAATTATTCCTTATGGTAGTAAGGTTAGAAACGAACATTTTTATTCATAATCTCAATACTTGTATGTTAAAGAATAAGCATAACAAGTGTTCATATCATTCCTACTATAACAAGCGTTCCTGATCTAACCTTTCCCAACAAAAGTGTCTAGTTAAAAAGAATAAGCATTTCACCCATCTCCGGAGAAAAAAGACACTAACATTACTTATGTAGTCACAAATATGATTAAGACACATACCTAATTAATTGGTTTACTATCCACAAATTAAGGTGACTAAGAAACGTGTCGACACTCAAAATTCTTTGTTTTTTTGGCCGGTTCAAAATTTCCACAAATAACGCCGTCCATAACAAATCTGTTTACTGTTGGGTTTATATAATTAATCAAATTGATTCAATATAAAATTCGTACTGCATGTCAGATACTTAGAAGTATATATATGCATCTTTTTGGATTGTTTCAACACTTAGAAGTATTTGTGGTTTTTGGGTCTAACTAGGGGTAAGCACAAAAACCGTTTAACCGAACCATAATCAAATTAACCGCTAAACAGATCCATTTTAACCGCTTAACCACACAAACCGACGGTCCGGTTATGTAAAATGAAATTAACCGCCTGTGGTGGTTCGGTTACGGTTAATGTCCATAACCGATCCACCATTAACTGCACCGCCTCAAA
Source organism: Helichrysum umbraculigerum (assembly GCA_949592205.1). Lineage (NCBI taxonomy): Eukaryota > Viridiplantae > Streptophyta > Magnoliopsida > Asterales > Asteraceae > Helichrysum > Helichrysum umbraculigerum. The sequence goes on along the minus strand of CATIUR010000004.1, from coordinate 12,075,373 downwards.
TATTGTACTTATCTTTTTATTAGTTAAATAATTCTATTAATACATATATTATTCTTATTCCTATATGAATTAGTGCTAAAAATTAAGAAATATATACAAAAGTTAATTTTTTTTATTATTGATTTTGTACTTTTGTTATAATGTTTTGTATCTTTATAATGGATCAATATAATATATGGACTTCTAAACCAATATTTGAATTTTAACATCAATTCATATTTACCTTTGCTCTTTTGGATCTAATAAGTAAACTCGTAATTTATTTTACATACTATTTATTTTCAAAACTAACATATTCGTTTAACCGCTTTAACCGAAAGGATTAACTGATCCGCCAAAGTTAACCGTTTAACCGATCAGCCATTTAACCGAACCCAGCGGTTATTAATATCAATTAACCGCCATATTCTGTTCGGTTACGGTTAGTGTCCATAACCGCCCCAAACCAAACCATGCACGCCCCTAGGTCTAACTCAAACAGCATGTATATATGCTGTTAAAATAGATAATAACCGCAAGAAATATAGGATGAAACATGACATTAATGATGTGGGATCAAATGCTTACATCGCATGTGGTTATCTTATCGAATTCCAAAAATAAAAACATCCGTTGAAAAACATGGCTTCTAAAAGGACAATTCATACAATTTTTTTTTATTTTAATTTGGCCCAACTTTGAAATGTGGCGAATTATATAGTTACTGTAACACCCCCCTCCATCGCCCGCAGGCCCAAGGAGGAATGTTAATATAAGCCATTGGGCCAGGTCTGCAGCCCAATGCACCCCAACCTATCTCCTGAACATCTCAGGTAGGTTGTTGGATTCGAACATGAATCCCTTTAATACTAAGTCTTTCCACTTAGTATCACCAATTGAGCTGGAAAGACTTAGTATTAAAGGGATTCATGTTCGAATCCAACAACCTACCTGAGATGTTCAGGAGATAGGTTGGGGTGCATTGGGCTGCAGACCTGGCCCAATGGCTTATATTAACATTCCTCCTTGGGCCTGCGGGCGATGGAGGGGGGTGTTACATAAAAAGTGCACTTTTTATGTAACACCCCCCTCCATCACTCGCAGGCCCAAGGAGGAATGTTAATATAAGCCATTGGGCCAGGTCTGCAGCCCAATGCACCCCAACCTATCTCCTGAACATCTCAGGTAGGTTGTTGGATTCGAACATGAATCCCTTTAATATCAAGTCTTACCACTTGATATCACCAATTGAGCTGCAGCTCAATTGGTGATATCAAGTGGTAAGACTTGATATTAAAGGGATTCATGTTCGAATCCAATGTGACAACCGTCAATTTAGGACTACACTTTAGTGCCTAATTAAGTTGTAATACATGTAATTAGTTCTGTGTTAGGCTAATTAATGTATCAATTATTATATATATATTGTTGAATATATATCTACAATTACGCGGTTTGTTTAAATCGTACGAGTTTCAAATCGAATGAATTTCGATACAATTAATACGGACGTTGGTGTAAAATTTATTAAGGTAATACAAACATTATTCAATAACTCAATTTTATTAGGAATATTATTTATTGTAATATTTCGTGGTCAATTCGTATTTCACAAATAACACATATATAATTAAAATACAAACGCGCAAACAAATATAACGAATTTCATTTTAAATATCATAAATAGATAATTGGTAAAATTTTACAATAAAACATTATGTAATAATTTATAATTTAAAATGTATCCTTAAATAAATAAAATAAATATTTAACGTTTAAACTACGGAGAAAACGAACACCGCACGGAGCGAAGCGCGTGGACTGAAAATGGTGGGGATCCCACCATAATCACCTCCTCATCTTTCTTTTCTTCATTTTTCAACTTCTTTCTCTCTCTCTTCTCCCTATTTTCTCTCAACAAACTCCATCACCACCACCACACGAAAATCGCAAAATAAACACCTCAAACGACCTCGGATCTTCAAGCCCCTTTGGAAATAAACGACCACCTCGCGACGATCTACAATCCTACCTTTCCGGAATTTCATTTCGGCGATTTGTAAGTTTCCGACACAACTCCGAAAACTCTCGTTTTTAAGTTTTATAACTTGCTAGTTGTTTGTATAACCTTGTAATGTCCTAAAATGGGTTGGTAAAAATATTATGCCGATCGATGGCCGGAAAACGCGTTTTTGGAGTTGAAACTCCGATCAGACCCCGTACGTCGCATTTGGCCTGGAGCAAATGCGACGCAGCGACCTACGTCGCACTATATCCCCAACGTCGCATATAGCGACGCAGCGACCTACGTCGCACTATAACCCCAACGTCGCACTTAGCGACGCAGACCCTTACGTCGCAGAAATCAACTACGTCGCCTATAGCGACGTCACGTACAACGTCGCATTAAATTGCGAAAGTCGCACATAGCAACGTCATGCCCAACGTCGCAGTCCGGATCTGCGACGTAGCACCCTACGTCGCACAAAACAGAATCTTCAAACCTCAAAATTTTGAAGTCAAAGTTACTGTTCAAAAAAGTCAAATTTACTGTAGCAGTACTGTAGCAGTACTGTAGCAAAGTCAACATTTTAGAATTATTATTATTTCAACTAAATCACCAACGGGCCGTACACATTTTCAAATACACAATTGAATCAACTAAGTCATAGTAACTTAGATAATTCAATCAAACAAGTCGTTGTAACTTGTATCAACTTATTCCAAACAAGTCGTAGTAACTTGTAACAAAACAATCAACCAAATCGGGGTAATTTGGACATCAAGTTAAGCAAACAATTTCAATGGTAGTCTTTCGAGATACCGGTACAATTAATGACAATTTAAGTGTCGTGGACACATTCAGGTTTCAAGTCTTTGGACACCAACTCACAGCTAATTACTTCAAGTCTATTAAGTTAAATACTTCAAGACTCAGGTGAGTTTCATAGCCCCATTTTCACTGCTTTACAACTAGGGGTGTGATATTACTACTCGATTTTGTTTTACAAGTAGAACGCAAGTGCCAAACTTCAAATACTACATGAGTTTCAAGCTAATCAATTTAAAGTCCTCCATAAGCATAGTCTCTAGTATTTTATAGCGTGAATGTTAGTATATGATATCATATGGGATTGACAATCCTCATCCGGGTTAGCACGCACTAATCGGTCAAACGGATGTATTAGCATTTGGGAAGACGAGTGTTGATTAGGCACTCGTAGGAGGCACTCCAAGTTAGGTTTCCTTAATTGGGCCTGACAAATCAGTTAAGCTCAGACTATGTGCTCATGGACAGTATAACTTTTATTTTGCTTAATTGCATTTTAAATTCATTATAAATCTTGCGGTTCTGACAACTATACATTGACATACAAACCTGTGAGCTCACCAGCGTTTTCGCTGACCCATTTTAGTATTTATCACAGGTACCCAGCAGTAGTTTGGCTGCACAAGCAGGAATTATTAGCTCGAGTCAGCATACATACAATTAGAGATTGGACTGCATTATTATATTTTGTAAAAGTAATTATGCTATGTAATCTCTCAATTTCAGGAATCGAGCTAATGTAACTATATTTTGATGTAAACATTTACATTATCTATACAAGTTTAAACGACGCATATAGTGGTCGTTCATTTTATCTTATGTGCTTTGTATATTGATTAGTGACACCCAAATCAAGCTTCCGCAAATCATAAAAATTTTGGGGGTGTCACAGATTGGTATCAGAGCCTAAGGTTATAGTGAACTAGGTTGCATTTAGTGGGCCTAGACTATGACCGTTAGGCAGTATTCCTTATTAGTTATGACTAGTTCAGGGATTACATCATACGACTTTAATTTAACATAGCCTGATCAACTATGTACAATTAAAGAAAGATGATGTGAAATCTGAAAGAGTTATGTTGAACAGGAATACATTAGTTGACTCTGACCTCGAGAGAAACGGGACTCAAAACACGTCTGTGCTAGACACTCAATAGGTTATTATGTGATATACATATACATTTACATAAGTAGACCTCGTTACAACTTTAGACTATATTATATTATATGAATATAGGCCTCTTTCTCTCTAACGTTTTGTCTCGAAATGACAAACACATCACTAGTTCATCATACTCGGACTAGTATCTTATTTCATTTCCTTGTTCTTTCTTACTCAGCATCATGCCTCCACGTCGTCAAATTACCCTTAGCGAAGCTGAGATCGCGGGGATAATTGCCCGCAGTGTGACTGAAGCCTTGGCTACCCGAACACCACCCGGTAGCGAGGACACAGCAACCAACACTCCACCACCCAAACCCTGCTCCTATAAGGACTTCCTTAGCTGTAAACCGCTATATTTCAAAGGCACGGAAGGTGCCATTGGCTTGATCCGTTGGATTGAGCGTATGGAATCTGTTTTCAGCCTCTGCGACTGCACTGAGAACAACAAAGTCAAATTCGCTGCTTACACCTTTCAAGAAGGTGCACTCACGTGGTGGAAAACCCACGCAAACTCTGTAGGCCTTGAGGTTGCAAACCGACTTCCTTGGGCCGAACTGAAGAAGAAGCTGACAGAGAAATACTGTCCGGAAGAGGAATTGCACAGGCTGGAAGAAGAATTCTGGCATCTGGAGGTACAGGGAAATGATGTCGCTGATTATACCACCAAATTTCAGCAGTTTGCTCTATTATGCCCGGGTTTGGTCGAACCAGAAAGTAAGGGCATTAAGAAATACATTCGTGGACTTCCCGAGAACATCCAAGGAAACGTCGCCTCATCCAAACCAACCACTACTGAGAGTGCCATTCGACTGGCCCACGAACTCATGGCTCTAGTTGTCAGCCGTGAGACCTCCAACACCTCGTCCTCCAACAACAACAAACGCAAATCCACTGAACACCACCACAACTCAAACAAGAAAAACAACGCCATCCAAGTCTACACCTCAAACTCTGAAACCACCCGCGGCTACACCGGGGACAGACCTTATTGTCCCAAGTGTAACTATCACCACTTTGGTCAGTGCAATACCCCTTGCAACAACTGCAGGAGGTACGGGCATTCGACTAAGGATTGCCGAGCTCCCAAATCCAACAACAACCCCTCTAACAGAAATACCCGACAACCTAAGTCCTGTTATGAATGTGGAAACCCAGGACACTTCAGGGATTCTTGCCCAAAATTGAAGAATAAGGGCAACAACAACAACAACCACCGCAACAACACCAACACCAAAAGTAGCGCCTTCGTAATCAACTCAGGGGACGCCCGTCAGGACCCGAATGTGGTCACGGGTATGTTCCTCCTCAACAATTTAACTGCTTCCATACTGTTTGATACTGGTGCCGATAGGAGTTTTATTTCTGATGAATTTTGTCCTCTACTTGACATTACACCTGTTGCTTTAGACGTTAAGTACACCGTAGAGTTAGCAAATGGCAAGCTGATAGAAACCGATAGTGTGATACCTAATTGCAGTTTAAATCTAGCCGACGAAACCTTCTCCATAGATCTTATGCCTATTGAAATAGGGAGTTTCGATGTCATCGTAGGCATGGACTGGTTATCCAAACATCGCGCCGAAATCATTTGCCATGACAAAGTTGTTCGCATACCTCTCGCCGTCGGTAGAACCCTAATCATACAGGGGGAGACCGGTGGGACGAGGCTTAACCTCATATCTTGTCTTAAAACCCGGAAATTTCTGAGAAAGGGTTATCCATCAATCCTCGCGCACATCATGGAGAAAAAGTCGGAGGAGAAGCGACTTGAGGATGTTCCAATTGTTCGAGACTTTCCAGAAGTCTTTCCTGAGGAACTGCCTGGTCTACCACCACCAAGACAGGTTGAGTTCTCAATCGATCTTGTACCAGGTGCTGCTCCTGTGGCCCGAGCACCATACCGTTTAGCTCCATCAGAACTTCAAGAGCTGTCCACCCAGTTACAGGAACTCCTGGAACGGGGGTTTATCAGGCCGAGTTCTTCACCTTGGGGAGCTCCGGTCCTATTTGTTAAGAAGAAAGACGGTTCTTTTCGAATGTGTATCGACTATCGAGAGTTGAACAAGTTAACTGTCAAGAATCGGTATCCACTCCCTCGAATCGATGATTTGTTCGACCAACTTCAAGGGTCGAGTTGTTATTCAAAGATTGATCTCCGATCCGGTTATCACCAATTGCGTGTTCGCGATGCCGATATTCCAAAAACCGCTTTCAGAACCCGTTACGGGCATTACGAATTCCAAGTGATGCCATTCGGCCTAACCAATGCACCGGCTGTATTCATGGACCTTATGAATCGGGTGTGCAAACCCTACCTTGACAAGTTTGTCATTGTCTTCATCGATGACATCCTCATATATTCACGAAGCAAAGAAGAACATGCGCAACACCTCAAAACCATCCTTGAACTACTTAAACACGAGGAGCTCTATGCCAAGTTCTCTAAGTGTGAGTTCTGGATCAAAACCGTTCAATTCCTTGGCCACGTGATTGACAGTCAGGGGATTCACGTTGACCCATCAAAAATGGAGGCTATCAAAGATTGGCAATCGCCAACCACTCCGACGGAGGTACGGCAGTTTCTAGGACTGGCCGGATACTATCGACGATTCATTGAAAATTTCTCCAAGATAGCCATACCACTTACGACTCTGACCCAGAAAGACAAAAAGTTTGACTGGACTGATAAGCAAGAATCGGCATTCCAACTCTTAAAACAAAAGCTTTGCAGTGCTCCTATCCTCTCATTACCCGAAGGCACCGATGACTTCGTAGTATACTGCGATGCTTCTCATCAAGGTCTCGGTTGTGTGCTTATGCAACGAGACAAAGTCATAGCTTATGCTTCCCGACAGCTCAAGATTCATGAAAAGAATTACACCACCCACGACCTCGAGCTAGGAGCTGTCGTTTTTGCCCTCAAAATCTGGAGACATTACCTTTACGGTACCAGATGTACAATCTTTACCGACCATAAAAGCCTTCAACACATATTCGATCAGAAGGATCTCAACATGAGGCAACGTCGATGGGTCGAGTTACTTACCGATTACGACTGCGAACTCAAATATCATCCAGGCAAAGCAAATGTTGTTGCTGACGCCCTCAGTCGAAAAGAGCGAGTGAAACCACTTCGGGTTCGAGCCCTCAGTATGACCATTCACAACAATTTAAATATTCAAATTCTCACTGCTCAACTCGAAGCCTTAAAACCCGAGAATGTCAAAGATGAAGCCTTGCGAGGCATGGATAAACAATTCGAAGTCAAACCTAACGGGATTAGGTATTTCTCAAACCGAATCTGGTTGCCTAAATTTGGGAACCTACGAGACTTGGTGATGGATGAAGCTCACAAGTCCAAATATTCGATCCATCCGGGATCCGATAAAATGTACCACGGTATCAAGGACTTCTACTGGTGGCCGAACATGAAAGCCGAAATCGCCACCTATGTCAGCAAATGCCTTACTTGCTCCAAGGTCAAAATCGAATATCAAAAACCTTCTGGTTTACTTCAACAACCCAGTCTTCCGGAATGGAAATGGGAACAAATTGCCATGGACTTCATAACCAAACTACCCAGATCCTCGAGCGGTTGCGATACCATTTGGGTGATCGTGGATCGTCTCACAAAATCTGCTCACTTCCTGGCAATCAAGGAATCCGACAAAATGGAACGCCTCACCAACATTTATCTGAAGGAAATCGTGACCAAACACGGTGTTCCAATCTCAATTATCTCCGATAGAGATAGTCGTTTCACTTCACAATTTTGGCAATCACTTCAAAAATCTCTAGGTACTCGACTTGATATGAGTACCGCATACCATCCTCAAACCGACGGTCAAAGTGAACGAACCATTCAAACACTTGAAGACATGCTACGGGCCTGCGTAGTAGACTTCGGTGTAAACTGGGAAAAACATCTACCATTGTGCGAGTTCTCGTACAACAACAGTTATCATACCAGCATCAAAGCTGCACCCTTCGAGGCACTGTACGGTCGTAAGTGCCGGTCACCTATCTGTTGGACTGAAGTTGGGGATAGCCAACTCACAGGTCCAGAAATCATTCACGAGACGACCGAGAGAATCGTAGAAATTCAAAACAAACTCAAAGCCGCGCGTGATCGTCAGAAAAGTTATGCTGATGTGAGACGCAAGCCACTCGAGTTCCAGGTTGGGGATCGAGTTCTACTCAAAGTATCGCCTTGGAAAGGCGTAATCCGGTTTGGCAAACGAGGGAAGTTAAACCCCAGATACATTGGACCATTCGAGATCCTCGAAAAGATTGGTTCAGTGGCATATCGATTGCAGCTGCCATCCGAACTCAGCAGCGTGCATCCCACATTTCATGTTTCAAATCTGAAGAAGTGTCTGTCTGATGAGACACTTATCATTCCACTCGATGAAATTCGAGTTGACGAAAAACTTCACTTTGTTGAGGAACCCGCTGAAATCATGGACCGTGAGGTCAAACAACTTAAACAAAGTCGCATTCCCATTGTCAAGGTTAGGTGGAATTCGCGGCGCGGTCCGGAATTCACCTGGGAACGGGAAGACCAAATGCGACTCAAGTATCCTCAACTCTTCACTGATTCAACGTCAAACACGACTTCAACATAAAATTTCGGGACGAAATTCTTCTAACAGGGGGAGAATGTGACAACCGTCAATTTAGGACTACACTTTAGTGCCTAATTAAGTTGTAATACATGTAATTAGTTCTGTGTTAGGCTAATTAATGTATCAATTATTATATATATATTGTTGAATATATATCTACAATTACGCGGTTTGTTTAAATTGTACGAGTTTCAAATCGAATGAATTTCGATACAATTAATACGGACGTTGGTGTAAAATTTATTAAGGTAATACAAACATTATTCAATAACTCAATTTTATTAGGAATATTATTTATTGTAATATTTCGTGGTCAATTCGTATTTCACAAATAACACATATATAATTAAAATACAAACGCGCAAACAAATATAACGAATTTCATTTTAAATATCATAAATAGATAATTGGTAAAATTTTACAATAAAACATTATGTAATAATTTATAATTTAAAATGTATCCTTAAATAAATAAAATAAATATTTAACGTTTAAACTACGGAGAAAACGAACACCGCACGGAGCGAAGCGCGTGGACTGAAAATGGTGGGGATCCCACCATAATCACCTCCTCATCTTTCTTTTCTTCATTTTTCAACTTCTTTCTCTCTCTCTTCTCCCTATTTTCTCTCAACAAACTCCATCACCACCACCACACGAAAATCGCAAAATAAACACCTCAAACGACCTCGGATCTTCAAGCCCCTTTGGAAATAAACGACCACCTCGCGACGATCTACAATCCTACCTTTCCGGAATTTCATTTCGGCGATTTGTAAGTTTCCGACACAACTCCGAAAACTCTCGTTTTTAAGTTTTATAACTTGCTAGTTGTTTGTATAACCTTGTAATGTCCTAAAATGGGTTGGGTAAAAATATTATGCCGATCGATGGCCGGAAAACGCGTTTTTGGAGTTGAAACTCCGATCAGACCCCGTACGTCGCATTTGGCCTGGAGCAAATGCGACGCAGCGACCTACGTCGCACTATATCCCCAACGTCGCATATAGCGACGCAGCGACCTACGTCGCACTATAACCCCAACGTCGCACTTAGCGACGCAGACCCTTACGTCGCAGAAATCAACTACGTCGCCTATAGCGACGTCACGTACAACGTCGCATTAAATTGCGAAAGTCGCACATAGCAACGTCATGCCCAACGTCGCAGTCCGGATCTGCGACGTAGCACCCTACGTCGCACAAAACAGAATCTTCAAACCTCAAAATTTTGAAGTCAAAGTTACTGTTCAAAAAAGTCAAATTTAATGTAGCAGTACTGTAGCAGTACTGTAGCAAAGTCAACATTTTAGAATTATTATTATTTCAACTAAATCACCAACGGGCCGTACACATTTTCAAATACACAATTGAATCAACTAAGTCATAGTAACTTAGATAATTCAATCAAACAAGTCGTTGTAACTTGTATCAACTTATTCCAAACAAGTCGTAGTAACTTGTAACAAAACAATCAACCAAATCGGGGTAATTTGGACATCAAGTTAAGCAAACAATTTCAATGGTAGTCTTTCGAGATACCGGTACAATTAATGACAATTTAAGTGTCGTGGACACATTCAGGTTTCAAGTCTTTGGACACCAACTCACAGCTAATTACTTCAAGTCTATTAAGTTAAATACTTCAAGACTCAGGTGAGTTTCATAGCCCCATTTTCACTGCTTTACAACTAGGGGTGTGATATTACTACTCGATTTTGTTTTACAAGTAGAACGCAAGTGCCAAACTTCAAATACTACATGAGTTTCAAGCTAATCAATTTAAAGTCCTCCATAAGCATAGTCTCTAGTATTTTATAGCGTGAATGTTAGTATATGATATCATATGGGATTGACAATCCTCATCCGGGTTAGCACGCACTAATCGGTCAAACGGATGTATTAGCATTTGGGAAGACGAGTGTTGATTAGGCACTCGTAGGAGGCACTCCAAGTTAGGTTTCCTTAATTGGGCCTGACAAATCAGTTAAGCTCAGACTATGTGCTCATGGACAGTATAACTTTTATTTTGCTTAATTGCATTTTAAATTCATTATAAATCTTGCGGTTCTGACAACTATACATTGACATACAAACCTGTGAGCTCACCAGCGTTTTCGCTGACCCATTTTAGTATTTATCACAGGTACCCAGCAGTAGTTTGGCTGCACAAGCAGGAATTATTAGCTCGAGTCAGCATACATACAATTAGAGATTGGACTGCATTATTATATTTTGTAAAAGTAATTATGCTATGTAATCTCTCAATTTCAGGAATCGAGCTAATGTAACTATATTTTGATGTAAACATTTACATTATCTATACAAGTTTAAACGACGCATATAGTGGTCGTTCATTTTATCTTATGTGCTTTGTATATTGATTAGTGACACCCAAATCAAGCTTCCGCAAATCATAAAAATTTTGGGGGTGTCACATCCAACAACCTACCTGAGATGTTCAGGAGATAGGTTGGGGTGCATTGGGCTGCAGACCTGGCCCAATGGCTTATATTAACATTCCTCCTTGGGCCTGCGGGTGATGGAGGGGGGTGTTACATAAAAATTTGTAACATCCTCGTTTTGGGCCTAGTTGAAATTGTAATTTCTTTATTTATTGAATTATTTAATTATGTTCTAAATAATTAATATCTTGTGATAATTGAAAATAATAGGTCAAACAGTTATATGACTTTTTGTGACTAGTAAATTATTAACTGTTTTAAATTTATTTAGTTGACTGTAAAATAAAATTGTATTTCCCCGCAAATGGTTTTTAAGTTCCAGACAATAATAAGTACGGGGAATGAAATTTGACTAGTTATAATGGATTATATGGATTGGGTCGGTTTTTATTTTCCCTCCACACATACATATGTACGTATGAACACACACACACACACATAACCCTAAATCCACAAAATCATGAAGAATACACCAAATTGGAGCTTGTAAATTCGGATTCAAGCTTCCATGATCATCAAGAACAAGGTATGATCATATGTTCTTCATTTTTCATAACCTAGAATTGGGGTTTTTGGGGTTTTTACTAATTAGTGAGTTTAATCCGAAATTAAGTGTTTGTTTTATGAAATTGTTGTTAGTTAAACATGTTATTGTTGATTACTAACTAGATTCAAGCTTAAGATTATAGAATTTTGGTGATTCTTAGGTTTTGGTTATTTTGATGGGTTATTGATTATAATCCGAAAAATTTAGAGTTGTAGTGATTAAATTCTTGTTAGTTGATGATTAAATGAGGATTATAATGTAAACCCTAAGTTAGAAATGAAGAAGGTGATAATATGATTTGATGAATTCATGGGGTTTTGATGGGTTAATGGTATTAATCATAACTAAAGTTTGATATTAGTTGAAATGGTGTTAATATGTGTTATTAAAAGGATTAGTAGCTTTAATCTAACTTAATAGTGAATTACACAAGTTGTGTGAATTATAATTCAAGTGGAATTTGGTGAAAATGTGATGATTAGGTGTTAATCATATTGATTGATAATAATAAGAATTGTATATGAAGTTGTTATCCATTGAGGCTAAGATGATCATGATAATGATCGTGAGTGATTAATGAAATAATAAATGAGATAGATTGTGAAATTCTCAAAATATGAGATTAATGGCTTGATTATGTAATTGACCATATTTGAGGTGGATTAATGGAGTGATGTGATTCCATGTTCATAATTTAATAGTAATGGTGAACTAATGATGTTAAATTGGTTATATTTAATCTTGGATTGAATTGTGTTGAATGATTATAAGTAGGTAATTATTTGATTTAGTTGTTTAGATTTTATTACGATTATGTGATGATATTTCACATTGAAACAAGTGACTAACTTGTGTTGTGTTATTGTATTCTCAGATGTGGAGAAGACTCAGTGACATTAGACTACTGAGTGGACGACTATGATTGTCGGTGAGTGGATCTTGGACTTTCTGTCTAAGTTAGTTGTAACAACATGGTTACAACGGGTAAACTTGGTTTATTGCATTGATTGCATTAATATTATATTGGCATGTTGGCTAAACCTTGATTGATTATTGGCGTCCATTGTGCTATGATAGTTGTGGACTATTTGATTTGGTGGGGGTCAACTAATGTGTTGGGTTTGGATACTATTACTAGGACTTCGCAAGTGCCTTGTACATGTGTTGGACACTGAAATTGCGTCGTGTGTAGTAATAGTACCAAACTATCGGTTTAACCTCTGATTTGGCCGTCAGTTGGTTTTAAGTGTTACTTGGGGAACCACCGCGGCATGAGGGTACCTCAAGGACCACCGATCCTTCTATGTTGCTTGTGCATTGCTTGGTTATAGGCATGTGTTAAGCTGAGTTAGATTGATAGCTTGGGATCTATTCACTTAGCTTCGTGCTAACCCCTCATTACTTCTTGCAGGTTTACTTCTGTATGTGGGTGGGCAAGAAGTACATATGGAATGGAATGTTTGACAGGCTCACTCTGAAATGGATAATACGTTAATGATTTAACAACACATTGGCATTTCTATAACACCTAAACTTAATGTGTGTAATGATTAGAATAATCTAGTTTTAAAGGTTTGTATATAAGTGGATTGCTATTTGAAATGTATGTATGTAATCCACTGGTTTCTATTAATCATGCGCTTCCGATATGTTTAAAAAAAAAAAAAAAATGTCCTTGTATTTAGCGGGTGTTATAAATTGGTATCAGAGCATAGGTTTGGGTGAATTGGACATTGGTTATGTTCAATCCCAAATCTATATGATGTGTTAAGTCAAACATTCCAGGGATGGGGTTAGTAATTGTATGAAAATGTGGTTATTGAATATGTACTAACCTATAACAAGTTCCAAGAGTGTTGTTTTGGATGCAGAGACGGAGGAACATGAGGAACCGTCTGGTATTCTCAATGATTCCTCAATACTCGTGGGCCTAGATGTGCCAGGTAATTTCTGATAAGCTTGATGAATTTTAATAAGCTTTGACTGTTTGCTTTACTATGATATGATTCTTTAGTAAAGTAAATTGAATTATTGGTGAATAACGCTTGTTAATAAGTTGATAAATGCAAGGTGTGATTATAGATCCTTGCTAGGGAATTATTTGATAAATGATAAACTGAATTGATGTGACTTGATATGATGAAATTAATGGGATGTTGGTATTCTCCATTAATAGGTTTCGAGTCGTGTTGTTATGTGAATTAGAAAGAGTCTAGTTGTTAGAATATGTGTTTTGACTTGGTAAAGTCAAGTTGAATGTGACTAGATTTTATGTGTTTAGTATTGATCATAATTGGGTTGAATTATGATCTTTGTATTGAAAGTGTTAAGATAGAAAGTCAAAGTGGTCAACGAGTCCAAATGTGTGTTGACAAGTTGTGAAAAGTTAAAGTGATTATGAAATTGGAAAATTTGTTGAAATTGATTTAAAAATGATGATTTTAATGTGGATTGGTGTTTTAGAGTTATAGCATAATACCAATATTGAAAATGGTTTTGTTTGACTTGGAATAGTCAAGAAAGTGTGAATTGACTGTTTGAATAGTGGTTATATGGGTTGTTAAAGTACCCAAATGGGTCGGTTAATGGTCAAATGGTTAAAATGCATGTTGGTTCGAAAATAATGAATGTTAAAGTGACTTTAAGTCATAAGTATGGTAACAAAGTGCGTGAAAGTGTTTTGGATAGTCAATGTGGTTGTTTGGTAAAATTTGCCCATTTGAACCCCTAAACGGGTCAATGAGTTAAAACAAGATAGGACAAGTATATGAGGGTGTTGAAAGTGCCCACACGTCACAAATATATGTAGAAACATGTTGGCAAAGGGTGGAACCCTGAAAGTATGCCGTTTGGAATATAGCGTGTCAACCAAAATGGTCCAAAATGGCCTAAAATTGGTTATATGTCCGTTTTCTCGTAAAACGTGTAATTTGAAAAAGTGAAAAAATGGAAAGTTGCATTTTGATTATATGAAGGTGCCTGCAAAATTTCAGAGTCTAACTCCTTACGGTTTAGGAGTTATGCGCGTTTGAGTTTCGTATTTTTGCACTAAAATTTCAGACTTGTTGCAGCAGGTTGAATCCGGACGGATTCCCATGAATCCGGACGGATTCCCATGAATCCGGACGGATTCCTTGACCGGATTCCTTAAAAATGGTTCTGTCCCAAAATTTGGCCTTGAATCCGGCGGATTCCCCGGAATCCGGCCGTATTCCCTTCAATCCGAGCGGATTCCCCAGAATCCGGCGGATTCCCCTGTATTTGAGACATTTCTTGTATTATGTGTTATATTATGTGAATTTAATATGAAAATTCGTAAATTCCGACGTTCGACGTAACGTTGGACGTAGAAATTCCGTTAAGAAATTTCGGTGTCCGATTAAGACGAAATTTACATGTCCACTCAAAAACGGGCCAACGGTCAAAGCTCATCGCTTCGCCATGAGCCCTGTCAGTTTTCGGCACTTCGGGGTCGTTTGGGGCCCGAAAATCGCGTTTTAGTGTTTTTCGGACATTATTTCGGACTTTTAGCTTATGATTTGTATTGGACTTTTGTTTCTTTGAGCCCAGGGATCATTCCTGTGACTATATGCAATATTAAAAGTTGTTTTAAGAGGCCTATATGGTTCTTTGTGTAGGAGTTGTTTGTAGACAGTTTATTTAACTGTATAGTATACCAGTAAGGGTATGGTTGCTTGTTCCTTGTTAGGGTAAATAGATATTGATTATGTGAATCATGTTATATGAATTATTTGAAATACAATAAAGTAAATGAATCATGTGATATATTAGAAATTGATTGAAGTGAGCATTTTAAGAATTGTGAGTTAAGTACATGAGCTTGTATCTATATGATAATCGAACAGGAAATGCACAATTGTAACTAAACTGAAGAAGTATGGATTGATGACAATATGTTAAGAATTTCACATAATAGTGATAATATAGTTAGTATTAAACCTTATGAATGCACTATTAGTATTAATTGCTATACTAGTGCTTAAAATTGTGCTATGTACTAAAAGTGTTGATGGAGGTGGTTGTGTTAGACATTACACCTGTGTTAATGAGATGGTGAAAAAAAAAAAAATGATGTTAAATGTCTGTGTTGATTATATCCACCTGACTATATGATTAGTCTTACATTCCAAGGAATATGTGGAATAGGTAACAAGTTAATATCTGATTTTGTACTTGTTGTTAAAGTGATATCATTGTTAATGATATATATGAAATTAAAGATTAATCACTTTGAAGATTAACGGTATGAAGTGACCTGAGAATGAAGTGTGAATGACATAATATGACGACGTCTGGCCAACGTATTTGTATTATGCCATTTCACGTGGAGTTGTTGAGGTTATTAAGTACCCAATGAAGCTAAATGATTTTAAAATAACGGATGATATAGGTTGACCTGCGGTTATGAAATAGTTATTGATTGACTAAAATTGAGGTAGTAGTAAACTACTAAAACTATTGATTAATGTGATATCATTATAAAGGAAGAATTTTGGACTGTTTCCATTACTTGTTAAAACGTATAAGTGGTTATTAGGTGATGATAATTAAAGCTTGGTAAAGACTACCATAGTTGGATAGCCTATTGTAGGGAAAAAGTAAAATAGTCAGGAAAATAAGAGTTTACTTGTTGGATTGATAATCTTATTATAATTATGTGCGAATTACATATAATCTTTCGTATTTTTGCTTATCTAATGATTGGATAAAGTAGTAAATTGTAATTTGAAAAGTTATGTGATGAGAAAAGTTAAGTAGAGATCGGCTAAATTGGATTAAATATGTGAATATTGTTGAAAATGTGTTGATGATTAGCACATTTTGTTAATGTGGTACGTGTGCTAGTATAGCAAAGTACCCATTAAACGAGACTTAGCATGTATCCAATATGATTTGGTGCTAAGTGATTGTGTAATTATATGATTATGGTAGTAACCATAGGATTTGACCTCTACTTTGCTTATCAATACGTGGTTAGTGTTACATGATTCCGAGATATTTTAATAAAAAATGGGTTTTATGTACCTCAGTGATATGTGGATATTAGCGTGTATGCTAATTATAATTGAAAATTGAATTTCATTGATGATATGTGTATTGTGGTTTCAATAACCACTGTTTTCGTTATTGAAAAAGATAGAATTCATATACCGATTTTTAAGATCTAGCATGTCGCTAGATTCTGGTTATGAGAGTATATTACTTTACTTAGTTAAGTGATTTACTTATGTTAAGTGATAACTTGTTTTAAAATGTTCATTGTGTATATGAAGATAAGATTAGGTACATTATATGTGCTGAAATGAGAAATTGAAGCATGTACATTTGGATATGTGCATGTGTAATTAAGTTGAAAACATATATCTTAAAGTGGATTAAATGTATACATATTTTGTGTATGTGTGATTAGTGATTAAGATACACATAGAGATGATATGCATAAGTAATTTAAATGTACATATACCTTATGTGCACTTAGTGATAAATAATTATGTAGTTAGGGAATTGGAAATAAGGTGTGAACCAAACTTCACACGAGGTATGAGGTGATTAAATTCCCTAGATTAATTAAGAATGATTAGATTTCGAGGACGAAATCTCTTTAAGGGGGAGAGATTTGTAACATCCTCGTTTTGGGCCTAGTTGAAATTGTAATTTCTTTATTTATTGAATTATTTAATTATGTTCTAAATAATTAATATCTTGTGATAATTGAAAATAATAGGTCAAACAGTTATATGACTTTTTGTGACTAGTAAATTATTAACTGTTTTAAATTTATTTAGTTGACTGTAAAATAAAATTGTATTTCCCCGCAAATGGTTTTTAAGTTCCAGACAATAATAAGTACGGGGAATGAAATTTGACTAGTTATAATGGATTATATGGATTGGGTCGGTTTTTATTTTCCCTCCACACATACATATGTACGTATGAACACACACACACACACATAACCCTAAATCCACAAAATCATGAAGAATACACCAAATTGGAGCTTGTAAATTCGGATTCAAGCTTCCATGATCATCAAGAACAAGGTATGATCATATGTTCTTCATTTTTCATAACCTAGAATTGGGGTTTTTGGGGTTTTTACTAATTAGTGAGTTTAATCCGAAATTAAGTGTTTGTTTTATGAAATTGTTGTTAGTTAAACATGTTATTGTTGATTACTAACTAGATTCAAGCTTAAGATTATAGAATTTTGGTGATTCTTAGGTTTTGGTTATTTTGATGGGTTATTGATTATAATCCGAAAATTTAGAGTTGTAGTGATTAAATTCTTGTTAGTTGATGATTAAATGAGGATTATAATGTAAACCCTAAGTTAGAAATGAAGAAGGTGATAATATGATTTGATGAATTCATGGGGTTTTGATGGGTTAATGGTATTAATCATAACTAAAGTTTGATATTAGTTGAAATGGTGTTAATATGTGTTATTAAAAGGATTAGTAGCTTTAATCTAACTTAATAGTGAATTACACAAGTTGTGTGAATTATAATTCAAGTGGAATTTGGTGAAAATGTGATGATTAGGTGTTAATCATATTGATTGATAATAATAAGAATTGTATATGAAGTTGTTATCCATTGAGGCTAAGATGATCATGATAATGATCGTGAGTGATTAATGAAATAATAAATGAGATAGATTGTGAAATTCTCAAAATATGAGATTAATGGCTTGATTATGTAATTGACCATATTTGAGGTGGATTAATGGAGTGATGTGATTCCATGTTCATAATTTAATAGTAATGGTGAACTAATGATGTTAAATTGGTTATATTTAATCTTGGATTGAATTGTGTTGAATGATTATAAGTAGGTAATTATTTGATTTAGTTGTTTAGATTTTATTACGATTATGTGATGATATTTCACATTGAAACAAGTGACTAACTTGTGTTGTGTTATTGTATTCTCAGATGTGGAGAAGACTCAGTGACATTAGACTACTGAGTGGACGACTATGATTGTCGGTGAGTGGATCTTGGACTTTCTGTCTAAGTTAGTTGTAACAACATGGTTACAACGGGTAAACTTGGTTTATTGCATTGATTGCATTAATATTATATTGGCATGTTGGCTAAACCTTGATTGATTATTGGCGTCCATTGTGCTATGATAGTTGTGGACTATTTGATTTGGTGGGGGTCAACTAATGTGTTGGGTTTGGATACTATTACTAGGACTTCGCAAGTGCCTTGTACATGTGTTGGACACTGAAATTGCGTCGTGTGTAGTAATAGTACCAAACTATCGGTTTAACCTCTGATTTGGCCGTCAGTTGGTTTTAAGTGTTACTTGGGGAACCACCGCGGCATGAGGGTACCTCAAGGACCACCGATCCTTCTATGTTGCTTGTGCATTGCTTGGTTATAGGCATGTGTTAAGCTGAGTTAGATTGATAGCTTGGGATCTATTCACTTAGCTTCGTGCTAACCCCTCATTACTTCTTGCAGGTTTACTTCTGTATGTGGGTGGGCAAGAAGTACATATGGAATGGAATGTTTGACAGGCTCACTCTGAAATGGATAATACGTTAATGATTTAACAACACATTGGCATTTCTATAACACCTAAACTTAATGTGTGTAATGATTAGAATAATCTAGTTTTAAAGGTTTGTATATAAGTGGATTGCTATTTGAAATGTATGTATGTAATCCACTGGTTTCTATTAATCATGCGCTTCCGATATGTTTAAAAAAAAAAAAAAATGTCCTTGTATTTAGCGGGTGTTATAGTTACAGCCGACACACAATTTAACTATCAAAAGTTACATACAATAATAAAAAATAACAAGTTCATTGCATATGATGGAAGACCGAGTATACAAAACAAAGGAGTGATTTCAGCTTTAAATTTAGGGAAATGTTCAAACGAAAACATGCTAAAACTATAACGAACTCTATGGAAAGAACTTAATTCGTAGATTTACAAAACCATAAGAAACAACAGATTAAAACTTTATAAACTGAGAAATTGATAAAATAAATAAAAAGTAGTGAATTCCAGATTTTATAACGTAGAACCATTTCTGTATAAAGTAAAGAAACTATTTCAAAAACCAGTGGAAGTGCAAGGGCATAAAGTGTACTTTTAGTTTGATATCACATGGCTTTGGGAATGAGCATTAAGCAATTTTGACATCTAATATCACAAATGTATTCCATCATAATGCCAGCTAAAATGATACTTACAATTGAACTCTTTAGCAAAACTTTTGTACTGTAATAGACTGCAAAAGGCCAATTTATGCTGAGGTTTCAGACAACAAACAAATAGTATTTAATTCCTAAAAGAATACTAAATTAAGTAAGAGTATATATAACTTATGATCATTGATAAACAAAACTATCTATGTGACCACTATAACTCTTGTACAGATCACTTCCTCACTTGTCTTGGACCGAAATTTTCATGTTTTCTACCTTTTTTTTCCACAACTAAACACAGCAGTGTTATTACAATGACAGTCAAGACAAAACAAAAAAAAAATTGACGAAAAATAATGACAGATGGAAAATTAGTTCATAACATGAGTCACAATGACTAATTATGGCTCGTGTTGCTCGACAGAAAAAGAAGCCAACGAAATATATGTTTTTCGTTCTCAACCACAGCTAGTGATGACTTGGCTTATAATTTCATGTTTTCAAACATCAATGTCCCTTTTGGATTTACAAACTATACATGATCAATCGGACACCAAGTTTTCTATTTCTTTATCAACATTGAAATTGAGCACAATACTCTTGATCCAGACAGAACTCGTATTTTGATGGTTCATACTGAGTGAAATTTTCAGGGAACCAATATCCAGTATCTGATGATTGTGAACGAAAACTGATTGTATGACTAATAAAAAAAATTATGTCTCTTAAACCTGTTGTTAAGGTATGATCTCTGAGCTAAGAAGCTTCTCCACCTCATCATTTGCCTCCGCTTGTATTCTCCATCTCTGTATAATAGGATTGATAATCAAGCAAAAAATAAATAATAACGGGAAATGAAGAAATTACAGTTATGCTTGGTTCAACAATTTGCCTACATTTGAATTTAGCAAACCAAACGTAGATTTTAGGCTTTCTCCTACAATTGAGTAAATAGTGGCTGTTATGATATGTGGGAAGATGAAGTGATATCGCCTAAAATATATTTTAAGAGGCCATATCCCTCTCATTCAAATGAATTTGAGTAGCAAATAGACTTTGATACCCAAGTTATATTTGCTATCCAGGCCAAAGATCTAGACCAAGAAGAAATTGGAGCGAAACAGAAAGAGGAAGGCAAAATTCTGAAGCTGTTTGCACCATGGTATCACCCTTGCTGCAGTCTGCAACGATGTTGACCCCCTTAAGCCCCTGTGATGAATTCTGAAGAAGTGGGAGAAAGTTTTTATGTTTTCTCCTTCCTGGTCGCACCCTGCGACCAGTTTGGTCGCATCCTATGACAATGTTCGCACCTGTGAAGCCCCTGTAACGAAGTCTTAAAAAGTGGGAGAGAGTTTTATTCTTGCCAGTTTCTTGTGTTAGCTAGTAACTAGGTTAAACCAGATCTCTTTTGAACCTAGCGTGTAGTTACATGCACATCATAAAGTAGCAACATATTCAATTTTAACGTGACATTTCAAGAAATACGCTTCCAAATGAGGAGAGCTTACCTCTTCAAGATTCTCAAGCTCCATTATCTGTTCTATCTGTTCAGCAACAGTCTCCTGCACAACAAAAGATAAAAACACATTGCAATGAGCCAGGGAACTGACACCTAAAAACACCGTCCACTATTACAGCTAGTACTTGTAATATGGTTTATTGTAGTAATAAACTTTTCTGCAACATCCAATAAAGGTATTGCAGATGTTTGAATTTTGAAAATAAAATCAACTCAACGGAGCTTAGAAGGTCACATGTCTGACTTTTTTTTCTTTTTTATAATGGAGAAACTATGACTTTTGAAATAGAAACCAAATTTAGGTAGGAGAATAGTAGTTAACCCACCACACTGTTGGCTGCTTCAGCAGCAAGAACATCTGAGTCCATTTCCACTTCGATTTCAATCATTGAAGATATCTGTAGAGAAGAAGCGTTGGTAAGCATAAAGTTATAAACTGGCGACATGATGCTTTATTAGCTTGATAAAGATATAATTTTCACTGGAATTATGTGATGCAGAAGACATACTCTTGCATAGCTTTCAATCAGTTCAATTCGTGATTTCAGTGAACTTTTCAATCCTTCACGCACCCTTTTGACTTTATTTCTCCGTGCACTTCAAGAAAAAAATATGAAAAGTTCATAAAATGTTTTTACTTTTTATTATTATTATCTGAGGAAACCAAGAGATTACACTGCAAAGCAGCCAAGAAGGAAAGTAATGGAAATTATTTAAGAAGATCACCGATAAGAAGGCTCTCCAACAGCAACAATTTTGTTCTCCAGCTGGCACATACGAGCCAGCATCCATACCTAATATAGTAGGAAAACAAGATGCTTGTTATATGCTGCTCTATGTGGTAAACATTTTAAAAATATACGCACTTGTAATCTTAAAAAGGTATCCACCAATGTCATCACTTCGAACTAGAGAACCTCTAAGAGAATACCTCATTTTCAGCAGCTTCTTTTAAATCCTTAATGCGAGATTGAAGTTTGTCATACTGAGCCAGTAGTTGCTGCCTTATGGCAACTGTTTCTACAAGCCTTTGAGGAAGCTGATGAAAAAAGAAAAGCATTTGATAAACTTATAAGCAATGCCGCTAATTGGGTCTAAATTCACATAGTGGTCAATGTAAAGTTAACAAAACTTTTAGTAAAGGTGGCAAAGGGAGGTTGCATAACGGGTCAAAACAAGTCGCACCAACCCACAAACGCTTATTATGTCCGTTTTTCTGAATTTTATAAATAAGTAATGGGTTAAATAAGTAAAAATAATGCATTTGTTTTTTGGAGCAGCAAGTAAATCTAACTTCTAACTTTCTATAATAAAACGATTTAGGAGGTTTTATGCATTTGATTAGGGGTGTTAATCGGGTTAACCCGACCCTAATAAGGGTTAATTGGGTCGGGTTAGTCGGGTTTTTGGAAAATGAAAACTTACCCGCAACCCGACCCTATTATGTAATCGGGTTTTCGGGTTCGGGTTAAACGGGTAGCGGGTTAATCGGGTCGGATTAATTCGGGTTTCGGGTTACCCGTATAACTAACATGATAGGCTACGAATTACCATTCGTACAAAATGCGATTTACTAAAAATTGTTCATTAAACACTATTTCTGAATAAAGCTTTTAATAGCAATCGATATGTAACAAAACATCAATAAATTACTATATCAACTCCATGTCATTAAAAAAAGAACTTTACTCATCTTCTTACGACAAAGTGACAACTATATATACAACTTACTGTAAGTTACATTTGTCTATCTAACATATGAGCATGTCTTTTTACAAAACACATTTATGATATTAGTACGTACTAACAATATGTTGTATTTTGGACATGTATTAAAACATTTTTTATGGACTAATTTACGTATAAACTAATGAAATAATAGTTATAAGTTTAATCGGGTTATTCGGGTTAACCCGTACCCGATTAAATTTTACCGTACTAACCCGTAACCCGACCCTAATAAGTATTCGGGTTAATCGGGTTGACCCGAATAACCCGATTAATTTCTAAAACCCTATTCAACCCGACCCTAATAGGCTTAATAGGGTCGGGTCGGGTCGGGTTTTTTGACACCCCTACATTTGATACAATTTTTGGACCCATTTGATTTCTTTCCTTGGTTAATTTTTCAGCTTAACCTGTTTATGATAAAACATAACCCAGATCGACAGGTAAATGGGTTGAAATTACGACCTCAAATTTAGTAGCATTAAAAACCCAACTTACTCGATTGAACTGTGGAAACACCAGACCGTTTAAAGTGGCGCCAACAGCTATAGATGAAAAAGCAGCAACTGAAATAAATTGAGGCAAGCTCGGGTCTATCATTCCAGAGGCCACATCTCCTGTGCCTAAGACAGCGAGGAGTGGAAAGAAGACAGTAGGGCTAAATAGGGATAGTCCTCCATTTTTAGTAGGGGCTCTCAGTAATGGTGATTCTTTTCCATTTAAATGGTTTGTTAGGCACATGGGTTCACCAGGGTAGTAGTTGGGAGTTTTGGGACTAAATTTTAAGGGACCTACTTCCCGATAGACACTTGATGGAGCTGCTACAGCAATTGTTACACGTTCCCCTTCTTGCGCAGGGAGATCAACTGTTTTAGTTGCAAATCTGTGTGTACGAGCCATACCAGATGGTGTCTGGACCTGAGGGATAATGCAGGAAGGATTGATAATAGATTATACATAATTTAGACATCACATGAAAGTAAGTAGCCAAAAGCCACATAATATAAATCAAGGGATGTAACCGATTACACTAGAAGACTGTTACAGCTAACGAGAAACATAAACTTTTGTGATTTGTATGCAACAAGCAAGTTTATACCCGCGCGTTGCGGCGAAATTTGAAAAAAAATATATTTTTTTTTATAGAACAGTTTTAGCTATATAAAATTATTATGATAATTTCAAGCTTGAAACAAAATGAATGATCTTAATAATATCATCGTTTATATGCACTATAATATAATTAGAGTTTGAGAAGCAAAGCGAAACTCATATATGTAAGGTAATTAGTTATTTAGTGTATAAGAAGTTGTAGTTCTTGTTAATATACGAAGCTAATTACTCCAATACGAAGCTAAATATGTATAAAAATCTTCTATTCAATACTGTGTATCTCACGATTCATCTATTAATAAATGTTGGAGTAAATTATTTAAATCATCCCTGTGCTTTTCAATTTGTTCCGTCGGTCGTCCCTGACTTCAAAAAAGTATTTTAATAGTCCATTTTCTGAGACTTTTGTTAACCGGTAGTCTAAAATGGACTTTTTGAATAATTTATTTTTGTGAAAATTTTGTTCACATGCAGTCCAATTTGGGCTACCGATGAACAGAAGTTTAAAAAATTAAATTTTTTAGATAATTTTTGGAAGTCGAGGACGACTGGTGGAACAAAGTGAAAAACACAATGATGATTTAAATAATCTACTCTACATGTCTATTTTCTAAAAAAAATGTAGGTAACGATCAAACAAAAGCGACAATCAGCGTTAAATAAAACACATTGAAACTATATTTTTTTGTATTATCGAGTTAAGCGATTAAAAGACAACACATTGATTAATTAGGTGTTTGAAATATTATGTGATAAAATATATACAATTTACAAAACGTACACTTAAAAAATGTAAATATAGAATATATTGTATATTTTTAATTTTTAATGGTAGAATAAAACACCCAAAATTTTACCTAAAATGATTTTTATGGTTATGTTTATTAATTTTAACTAAATCATTATATTTATTCTTTTTAAATGAATATTATATTAAAGATAAGATTAAGACTTAGGAAAAAATGACATTGAAAATTTATATCAAAAAGAAAAGAAAAACAAAGAAATAGAAAAAGAAAAGATAAATGAAATAGAAAATTAGTGTAAAATTTTTATTGGCCCACTACTATTCATTTAATAGTGATTTACCACCTTCCTGGTAGATGTTAAATTTCTAATGACAGGTACCAATGGAATGTTGAGGTGATAGAAAACACAGGGAAGAACTTACCACAATGGAGTGAACTGCAGCCGGAGTACTTTCTTTCACTAGCTGCAAGAGCTGTAGGCCCCTTTTCCATGCAGGCACATCCATGCTGCGTTCGGCAGGAGGACATCCTTAGAAAAAGTGAATATCAAATGATCAACATCCACACACTATGATACTCTTCACTGAAAGCACACTGAGTAGAAGTGGCACTAAATATCAAAGACTACCATTTTTTAATACAAACAAGCATGTCAAGAACTGACACACATGTAATCTGATATGAAAAATATATGGATTTTTTTTGGTGAAAATATAAAATTGGGAAGAGGGTTGACATCCTTAAACAATAGAGATGTAATTGTAGAGATGATCAAGTATTAAAACTAATAGATGGATCAGAAGTTCATTCCTACTGATAGGAAACAACTGAAAGCACTATGCAATCAATATGCACATACATATGCCGACCGTATGCATTCCATGGAGACGATTCACACTACAGTGGACAAAAAGGAATGCAAACAACCAACCTGATTTCTTCTGACTCAATGCTTATTATGCTCCCGGAAACAAGCTCGTATTGGTAACGGCATTTGGAGCAGGAAACAATCTGCAGGACAGTTTCAATCTGATAAGGCAGCATAAAACATGATGAACCATAGGGAAAAGGAAATTAATATATAATAAGCTTTTGCATGCCAATATGATAGTTCTATATGGCGGTGTTGAAAATAAGTAAAATTAACATACATTGACTAGCTACTAGCTAGAAACACATGTTTTACCAATCAAGCTAAGTAGACACTTAAATAAAGAACGATTATGAATAAACGAAACATGCAACATTCAAATAAGTTTCTCTCCCAGCAAATAAGACACACAAAACAAAGAGGTAATATGTCCATAAAGTGAGTACTAATTTTTACTTTCGGAATGCATAATGAATTGCAGTTGCTTCTAAATTCGTACTAAACGTTCAAAGTGGAAAAGTAAATAGATCTCTAAGGGTTTTTTCGTTCATACCTGAATACCATTTTGTGGTTGTGCAACAGCCACAGCTATCATGCAAGTAGGACATCTTACAATCTTACCAAACGGGACCTGCATTAACACAAACAAACAACAGATCAAAATAACAGATTCTTACAAGAACTTGATTACACAGTAAGTACAATTATATACCTCTTCACCAGGAGATACACCCACTCGACAGACATTATCAATGATCCTAAGTGCATCAGAAACCCTTAACGATGCTGCGAGACCACGAACCAACAATGTGTATGTATTTACATCAGGTCTGGACCACCTTAATCTATCACCAACATCACCTACACCGTATGCTTAAAAACTTTAGTACGTTACAACAAATCACTATTCTATGACTCGAAAGAATGTAGGTAACACAGGGGAGTTAAGTATTATATCTAACTTCAGAGGTATATCCGCAGTATGTAACATATTTTAAAATTTGCTACTCTATGTATATAGTGCTATAATTGTTCATGTAGCCGATATTTTAAGGATGTGACGGCCATATACTGCTGCAAGTCATAAAAGGTCATATACAAACCTTAGTGATAATCGAAAATTAGATACACACAAAATCAAAATTGAAAATATGATACATACGTCAGTTATAGTGTAAAGTTAGACACATTCAAAACACTTCCTGTAACAGAATAATACAATATATTACCTGAACTGAAACTGGACCGCATGGCCTTAAAAATAGACAATGCCAGATCAGCATTATTTCGATCAATAGAAGCCGAAATAATCGAACAGCAATCGGAAGTGCTGACGACACCACTGTTTCTCTTAGTCATTTCACCGAACACTTGGAGTGCTTCACTTGCATCTTTTGCAGCAGAGGTTTTATTAATAATTAACTCATAATCATCATCATTATTACTAGCATCACCAATATCATCGTCATTATTATCATTAACTGCAGCATTTGCATGATAGCTTTCACTTAAAGAAGCCTTGATGCTGTTATGATTAGGATAACGGAAAGTGTAAAAAATACGAGGTTTTGAAGTGGTTTGGTGATGGTGAGTGGAGTGAAGATAGAGACGATTTGGCCATGGAGAAGTTAAGTTGAGCGTCATGTGGATTGTGTGTGTGAAAATGGAGGTGAGATTAGTGTGTGTATTTTTTGTTGTTTTTGGATGGAGAAGATGACGATGAAGAATGAGAGGTTGGAATTGGAGGGAAGGGGTTGGAATCTGTGGTTGGGTGCATGATGGATATTAACGCTAATGGAATAATCACCGTTTATAAGTATAAGAGTAGGGTTCAAATGAGTACATCCATTTTAAGTGAGAATGGAGGAATCATTGTGAGCCATTGGATCTAGCAAATCAAGGGCTTAGATTAATACCCATTTTTTAAATAAAAAATTATTTTTAAATAAGATTTTGGGCGGAGGGGCACTATTGTAATTTTACACATTTAATTAGTTCCTTTTGTGTTTCACTTTTGTTCCAAAAAACATATCGACTTCTTATTCCCTCTAATTCCATATCATTCATCTCTGCAGATTCAACAAATCAAAACCTAGAAATCCAACTTTTCTTCATCAAATCATCTTTGTTTGAAGCTAAAATATTTGTTTGTTCATCTACTTGATTCTATTTAACTTTCTATCGGTTCGGTTTATTTAGCAAAAATTCCTTTTTTGAGAAAACCTAGTTATCAAACGCGCTTACAATCGATAGTACGAATTTTTGTGAACCGAAATCACTTGTAAATGAACATTCGTAAGGAGATTCCTGCAGGAACAACATCGTCAAGTCCGACTAATGATCAACCTATCAGATCTATTCCAATGAGTTCGGTTTTCCGATTTTTTTTATGCTTTTTATGTGTTTAATATGTTAATAATTTTCCTTATAGGTTGCGTTTTTATGCTGTATTTGTATGCTATATGTGTAAATGTGATTTGTTTGTAATTAGGGTTTTGGTAACACAAGTGTTAGTTCTGTTTATACCGATTTTAGTGTCTGCAAATGGATTTAGGTATGTCATGGGTTGTATATTTTACACAAGTGATAATTCTATTTTGTTATCTTTAGTGTTTTTCAGTTTTGGTATTGTATTTATGTAATGTGCTTAGTCAAAATATAATCTGC
Source organism: Helichrysum umbraculigerum (assembly GCA_949592205.1). Lineage (NCBI taxonomy): Eukaryota > Viridiplantae > Streptophyta > Magnoliopsida > Asterales > Asteraceae > Helichrysum > Helichrysum umbraculigerum. Next base: position 12,046,927 of record CATIUR010000004.1, on the reverse strand, counting down.
TATCATCATTGATTAACATAATATTATTCAATCAAATTATGATTTCCTGTAGTTGAAGGATTGTATAAGTGCCTTAGCAAATAAAAAAGAAATTGTAGTATTTTTATTAAATTAAAGAATTGGATTTTGTATAATTTTGTTGCTGTTATGGTTTGTAACTGTATAAGTGTAGCTACCATAGTTGGTTGGATATATTTTTAGTGGTAAACGGAAGTGAGTTAATTCTGTTTTGCTTGTTGTTGCTATAATTTTGTAATAGTATTGGTGTGGTTTATAGAGTTGTATATTCTTGATGAGTTTTAGATACCTTTGTATTAATTTAGGTATCTATTATTAACGTTGGAAAGACATGGGAGAAATTGCAAATGGCTGCTAGGGTCATTGTAGCTATTGAGAACCCACATGACATTATTGTCCAATCTGCTAGGCCATATGGTCAGAGGGTTGTACTTAAGTTTGCCCAGCACACCGGTGTCGCAAGTATTAGTTTTAACAAAGCGTGTAAATGTATGCCAAAGTAGCAGTATGATCTATTTTTAACCAATCAGTCGCGTTGGAGGTTTCGATACAAAGTGTTAATTGTAGTCATAAATCCTGTTATAGATGATACCCTCGAAATGTCGATGTATTACTCAATTATGCAGAATGTTAGTAGCGGATCTTATTTGTGCCCTGAACATACATGGTGTTGCAGGTGTGCGTCCACAGTTCCAGAAAATGGTTTAAGTGTCAACTATGCTTAATTACACATGAAAGACCAATCTTTTCGATGCTCTTGATGAAACATTTTCAGAACCATACATCACTTTGAAGGTGGTTATTCGGGTATACTTGTTGTGATGCTTGTGGGAGATTGTTTGTTAAAGAAAACTACTGTCCTGTTTGTCTAAAGGTATGTTTTTTAGCCAACGAAATTATGCAATATTGCTATGTGTGAATATTCCTTTATACGCGAACATGGTCAAAGTTGATGCTTTATATTTTTCTGCGTGCGCGCAGGTCCATGGAGACTCTGAATCGACACTTACGGTGTGCATTGTCACTATGATGGCTATGATATATTCCTTCCCTAAAACATATCAGTATCACTTCAAGGATCAAATTTGGTTGTGTACTTTGTTTTTTTAATTTTACTAACACTTGTGTTATAAACCATATATCATGTGTTAACAAACCAGCGACACATATGTTAGCCGAACAAGTAACACATGTGTTACCCGAACTAGTTACACATGTGTTATCAAACATGTAACACATGTGTTACCAAACTAGTAACACATGTGCTATCAAAACAAGCAAGTAATGCATTTGATACTAAAAAGATAACACATTATGTTTTCAAATACTAACCCATGTAGTAATAAACAGGTAAGCATGTGGTAATAAACCATAAGCATATGTTTTAGAAACCATTAACACACATCTTTGTACACAACCATTCTACTTTTTTATATTAACATAACATGTGGTATCACATGTGTTATCAACTTTAAGCATATTTGTTTTGTCTTATGTGTCTTTTTAGTTGACAATCTCTATTCTCCCATAATTGCAGAGGTTACAAATAAAGGTAGAAAGGTCGTGAGGCAAAAGCATAAAGTTATCAAATGAGGTGGGCTACCAAAATCATTGGCTGCAAGAGCTGTATTACCAAATGAAAATAACAGTGATGCTGCAAAAAAAGGAAGGCTGTGACTGATAAAAAGGCTGATAATGAGGAGGCCAAGAGAAGGAAATATGATGATCTGGAAGAGAAGAAAAAGAAGGTCACGGAAGAAAAGCCAATGAAACAGAAAGCAGCACGAGAAGAATAACAAAAAAGCTGAGGAAAGTAGAGATGCTGATGAGTTGAAGAAGAACATGGCTGCAGAGGAAGAAGCTAGAAAGAAGGATGAGGAAAGGAAAAAAATGAGAACGATAAGAAAGATGCCGACGATTTGAATAAGAGAAAGCCGAAAAAAGAAGCAGGCGGTTTATGATATCATGTTATCGAGTACAATTTGTTTTTAAGGCATCATGTTTATGCTATAATCAAATCAGACGTGTTCGCTACTGTGTACTTATACTTTTTTGGTTATAATGTCATTTTGTTTTGGATCCATTTTACTTTTTGCTAAATTGTCTGCAAGTTGTTTTTTATCAAACGATGTGATGCTTACTACTAATAACACATGTAACACATGTGTTACTGAACACTAACACATATGTTACTAAGTGTTGGATTATTAACAATCACATATGACATATGTTACTGTATAGCTATAAGTTTTTTTTCTCAACTGTTTTTGAAGGTTTTTTAAAAGCACGGTTGAAACACACATGTGTTACTAACTACTAACACGTGTGTTACCAACTACTAACACATGTGTTACATACCACTAACACTTGTGTTATCAACTACTAACGCATGTGTTACCTGCCACTAACACTTATTTTATGGAACACTAACACATGTGTTACAGAACACTAACACATGTGTTACATAACACTAACACATCTATTACCTACCACTAACATTTGTGTTACATATATACCACTAGCACTTGTGTTACCTAACACTAACACTTGTGTTATGGAACACTAATACATATGTCACATGTTTAAAAGTAACGAATTCTTGATAGTCATAGTAACAGGTATAGTACTAAGGAAAGTAATACATGTGTTATAGGTGTTAGTACATGTTTTACTATCTACTAACACACGTGTTGCAGAACACTAACACATGTGTTACCAATTAAAAACACGATTCATGTGTTTAGAAAGTAATATACACTTGATAGTCATAGTAACATATATGGTAATAAACAAAAGTAAAACATATGTTAATGGTGTTAGCAGACGTGTTACCACTTACTAACATATATGTTACCAATCACTAACACATATGTTACCAAATGCTAACACGTGTGTTACCAATCATACAATCTTCAATTTTTAACAAAACATATGTAAACAACATAGCAGAAACAAGTACTACATCTCACATATGAATAACAATAAATTTCAATGATAATAATAAAGACAATAAAAAAATAGTTTTTCAGCAATCATGTAAAAGTTTAATTGAAAATGAAACAACTAGTCCATTTATATAATCTAAAAATCACTGTCCACTTTGCATCCGTTCTTCTGTTATCTTCCTAACCTCTGCTTCCGCCTTTTCCCTTGCTTTAGCTTCTGTTTTTGCCATAGTCTCTGCCTTCTTTCCGTCACTCGTCTGACTGTTATGTCCTCTTTCTTTTTGTCCACGCTTTCCACATTTATTTATCTTCTTTGCGCCATCTTTATTGCTTTTTCCTTTAAACTCGTCAAATGCTTGTCCTATCACAACCATTTGAAACGCACATCATGGTTTTTGGTGTAGCCATTGATCCTGTAAAAGATTTTGCATAAATATAAGATTCTTTATAACCAGTAACACATGTGATAATCAATCAGTAACACATGTGATAGTAACAAATACTTTCATTACATTCGTTCATACTTGCTATTTGCATTCATTCATTGGGGTTAGAAGTCGTTACAACAAACTACAGACAAAGAGTATGAGATCCGCATTTGTACATTCAAAAATTATCATGTGATCCAACATTGCACAGAACATAAATTGAAGTACCTAAACTCAGACCATATTTTCATGAGCAGACCCTGCTAGAAAGAACCTTCTACAAGGACGAACAAAAGATGTGGCATCTCGAAATGCCATTACCTTATCCTCCATCCTTCTGGTCATGTATTCCTGTAGCATTCACCAATCACTATTAACATAAAAAAAGAGCATCAACATTTGTATCGTAAACAAAATGAAGAATAAAAACGGATAGCATTACTTAACTAAAACCACAATCAATGGATAGCATTACTTAAAATAAAACCACCTTCATTCATTCAGGAATTACATCAAACACATTGAGTGCAAAACATAACACAAGGTTAAAAGAATTGATTTTTAATACACAAATAGCAAACTAACAACAACAAATAGACTAGTCAAATGACGATCGAGAAGATTCAACCTGAGCGAAGCTCCACTCAGAAGGAAGAGAAGGAAGCAGAGGGTAAACGGTCGGGCCACGATTACTATCCCAAGGTTGAGTCTTCTTTGGGCGTGTTTTTACGGTTGATTGATGAATCATAAGAAATCAGTATACAACTGCGTTTTTATAAATCATAACATAAATACGAGATCATAATTAAGTTGAAATCGCATGTATTCGGAAAAAAACGATTGATGAAGCTCGCACAATCAAAAACCTAATTGAATCACAACAAATCTGCAGAAATCGATTGTTCGTAGTTTCAATTGATGTGTTTGAGTCGAATTAACGTAAGCCGTACCTTTGATTTGGTGTTTATTGAGATCAATTTGAAGAAGATTGAGGAACCCTAGATTGAATATACGTATGTACATATATAATCTGTATGTAATAATAATAGATATAATAATATTTATTTTTTCTTTTTAATTTTCTCTTTATTTAATTGGAATTAAATAGAAAGTATAATGACTAAAGTGCCCTTCCATCATTAATGAAAATGGAGCATCCTCATTGGTTCCCTCATTCTCACTAATTTTTCCATTCTCATTTGAACCTCACCCATAAGTATTATTATTAAGAAGCTTATAACGTTTTTATATCGCTTAGGTTTTTTTTGTTGGTTGTCATTCTCAAAGAATATTGTACATTACAAATGAACTTTTGCTCCTCTTACGGAACATATACGATGAAGATTCCTATGGTAATAGTGCATTTGATTCGCGAAATATTTTTGATGGAATTAGAATTTTAAATTGTGATTTCCAATTTAATTCATGTTTTAAACAAACAACTATATGGAATCTGTAACATCCCAAAATTTAAGATATCATTTTAATAAGTAAAGAAATATTAATAAGTAAAGAAATATTATTGTGGTAAAAGTGAAATATATTGTTTTAAGTTATTATTGTTTTAGGTGACATAAAATAATAATAACTGTGAAATAGTTTTAAGTTCCAGACTATAATAATCACGGGGATTAAAAATTACTTAAAACACTTATATTAATATACACACATATGTGCGCATACAAACACACATCTAAAATGTTCCAGAGAGTTTGTGAATGAAAAAGAAAACGCGAGGGAGTGAAGGAGGAGCAAGAATCAATCTCTAAACAAGAATCAAAACTTAAGGAATCAAATCCATCCTCCGAGTATCGTCCTAAACTAGGTATGATTATTGTTCTTGGTGAATTTAACCTAGAAAATGGATTTTAAGGGGGTTTGAATGATTGATCAATTCTAATACGAAATTAGCTTTTAATTATGTTTGATTGTTGTTAAATAAGCCTAGTAATGGATGTAGTTAACATCAATTCAATAAAAAAAAACTCAAGAACTTGATTTGTGTTCTTGGTGATGATGATGGGTTTATGAGGTTTTGATAGATTGATTGGTTATAACTTGAAATTAGGGCTTGTATGTGTTTGAATTGATGTTAGTTAGTGTTGTAAAGAGTATTGTTAAAACTAATTTTAACCTAAAAGTGAATAATTTGATTTGTGTATATGATTAAAGTGGGTTTTGTTTAAAGAATGATGAATTGGTGTTAATTCACCTTACTTAGTAATTATAGATGTTGTTAGAGTGATATTAGTGAAAATTGAGTTAATGAATCAAGAAGTTAAATACTTGAGTTAATTATGATTATGGAAATAATTATGAGTTGTTAATAAAATGATGAATATGATGAATTAGTGATGGTTGTAATGGTAATACAAATATGAAATGAAGTAATTATGGTTAATTCATCAAAGTTATTTATGAGAAGAGTTGTTATGATGATATTTAATCATAATCATGGTGATTATGTAAGTGGTTAATTAGTGAAACCAAAAGTGATTATGAAAAGAGAGGTTACATATGTGTATATAGTTGATTGAAGCTAAACTTAATCAATCCAAAGAGGTGATAGATTGATGATTGTAATTAGTGGATTATTATAATTGTTAGTTGCTAAATGTGTTATTGTATTGATATGTTATATGCTAGGTGATCAAGAGTGGTGGCGTTCTAATCAAATGTGAAATCATGTATTTGCCTAAAAAGCAAAGGTGAGTGATACGAGGATTAAATGAATAATGGTTATATGTACCGGATTGCTTACGAGCAAGAGGTTCATACAATCAAGTGAATTATGTTTGGTTCTTATACTTGTTTCTTATAATTGCTCTCACGTTGTATCGTATCTCGAATCTTAAGTTGATATTCGTTGTTGACCATTGTTGTTAATTGTTGCTAGTTGTTGAGTTATTTGGGATTAATGTGGAATTATATGGATTATGTGGATTCAGTATTGTAGAGATTGATTGTTACGAAATAAGTGATTGGCACTACTCGGTATCTATTAAGCTTGGTATCCATTTCGATGTGAATTGGTGTCATGCTTATTTGTATCTATTGGACCGCGGATCCGTACGAAATATGGAGAAATCTTTACAGTTACTCAATAGTATTTACTTAAGGAGATAAGTGGTTAATTGATAATTGCTTTATGTTGGTGATTTTGGTGAATTATTCATTTAATTGCTTGTATACTCACTAAGCTTTATGCTTACCCCTTCAGTGGTTTTATGTTATAGGTATATGGTTCGGTTGAACCTAATTGGATGCTATGAGTATTGGACTCCTTAAAGATAACGTGGATTGGAGCATGATATACGGTTAGAAAAGCTCTACTCTCTTTTGAATTATTGTTGTGAGTTGCCACTTGTATAAATCGCCCAAATAATATAATTGGAGTCATATTGTTGGTTGGAGTGTAAAGCGTCTAGTGGTTGAAAAGTATGTATTTGACTTGGTAAAGTCTAAGTTAATTGTGATAGTGTCAAAATGGGCAAAGATAATATTGTAAAGTGATAAGATTGATTAGAAGTGAATTTATAAAGTTTTGGTCATTATTTGATGGCAATGTGATCAAAGCGATGAGTATTAAATTTTGAGTTGATTCGTGTGCTAATGAATCATGGATTATGGTTAGTTGTCAAAAGAGTTTTGTTGAAAGTGTCCAAATGGACACTGAAACAGGTCGTATTGATAAAGTAAACCAAAAATGGAAGTACGGAACTTTTGTTATTGGTTTAAGACACAATGTCGATAGTATAATATGTTGGTAAAAGGTGGAAGTTTGAATGTGAGTCGTTTGTGACTTGGCGTGATCACCAAAAGTGATCAAAATGACCATAAACTAGTCATACGTCCGTTTTCTTCGTTAACGCATATTTTGAAAAAGTGCAAAAAGGGAAAGTTTCATTTTGCTATATTGGAGGTGTATGCAAAATTTCATGTCCTAACTCTTAACGAGTAAAAAGTTATGTGTGTCCGAAGTTGGAATTTTGAGTTGTTTTGAGCTACAGGTGGTCACCTGGCGAGATTTGGGATCACCTGGCGAAATTTTTTGGAAATGCAGATTTCACCTGGCGAAAATGGTGACCACCTGGTGAAAAAGCTTATGTCCAAAATTCAACCAAAATGTTTCCCGTTGTTTAAGCGTTTAGACCTCATATTATAGTATGTATGGGAAAATGTAATGAGATTTTCATGGGGAAAAAAATGTTCAAGTTTCAGGGCGTTTCAGAATGAAATTGTGATTTCAGTTCCATCGAATTTCATAGTACCAAATGCAGCCTAAGTAATTGTGTGTTCGTTACTTTAGTTCTTTGGTGAATAATGTTGTTATGACAAAATCAATATCGAAGGTGAGGATACACCTAAAAGGCTAAAAATTCTATTTTTGTACCAATTGCTAAAACAATTAGAGCATAAGGTGTAATGACATTGTTTTTAACTGTGTCTTTACGGGAATGTTGTTGAAAAAGTGAGGTGTAGAAGATATTAAGTTTACAGTTGTCACACCCCCAAAAAGGTCAACGTTGGTCAGCGGAAGCATTAGAGTAAGCGGGGGCGCCAACGTATACATTGTACACACACAGATCAGAGCATATGATTATCGCAGAACATATAAGTTAATATGCCATTAAAGTAAATTGTTTACCAAAGCTACGATTCATCGAATCGTAAAAGTATTTAAGTAGTTAAAGTTTTACAAAGGTGGATTTCGTAAATATGACTAAAACATATTAGTTATACAAAAGAAATCTCATTTCTTCAAAAGATGGCATCCTAAATTCACCATGGGTCGCCTAAGTTCCAAGATGCATGCAGTCTTACCTGTGCAGCTAATTCCCTGAAAAACATAGTAAAAAGTCAACATGGTTGTTGAGTGAATTCACAGGTTTTATGTTTAACTAGCAGAATGCCCGCGCGATGCGGCGGGTAAACATTTATTAGCTTTACATTTACGACGATACACTACGATATGTCGTTTAGAACTCGATAGTCAAGTGCGAATCTCTAATAGCCAGTTGGTAAGTGTGGAGTCATTGTTTTATATTTTTTGAATTAGTAATCTAAAAACTAAACATTATGTTCTTGAAATTGTAGTCATATAACTTAATCCAAAAATTGAAACTCTCAAATGTAGAAATTAATTGTATCAATACAAAATAAGAAATATAAACAATCATGTAGATGGTGTAGTTTAATAATTTCAAGTAGGTTTTCCAAATATTATTAGTAAGGTTAGGGGTAGTTTAGTAAATTCCCTCTAAAAACAATTTGGCAACGGGTCTAGATGGTGTACGGTTAAAAAATAATTTTGAATAAATCATTTCATTTTTTTTATTCTTCACTATAATAAAAAAAAGTTTAATTGAAACTCGATGCATCAACCCAACTCAAAACCTGTTTGAACCCATTTAGACCTGACCTATTAAATGATCCATCTGACTCGATCCCGTTTAAACTCAAACTCATCTAGACCCGTGACTCAATTCATCCTAAATCACTCATTTTGTCACTTGTAAGTATATCAAAGCCAAATACAGTGTTATTCTACAACGGTATATTTGATAGTAAATTTTTAATGTTTATGATGGTAAACCATATTTTATTATGAAACTAAGAGAAGCTAGAGTGCGCAAATACCTCCCCAGAGTTGACAGTGTTTTTTTGAGTCGGCAAAGTCTAGAAATATAGTGGTCATGGTCTCGGTTTATACTTGATTTCAAAGGCTCGACATGCATGTTTCGGGTAGATATGCGATCAATTTGTTTACCTTTTTAAGTATTATCATTCGCTGTTATAACCTTAATTATTTATAAACACTTTTGTCATAAAGATCTAATTACCAGGTATATAGCAATCAAACAAATTGGGATCACTTTTTTATGTTTTATCATTATTATTAAATGGTGGCAACTCTTATTCTAGCTGATTACACATACAGCAAAACCATGTGCACAAAATAATGTGCAAAGCTGGCACTTCTACACGTTAGACTCCTCCCAATGGTGACGCCAACTGACGCATCAGTTGCATGCCAGCTCAGCGCCACGTCAACTTTTCCCCCAACTGACACAAATTGACACTCCCCTGCCAACAGCAACATCACTTCCCTTATTATTTTTAGGGCCCCACACATTATTTAATCTATTTATTTAATACAAAATTTTTTTTATTTGGCTTGAAATGGACCAAAGGGCCCCACCCACACCCTCTCTCCTCCGTCGCTATACCGAAGTCCCCAAACCGATGGCTCCAAGTGATGGGTGGTGCCTATGGTGTCACAAACTGATGCCAAGTGATGGTGCAAACCGATGCACCATTGGGAGGAGTCTTACCAACCTCTATGCATGTTCACTTTAGCAGCTTTAATAAAAAGTTGTACATGGGTAAACTAAAGTTGTACTGTTTTTCTTTCCAATGGATTTCAAGATTTCAAACTTTTCAACTTTAAGATTTGACACTATTTTCAAAACGATCTTTAAAATTTGAAAACTTAGAATAGAAACAAAAGAGGTAAATAAATATAAGCAAAGAGGTAAGGATATTTTCAGAAATCAAAATCTTTCGGATAATACTCGGTATTCTTCAGATTTTGAAAACTTGTTAGTAAATAATTTTAATGACTCCAACAATTTTAATTTTAACAAACTATTTATTTAACAAAAAAATAGCTGTAAGATTCAGATTTTGAAAACTTGTTAGTAAATAATTTTAATGACTCCAACAATTTTAATTTTAACAAACTATTTATTTAACAAAAAAATAGCTGTAAGAAGACAAATCATTGTCGTACAATATGCAACTGAGGTAAAAATTCAAGTTGTTACTACAGTTAAATAGTTTACTCCTTTCTAAAGCGGTAATACTAAAAGACCATTTACTTACCAAGTTATCACGAAACAAATTAAAAACTTGAAAACATTTCAGAGATAAAATATTTGAAACTTAAAGATTTTAAAAATCTAAAAAACAATAAAATATTCAAAAAAAAAAAAAATTACAAAGCCAGATCTGAAATTAGATAAATTTTATTTTTATACAACAAAAATACATCTTATGATGTTGTAGACATGCACAGTTGTTGCCTGGCAGAGATGAGATGAGATGAGACTCAATAATCCATAATCCATCTTAATTGTCTCCAGAAAACCCAAACGAAACAAATAGTTCTCGTCAAAGAGAACAGAAAGCTTAACTATGTCCCAAGAAAACAACAACACACTCACCTTTACCATTTATAAAAAAACAGAAAAAATATCATTATCTATAATCACACACCAAGCGAAAACAAAAACAAAAAATCAAAAAGAAAACAAAATTAACTAAATCAAGAAACATCAGCACAACCAAAACTCGAAAGCGAAAAACCCACACCAACCCATTTTCGAAAGATTTACCTTCAAACTTAATTTACAGACGGATTTAAGAAAATAGACAGATCAGACATTAAAACACAACAGATCTAACATTAAAAGAGACTTAAAAATGATATAGCTCGATAGACCTCACCGGGTCTCAACACCAAAAGGTGGAAACCCTCTTATTTTGACCCACCGAGTACATAAAGAAGAACATACAAAAAAACCATTATAATCAACGGATCTAGCCGAAACTCATCGGATCTCAACACGCAATAGTGGAAACCCGCAGCTTTTAATGAACAGAGTGACATCTAAAGAAGACATCTAAAGAAGGAAGGAATTTAGAATAGCAAATTAGCAATGGTGATTTCGAGTTTTCGACGAAAGAGATGGTTGTGACGAAAACCGGTTTGCTGGCTGTTAGAAGAAGGGTTTAGAGAGAAAAAGAGTTGAGAAGTGTTTTTTTTTTTGTTTGAATGTGTGTATTTAGGTAGGTCAAAATTCAAATAGAACTAAGGGTTGAGATCCATTAGATTGCTTTAGGTGGAAATGGATGGTCAGGATTTCATTTACTTAGTCTTAAAATCTTGGGGAATGGAAATGTGGACATGTTTTATAAAGTAGTATAGATAAGTGGATAAACCAAGTTCATTGTAAAACGTTGACCTAAAAGTCAAACGAGGTTAAGTTGGAAGGTTATCCAAAATATAGGTTTGGTTGGGATGTCACCCAAAGTATAAGTTTAAAATATGTTGCTGGTCGTTCTCCAACGGTTTCCAAAATAGTGCCAGTCGTTCTCCGGCAAGTTCACAAGTTAGCACCGGTCGTTCTCCGGCGAGTTCACAAGTTAGTGTAGGTCGTTCTCCGACAAGTTCACAGTTAGCACTGGTCGTTCTCCGGTGAGTTCACAAGTTAGTGTCGGTCGTTCTACTACAAGTTCACAGTTAGCACCGGTCGTTCTCCGGCGAGTTCACAAGTTAGTGTCGATCGTTCTCCGACAAGTTCACAGTTAGCACCGTTCGTTCTCCGGCGAGTTCACAAGTTAGTGTCGGTCGTTCTCCGACAATTTCACAGTTAGCATCGGTCGTTCTCTGGCGAGTTCACAAGTTAGTGTAACACATTTGTAATAGTTTATAGTATGAAAATGTTATTTCATAAACATGCGGTTTGTATAAAGCCTAAAAGCATTTATAAGCAGTTGGTAATAGTATGATATCAATCATAGACATTTTGTATAAAAGCACAAAATCAATTATGTAATAGTTGCACGTTATAGTAAAAGCATTGACTATGTTTTTCACCCCTGTTTGAAAGCACTAAAAACAGTAAAAAGGTAGGGGCTGTAAACTCACCTCGTGAGCTAAATGCGTGAGAGCTAGCAAAGCGTAAGTCTAGGTAGGGTCTCTAACGTCCTAAACGTATGAGATTACAAGTTTAAGTAAGTGGATATCTCTATAGACTATCCATGCTAATGTTCACTCAACTAGTATGTCCAATTGTATTTTGTTTTTGAAAATAAACGTGTACGACCCGTTGGTGAAATTTTGTAATAATAATTCTTAAAAGACATCACTATTAGGTTTGTTCGTTGTATACTTTACATTATTATGTATTATGTGTTATCGAGTTGTGTTTGTATCTCGTTAGCGGTTGTTACGCAAGTTGAATACTTAGTGAGAATAAAGTTTCAATTTTTGGTCCAAATGTTCTAAGTGTCGGTTTCTCGTTCGGTTTATGTTTTCAAATCTCATTTTTGGTCAAAGTTACTTAATAAGTCACCCAAACCCGTTTTGTTTACAATTCTTTCCAAAAATAGTAAGTTTCTAAAAATAGAAAGTTTGACGTTTTCGAAACCGAACCCTGTTTTTGTTAACTCGGTCAAACCTTTTCGGTTTGACCCGAGACTTTTACCCAAACCTTAAATATGTTCATGGGTCATAAAAAGTTAGTCTTTCCCTTTATAGCAAGTCCATAAGTTACCCAAAATTAGTCAACTTTTACATTTTCCAGAAAATGCATCAACTTGTCGGATTTTTCTAAAAATCTAAATCCACAATCAAATCCAACAAAATTTCCAGTTGTTCTCCCATATAATATCTACCTTCAGTAATTTTTACATGAATCTCATAGAAGTCTTACTATTTTTAATAATTACATTTACTTTCTGAGGTCAAATTTAGACACATGCATGAAATCATAATTTCTGGGCAAAATCCATAAGTTTCCAGAAAAAGTGGTCAACACGACATTTGTAGACAATAAAATTTATGAACTTTTGGCGGTAGTTTCAAGTTATTTGGAGCCGTGTAGCTCGAGATATGGCCAAAACAACAAGACTAAACATTTTGACTTCACAGGACATATTATCTATGTGTTCTTACAAAAAATATTAAAAATAGTAAACGAACTCAGAAAAATATGAGGTTTGCGGGGTTTGAAAGCTTACTTCCTGAATTGATTTTATACTATACAAATGTCCATTTTCATTAATAAATGAGTGATAAAAAACCAAGAGAAACTCGTACAACTTTCTGGACAGAAAGTGCATGTTGCATTTTCAAGAGTTTTAAATGGTGAAAAATGATTTTAACAAAGTTTTTGAACATGGATCCTTTGAGTGAATATTTAAACATATTATTTAAGTAATTAGATGAAGAAATATATCCTTACAATGATGTTTTGAAGATTTGATGGCAGCAAAGAAATGAGAGAAGCTAGTAGTCTTGAAATCTTGAAAAATATTTATAAAATGATGAAGATTTGAGTGGTGGTTCTTGATGGTTAGATGGTGGATTGTGGTGGTTGTAGGGTGGTGTGAGGGCTGGAAATCTTCAGATTTTAGTGAGAGAATGAGGGTTTCTAGAGAGAAGCAAGAGAGAATTTTGAAAGAGAGTGGAATGGGAAATGATGAAAATGATTCTTTTGCATGAAATGGGAGAGGTCAAGAGGGATGTGGGCATGTGAGCTGGTTTTCAGTGGGTCCCCAAGGGGTGGGGAGTTTTCAAATTTTAGTTCTCGGTCTGTGTTGCGTACTGTGTTCGTTTACCCGTTATTTTCGTTATTCGGTTAAATCGCCTAACGTTTTCTTGTGTTGTTTTAATTCGTGATATGTGTGGGATTATTTTTCATTGAAGTGTTATTAAAATACTTTATTTTGAGTTACCAAAATATTTATCGAGTTTTATTTGGTTGCCGAATTCGATTCGCTCATTTTTATCGTGTTAGAGACGTTTTAACCAAAACGTATAGGTTTTTCGTGTATTATTATATTAAAATAATAATATAGGATAAATAATTACTAAAATAGATTTAAGTTATTTATAGAAATGTTTTCACCAACGTCGTATATTTTTGTAGAGTTTGTTCCAAATGTTTTGTGCGTAATTACAACTAATTACGAAATGTATAATACTACGCGTATTAACTAGTTGGGTCTTGCTAGACTTACCTCTAAAATAGTTGTGAATTCACTTAAGTAGGGAATTAGCCTAAAAATGTAAGTGTTTAGTGAACGTAATTGTATCGAAATTGCGGGGTGTCACAACAGTATTCTGAGAAATATTTTTTTATTTGTTGAATAATTGTGTATGGGGAAAAAGAAAAGAAAAAAATAACAAAATCAACGTTTTATGCCAGACGGCATCCGGAAATGCCATCCGAAATGCCGTTCCGGTGTGACGGAACGCCGTCCGACAGCATTCTCGACTCCAAAATTTATTGAGAACAGCCCCATACCGTATGCTCTTAGAACTTTGCAATAACGATTCTTTTCTGCTACTTCTCATTTTATTAGAAATTTGCAATAATGATTATTTTCTGCTACTTACTTCTCTTTATATTTATATTTATATCTATATACTCCATAATGGAATCAAACATATGAATAACAATGATCATAGATAAACTATCATGCAATAAAGCACATTCCAAGGTAGAAGACTAGAAGGATATATAATAGATTCCAGTGAAACTTCACCCATATATTTCTGTCTCAACAACTAACAAATGGTTTATAAGAATCTTTTTAAGTTTGCAAAACTGATACTGCCTTGCTCATTAAATAGGAGAAAATAACCTCCTTTTATTCTTTGGTTTTATTCTTGTAACCGAGAAACTCATTTGCCTAAACAGGAACTGAGGAAGCGAAATTGTGCCATTAGTTGTCTCCATAGACCCACTTTTCTTGGTTGCTTGTGTAAGTCGTTACCTCCTATGGTTTGAACCACAGGTTGATTTCATCCTTGGCAGTTTCTGGACCATCACTTCCATGGATGATGTTCCTACAAACCACAAACCAATGGTGATCAATATATTCATATGCTAAATGTCTCAAAAAGTACGATATTATTACGAGGCATGACTTTTTAGAACGTCATGTTGTGACAACCGTCAACTTAGGACTAGAATTTAGTGCCTAAACAAGTATTAATACATGTAATTAGTTATGTGTTAGGCTGATTCATGTATCAATTATTATATATATTGTTCAATATATATATCTACACAATTATGCGGTTTGTTTAAATCGTACGAATTTCAAATCGAATGAATTTCGATACAATAAATACGGACGTTGGTGAACAATTTTATTAAGTAATACAAATATTATTTAATAACTCCATTTTTATTCAAAATATTATTTATAGTAATATTTCGTATCCAAGTTTTATTACACAATTAATGTATACGCGATTAAAAATGTAAACACGCGC
Source organism: Helichrysum umbraculigerum (assembly GCA_949592205.1). NCBI lineage: Eukaryota > Viridiplantae > Streptophyta > Magnoliopsida > Asterales > Asteraceae > Helichrysum > Helichrysum umbraculigerum. Next base: position 12,031,463 of record CATIUR010000004.1, on the reverse strand, counting down.
GACAAAACAAAACGAGTTTAAGTTATAATTTATAACTACAACCTAAAGTACTTTAATAAAAATACTTCAACCAAACCATCGGGAATTTATTCGTATTTTAAAACGTATATTTAAAAGTAACTAATATTAACTAAACGTTTAAATAACCGGGAAAACGAACACCGCACGGAGCGCTTTGCGTGGACTGAAAGTGGAGGAACCCCACCAAAATCACCTCCTCCCCTTTCTCTTCCTCATTTCTTTTTCCATCTTTCTCTTTCTTCTTTTCTTTTTCTCAAAAATCACAAACCACCACCAACTTACAAATCCTCAAAATAAGAACACGAAACGACCTCGGATCATCAAAATAATTACGGAAAAGGAACCACCTCGACGCGATCTACATTTATATCTTTTCGGATTCTCAATCCGACACCGCGTAAGTTTCCGACAAATTCCCGAAACTTCTCGTTTTAGCTTGTTTTTACATATTTAGGAGTTATATAACATGTATATGTCCAAACATATGAAGAAAACACGAATTTACAACCTAAAAATGAGTTTGATTTGGATTTTGGGATTGAAAAATCGAGACAGCCGTGTTCACTGTCCGAGTGTTCTTCAGTGCGACACAAGCCTTGTGTCGCATACTGTGTCGCATAAAACCCGTTATGTCGCATATTATGTCGTACCAAACCTTTTGTGTCACAACTCATACGACACAATATTGTGTCGTATACTATGTCGCAAACTATGTCGTATTTCTGTACGACACAACCACTATTTCGCTATTGATTTAGCATTCCGAACCTATGCGACACAACCCTTGTGTCGTATAGGTATTGTGTCGCATACTGATGCGATACAACCCTTGTGTCGCACAACAAATCATTATGTCGCATTTTGTGTCGCATAAAACAGAATATTTACAACTTTTTACTAAGTGTCGAGACCAAAATTTTATCACTTGATTTCACCCAAATTCAAGTCCAGATGCGTTTTTTTTTAAAGCAATATAGTAGAAATAAAAATTTTCCAAGCTGACCTGGCAGCTCGACCCCAGCCAGGGGCTCTGCCCCTTGGACCCCGCCAGGGGCTGCCGCCCCTTGGACCCCGCTACCAGAGGCGCTGCCCCCGGACCCCCGTACTTAGATTCCGTAAGCACATTTCTCACCAAGTGTTGAACTTGCACAATTTTAAATACTCGTGCGATACGACTTCTAAAACACATTGAAACATACTATTCAAGTATAATGTTTCGAGACAAAAAATTTAATGATGAGATTATTATTACAAACAAACACCAACGGGCCGTACGTGTTTTCAAAACATACTTCAAAACCAAACAAGTCGTTGTAACTTGTATCAATTCAATCAAACAAGTCGTAGTAACTTGTAACAATTCAATCAACCAAATCGTAGTAATTTGGACATATATACATAGTTGTATAACAACTACAAAGGTAGTCTTTCGGGATACCGGTACAATTAATAACAATTCAAGTGTCGTGGACACATTCAGGTTTCAAGTCTTTGGACATCAATTCACAGCTAATTACTTCAAGTTTATTAAATTAAACACTTCAAGACTCAGGTGAGTTTCATAGCCCCATTTTCACTATTTTACAACTAGGGGTGTGATAATACTGCTCTGTTTTGTTTTACAAGTAGAACGCAAGTGCCAACCTTCAAATACCACATGAGTTTCAAGCTAATCAATTTAAAGTCCTCTATAGCATAGTCTCTAATATTTTAGCGTGAATGTTAGTATATGATATCATATGGGATTGACAATCCTCATCCGGGTTAGCACGCACTAACCGGTCAAACGGATGTATTAGCATTTGGGAAGACGAGTGTGGATTAGACACTCGTATGAGGCACTTCAAGTTAGGTTTCCTTAATTGGGCCTGACAAATCAAGTTAAGCTCAGACTATGTGCTCATGGATTGTATAACTTTTATCTTGCTTAATTGCATTTTAAATTCAATATAAATCTTGCGGTTCTTACAACTATACATTGACATACAAACCTGTGAGCTCACCAGCGTTTTCGCTGACCCATTTTAGTATGTATCACAGGTACCCAGCAGTAGGTTGGCTGCACAGACAGGGACTATTAGCTCGAGTCAGCATACATACAACTAGAGATTTGATTGCATTATTATATTTTGTAAAAGTAATTATGTTATGAAATCTCTCAATTTCAGGAACCGAGCTAATGTAACATTATTTTGATGTAAAAGTTTACTTTATTAATACAAGTTTAAAACGACGCATATAGTGGTCGTTCATTATATCTTATGTGCTTTGTATATTGATTAGTGACACCCAAACCGAGCTTCCGCAAATCATCAAATTTGGGGGTGTCACACATGTGCATAAAAGTACTGCGATACTCTTAAAAGTGCTACCTACCAACAACAACAGCCAAATCACCCCTGATGGTTCCTGGCTCGGATTTTTGTGGGTCTGTGGCTCCAATAAGTTTACGGCCATATTTAATCACACCTTCTCCTTCTCAAACCTGCATTTGTAAGTAAAAATGTATTTCTTCACTAGCTTGACTGTATAGCAATAAAGGGATTAAGTTGGATTCAACTTATATTTTTGAATGCTTGAACTCAATGAACGTGTTGTATTTATGCCGAAACTCCTTAACCTGTAGACTTTCTCAAGTTGCAACAGTAGAGATGGGCTTGATCCAGCTTATTGTAAAATCATCGTTAATAAGTTTGTTGAGATTGAATTAGTAGTTTTTTTTCCTTTAATTTAATTTTTGGTAAAGTTACTTGTGTAGCTATACTTTTTTGAGCGATTAAGGTTTAACCATGCTACATAAGAACAATAACTTGAGTTGATGCACATGTCTACTATGTAATATACTTTAAAATTATGAAGAGGTCTCCTTGATGCTATACACGAGGTCTCTACAAACAATTGTTAGTTCTGTTTAAAATTAAAAATGCCATGTTAATATTTAGTTTTTCTTTCTTTAATGGTACTAGTAGATGACCCGTGCTATGCGGCGGAAATGATTTTTGAAAAATCGATCATTATGATTAATCATTTTATAGTTGATACAAATAATATGTCATAGATCATGTAAATAATATAATAAATTTGGTGTGATATCTATGAAGTAGCGTGCTCTTGAAAGATAATTTATTTTTGTTTTTCTCTATTTTATTATCATTTCTTACTTTTTCAAATACCTATTTTGTCCGGGCTTTTTTAAACCGTGTAATAATAGAGAAAATAATTGGTTAAGAAAAATATAGATGTTGATTTATGTAATTGGTTAAAAAAAGATTGTTTCCAAAATGAAAATATTAAATGTGTGAAATGTTGATTCTTTCAAAAATACATTAACATTGACTTTTCAAGGGGTATAGTTGGTATTTCCGATAGGACAAATAGTAAGTTTTAAGCCAACACCCTAAACCAATTATAAGGGTTTAAGATTAAGATTAAGATAAGATTAAGATTAAGAAAATTAAGATTAAGATTAAGATGTATATTTTCTCAAAATAGAAATACATATTGTTTTGCGTGAGAGAAACTTGACTCTTATCTATATACATGTAATGTAATTGTATAAAAGGTAAAAATTTATATCGAATACAAAATTAGATTTTGATAAAGGTGTGTATAACACTTTTTACTACACACAAGAATGTGCAAATATATCGAATACAAAATTTCGTACATAAAGTTTATTACGTAGTAATATTTTTAAATATTTTTGCTATACTTACAAGACATACAAGATAATTTTATACTTTATAATTTTTTTTATTAAACCCGTGTAAACACTAATATCAAATTTATCCTATCATATGCAACCGTCCATGGGATTTACACTGGTTCTACTTAAAAGGGTTCAACTAGGGTTTCTGAAACCCCAAACCACCAGATAACCACCGTCTTTCAATGGCGGCCACCGCCATTTACCTTCGTTTCCGTCCACACAGACACCGCAAACTACACCTTCAAAACGCTACCTCCTCACTTCACTTCTATTCATCATCCTCATCTTCTAATTCCGATGACAATAATCAAAATCAAAATCAAAATCAATCCTCACAATCTTATTTCGGTGACGTAAAATCCAGTCTGAAACAAACGACGCCGTCACCTCAACAGCCTCGCCGTTCATCGTTCCTCAGCTCAAACCCTAACACTGAAAAGCCTGCTTCTCTAGAAGAGATCCGTAAAAACCTCTCCGAGTACCGTCGCCGGTCTTCCGTACAACCACCGCAGTCGTCTCCACCGGTACTCTCATTCCAAGAGCTTTACAAACTCAATGCAATGCCAAAATCCGATCCAGGATCCGGATCCGAAGTGAGAAGAGAACCGCCTTCGCTAGATTCAGTCCGAATGAGTTTGAGAAATCTTAGACTGAATACGTCGAAGTCAACTGAAGATGTTCGTCGGAGAGCGCCGTTTGATGGAACTGGTTTGAATTTGAATTTAAGACATACGTCTGGGAATGAGGTGCCTTCTACAATAGCGGGATCGATTGCGAAGAATAATAAGATAAGCATGGTATCGAATGAGGCGAAAACAAACTTTTTGAGGGGTTATGGTTATTTAGCTTTAGGGGATAAGTTGAGGAAATTGCGGCCAGTGAATAAGAGCCGTGAATTTTCGTTATCGGAATTGAATGAGAGGTTGAAAAAGGTGAGGGAAATGGATGATAAGGAGATGGAAAACAAGGAGGGTGTTAAGCTAGAATTTGATCATTTAAGGGAGAGCCTTGAAAAGTTGCAGGACGTGGAAACTAAGGAGAAGACTGCAGGTACTTAAGACATTGATCGATAATAGCAATTTAGACTTTAAACATCGTTGAATCTAATTTGAAGACAAAGTAGGAAATGCTTTATATATAGTTAAAGATAAAGATAGTTTGTAAGTTTAACTTATGTTTATGTTGCATGCTTTCCTAAGTTAATAGGATTTATTAGAAGTATTAAACTGTTTGATATTCAGTTTGTCACACAAAAGCTTTACTATTTTTGTAGCTCAGAGAAGTATATTGAGTGAGCTTGGAACTCCTAACTTTATGTTAGCTCCACCGAAGGAGGTCTTGGTTGAAAAGGCAAGTGTTACATTCTTTGATTTGGCATTTTCGTTTATATGTGTTGGTTAACTCGATAGGTCACTGGATCATGACCTGTGTTAGCTGTGAATATGTCTTTATGTTGTCGCTTCAAGCAAATTCTTTTGAAGTTGCTTGCAAAGTAAAATAGGCCACAAGGGAACTTAAAGGCTTAAGATTGTATACGCGTGAGTAAATGTATGGACGTGTTAAATATACCTTCACGCTCAGCATATTTTTCTTTTTGAAGGAGATATTATGATGTAATATATGGTCTTTTTTTTCAAGTGCTTTTTCTATGTTAAGAAAATGTGGGTATTGATGGACTACATAGATTTGTCTGTTAAAAACATCTTTAGTATTTCTTTTAAAAACATCTTTAGTATGCCCGCCCTATCTATTAACTAACCATGGTTTGTAGTACTATAGAGTTGATGCCTTTATTATAATAATACCTGTATTTTGTGTTCCTCAGTTTACAGAGCGGGAACGCCCGGATAAAGATTTTGATGATCGCAATAAGATAATGGATTTTATGTCTTTTTCTCTCCTTATATTTCCTGTTATACCATTAGTAGATGGCGTAATCTATTTGTATGAATTATACAACATGAAGTCAAATAACCCAGATGTGTATGCAACATACGATGATGCACCTTGACTTCTGGGGAGTAATTACACGTATAAAGATGTTTGATATGCTCACTACAATGTATTACTAGGCAACTTATTAGTTAGAATTAGATCTGGCAAAATAAGCCCAGTGGGTGTATCTGGGCAACTTATTAGTTGAAATTAGAGCTGGCCTAAGTTATTTTCTAGATGGGACTATTCTGGACTGGACTAAGGACCCCTATTGGGTGTATTGGGGCAGAGCAAAACGGGTCCAATGAACTTGCTGTTTTGTTGTTGTTTCTGTATAGTACTCTGCTTATTAGAGTAATATTCCAGTTCGTTGTTACGGTGGAATGAGGGATTGTGATAGAAAATTTAAACTTGGTATTAGCTCTTGAAAATTTTGAGATATTTTGAGCAGGGTCAAGCACCCAAGCTAACTTCACATTAAGTGTGAGGTTTTATCATAGAGTATTTATGTTTACAGAAGTCTTCTCTATTCTATGTCTTAATCAATGGCTTAGATCTAGTTATAAGTTTTTTGTAATGATTGTATGTTACAATTATTGTTTAGAACACAAGCTTTCTGGCCAATGAATACCCAGACTCAAGTCCTCTTTCAGCACTTGAATTTTGTTTGCATCTGTCTTTAGAACTTGGTAGAGTATCATGGTTTTGTTGGTTTACTTGAACTGTTACCAACTAAAGTTAGCATGTCTGATTTCTAGAACACTCCCTGATATAGGTGTGACTTGTGAGAGATTGGAACCACACAAGTTTTCTCTTGTCGTTATAATACGTTCTGACTTTATATCTTTCTTGACAGTATTTCCATCCAGATCATATGTCATCTGCAGAGAAACAGAAGATTGAGCTTAAAAATGTTAGGGACAAATTCAAAATTTCTGAATCAGACTGTGGATCCGCTCGTGTTCAAGGTGTGTGGACTTCCAAAATTAACTTTCCTATTTATAGACTAGCACCTTTTTCTGTATTCATTCTTGTGCTACATTGTGCATTAGGAATCTGATGACTTTATATTTCATGCTCTGTTCTAATTTGTCTTCTGAGTGCTTAACTTGCATCAAAGACACTTTTATGATTAGGAAAGTAATTTCTTATTCCAATTATTCATAATTAATGTGTGAGAGACCTGTTCAGATATTTTGAAATCTTAGGTAGGTGAATACTTTAATAATATAATTGAAGTATGACCGTGCTCCTTCTTTTGTCAACGGCAACATTCTGTTAAATGGTCATATGACATGTCAATGGGAACATTCTGTCAAATGGTCATATGACAAGCATATCGCAGATTTCATAAGTTTAACTCGCTAATGAAATCGATCATGAATCGACACATTTCTTCACTAGATTGGTTATGTTAGATGAGTAAGCTATTCAAAGTTAATATTCTGGCAATTGCAAGTTGTATGTATAATGTTTGGTTGGATAAAGTATGATTTCATTATGTTCATTCATAATGTTGAAATTAATAACTAGCTATTTTTCATTGTTATTTTTGTCTTCTTCGTGGTTCCTAACATGTAATTGATATTTTAGGGTTAGTGATTAATTCGAAATGCATAGTATTTTTGTTTTGCACGTGCTAACTGCCAATTAACTGAAAGATTAGCTGCAAAATGAGGTTAGGTTTAGAATAAGCTTTTTACCCTCATTGGATGTTAGGTTTGAGGATATATAAAATTTGAGGCTAAAGCACCCATGAACACCCCTATTCCAGTCTTCTTTCTAAGGGTCCCAGTATCTTACTTTATGCATATTCTGCTGGTCGCTGGATCATAATTTGCTGATGATCTATAGTAGTTTTATTGTTTATAAAGGCAAAAGATGATTTACGAAACATTTCTCGTACTGTTTTATAAACTTTAGGAATCATCTTTCTCTCGCAAGCTGTATCCTAGGCATGATGCTATCAGGAAGGGCACTACTTTCTTATGTTCCTGCTTAATGCTTATGTATGTTTTATTTGTTCATTAGTTCATCCCTTTCTTATTCTAAGCAGCATGATGTTATCAACATGTGTATAATTTTCTCATGTTATTGCTTATCCCTGTATGAGTTGTTTATTGGTTTATTTCATATTTTCAGTGGCCCAACTAACAACGAAGATCAAGCACCTTGCCACAGTCTTACATAAAAAGGTTAGCGGCTAGTCTACTTGTTTAGTAAATCAGCCTAACAGTCAACTGCTTAGTTGCATCATCTTACTTTTCAAGAAGTTGCTCCACTTCACAATTATGAGTTTCTCTAATGATAAAAACTTGAAGAAGTTGTTCTTTGAGACAAGTATGCTTACTACCATTAGCAACACACTCCTTCTCTGGAAGTTAATTGTTTGTTACACACTGTGCAACTCCATTCTTGTGTAATCGCCTATACTTAGTTTACAGGGTTACACTCTTCAGATACTATTATTCTGCTTAACTAAAATTCATGGATGTTGATGAAAATGGTGCAGGATAAACACTCTCGAAAAGGTCTTCAAGCAATGGTACAGAAAAGGAAGAAATTATTGAAGTACCTTAGAAGAACCGACTGGGATTCATATTGCTTTTGTCTCTCAGAACTCGGTCTCCGTGACAGTGCAGATTACAAGCTTTGAATGTGCAGCAGCATGTTCAATAGTGTTCCATTTATGAGGTTGAGACATGAGTACGAGAAAATGTCCTCCCCAATCAAAGCCAGTGGAGGGTTTTTATATTTTGAAGTCTGATATTTTCCCAACCGACGCCTGACAAATATCTCTGATCTTGGAGACTCTTCCTAGGAGCCTTTGTGTCGGGTTTTATTAATCTACCCATTGCGTTCCAGTTAGGATTTTGTTTTAATTATAAATTTGCTGAATTTGCATTCAAATATAACTAATCTCTATTATGAACTCGCTAATAAAGTTTCTTGACTTCGTCTCTGGTGACGATGAAAGATGAATCTTTCGAAGAGAAACAAGTGTGCATTGAGCGTGAGTGTTTTATGTCCGTACGTAAGTTTCAAACCATGATAAATGGAAAAAACCCAAGAGGAAAAGGAGGTTTGAGATAGTTTTCATTGCTGTACAATACATACAATGAAAGAAAAAGCAACTATATAAGTTGACGTGATGAATTGATTAATGGGGTGACTCATTCTCCATATTACTCTTAAAAAGCAATTTGAACCATTCTCATCTGTACGCTTGAAAGAAAATACCAAATATGTTAATTGCCTATCAGCGTATTTATACCGACCTGTTCTACAGGTTTGAACCACTTTGGATGTGTTAGCTATTTTTATTATGTTTGTACTTTAATGTATTTTGTTTTATGAGACTTTCTTGCATCTACAGTTTACATATATAATGGCGTTAATGCCTTAGAAGTATTCTCGGCTAGGGTAACCTTGGTGTTGATTTTGTTTTCCGGTGCATTAATTGAGATAAGATGAATCATCATTGAGTAGTATCTTGATGGGTTGTTCTATGTTGCATGATGGAATTTTAGTGGAGATCAAGGATGTGGTTTATGAGTACATGCCACTGGGCATTCTTGATAATCAGTTATTTGGTAACCCTGAGGTTTATAATAAGAATTTTGTATCCTACGTATTATTTACAGATTAAAGGGTTATAAAGAGCCACTGGATTCAATCCTCAAATATATCTTATGCTGTAATTTATATTCCAGGCCTTTGTCATAAGCAAAAACTTGGCATTTGCAGCCCTTTTCTTTCACATTGTTTGCAGGGGAGGTGGAAGGGGTGTCCAAATTCTTCAGACACGTCCTCAAAAATTTCACTTAAAAGAATGTGGTAGTTGTTGTTCGTACATACGACCAATTTTACGAACTAGATGATGATATGTAAAAGGAGTGTACACCACTTATTTGAATTCAGTCCTCAAATATATCTTATGTTGTAATTTTCGGGAGCATCCGAGACCATTTAAGAAAGACTAAATAATATACCAGCTTTTTGTGTAATCACTTACAAGAGGCACATACATCAAGGATCCCGTGTCTTGACTCTTTCATATAAGCCTCTTCATATATGACGATAACCATTTTCCCCCTGCAACTTTATTTTTAATTATTGTACTCTCGTCACAAGTATAATAACTAGTTTTAACTAAAGGCTTACCATAGTACACTAAGCTGGCAACAACAAAAGATTACTGTTTAACATCACATGTACACACCGTAAACATACAAACATAACAAAAGTAACAGTTGCACCGTTTTGTCTTAATTCACTTACAAACAAACCAAAATAGCTTAAACTCAACTTAATGATGTCTTACAAAAATTGTTCAGCACACATAGCTTAAACTTAACTTAATGATGTATACCAATTTTGTTCACTACATACGTCTTCTGTTTTTCTTCAAACCGATTTTGCCGATTTTGTTTCTTTTCTAGTTTTCTTTTTCGTGCACCTTCCCTTTCTTCATTTTTCTCCTCCTTTTTCATTCGTCGGTGTTTGTTGCATTCCTGATTCATCAAATGCATCACCTTCTCCAAGTTGTGCCTTTTGCTCTCCTTTCCCTTTTTGTTCAATTAACAACAAAAACCATAGTTTTCAAGTTCATTCAAACATTAACTAATTATTTGGCAAAAGTTGCAAAACTAAACATAAGAAGAACTATTACAGTTTATAAATTCGAAATAAACAAATTGAAACATAAACCGTTTTTTTTTTACTTGCCACAACCTTGTTTTCCACTTTCGACTCAAGAATTTGTTTTCGTTCTTGATTTTTCGGTTTTCCTGGCAGTCCTTTTTCAACCAAACCGTTCCTTGTTTCAATTTCTATTCATTGCTCTTTTGGTGCTTCCGGTTGAACTTCTGCAGCCTCCACCTACAAAATAACCACAAACACAAAATTTTCAATTTAAACAGAACATAAGAACTTACATTAGAAATTTCGAACTGCTGCTGCTGCATTATAATTGAAAAAACGAAATACCACCCATGGTTTCTGCAGCCTCCACCTACAAAATAACCACAAACACAAAATTTTCAATATAAACAAAACATAAGATATTACATTATAAATTTCAAACTGCTGCTGCTGCATTATAATTGAAAAAACGAAATAATAACCATGGTTTCCTCATCTTCTTTTTCCTTGTTTATTCCTTCATCCTTTTCAACCAATCGTCCATCTTTTTCTACTTCCTTTCCTTCATTTTTATTTCCATCTTGTTCGTTCAATTCATCGTCTGCTTCATCTTCTTTCTCTCCATCATTTCGTCGAAACATTCTGCAGTCTACCAATTATTTCTAATTCTTCTTCGTCCTCTCCATTTCTTTTCACTCCCATCTTCAACAACTCATCAAGTTCCCATCTCAGTCCAATAACCGTATTTAACTTTTAGTTCAATAACTTTTTTATGCTCTGTATAACATTTTTCTTATCATAAGGTCATTATTATTATATAAAAGTTATTAATTCATTATATGTGTTATCCTTACCGCAAAATTTCCAACCTTCCTTGTTGCAACAATAAACTCATTTCCCATGCTTTCACCTCCAACTGCTGACATCTCTTCATTGTATTTCTCCGAATCTGCTTTTTTAATTATTTTTTTGAGTGTACTTAAGATTCATTATTGAATACTTTTTTCCTACAATGGTGCATGCACTTTTTAACTAAATTAACTGTCTCTTCATTGATGTTTTTGATCATCTTTATCTCTGACTTTGTCATTCTCTTCATTGTTCCTTCAGTCTGCATTCCTCCAACACTTGACACTTGTTTCAGTTTTGGTGGTGTTTCAGAAGTTGCTCTCTCCTCATTATCATCCAACAGACCTGGGTGTTATTTTTCATTTTTAAAGAGTTTTAATGTATTCGGGAATGGGAATTACAGTTTAGTAAATTCCCTGTCTTATTCGTTGCTTGTTTTCTTGGATGGATGCTTGATTTTTTGAGACTGTGTGATGTTCCCGCGTGGTCCGCTCCCTCGATAATTGACACCATCCCGAATCCTCCATTTAAAAGCTCTTCATTTTCTCTCTTCTAATTTGTCAGTATCCCACCGAGATATTGCTGGAATGTTTCTTTCAGGTTCCTTTACATATGTGGAATTTACACATGTAAGCTACAAAAACATAACAAATATTATAAGTATAATCTAGTATAAAGAATAAAAAATTTGTAACGTAAGTTATGCAAATTTTTACCATCACGAGTGTTGTGGGTCAGTTGAATGTTTTTCCATTCCATTATATTTTTTGTTTCTTTCATGCAATCTAATTCACGTATCTTCTTTTCATCATTCACGCTCGGTATAAATCTCTGATTCACCGTACCATTCTTCATACACTTCCCAATTATAGACACAAACAACACCAAAAACTTCATCTTAAAGTCCCATCCAGCGTCAACTTCGTTTGGCAGCCGATCACGGATTTCCTTTTTGAGAATTCTAGGCATTTTTCCCATGGTTTCTGTCCATTTTGCAGTATATTCCTCAGTACCTTGGGTTCTTGGGAGTTGCCTTATTCGAATCTTTCCCATTGGTACACCCAACGCATCATGGATTGTTTGTGCAGTTATTTTTCGCTTCCGTTCATCATGTATATTGATTGTTGATGTTTCTTTTATGTTCACCTCCTCCTTTTTCATTCGTTGGTGTTTGTTGCATTCCTGAACCATCAAATGCATCACCTTCTACAGGTTGTTCCTTTTGCTCTCCTTTTCCGTTTTGTTCAACTTTTGCACTTACCACCTACTAATAAACAACAAAAACCCAGTATCTGATGATTGTGTATGAAAACTGATTGTATGACTAATAAAGGATTATGTATCTGAAACCTGTTGTGATGGTATGATCTCTGAGCTAAGAAGCTTCTCCACCTCATCATTCGCCTCCGCTTGTATTCTCCATCTCTGTATAAACAAACAGCAGTTTCTGTCAGGATTAAAATCAAGCAATAAATAAATAATAACGCAAACTGAAAAAAATAACATTTATGTTTGGTTCAACAATTTGCCTACATTTGAATTTACATTACATCGAATACCAAAAGTAAACTTCATCGGCTTTCTCTAACAATTGAGTGTGTAGTCAAACACGTGGGTGGTGTGTTATGATATGTGGGAAGATGAAGTTATAACCTAAAATAAACTTCAAGAGGCCATATGCCTCTCATTTCAAATGAATTTGAGTAGCAGATGATATGATTTTGATACCCAAGTTATATTTGCTATCCAGGCCAAAGATCTAGACCTAGAAGGAGAAAGAAGAATTTAGAGCGAAACAGAACGAGAAAGGCAAAATTCTGAAGCTGCTTGCACCACGGTATCTCCCTTGCTGCAGTCTGCAACAATGTTGACACCCGTGAAGCCCCTGTGATGAATTCTGAAGAATTGGGAGAAAGTTTTTTGTTTTCATCCTACGACAATTTCTCACCTGTGAAGCCCCTGTGACGAAGTCTCAAAAAGTGGGAGAAAGTTTTATTCTTGCCAGTTTCTTGTGTTAGCTAGTAAATGGGTTAACCCAAAACTCTTTTGAACCTAGCATGTAAGTTACGTGCACATCATAAAGTAACAACATATTCAATTACAACGTGACACAAGAAATACGCTTCCAATTAAGGAGAGCTTACCTCTTCAAGATTCTCAAGCTCCATTATCTGTTCTATCTGTTCAGCAACAGTCTCCTGCACAAGAAAGATAAAAAAACATAGCAATGAGGCAGGGAACTGACACCTAAATGGCTAAATCACCGTCCACTTTTACAGTCAGTACGTGTAATATGGTTTATTGTAGTAATCAACTTTTCCGCAACAACCAATAAAGGTATTGCAGATGTTTAAAAATTAATTCAATGGAGCTTAAAAGGTCACGATGTCTGACTTTTTATTTTATTTTATTTTATTTTACTTTATTATGGAGAAACTGTGACTTTTGTAATAGGAACCAAATTAAGGTAGGAGAATAATTGTTAGCGCACCACGCTGTTGGCTGCTTCAGCAGCAAGAACATCCGAGTCCATTTCCACTTCGATTTCAATCATTGAAGATATCTGTAAAGAAGAAGCGTTGGTAAGCATAAAGTCATTAACTAGCATCACGATGCTTTATTAGCTAGATAAAGATATGATTTTCACTGAAGTTATGTGATGCAGAAGACATACTCTTGCATAGCTTTCAATCAGTTCAATTCGTGAATTCAGTGAACTTTCCAATCCTTCACGCAACCTTTTGACTTTATTTCTCCGTGCACTTCAAGAAAAAAATATGAAAAGTTCATAAAATGTTTTTACTTTTTATTATTATTATCTGAGGAAACCAAGATATTACACTGCAAAGCAGCCAAGAAGGAAAGTAAAGGAAATTGTTTAAGAAGATCACTGATAAGTAGGCTCTCCAACAGCAACAATTTTGTTCTCCAGCTGGCACATACAAGCCAACATCCATACCTAATATAGTAGGAAAACAAGATACTTGTTATATGCTGGTCGATGTGGTAAACATGGTAAAAATTATATGCACTTATAATCTTAAAAAGGTATCCACCAATGTCATCACTTCAAAGTTCAAACTAGAGAACCTCTAAGAATATACCTCATTTTGAGCAGCTTCTTTCAAATCCTTAATGCGAGATTGAAGTGTGTCATACTGAGCCAGTAGTTGCTGCCTTATGGCAACTGTTTCTACAAGCCTTTGAGGAAGCTGGTGAAAAAAGAAAAGCATTTGATAAACTTATAAGCAAGGGTAAATAATGGTTTAATCACCAAACTTTCAACTTTTTTTCGTTTTAACCCTTCAACTTTTTTTTTAACGTTTTAAGCCTTCAACTTACGGGTTGACCAATTTTTAATCCCTTCACTTTAATTGACCGTACGAAACAACCATTTGTATGACTTGTAACCTGCGACGTGGCAACTGGACAAAAACCCAAAGATTTAGCGACGACATGTCGTCGCTAAATGTCGTCGCTAAAACCCTACAGTGACGACATGTCGTCGCTAAGAACCTACAGCGACGACATGTAGATGCCACGTAGATGCCAACTGTACCTAAACCGGCTGCATTAGGTCACAGTCAAGGTGAATGGCGAAATTAACCGGTCAATCGTAAGTTAAAGGCTTAAAACGTTAAAAAAAAAATTGAAGGGTTAAAACGAAAAAAAGTTGAAAGTTTGGTGATTAAACCATTATTTACCCTATAAGCAACAACGCTAAATGGATCTAAATTCACTTAGTGGAGTAAAATTCCTTTTTATTGCAAACCAAGAATCTGATTGATCGAATATATAAAATCAACAGTAACCTGAGACTTGAGTACTAGATTATGTGAGATAACCAGTTAGCTCTTAAGTAAAATCATATTTAAACGGAACATATCTTTTGTACCAGAAGCACATGGTCGAAATTTGTTAGTTTAATGTGAATCCTTAATTGTTTTTCTAATCTATGAACATGATGGAGTTGGTCAATGTAAAGTTAACAAAACTTCAGTAAAGGTGGCAAAGGGAGGTTCTATAATGGGTCAAAACAAGTCGCACCAACCCACAAATGCTTGTTATGTCCGTTTTTCTGAGTTTTATAAATAAGGGGTTAAATAAGTAGAAATAATGCATTTGTTTCTTGGAGCAGCATATTTTTTCAAATAAAACGATTCGGGAGGTTTTATGCATTTGTATACAATCTTTGGACCCATTTGATCTGTTTCCTTATTAGTAAATCTTCAGCTATACCAGTTTGAGATAAAACATAACCCAGATCGGCCCGTTTTTAGGTAAATGGGTTGAAATTGCGACCTCAAAATTTAGTAGCATTAAAAACCCAACTTACTCGATTGAACTGTGGAAACACCAGACCGTTTAAAGTGGCGCCAACAGCTATAGACGAAACAGCAGCAACTGAAATAAATTGAGGCAAGTTGGGGTCTATCATTCCGGAGGCCACATCTCCTGTGCCTAAGACAGCGAGGAGTGGAAAGAAGACAGTAGGGCTAAATAGGGATAGTCCTCCATTTTTAGTAGGGGCTCTCAGTAATGGTGATTCTTTACCATTTTGATGGTTTGTTAGGCACATGGGTTCACCAGGGTAGTAGTTGGGAGTTTTGGGACTAAATTTTAAGGGACCTACTTCCCGATAGACACTTGATGGAGCTGCCACAGCAATTGTTACACGTTCCCCTTCTTGTGCAGGGAGATCAACTGTTTTAGTTGCAAATCTGTGTGTACGAGCCATACCAGACGGTGTCTGGACCTGAGGGATAATGCACGACCGATTAATGATAAATTATACATAATTCACACATCACACAAAAGTAAGTTGCCAAAAGCCACATAAAATAAATCAAAGGATGTAACCGATTACACTAGTAGACTGTTACATCTAACGAGAAACATAAACTCTTGTGATTTGTACGGAATGACAGGTACCAAACCGAATGTTGATGTGAGAGAAAACACAGGGAAGAACTTACCACAATGGAGTGAACTGCAGCCGGAGTACTTTCTTTCACTAGCTGCAAGAACTGTAGGCCCCTTTTCCATGCAGGCACATCCATGCTGCGTTCGGCAGGAGGACATCCTTAGAAAAAGTGAATATCAAATGATCAACATCCACACACTATGATACTCTTCACTGAAAGCACACTGAGTAGAAGTGGCACTATATATCAAAGACTACCATTTTCAATACATACAAGCATGTCAAGAACTGACACACATGGAATCCGATATGAAAAAAATACGAATTTTTTGGTGAAAATATAAAATAGGGAAGGAGGGTTAACATCCTTAAACAACAGCGACATAATTGTAGAGATGATCAAGTATTAAAACTAATATATGGATTAGAGAAGTTCATTCCTACTAATAGGAAACAACTGAAAGGACTATGCAATCAATATGCACATACATATGTCAATCGTATGCATTCCATGGAGACGATTCAGACTACAGAGGACAAAAAGGAATGCAAACAACCAACCTGATTTCTTCTAACTTGATGCTTATTATGCTCCTGGAAACAAGCTCGTATTGGTAACGACATTTGGAGCAGGAAACAATCTGCAGAAGGAAAGTTTCAATCTGATAAGGCGGCATAAAACATGATGAACCGTAGGGAAAAGGAAATTAATATATAATAAGCTTTCGCATCCCAAAATGTTAGTTTTATATGGCGGTATTGAAAATAAGCCAAATTAACATGTGCTCATTGACTAGCTAGAAACTCATGTTTTACCAATCAAGCTAAGTAGACACTTAAATAATTAATGATTATACATAAACAAAACATGCAACATTCAAATAAGTTTCTCTCCCAGCAAATAAGACACACAAAACAAAGAGGTAATATGTCCATAAAGTGAGTACTAATTTTTACTTTCGGAATGTATAATGAATTGCAGTTGCGTCTAAATTCGTTACTAAACGTTCAAAGTGGAAAAGTAAATAAATCTCTAAGGGTTTTTTGTTCATGCCTGAATACCAATTTGTGGTTGTGCAACAGCCACAGCTATCATGCAGCTAGGACATCTTACAATCTTACCAAACGGGACCTGCATTAACAGAAACAAACACCAGATAAACATAACAATTTTATACAACAAGAACTTGATTACACAGTAACTACAGTTATATACCTCTTCGCCAGGAGATACACCCACTCGACAGACATTATCAATGATCCTAAGTGCATCTGAAACCCTTAACGATGCTGCGAGACCACGAACCAACAATGTGTATGTATTTACATCAGGTCTGGACCACCTTAATCTATCACCAACATCACCTACACAGTATGAATAAAAACATTAGTGCTTTGTGACTGGTCACTATTCTATGAATCGAAAGAATGTAGGTAACACAGAGGAATTAAGTATCTTTGAAAATATCTAACTTTAGAGGTATATCCGTAGAGTGTAACATATTTTAAAATTGCAAATGTATTTATGTATAACTTCAATTAGTGTTATAATTGCTCATGTAACCGGTATCTTCACGGATGTGACCGCCATATACTGTTGCAAGTCATAAAAGGTCATATACAAACTTTAGTAATAATCAAAAACTAGATACATAGGATATCACATTTGAAAATATGATACATACGTCAGTTTTAGTGTAAAGTTAGACACTATCAAAAAAATTACTTTAACAGAATAATACAATATATATATCACCTGAACTGAAACTGGACCGCATGGCTTTAAAAATAGACAATGCCAGATCAGCATTATTCCGATCAATCGATGCTGAAATAATCGAACAGCAATCGGAAGTGCTGACGACACCACTGTTTCTCTTAGTCATTTCACCGAACACTTGGAGTGCTTCATTTGCATCTTTTGCAGCAGAGGTTTTACTAATAATTAACTCATAATCATCATTATTATTACTAGCATCACTAACATCATCATCATTATTATCATTAACTGCAGCATTTGCATGATAGCTTTCACTTAAAGAGGCCTTGATGCTGTTATGATTAGGATAACGGAAAGTGTAAAAAACATAAGGTTTTGAAGTGGTTTGGTGATGGTGAGTGGAGTGAAGATAGAGACGATTTGGCCATGGAGAAGTTAAGTTGAGCGTCATGTGAATTGTGTGTGTGAAAATGGAGGTGAGATAAGTGTGTGTATTGTTTGTTGATTTTGGTTGGAGAAGATGACGATGAAGAATGAGAGAGGTTGGAATTGGAGGGAAGGGGTTGGAATCTAGTGTGGTTGGGTGCATGGTGGATATTAACGCTAATGGAATAATCGCCGTTTATTTATCAGTTTATTATTATTGTGAGATTTTTAAAAAATGATATTGATAATCTGGATTCTGGAAAATAAAGATGGAGGTGCGGGGAATCGAACCCCGTGCCTCTCGCATGCGAAGCGAGCGCTCTACCATATGAGCTACACCCCCAAACTTTGAGATTCATGAAGCTTATAACTCTTTTATAGCATGTAGGATTTTTCGTTGGTTGTCATTTTCAAACAAAATATCATATTTAAGAGAAAATATGGTCCATATTTCAAATGAACTTTTGCTCCTCTTACAGAACATATACGATGAAGATTCTTATGGTAACATCGCGTTTGGTTTGCGAAATATTTTTGATGGAATTAAAATTTCAAGAATGTGAATTCCTTAAAGTGAAGAAAATTTGTGATTTCCAGTTTAATTCATATTTTAAACAAACAACTATATCGAATGAAATTGTGATTTCAGTTCCATCGAATTTCATAGAACCAAATGGAGCCTAAGTAATTGTGTGTTCGTCACTTTAGTTCTTTGGTGAATAACAAATGGAGCCTAAGTAATTGTGTGTTGGGACAAAATCAATATCGAAAGTGAGGATACACCTAAAAGGCTAAAAATTCTACTTTTGTACCAATTGCTAAAACAATTAGAGCATAAGGTGAACTGACATTGTTTTTATTTGCGTCCTTACGGAAATGTTATTGAAAACGTGAGTTGTGGAGGATATTGAGTTTACAGTATTCTGAGAATTATTTTTTTATTTGTTAAATGATTGTGTGTGGGGAAAAAGAAAAGAAAAAAAACAACAAAAGCAACGTTTTCTGCCGGACGGCATCCGAAAATGTCGTCCGAAACGTCGTTCTTGTGTGACGGAACGCCGTCCGACAGCATTCTCGACTCCAAATTTTGTTGAGAACGGCTCCATACCGTATGCTATTAGAAATTTGCAATAATGATTCTTTTCTGCTACTTACTTCTCTAGTTATTTCTATTTATATTTATATACTCCATAATGGAATCAAACATATGAATAACAATGATCATAGATAAATTATCATGCAATAAAGTACATTCCAACAGTGGCGGACGCACATTGAGGGGTGGGTATGCACTTGCATACCCTAAGCAAAGATGTTGTAGTGTTAAAAAAATTATTTTATCTTACTATAATAGCTAAAGTAGTGTAATTGCACACCCTAAGAAAAATGTTTGCATACCCACTTAACTAAACCCAACTTATAAAAGGCAACATTATTAAGGTGAGTCCCTACCATGATAAGAAACACACAATTGGACCGTCAAATACCAATATAAGGTAGGATTAAGTGCTTTTAATGTATACAACTATGCGTTGACCTTCATTGTGTGTATATAACAAAATTGACCGTCATTATATGAAACTATTTATTTTTGTATATTGTGTGTATTTGGGTGATGTGTTATCAGTTATAAGGTGATACATAGCATCTTTACAAGTTGACAAGTCACCAAAATACACACAATATACAAAAATAAATAGTTTCGTACATACAATGTCGGTTTTGTTATATACACACAATGAAGGTCAACATATAGTTATGTACATTTAAAAGCACTTAACCCTATAAAGTAATAAGGATGGTTCTAAATTCTGATTGCATGTTAGACATACAGCATAACTAATAACCAAATTTACTGAGATTTAATCTTCAAATTGACAAATAAGTTCTATTTTCATTTCCCTGTCTTTGACTATTGATTTCCATTTAAAGTATTATTAATATTAATGTCATAAGTTTATTGACTAATCAAGTGTATCGATAAATATATATAAAAAGAAAAAACAATGGTTTTTGTATTAAATTGTTGAGGTTTAGATACCAGTTTTATAGATTAAATCATGTAATATTAATTTAACATTTCATTTGGATAAAATTAAGTTTTCTTTTAATTAAGTTTGAAACACATTTTTTACTTTTATCTGGAAAAATTTGCCTAATTTTTTAATTTTATTTGTAATATTATATACGTAACAACACGAGGTTTCAATACTTGATTTATTCTGCACCTTTTTACGTGTCAAATTCGATGTGTATATAGCTAACTACTATTGGAAAATAACCGAATTCGAATAACTTAAGTTCGAAAATTTATGAGAAATATACATTCTTAAATACATGAACCTTGAAAAACTATACAAACTCAAATTTTTTGAACCCGAAAAAGCGAATATAACCGAAAACGTTTTACATGAACTAGGATAACTTACACTATTATTTTGGACTTTTTAGATTGTGCACACCCAATTCTAAAAGTCTAGATCCGCCACTGCATTCCAAGGTTAGAAGGATATATAATAGATTCCAGCGAAGCTTCACCCATATATTTCTGTCTCAACAACTAACAAATGGTTTATAAGAATCTTTTTAAGTTTACAAAACTGATACTGCCTTGCTCATTAAATAGGAGAAAATAACCTCCTTTTTATTCTTTGGTTTTATTCTTGTAACCAAGAAACTAATTTGCCTAAACAGGAACCGAGGAAGCGAAATTGCGCCATTAGTTGTCTCCATAGACCCACTTTTCTTGGTTGCTTGTGTAAGTTGTTACCTCCTCTGGTTTGAACCACAGGTTGATTTCATCCTTGGCAGTTTCTGGACCATCACTTCCATGGATGATGTTCCTACAAACCACAAACCAATGGTGATCAATATATTCCTATGCTAAATGTCTCAAAAAGTACGATATTATTACAAGGCATGACTTTTTAGAACGTCATGTGCAGATAAGTATTGCGATATTCCTGCAATGGCGATTTAAGATTTCACCATTTTCTGAATAATATGAAAACAAAATTCGTTCTTAAGAATGCTACCTTCCAACAACAACAGCCAAATCACCCCTGATGGTTCCCGGCTCGGATTTTTGTGGGTCTGTGGCTCCAATAAGTTTACGGCCGTATTTAATCACACCTTCTCCTTCCCAAACCTGCATTTGTAAGTAAAAATGTATTGGTTCACTGGCTTGACTGTATAGAATTAAGGGGATTAATTTGGATTCTTCTTACCATGGCTAGAACGGGGCCAGAGCTAAGGAAGTCGCACAAACCATTAAAAAATGGTCTTTCCTTGAGATCATGGTAATGCTGCTGGGCGAATGACTTTGTCGGGGTCACAAGTTTTATAGCAACAAGCTTGAAACCTTTACGTTCAAAGCGAGCTATAATCTCTGAGATCTGGAAAATGGTTTATTTGATAAGAAACGGGGCATCAAGAAATAAAAGGTTATCCGAAATATATAAAAAGATGGTTGTTTGGTTATAATACCAGTCCTCTTTGCACACCATCTGGTTTGATAGCAATGAAAGTGCGCTCGTTCTGCACAGACAAGAGAAAGGATCAATTGGGCTTTACGAATAAACTAACAGAAAATGGTAAAAAAAGATCTTATGCTATTAGTTGGAAAAACAAAGACTAATTGTAATACCTGAGCTGCATGTGCCTCTTGGTCCTGAAGCATGTAAGCTATCAAGAAAAACCAAAACAATTTATCATTTAGATCCAAAAAGCTTGTAGACATGTTCTCCATGTAGTTTTAATAGTTTAGAGGGTGAGGAAATTATTTTTTATTAAAAAGGACACCTGCAGCAGGAAGCGCAAATGCTCCAGCAATCCATGAGCCGGAGGTGTTTCCAGAATGATCACGCCCAAAAGAAAATAGAGCCGGAAGCACTCCTTTGGCTGAAACGACAGTAGCCGCTGCAATGGATCGTCCCTCTACAAATGAACAAAAAAAATTAAGTAAGTTGTCATGCTCACAGCTCATGGAAACTCAAGTTATGACATGTGCAGATCTCTGTAACATACAAGCAACTGTGCCATACGGCATACATAGTAGTTACACGATTTAAAGAGTTGCAGATATTATGAAGTGTTGGAGTAACTACAGAGTTGAATTTCAACTACCAAAAGAGATCTGATTCAAAGATTGTATAACGAACAATAGTTATAAGTTCTCGTATTCATAATGTACTTTACCTCTTGTCTACTAAAATCATATTTAATATTTATATCTACAATAGGTAATTTATCTAAAAGTAATGTACTTTACCTTTACTCCTTCAGCATACTAAAAACAAAAATCCACAGCAGCAATCAAGTTTATTTGAACAAATACACATATAGAAAATTATACCAACTGATTCAATTATATCACTGAAAAATAAAAATAGCTTATTAGATATCAATAATGATACTCATAATTTAATCAATAATTAAATTAAATAAATTCGAGCTCTGTTCTTAATCAATCAATAGTTAATCTAATGCATACTATTAAAATCAACGCCAACTCTCATCAATCAGTGACGAAATTTTCAATTTAAACTTTAAAAATTACTGCACAACATCACAATCAATCTAATATTAATCAGATCACTACAAATACAATTTCTGATAATATGATAAAAAGTAAAAAAAAAAAAAAATGTTGGAAATTATACCGGAGAAATGACGTGGCTTCTGCTTAGAAATGAAAGACCTAGCGGCTCGAGAAGCAGATCTGAAGATTTGTGAACTCATTGTTCTTCTTCTTTGATTGATTGATTAATTAATTAATTAAATTAAAAATTAATTAATCAGAAATTGGTATAAACGAAGAAAAAATATCTTGGTTTCTATGAGAGTGAGAATAGGTAGCAGTTTGCAGAGAGAGTGTGTGTTTTGATTGTGATTGGATATTTGAGGTTCCCAATTACAAACCAAGAGAGAATAATAGTAGTGAACCCTAAGGTTTGTATGAATGAGCAAACTAGTCCTTTGGGTTTTGAATCACCAAAGCTTTTTGACGTTTGATTGAAAGTGGGGCGTGGAGCAGTGTTTGAGGGTAATGTTCTTTTGTTTAACGTTAAAATAAATGCAAGAAACTGGAACTTAAATAGTAAGTACGAGCGTGGACGTGTATATGAGTGTATGTATGTAAATCTATATATTAAACTATTTATTTAGTATACTAGAACATGTACATTAAAAAGATATAAACTCTTACATGTTGTAATTTACCATATGGAAATGAAAATGGTCTCTCAAATGCATTTGATTTACATGAAAGTCTCAATGTAAGGGAGGTAATGTGTAACAAATATACGACATTCACATTATACATATATGCCGATAATGAATGAATCATTTTATCATTACCTGTCACATTGCAATTGTGGGTGAGGTAAAGAATTTAAAAAAGGGCATTAATATTAAAAATTATCCTCTTTTAAATATGATAATTTATTTATAACTCACATAGATACTCAACAAGAATATAATGATTATTACAAATATTTTTTTTTTAGTGGGATGAAGTATATATTAGTGTACAAAATGATGACTAGACACTCATTCGTCACAAAAGTGTTGTTTATCATTAGTTGTTTTGACATTCTTATAGATATCCACGAAAACCTAGTATAAATATAAAGTTGAAATGTCACAAGTTGATAAGAAAATAAGAAAGTAGAAAATTAAGGGTGCAAGAATTTAATTTGAACAATGAACATATAATGAAGGGCTTGTCTGTATATTGATGTGAAGTTGAGGGTTGATTTTAGAGTGATTCGAGTAAATCATTACGGCATCATATGCGCGTGTGATTTTGTCGAGTCAAATGCGAAACCCCTATAATCGAGTGCATAGCGCCGTCCATTTAAAAAGGAACCACGTGGCTCCAGATCTAAGGATTGCACTCATTTGTTGCGAATCACGTGGTGATTAGGTGAACTAATTAACTCCATTTTAAAGTAATTACATCCGTTTTTAATTTTGGATAGTGATGTGTACACTATCAAAAATTAGTTATACACTATATTTATGTATCAGCATGTTGTACTGTACAACAGTTTAAAGCATAATTGATGGTGTATAACTAATTACTAGTAGTGTACGAACCACTAACCATTTCTAATTGCAAAAATATGATTTGTAAACTTGTGATTGTGTAAACCTGCGATATGAACCATATTCAAGTTTATTTTGGTAGTCATGTTGAAGTATTTTTGACTCATACTTAGGATTCTAAATTGTATTTTCTCCGTCTCAATGAATTATTGGTAGTACTATTATTATTTGTTAGAAAAAATTATTTACTTGAAAATGAAAATTTTAAATAAATTTAGCTCATTACCCTTATTTATTACCCCCAATTTTTTTTTTTTATTCAAATTTGTTTTAAGTATTAGTAAAACTGATATTTATCAAAACAATCTTAAATTAAACCAAATTGTTGGACAATTAAAGTGAAAGGAATAAAATACTTTATAAAGAAAATAAATATAAAAATGTGTTAATAAAACTCACCATATTGTAATAAAACTAGAAGAAAGTCTGCAAGATGCGGCGAGAATGAATATACATTTTACGCTCATACAAAACTTAACTTTAGCCGTGAGCACATTTGTAAACATAGAATTCTAACATATTACCGGTGCTTGTAGCGGGATATTAATTCTAAACTTGGATAAAATCGAAATATATATTTTGTAATGTATTTTCTCTCATATATTAATGCTCTTTTATGTTTAAATAGATCATAAACCACTTGTATCAAATGTTCATCAATAATTGTGTATATTACTATCCTATAGAATTCAACAAGTAGTTTGTACTAAGAGCACAGGGAGCGCCCCTCGTTCTCTCGCCGTTCAAGCAACAAAAACGTCGACGGCCGACGTTCGGCACACCCCTTCGCTGTTCGCCGTCACCGTTCAAGCCCGGCGTCGGATCCATAACGTTGCTTCGTGCGACGTTTTTGTATTTTTATATAATTTTTTTTTGTTCGTTTGATTGCACAATTTACAGAGGCAAGTCATTTGTGGTTTTTGTTCTTTTGAAGAAGAAATACATAAGCAAAAGAAGAAGAAAATAGTGGGTGTGGTGCATGGGTGTGTGTCAGGCTTATATTACTTTTTTACTATTGTTTTAATTTAATTATATTATTGTTTATATTATATTATTTTTGTATGTTTTAATTTTTATTTTATTTTTTGGGTTAATGTATTTTAATTTATTTGTTTTGTTTTAATATATTTATTTGTATTTATTTAGTGTTATTTGTTTATATTTAATTTGTTTTTACAAAAAAAATTAATAAAATAATCACAAGAATACTGAACTGAACAATGAACTTCAAGATTAACCATTACCCTACTTTTCTGCTTCAGTGTTCAAGTTCAGTGTTCTCAAGAACACTGAACTGAACACTGAACCACCATCAAGCGCTCCCTGTGCTCTAATATACAAAAAGTTTCCCGAGACTTGTTTGGGTCTGCATCAAAAACATCACGGGGTGAAAACCAGTGGCGTGGCACCCGTTGATGGGGGTTTTTCTCATGTCTTGGTTTATCTGTAATCGGCATGAGTTTTTTCACCCATTTTGCAGTCTTAGCAGTTAAAGTTTCGGGAAGAATCTAGTTTGTGTAGCATGTTTGTAATTCTAGATTTTGTACTTTGGCCTCTAAAATCTTGCTAGTTGGTTATATTATTTTAGTTAATAAAATGTCTACCGTTAAAACAAAAAAAAACAAAAAGTTTAAAGATTTTAGTATTTGTGCATTATAATATAAGCATTTTTTTAGATAAATTCAAAATTAGGGCGTCCACAATAGTTTAAGTTTTTCAAAGTATTTTTTACGACATAATATCATATTACCAATTTTCTTTAAACATAAACCGATACACTCCAATGTAAAAACCCTTTATAAAGCTTTTTTTGGAGGAAGCCACACACACAAAAATTGAGGTTTTGATTCCAATGAGCTTGAGTTATTCAAAGAGTTGTTTTGCTAAAAAAAACCCAAAAAACCTTTTATTGGAGATGCTCTTAAAGTTTAAGCAAAAAATATTTATTTTTAGACATTCACCTGCAATAGACCATAATCAGTTATTTTGTTCAACGCAAGGAAAATTAATGTGAGAGTGGCAGATTTAAAGAGAATAAAATAAAAAATAATACCGGTTTGATAAAGAAAGTAAGTACTCTAACCTTGAATTTCATTTAATGCATGTTTCGTAAAAGGAAAGATGTCAATGTAACAATTGAATTACAACAACGTTTTATAGCATCTACCAAACCATATAATAGCAGATTAATAAGCCAGCAACCTATCTATGAATATATATTTTCTCTGTAGATAATAAAATAATCAAATAATTTGCTAACTTTATATGTCAAATTCACAATTTCCCTACTTCAACGATATTTTTGGGAAGAAGAAGTTGATAAAATTCATTAGAAATTCCAAATTATGAAACCAAATATGACAGTACTTCATCTAATGTTAAAATGGATGATGTACACTGTTCTGAATAAAATCATACATCATGGTATTTTACAAATACTTACAGACGATAAAGAATATACAATCCAAACCACATGAGTATTATTCTACCTAACCAATTGAACAAAACGTGCCTAAAGCCCTAAATCAAATAACATTTAGCACAAGATCTCTCATTTACCAAAAAAATAATAATAATAAAATAAGCATATGCTGATACAAGCAGGCCTGTGCCTCATACAAGATAGCTAAATATACAAGAAAAAATAAACAAGTGATCCAACTATGCACACTAACTTAAAGCGTAAGATTATTAATTGGTAAATAGGCTTCCTAATCCACCATGAATGTGACAACTCATATTAACACTCTAATTATATCAGCTAACCCGACATATTATATTACATCCAGCATACCAATTATGTGTCATTTTTCTGGTTAATGACTGCAAGTGCTTGAACGCGAGTCCAATTTGCATTTGTCTTGTAACGCTACCAGCCAAGTATCCACCTAACAAACAAAGAAATGAAG
The DNA here is from genome assembly GCA_949592205.1 of Helichrysum umbraculigerum. Lineage (NCBI taxonomy): Eukaryota > Viridiplantae > Streptophyta > Magnoliopsida > Asterales > Asteraceae > Helichrysum > Helichrysum umbraculigerum. The sequence continues at coordinate 12,004,218 of CATIUR010000004.1, read as the reverse complement.
ATGTGATTTTAGGTCTTATTTGAATAATACAAGTAATGACACGCTGTCACACTGAATTTAATATTAGCTACTTATCCATATAACCTATAAATGATGTACTCTGTAAGTCCGTATAATATAACCCAAATTGGTTCACAGGTAATTGGGTCGAAATTGCTAACTCTAATTTCCAAGTAAGGATGGTACCTGGATTTTAGAAGTACATGAACACTCATATCTCAATCCGTAGCGAGTTAATATATAGAAATAGTGTAGAGTTTCCCCGTCTTCTTTAGTAACACGCGGCATAGGCCCTACTTCAACAACATCAGATAACAGAGTGGAGTCCTGAGGGCTTAAATCTGCAAACAATTGTAGGCTGATCAACATAACAAACTATCATAAGGCTAATAGTAATTACAAACAAGCTAAGCACCTATATATAAACACAATAATATTTGAACAGCAAATCTTTCCATATGAGACCTGAATGATCTACTCTTAGGATGTAAGTTGGCTCATGAGGAAGTTGCACACGTCATATAATATCAAAAAGTTTATCTATATGTTCTGTATCATAATGTAAGAACTTGTAACACAAGCAGAGAAAATGGAAGGAATTATATGTATTACCTGTGGACATAAAATATAAGAAGATACATGGTCCATGGAGAACGACAAAACGTGGAAGCCAGTCATCCACGTCCGTGTCATCAAGAGGAAGAGGTTCCCCAGGTAATGCTGCCCATCTCTAAGAAGTGGCATTTCAGGAAATAGTCCATAATTAGCCGAATGCAAACAGTGACTCCATATCAGAGAAAGTGAAGAAGAGTATAGAATAGTACTGTTCGCATGTGTAAGTAGCCTGATAGATGGCAAGTACGCAGAACCTCATCAATATGTTCCAACCTGCAAGTAACGGACTACTTTAGGCTTTGAGCATAGAAGGTTGGTACAGACATTAGAGGTTGAAAGATGGGGGTGCAGTAACGGGTTGAAATGGGTCAGTTTTAAGTACTAATACTCTGGTAGGGTTGGGTTGGGTTGACCCGCTAACACTTTTTGTCCATTTCCTTTAATTTCTGATAAATAATAATACGTCAACTGTGGTTACAAACCAGATTAAAAAAAAATGATCAGAAATTCTGCATCTATAAATAAAACGATTCAGGAAGCTGTACGCATTAAATTAATAGATTTTGGGCGACTTACAACCCATTTGACCCATTGCCCTTTTAGCCAACCCTTTAGAATTGACCTGTTTGAGATCTAATACTACCCAAATCCACCCATGTTAAGTTATTTGGTCAAAATTGTCGGCTCTTTTAGGCATATAAGGGCAATGAAAAAGCCGACCACCCATCAATTACCCTCCACAGAACATTACTAACACTGGAATTCCATTGATCATAAGTTTAAATCAGGATGAGGTGAAGAGTATACTCGTACAATAAAATATAAATAGCTATTTTAAACAATGTAAGTATCAGTTCTCCTTACTGAGCTCTCAAATGAGATTCTCTTTCCTCTAAATCAGCAAGTTCAGATTGAAGGGATTCTACTTCCGTAGAAGATAACACTACCTACTCAATGCAATAAGAATGATCATCAGATGATACGAATATGATATATCAAATGGAGGTTGAAGGATGATTACCTTTTCTTCCCCAATTGGGTCATTTCCCCAAGATAGCCTACGTGGACTGAGAAAGTTCAACATGGATGCAGCACTTTTTAATCTTCTTCTAGCCCACAAACGGCTGCTGGAACTATGCTAATGCAGATCAATGAGCTTATATGAAATCATTTCATACCCATTACTATCATATAAGAGAAATATGATCAAAGTAGTTAGTTTACATATGTGCCATGAATAGTACCTCTAATTCATTTTTGGTATGTGAAATTGAATAAGTTCTTGTTTGAGGTGTCTCCACACTAGAAGTTGAAGCCTTGAAATGATCCGGAAATATTTCAATTCCTCTAGGACCTTCGTCGCCCATGGCTTGACTCCAATTACGTAAACTAAGGTCTGAAGAAGATGAGTTTCAATAAGTTTAGTATCATTCACAAGTTGGAAACTCCAAAAATCATCATGCAAATATTTACAAATAAGTAACCAGATATAAAAAAAAAAAAAAAAAAGAGAAAAAGTTAATAAAAACAAGGGACAATTGTTTCATCTTGTAGTGGTTTCGACTCCACCTTTGGTGGCCCCATGAACCTCCGTGACTAAGCCCGCCACCACACAGACTTTGACTACGTAAAGCTTAGGCTTACGTGATAAACGGATAATGTATAAACAGTTTCATCTTATACGTGTTTAGATCCTATCTAATTTCCTGATATGACTAAGAAATCGATATAAACAAAGGGAACTTAAATGATCTTTGTTGAAATCAATAATTCACCTACTTTAGTAACTTTAATAATCCTAATATAAGCATTTAACAGCATATAAAATACACAAAATATTTATTGCCAAAAATCTTCAAGATCACACAAAGAACGAAAGTCATGAATTCATTAAACTTGACTAAATATACCATAATTATGACAATAACGTCAGAAAACCCTAACCAGTCACAAATAGTAATATTTTTTTTTGTTTGCTATTAATCATCAACAATTTAAATCTAACATGTAGAAAGACCGAAACAAATATACTTATTTAGCTTCAAACTACCGTGATCATGTGTAACAATCCATGTTTTAGCAAAATTACGATAGAATTCCGAGAGATCACGAAGAATCTGTAAACTAATAAAAGCTAGCACAAAAAAGCTACGTTTCAGCAACAGCTGAATTGCTTAATTGATACAGAGACAACTTACCAGTTATAAGATTCAGAATTAGGTGATCAGAGAGATGGAGATAGCAGTGCTCTGTAATGAATTTTTTTATATATATAAAAAAGGAAAGAAAAAACAGCAACACCAAACCTTGATGCTAATGCTGATCAATTTCATTAATTAATTAAAAAGTAAATACACATGTTTGATGTATATCTGTTATTTTAACGAAATTCTGGTCGTCGTCGCTCTTTGATTATTCAAGTATTATGGGCCAAAATATCAGTTTTATGAAAGTTCGGTGGCTAATTTAGAACTTTTTGCAAAGTATAGTGGCCTTGTAATATGTTGTATTGTTGTTTTTAGGACAACTAGATAAAAGACCCGCGACAACGAGGGTTATTGTTAAGTGTTTTTATTATTTATTTCTTATGGGACTTTTATTTTCATATAGTACTGGATTTTTGTTTTGTTTAATTTAATTAAGGTAAGTGTGTATAAATATAATTAGATATGTATCAATCTTTTGGGCCCGTGTACGTATGAAGTTGTTTGACCCGTCCATCATTTTTATTATAATTCTTCTTGTTTGGGCTTTGTGATTTATGTTTGTTTTAATTTGTGATTTTTTGTCCCATTTTTTTTATTTATTGACCCGACGTTTGCACGTGTTGAAGATTTGCACGATTTCGTTGATCTTCTTGTTGCTAGATTGTTTAAATTTGAGCTCTACAGAGAGATCTGAAAAGATAAACTTTTAAACATTGTTACAAATCTTTTCATAGGGAAGGGAAAAAAAGCTTATATGCATAAGTACAAAACATACAAAAATTGTCACAATTTTCTTCAATATAATTGATTCCCCAAGCCAAATATTGATCTTCTTGTGCAAGTTTTTTCTTCATATACGATGTTTTTCTACGTTTACGTGTGCAACAGTTGGTAGATTCATCACTTTTCACATCTTCATCTTTGACATCACTTCCAAATTATTGTTTTGAAAGCCGGTAGGGTGCATTTAGATCCGCTGTGGGAATTCTTTTAAACCAATCAAGATCTTGTGACACGGTTACATGATCAGAAAGAATCCCATTAAATGAACCGGTTGTCATTTCAGATTCCTTCATTTATTAAAATGTAACGCCCCAAAATTTGTAAGTTTAAAACTTTAAATATACAATTTTGATTATATAAGTTAGTGGGACTAACTATGTAAACTATTTTATGCCCATAGGACATGTAATATTATGAAATATGTGTTGAGGGACTAAATATGACAAGTACTATAAGTTAAGGGGTTTAAATGAAATATGCAGTATAAAACTTAGTTCTGTAAACTTCTACTGCATTTTTACATCTGAAAACTAAAAAGATACGTACTATATGTTTGTGTGAAGTCGGTTAAGGAAGAACAAGAACAAAGATCCAAAATTTGTTAGGGTTTTGTGGAATTGAAGCTTCTAACTTCAAATTTACAACTTCTAAGGTATGATTAACAATATCTTCTTGTTTAATTAGATGATTATGTGTGAAATTGAGTTATGGGGATAAACCCTAACTTAAGGAAAGTAACGGGTAATTGGGTATTAAGGTTTCATACATGATGAAGAACATGTCTTTATACTTAATTCATGATTTGAATCAAGTTGTGTAAACCCTAGCTTCTTGAAATTAAAGGCTTAATGGGTTAATGAATTATATATGTTTCATACACATGATTAAGTTATGAAGTAGGTTTAAATGATGTTAATTTTTATAAAAGAACTCATAACCTTGTGTTTATGAGTAAATGAATGATTTTGATTATGTAAATGATGATAGTAATTGGTAATTGATGAAAGAATAATGATTTGATGAATGAATTCATTAATTAGCATGTTGAATTATATTCCTTGTGTAAAGGAAATGAAAGTCATGTATAAATGGGTAAATGATATATGATGAATATGATTATACACTAAGAGATGATGCTCTTGGTGATTATTGATGAAATTGATGATGTGATAATGATAATTACCCATTTATACATGATTATGAGTAAAGTGTATGAAACATATGATGAGATCTTATGATGAAATTAATACTTGTATAATATGATACAAGTAATGAATTGGAGGTTGAGTATGAATTGGATATAGGTGTTAAGTGAATTAACATCTATGTTATATGATGAATGATTATTGAATGTGTAATTGATATGTGTTTATATGATTATATGAATAGGTGATAAAAGTATGCCAAGTGTTACAAGTGATTGATTGTATGGGCTATCGCGAGGTAAGTTAATGGATGATGCTATCTTTCTTCAAGTAATGCTTGTTCCATTTACTTGGAAGGACCGGTAATGGATATGTCATTTACTTGATGAGTTATGATTATATACCGGGGTGTAGGCCCGAAGATGTTAATTCTTGCGGGAATTAGCATATGATGTTATGGATCCTTAATATACGTATGTTGAATTGATATTGATGATCATTGATAGCCCATTGCTTACTAAGCTTTATGCTTACTTTATCATGTTTATATGTTTTTAGGTGAGCCAAGTGGGACCCAACGGGATCCGGGTAAACGGCCCGAAGGTTGCTAGTGGTGGAGCTTGTTTCATTGTCGGTAACAAGCTTATCCCTTGATCATGCTCTTGATGTTGATGTCACCCCTTTTTGTTAAGAAAACATGGTTTTGTCACATGTTGTTAAAAGTCAAGGTCTTGTTATGTGGATGGTCAAAGTCAAACTTGATATGGTATTTAAGTCAAACTAGTCAATGAGTTGGGTCAATGATCATTGAAGTTTTGGAATGATAATCTTGAACCCTTGATGTAAATGATGTAAATATTGTAGTTTATGGAAATTTTGATGTTCATGGTTAAATTGGAGTATAGATAGTGAAATTGGCCTAAGTTGACTTAGAATAGTCAAATGAAAGTGAATTGAGAGTTTGAATGGTGGTTACATGGGTAAAGACCCAAATGGGTCATAAAAGTGCCCAAATGGGTCACTTAATGAGTAAATGACTAGAATAGGTTGGGGTTATGATATGACGAGTATAAATATTGCACTAAGTCCTAAATATGGTATTAGAAATGTGGTAAAAAGGTTGAAGTCTAATGTTGGATGGATTGGAATTTGGTATGTCTTTAGAATGGGTCGAAAATGACCATAAAGAGGTCACTAGTCCAATTCTTGATAAAACGCGAATTTACGAAAAGTGAAAATTGGGAAATGTTTGAAATATCATTTTACGCGTGCCTGCAAATTTTCATGGCCATTGGAATTGTCATTTTCAAGATATGCACGTTTGAAGTTCGATAAATGGTAATATGGACAGCAGGCTTGATTCCCGGGGAATGGGAGTCATTCCTGGGGAATCCGACTCAAATTGTTAACAGCATGCTTCATTCCTGGGGAATGAGAGTCATTCCTGGGGAATCTCTTAGAAATTCAACATTTTCTTATTTAAATCCTTATTTGATTGAGGGAATGATACAACAAGTCTACAATGTCATATTTTAAATGTAGGACCTTATGAAAAAAAAAAATTGTTCTAAATTTCGGGGTGTTTCAAGTTGGTATCAGAGCCAGGTTTAAGGGATTCGGGTATCCACCATTAGTGGGTACTTGATCTTAAGCCATTATTATTTATGTTGAGCATGATTATTTATGATGACTAATTATTATGATTATGTACAATAGTGAAGCGTGATAGAATGAACTGATATGATTTCCCCTATAGAGAAACGTTTGATAATATGTTAAAGATTTGAATAGTTCTTATTGAACTTTAATACGTTAGAAATTGTTGGAAGGAGGTAAGAACCCCGATGTGTGGACAGGTACCTTAATTGTTAATATTAAACCTGCATACATACTGTTTAATTCGGGTGTTCAAGATTGTTAGTATTTAAAAATGTATACGAAACAAGTTGATTTTATGAGTAGTTCTAAATGAACATAAGTATGCCTGAAAGCGTTAAAAAAAAAAACATGAAAGTATATAATGTGGGCATACCTATAGAAAATAAAGGAATGTGAACAGATAATTGATTTGATAATTGTATAGATACGTGTAAAAGAGTATGTCTACATATTCAGTTATATTCGTTCAGATGTGTAGAAAATCGCTAATATGTATATTGGCAATATGTTATGAGTTGGACGAAATAATTGTTAACTTATGTTAGCCACGACTGATATGATGATATATGTTATATGTGTATGAGAATACTGAATGATCAGAAATACTGACTTATGTCAGTTGTTCTATAAAGAACGTTATGTGGAATGATAAAGTGGCAGAGGCAGTAATGAATGCCTCATAAATATAATTTGAATGATTATGTAAAGTATAAGTATTAGAGGTAGTAATTAATACCTCTTACGTGATGTTGACTGACTAAGTAGAATTGTTTGCCACTATGAAAATAGTTTTGTGACCGGCAACTTATAATTTAATTATTATTGTTGCTGAATTGTTGCATTATGTGTTATATGTTTAAGTGAATGACAGTCATTGTGAGAATCAGTGATATGAAGTGGCCTAAAAGTGGAAGTGTGAATAACATAATATTGCTACGCCTGATCAACGCAGCTATATTATGCTACCACATAAAATTATTGAGGCTGCCAAATATCAGAGAGACTTAATGTGACCGTGTTATGAAAATGTGTAAGGTGTGTATTGACTCTTATTGAGTATAGTATGAATAAAATGAATGCATAATCGTGCATGATTATATGGAAGGTATTTGTAGTAGTGTCACACTAAATTAAATAGATTGAGTTATAGTGTGATGTTTACATGGGACTTTAGTCCACTTAGGTGATGACATATAGTCGTTACCTTGAAATAGTTGTTGTGTATGGAAATTTAATTTGAAAATTTTAGTAAATGTGTTATTATTACCCTTAATAGTTCCCTTAGGTAGGATGCCTTCCTATAGAGAAAAATGTAGAGAAACATGGTCAGTCTGGTATGTCATCCTCACTAGGGGAGGATGTTGAAAGGAATGAGTATGTGTTGCAATTAGAGGATATACCTAATGTTGCTTGTAGCACAGGTGTGGTTATTGCGAGTTTTAGTTATGTCATTTGGATTAACATGGATTATCCAAAGTTGAAATGATGATTTCTTGAAATTCAAAGAGTTCTTGGATTAATTGTGTAGTAAATAGCAGAAATTAGTCTTTTGACATTGAAACAGTTTTGAATCAGGTGTTGTTTTAGTACTATTTGATGGATTTGATGAGTTTAATGTATTGTGATACATTTTATAGGATTAGATTATACTGATGCATTAATAATGGATTTTGAATTTGCTTCATGATAGCTTCAAATATATGAGAGGATTATCTTACTTATGACATGGAAATTGTAACTATTGTTTATGGAAGCATTGCTTGGATGCTACTGCAATGTGTTAATTGTACAGATCATTGAAGTTTTCGGTATATTCTTCAAAGGAGTTTTTAAACTGAATCAGTATTGATGATTAAATTTTATGAATAGTTTGATCGATGGATTTGATATCATCAGGGGAAAAGATAACATTATCGCAGATGTCTTGTGTTATAAAAGACTTGTGACAGGATTTACCTCATATGTTTGGAATTTTCCTGACTTAATGGATTGATTGAAAGCTATTTAGCTTGAGACATTGATGGAATGATTATAAAGGATTAAAGACTGTTCAGTCTTGTGTTTAAATTCATTTGAAGGAGAATTTCGAAAGATGATTTTAATCGAGACTTATAAATTTGGATTTATTGTTCATCCGAGAAATGATTATATGGTGTAATGACCTGAATCTATTATATAGATGGGATTTATAACTAATCTTCCACGGATATCATGGAACTATGAAACGACATGATATTGCCAAAATGGAAACCAATTTGTGAGCAAGATTTTAATTGTTGGAGTAAATTACCATTGGGAGCTTTGATATTAATTGTTAAAAAGCAAGATGGCACCATGTATATGTATGTTGATTTCAGAGAAGTGAACAAGGTTACCATTGAGAATGGGTACCTTTTTAACTAGGATTGATGTCTTATTCGATTGGTGAACAAGGTGCTAGCTTTTCTCAAAGAGTGAATTATGTCTTGATTATGCTTTATGGTTTGACCAATGCTCCTATCGCTTTTGTAGATCTCATGAATTGAGTATGATGAATTGTGCTCGATGAATTGAAATGGTATTTAGTGACAATATTCTTATCTATTCTAAATCTGCTGATGAGCAGGATATTCAGTTAACACAGATAAGACAGATTTGGAGAATTGAGAGACTTTATGCCAACTTCTCCAAATATGAATTTTGACTTTGTGAGGTCCAAATTTTGGGTTATGTAATGAATAGTCAAGGTATTATATCGATTCTGAAAATGTTAAGGTGTAAAGTATTAAGGATCAATTTAATGATATTGTTGCGGATTCCTGAGGTGGAAAGACACACTATGAAAGAATATAGATATTCTATTCATCCTGGTGCAATAGATATGTACCATGAATTGAAAGTTGATTATTGGTGATCTGGGATGAAGCGTGAAATTTTATAAATGTGAAACTGAGTTTGATTTGTCTACAGATTTGGTTGGCAAAATGCAACTGTTGAAAATACCTGTATGGAAAAGAGAGCACATTACTATGGATTTTATCATTAAATTTCCCAAAATTCCATGTCATCATGACAATAATTGGGTGATAGTGGATCGGTTGACGAAAAGTGCTCTATTTTTGCCTGTTAAGGAACTTATAATTTAAAGGCACTTGCTGATTTATATATCTAAGAGGTTGTAGTACGACATGGTATGCCTATTATATTGTCTCTGACAACGATAGTAGAATCATTTTTAGACTATGGATTAAATTTCAAGAAGATATGAGTACTCGTATTTATTTAAGTACTGCATATCATACTCAAATTGCGGACAGAGTGAAAGAGTAATTTAAATTTAGAAGACATGTTGAGGGCATGTACCGGTGATTTTGTTGATAGCCAGAATACTTAATAAGCGTTGGCTGAGTTTTTATAGAAATAGCTATTATGTGAGTATTAGAATGCCACATTATTAGATGTTCTATGGGAGAAAATATTGAACTCCAATATATTGGGGTGAATTTGGTTAGAAAAGATCTGAGAAATTCTAACATTGTTCAGAGAACGGTTAAAAATAGCCCAGAATTGATAAAAGTCCTATATTGACAATCGGAGATTTTGTAATGCTATAAATATCTCCATGGAAAGATATTATCTAATTTAGAAAACAAGGAATGTTGAGTCCTCGGTTTATTGGATTTTTAAATTCTTAAAAAGGTTGGAAAGGTAACTTATCGCTTTGAGTTGCCTAATGAGTTAGCTGGAATTCATAATACTTTCATGTGTCCTATTTGAGGAAATGTATGGTTGATGAAACCGCTTATGTATCAATGGATGAAATTGAAATCAAGGATCGACTAAATTATATCGAGTAATATGTTATGATTCTTGATGAAAAGATTAAGAATCTGAGAAACAAATAGATCAATTGTTATTATCTGGCTATACATTAGGAATGGATTGTGAGGACACAATCCTGAATAAGTGGGGGAGAGTTGTAACGCCCCAAAATTTGTAAGTTTAAAACTTTAAATATACAATTTTGATTATATAAGTTAGTGGGACTAACTATGTAAACTATTTTATGCCCATAGGACATGTAATATTATGAAATATGTGTTGAGGGACTAAATATGACAAGTACTATAAGTTAAGGGGTTTAAATGAAATATGCAGTATAAAACTTAGTTCTGTAAACTTCTACTGCATTTTTACATCTGAAAACTAAAAAGATACGTACTATATGTTTGTGTGAAGTCGGTTAAGGAAGAACAAGAACAAAGATCCAAAATTTGTTAGGGTTTTGTGGAATTGAAGCTTCTAACTTCAAATTTACAACTTCTAAGGTATGATTAACAATATCTTCTTGTTTAATTAGATGATTATGTGTGAAATTGAGTTATGGGGATAAACCCTAACTTAAGGAAAGTAACGGGTAATTGGGTATTAAGGTTTCATACATGATGAAGAACATGTCTTTATACTTAATTCATGATTTGAATCAAGTTGTGTAAACCCTAGCTTCTTGAAATTAAAGGCTTAATGGGTTAATGAATTATATATGTTTCATACACATGATTAAGTTATGAAGTAGGTTTAAATGATGTTAATTTTTATAAAAGAACTCATAACCTTGTGTTTATGAGTAAATGAATGATTTTGATTATGTAAATGATGATAGTAATTGGTAATTGATGAAAGAATAATGATTTGATGAATGAATTCATTAATTAGCATGTTGAATTATATTCCTTGTGTAAAGGAAATGAAAGTCATGTATAAATGGGTAAATGATATATGATGAATATGATTATACACTAAGAGATGATGCTCTTGGTGATTATTGATGAAATTGATGATGTGATAATGATAATTACCCATTTATACATGATTATGAGTAAAGTGTATGAAACATATGATGAGATCTTATGATGAAATTAATACTTGTATAATATGATACAAGTAATGAATTGGAGGTTGAGTATGAATTGGATATAGGTGTTAAGTGAATTAACATCTATGTTATATGATGAATGATTATTGAATGTGTAATTGATATGTGTTTATATGATTATATGAATAGGTGATAAAAGTATGCCAAGTGTTACAAGTGATTGATTGTATGGGCTATCGCGAGGTAAGTTAATGGATGATGCTATCTTTCTTCAAGTAATGCTTGTTCCATTTACTTGGAAGGACCGGTAATGGATATGTCATTTACTTGATGAGTTATGATTATATACCGGGGTGTAGGCCCGAAGATGTTAATTCTTGCGGGAATTAGCATATGATGTTATGGATCCTTAATATACGTATGTTGAATTGATATTGATGATCATTGATAGCCCATTGCTTACTAAGCTTTATGCTTACTTTATCATGTTTATATGTTTTTAGGTGAGCCAAGTGGGACCCAACGGGATCCGGGTAAACGGCCCGAAGGTTGCTAGTGGTGGAGCTTGTTTCATTGTCGGTAACAAGCTTATCCCTTGATCATGCTCTTGATGTTGATGTCACCCCTTTTTGTTAAGAAAACATGGTTTTGTCACATGTTGTTAAAAGTCAAGGTCTTGTTATGTGGATGGTCAAAGTCAAACTTGATATGGTATTTAAGTCAAACTAGTCAATGAGTTGGGTCAATGATCATTGAAGTTTTGGAATGATAATCTTGAACCCTTGATGTAAATGATGTAAATATTGTAGTTTATGGAAATTTTGATGTTCATGGTTAAATTGGAGTATAGATAGTGAAATTGGCCTAAGTTGACTTAGAATAGTCAAATGAAAGTGAATTGAGAGTTTGAATGGTGGTTACATGGGTAAAGACCCAAATGGGTCATAAAAGTGCCCAAATGGGTCACTTAATGAGTAAATGACTAGAATAGGTTGGGGTTATGATATGACGAGTATAAATATTGCACTAAGTCCTAAATATGGTATTAGAAATGTGGTAAAAAGGTTGAAGTCTAATGTTGGATGGATTGGAATTTGGTATGTCTTTAGAATGGGTCGAAAATGACCATAAAGAGGTCACTAGTCCAATTCTTGATAAAACGCGAATTTACGAAAAGTGAAAATTGGGAAATGTTTGAAATATCATTTTACGCGTGCCTGCAAATTTTCATGGCCATTGGAATTGTCATTTTCAAGATATGCACGTTTGAAGTTCGATAAATGGTAATATGGACAGCAGGCTTGATTCCCGGGGAATGGGAGTCATTCCTGGGGAATCCGACTCAAATTGTTAACAGCATGCTTCATTCCTGGGGAATGAGAGTCATTCCTGGGGAATCTCTTAGAAATTCAACATTTTCTTATTTAAATCCTTATTTGATTGAGGGAATGATACAACAAGTCTACAATGTCATATTTTAAATGTAGGACCTTATGAAAAAAAAAAAATTGTTCTAAATTTCGGGGTGTTTCATAAAATGTCATGGAGGTTAATCGAAAATGGAAGAGGAAAGTAGGATGAAAGAGAAGATGTAGAAATGTTATGTGGTTGTTTTAGGAGATATGGTGAAATGAAGAGTAGGGCTAATTACTAAGGTAAATAGGGATATAATTACACGTTATTGGTAATCATAATAATACTTGTCATTGTAAATAGAGTGCATCTTATTTGTTGAAATGAGGGTTTTTTTTAAATTAATAATAAGACTGAAGGTTTGACAGTGACCAAAGAGGTATTGAAACTAACAAAAACATAGTCTTAAGAGACCAAACATATATGTTTGAGACTTCTGAGTGTGTAAAAATCACACGGTTGAAACATTAACGTAAACTTAATATGGGAGTTGTTGGTTGAAGTTTTAGTTTTTGGCAATTGTAGTGAGCTGTTATGTGGGTTTTTGTATGTATGAACTCGGGGTTTATGTAAGTTTTAGATTATGAGGAATGTATTAGCAAGTGACATACATATCAAAGGATAAGTCTAGAATTTATAATTTACACTTGTATACATAAACAAAAGTAACAAAAAGGCCCATTACTATGTGTAGTTTGGATAATTATAAATAACTTAAGTTTGCCCAAGTGATTAATATAACTCAATTAATGAAAGCCCACCTTTAAATATTAATTTAATAGTTATTTTGAATACAATGATTTAGGTCAATCTTTATCTATGTTATTTATAAAACACCTAAATAATTATGTACAATTAATCTATATTAATAACAACAAAGGAAGCGAGTGGTATATCTAACGGTAATTGATAATCTTATGATTAACACTTGTATTGCATAAACTACAATAACATGGAGGACAATTATTGTGTAGTTTTTATAATTATATATAACTTAGGTTAGCTCAAAAGATAATAAAACAACATAAATAAAAGCCCAACATAAAATATTAATTTCAATAGTATATACTATAAAAACAATAACAACGTCAGGTAGTGAGAAAATGAGACGAAAAAAAGAAAAATAAAATAAACAGATAAGAATAAACAATGGAATAAAACATGAAAATATACGATTAAGTAAATTAATAACAATAATTATTGTTAAACATAAAGAAGACATATATATTTTAAAAAATCTATGAATTTGTGAAGAAGTTGAGATTAACAATATAATCATCATCGATTACATGGCCTAACGCACGTAATGATTTTAATTGTTCATCGACTTTAACAATCTTTTTTAAAATACTTTGCAACAAATCTTCACTTATTTCATCATTCGCAAAGTTCAACTTAAGCCAATCGTAAAAGTCTTCAACATTAGAGAGATCTAATAAAAATAATTAAGAAAAAAAAAAGTTATTAATATAACTTACACAAATATGTATGAATGTATTTATACATATCAAATAGCGGACACAAAGATCTAATGGAAACTTATAACAATATTAACATCATGATAATCAAAAAATTTAGTATACCTTTTGGAATATTAGGAGGTTCTTGTTGATAAAAAGAGGCACTTGTAATACCTATTAAAAAAACATACCAAAAAAGGATAAATTATATAAAAGAAATATATCTAACAATAGAGAAATAATGTTAAAATATAAATACATAAAACATACATTTAAATGAGTTTTTCACAAGAATGACATGGATAAAAAATGTATGAAAGATTATACAACAAATAAAGAACATTTTGAATAAATATTACGATGGATAGCGAACAAACCTTTAGGTTCATTGTAAAAATTGACCAACTGAGATGGAATGGGTTGCTCAGTAGGTCGATCTTTTTCATTGTAGGGATTCGTTGAATTAGTGTGGAATGAATGTAAAAGTGGTGTAAAATAAGAGGAGATGAATATATATAGGGGAGGGAGATGAAAAAAATTAGGGAAACAAATATTAAAATAAATTAAAAGATAATATATTTGAATGCACAAATAAATTAAAATATAAATAAATGTGATCCCATATAGTGATTATAATATATTAAATTAAATTAAATTATAATCATATAATAGGATATTATGCCATAGTGGCGTTGTTGATGTTGTGTTTATAATCGTTTTTTATTTACTTAAATTATTGATTTTTATTAATTTAATATATACGTACTTAATTTATTTCGAAATTTATGGTTTAATTAAATCAAATAAAATTAGTCAACGAAGTCCGGATTTTTTTGAGAGGGTCCGTTTAGTTTTGACCACAATATGTTTAATTTATTAAATATATTGATTTGTTTGTTGATTTAAATATACCCTCTTAATATATTTATTGAATTAATATATACCTTCCTAATGTATTTCATTATTCATGGTTTAATTAAATAATATTCATTAAATTAATAATAAAATTATAAATTGGGTGGATATTTTGTTGGGAGCCGATGACTCTTTTCCGCTAAATATGTGCATATATTGAATTAATATATTAAATAGATATTTGTTAAATATATTTACATATTAACAATAGACTTTTAACATAAATAAAATTGTTTTTCATAATAATATATTAAATTAAATATAAAAGGGTGTTAAGTGTAACAACCATTAAATTAATCTCAATCGTTAGATCAAATTGGTAAAACACAATTAAGGGTAGGGATTTCTTCAAGCTATTCTGCTTTAAGTATAGTTTATTTATAGATACTTGAATGTATCAAAGTTCACATTTTTTATTTTTTTTTATAAAGCATAAATGCATATATAAATAGATTAGTAAAAGGTGTAAATAATATAATATACAGACCCTCAATAGTCGAGGATTGATGGGACTTTATGAATAGTGTTCTTTTTGTTTTTTAGTGAAAAATATCTAATACGTATATAATATACATGCAAAAATGTATTGCAAAGGCTTTCCTGGCTTGAATGGTACTTCGCGCATGTTAGAAACCAGGTGGTCACGGGTTTGACTCTCTTAAACATATTTAATTTTTGTTATGAATGAGTGGGCATTCCAAATATCTAGCTTTAAACAAAATTTTAAAGTTCAAATTATTCTTTTAATATAAATATGATCCATTTATATTTCTTTTCATTACGAGATATTGATAAGGTTTTCTGAAACTCTTCTCATTTCGATGGGCAAATTTATATAATGGAAGCATAATATATCAGATGATCGATAAAGAGAATATAAGATGGTCTTTCACAATAATTTTTTTTACATGTTCTATTTTTTAAGAAACTTTCACTGGGTAAACGTATACGTCAACATTTTTTAGAAGCTAAAGGAAATATAAAATACGAGTAACACTTTTATCGTACAAAATAGAACATGTATTTTTTTTTTTATTGTGGAAGATCGTTGGTGTTCATGTTATCAATCGTTTTAACATATCATATGAAATTTGCACTAATTATATTTGATGAAATTCATATGTTTAAAAACTTATACTTTACTCTTTATATATCAATATCGATCAATGTAAGATAGGTTGGATAACAAAACTAAATAAATTTAAAGCACAAGAAAATGTATACTCTATAACTTGGTGATCCGAACTAACAACTTACAAACTTATATCCTTTATTTGTTTTTAATAGTTTATGTAACCTAAAATTCTGGGCAATAATTTCGCAGCGAAGTGCAAATCACAATCCTTGTTCTGATATCATTAACCATTGTTTTCTAAAATTGATATTAGTATAAGTTCGTATTCACAATGTTTGGAATAGTTTAGGGTGGTTTTAGTTAAATTTGTATAGTAGATAATATAGGTATTTTAGCTGTCACATTCTGCACCTCTCTTCAAGATATACGATTCAGTATCTCAATCGACTGAAAGAGAGTGAGAGTTTGAAGTTGCCGGTAGATCAATATCCAGGGGTTGCTTTCCCTTGGTCATAGTTCTTATTTGAAATACGAGGCCAAAACCCCATACGGGGCAGTGAGAGGGGCTGCTGCTTTTATTTATACTTGCCCATCAGGATTCAGGACCCTTGATTTTCAATTAATGTCACCTTTTAAAGGTACTCCATATGTCTTTAAATAATTTTTCTGTCTTTTAGAAAATCAGATACTCACACACAACCTAACATTCATATACATCAAATCCACGAATATATATATTTGCTCATCTCAGGACTAGAACCCCAACCTTCTATTCGGAGGGGCAAGGTATAATTATGAATTATTATTATGAATATATGATGTATGATATTAGAAAGTATCGGGACGTTGATATCTGTTTATTTATTTAGTTATTAAAGAATAGAATGTCGCATTCAGTTTCAACGAGTGGATGCTTTAAGCGTTATTATCATCTTTTTATAGGGTGCAACGTATTTTCATTTTTAACTGGTTATCGTTAGAGATCTTAGCATTATACATTGACTGTTTATATATAGTTAACATAAAAAGTAGAGCATTAGAAAACGCATAAACCATCAAGAACAAGCAATATTCAATTAGTTATAATCTAATTAAAACACAAGATTTGAAGCAAAATACTTATAATGTCTTTTAAAGAAAGCTCGTTTAGATTGTTTTCTATCATGAGTGAAAAACTTACGACAGATGACATTAAACCATTATAATTTGGAAAAAAAAATGTAGTTCAAAATACGCCTTTGATTGTTCGTTACAATAGTAAAAAATCACGCAATATGACACCTAATGAGATAATCGTCATTGCCTCGGAAAAATATGTAATTGCCCCTTCTTTGATTGTTCTATGTGCTTGGGGTTGGGGAAATATGATATTTAGGTGATTTTGAGGAGAAGATGTGTTATTGCCCCTCAAACATGACATTAGTTTTCACTCTAACTTGGAAGATATCATCATACCAATTTCGACTTGCAACTGATTTTTCCAATTTTTATTATTACAAAAAATATATATACCTTAATGTATTTTTGCATTACACTTTCTCAAAACATTTTTTACTCCAATTGCAAATGTTGTAAAATCAAATCAAATAGTAATATTTTAATGCAGAAAACGCGGGTTTCATTTGCGGTATATAACTTGTTCAAACAAAAAAATTGCGGTATATAACATACCGATACAATATACTAAAATCATGAATTCCCACATTTGGTTTGGCTTATCAAAATCATACCAATAGTGGTAACCCATAACCCTTAAAATCTTTAGTGTCTTTTCCTCTTTTTTTGGTAAACGCGTGTTTGTGGTCCAGCAAACCTGACCCTTAAAATACTGGTGATTGACTGCTAGGTCAACCACTTGGTTATTTCCAGCTTTCAAATGTTTCCGGTGTTCTTATGAAAATTTACGAACCCCTAAAAATAAACACTTCTGACAGATTTGATCCTAATACTCACCAGGTTACGTACTTGTCAGAACTTTGTTGCCGCTGCAAGAACTCATCTCGTTGGATTAGTCGATAAGAATCCTTAAACTTGCAATCAGTGCAAGGTTACCTGAAAAAAGCAAACCAGCACACAACTACACAAGCAATATCAATGGAACTGAAACGTTTTATTGATGACCAAGCAACGAGATAATAAGATAGAAAAGGGGGGCCAGGGCATGGCATTTTAAAAGCTCAAATATAAAAAAATGTCTCAATGTGTACTTTCAGGAGAATGGTGATGTATCCGATTAAGATTTACTGACCCAAACTCAATTGACTCTGTTGGCATAACTGCCACCTCAGTAGTTGACACATCAGGTAAAACACCACCACCACCATTCTTCTCATCATTGGTAGATTTGTATTCCACCTCTTCAACCTTACAAGATAATAAGCCACCAGCAGACGGTGCGACACTCTCTTTAACTGCAGCCAGAGTTAATTCGGGTTCTTCCTCTTGCTTTACAACAGCACGATCCACCTCGATATCCATCGGTTCCTCAGTTTTGGTTGGCTCAGCAATCACATTGGCTTCTGTATCAAGCTTTTGATTTGGTTTATCAGTGTCTTTGGTAACCTTCACAACGGTGCTCTCAACACCTACTTCCTCCACTAGTACGCCATCATCATCCGAACCACCTTTCTCTTGATCAACTGGTGGAACAAACTCAGGACTCCCCTTCTCTCCGCTCATCGAATAAAACTCATCCTTTTGTTTCTTGTAAAGAAGCATCGCTTTCTGCAAAGGCAAAATCATTAACATTAATATCAAACTAAAGCTAATGTATGTATTCCTATCAAACTCATACTGATCTGACACATAAATAAAACCAAAAAATTTAATCTTGAAGAAACGAACCTGGTAAACAGAATCGTTGATAGCAGCAAATAGTGAAACACTGTCTGTAACATTGGCTTCTACACCCTCCTGCGACACAGAAAAGAACTATTTTAGTGCATGCATCTAAGTGACAAGTGCATCGCGTAATTAGACAAACATCATCTTACCTCCAAAAACAAAATCTTGCAGTCAAATTCATCTGATAAGTGTTCCTGATCTATATCCATCATACTTGTGCACTGGTCATAAAGCTCGGGTTGAGTAAGATCTTGAGATACATCAACCCTGGAAAGATATGCTTTTGAGATAAGGGCATTGTTGTCCTCCTTTACAGCCTCAAAGATTTGAGGGCTTTCAGCGACTTTATGAGCTTCAAGAGCGTTCGTTTCAAGATTCAAAGTCTCTGCCTGAATGTCCAGTTGAGTCTGCTCACTTTCATCGGCCTGACCCGTCTGCCTGGACCATATTTCATCACTTGGCCCGCGAGCAGAATATCCATCTTGAGAAGGACCCGGTTGCACATCCAATCTTGCTCCAGCATTTTGGCCCTTCCACATCTCATTACTTTGCTCCCACCCTTGGTTATTCAATTGGGTTCTGCGATCCCAATCGACCCTAGCATATAAGTGAGATTCATCGCCAAATACAGCATTATTAGCATCCCATCCATGCATCGGTGGTGGAACGGATTCATCCACTTGATTCCGCCATGCAAGTGGTCGACCATGATCAGGAAGATGGTAAGGCAAACCCGGAGTTAATTTCATTGGCGGTCTACCAAACATCGGTGGAGGAAATTGCGGCATAAGTGGATGAAACATGGGCGGTGGGACATGCTGGAAAGGAATGTATCCACCGGTTGCCATCGGAGAAGGCCAGTTTGGAACGTTTTTCCAATTACCTTGAGCTCTTCCCACATTTGGGTCAACCATCCTCCGATGACGATTGTTAGACTTATTTCTGTCATCTTCTGAAGAGCCAAAAAACGGGCTATCAGAACCTGTTCTGAAAGAAGATGGAGACGGAGGTGGTAGAAGAGACTTTGAATTACCAGAAAAGTGAGAATTTCTCGTGTACGGTGACGAAACAGATATATTGTCATTATCGGCTTGTGAAAATTCGTTATCGGGATGAGACTCCAAAGCCAAATCTCGACTTCCTTTACCATCCTTAACAGTATCCTTGGAACCACCACTTCTCGGGCCAGGTTCTTCAAGATCAAGACTTCTTCTAGTATCAGACCTGCTCAAGTTCCTTCGTTCATTACTTGTTGATGATGGAGATTTATCAACTTGTGGAGAAGATCGAGAATCTGGCCTCATGTAACTGTCATCCTTCGGAGTGACTTTCTTATCTGATTGTCCAGGGGCAGAGGTGTAGTCTCTACTAGAATGAGCATTATGCCGAGCTCGATCTTCATAAGCATAATCCCGATACTTGGTTTCGTCTTGCTTTGAACCCCTGAACAATACAATGTCAATTTTTTTATAATCTGGATATAGGGAGTAAGATATCTAATAAAAAAATATACCTGTAAAGGTCTCTTGCAGGATAAGAACTACCGCCAGGGGAACTCCTACGACGGCTATGACTAGCAGTCACCTCCACATCCGCATAGCGAGAACCAGGTCTTCCCCGTTCAGAAACTGATTCTACTTTAACACTAGATCTCTTTTCCGATTCAGAACGTTGATCCTTCATGCTACGTGATCTATACTCACTAGACTCTTCTTTATCATTACCTCTTCTCCTATCCTTGTCATCTTTATATCTGGTAACGCGATCATCATAAATCGGGCTTCCATCCCGATTATTTGTTTTCCTATGATATAAGTCACCAGCAACACTATCATCTCTCAAACGCTTGGTCTCAGGCTCAACAGTGTGGTCTCTTGATGTATACTTGGAATCTCGTGCTCTCTTCTCTCTATCAGGATCATCTCGGTGTCTGACATCCCGCTGCTTATCTTCCTTATGTTTATAGTCTCTATCATCATCTTGCTTCCGTTTTCCATCCCGAATCCTTTCATCTTTATCACCACTTTCCACATATTTTTCATCTTTATATTTATTATCTTTATTGCCATCTTCAATATACTTATCTTCACGGTATTTATCATCTCGGTGTTTGTTATATCTTTCACTTTCTCCTCGGTGCTTAACGTCCCTGTTCTTTCTATCACGTTCAACGTCTTCGCGGTGCTTTTCGTCCCTTTGTCGGGTTTCTTTGATATCGTCCTCTCTGATAATGTCTACATATTCTTCATTTTTGTGCCTTTCATCCTTGGAACGGTCAGATCTAGAAGACGGACGTTTATCGTCGGCTTCTTTTACGTCATCTTGATATTTATCTTTGTCACTAGAACCTTCTCCTCTTCTCCTCATCCTCTTCTCAAGCTCCTTCTCTAACTCGGGGTTTCTCAACTCTTCTTCTATAGGCCATTCTGGTAGAAGATGAATATATTAAACAACAAGAGATCAAATAATATGTAGGGTGTCCTTGAAAACAATACCAAGTGATCATATGGCACTTACAACGATAAAGAGTCATTTTCATGTTCCAAATTAACTCGAGACTAACTCGAGTTGGTCACAGCAAGAACTTACCAATGTACACAAGTATTTATGGAACAATTATCGCTTATTTGTGTGTCCCCAGAAAAGGATAGTAAAAAAATCAGAGCAAACAATAATCCATATATCATATTTACCACTATATAGCTACCATCCTATAATCTAAGCTTACCTAAGAATCGTATATAATAGTTTCCGACCGATGACCCTGACTTTACCAGTATCCACATATGTTATTCTTGCATATTTAAATTTCCCTCGACAAATTTCATGGGAATTGATCAAAATTATCAGTATGCTTATGCACCCTTTAGTCTACATCACCTGATCC
This sequence comes from Helichrysum umbraculigerum, assembly GCA_949592205.1. Classification (NCBI taxonomy): domain Eukaryota; kingdom Viridiplantae; phylum Streptophyta; class Magnoliopsida; order Asterales; family Asteraceae; genus Helichrysum; species Helichrysum umbraculigerum. Next base: position 11,982,360 of record CATIUR010000004.1, on the reverse strand, counting down.
TTCTACCATTTGATCATATAGTATCAAGTGAATATCCATGAAGAGTAAAAGGGACATATAAGATTTGCATATGATTTGTTTTATTGTAGAGAAGTTATAGCATAGGATGCCACGAAGGCAGAAGTTATAGAGTCCTGAGAAGAATAAGAAATTGGCATTCTTATAAACAACGATAAGCATGAAGACCTAGTAATTAACCTGAAAGCATGTGATGGCAAATTAACGTATGCTTAATGCTACAGCCTACAGGTGCCAACTGTCAAGTAATTATTCTCTTAGTATTTTGTCATGACCAACCTCGCTAAGGGTACAGAACACTATGCACCAAGGTATATCTCTATTTGATGGATGAAACTAGAAAACAGATTAAGTCAAATGGCGAACTTCAGGGATATGTATTCAACTCGACACAAATAGCTATTGGACTTTAAAACTTCCTTAATGCATCAAACTTTCATATCTTAGTAAATAGTAGCTGATTCATTTGACGTCCTATAACTTGTAAAGTGTATCATGTCACTGCTTATGATGGTGTGGCAACTTATATGGCTGCACTGCCATCACAATGTTCTACAAAAACTGAAAATTTACCATTTACTCAAAAAGAAGCTCAGCGGATACATATAATAGCAAAAATTTAAAATTCAGTACATTTTATGGTAAATTTTTAAGTCCAATACATACAATAGTAGTTTGTGTCAAATTGGATTAATTTCCGTGGAGTTCAACAAACCGACCAAAAGATGTGAAACTCTTTAAGAGTGTTCATAGGAAAGCAAAAGATTGGAGAACTAATAATGATGCTATCCATAAAATAGTGCAACTTTGGTGAAGTTGAAACGATAAATGATAAATTCTACATAATCAGAATCCTTGCGGATTATATATCTAAATACAAAGCTGAAGATCTGCTATGCATTGAAAAGCAAGATATTGGGCACCAAATTGCCAACATCCAAAAAACGAGTAGTAGAAATGTCAATGCTGCCAACAATAATGAAAAATTACAATACGATGGTATGCCCGAAAAGGTTAGCAGTATGTATCATCCTCTATTACTCATTCCACTTCAAAACAAATTACCAGTCACTCAATGCTCAGGTTTGCAAGTCCCTTAAATAACAACCATGCATCACATAGACACATACAATAAGTGGCAATTTTAATAATTCAAATAAAGGTTCAGCAAAAGCAATAAGGAAATATACACTGAATAGTTATTTAAGGTCAAGACACCATTTTTACAAGTTTCCTACTACTGTATAAAATATATTTCAATTAATATACCAAAATAAAAAACAAAGATTACTTCACTTACCAGTGATTTCTTTTACTCTTTTGCTGGACTGATTGTCACCTTGCTTCAATAATCCATCAACCTCAACTTTATCAGAATGCCCTTTCCTTCCCCTATCAGAACTGCGATCCTTATCCTTCGATTCCTTATTCTCTTTATACAAACTACTCTCTTTTCTCCCAGATTCTTTCTCAGACTTCCGTTTTTCGCTTCGATTATTCGCACTTCCACTCTTAATATCATCGACAACAACCACACTATCACTATCATGCCTCCTATTACTACCACTCTTACTTTTTAATTCACTCGAAGCTTTTGATTTGGAAACCTCCTTATTTTCAACATTCAACACTACATCACTACTTCCACCATTCCATCTATCACTACCACCGTGATTCTTATCAGATACAACATCACCATTCACGTGACCAATCAACAGATCCTTATTATGTTTCCTTTTCTCACTAGAACCCCTAACTGAAACCACATCTTCTTTACCACCATTACTACTCCTTTCTTTCATTTTCACATCTTCATCGGAGCCGGAATACTCTCTCGCCGTCGACGATGAAGTATGTTTACTACTTTGCTTATGCGATTTGCTTCTGGAACTTCTAGGCATAATAAATGAATGTAGAAAACCGTTTTCAAAAAATTTCGAATTTCAAAACCCTAACTTCCGTGCGCGAAATCGACTTAGGTATTTCCGTCGTCGGTTGGTCAAATAAAACCCTAATTGACGTAATTTGAAGTGTTGAATTCAGGCTGTCGGCGGCGAATTCGATTAATTTAAATTCCGATCGATGACAAAAATCGACGGTGAGATGCGGAGCGGGGTAAGGGGGGCGAATGAGAAACAAAAAAATGCGATTGGAATCTGGAATTTTTTTGGAGAGAGAAGGGAGGCGTTTGTTGTAAGTTTTTATTAGTGAAAGGGTATTTTTGTGGTATAGTCGATTATCGACTATTATTATTTACTTAATGGACCAAAATACCCTTTTTATTATTTTTGTAAAATTAAATAATTAATAATAAAATCAAAGATAGTAAAGACTCTAAGTATGTGTAAATGAAAAACATTTATTTGTGGAATGTGAATAATAACAAATAGGGTGATGATTTGTACATCACTCAAAATTAATCACACACCACTAAAGCGTATAACACGATGATGCATAAAATGGTATATGACTAATATTTTGTGTTGTACAAATCACCACCCTAACAAATATATGGTTATATGCTTTAATGTTGTTTTGTAGTTGGTATTCGAATTTAACGGTTCAATCTTTGTATCGGAGTGTTTTGAATTCGAGTAACTTAACCTTAATAATCTCATCTCATATTGTTTTAGTATCAAAATCTCATATATGATGCACTTTGTGAAATTGACTTTCTGCAGTCCCACCTTGTTTATCAAGTTTCGTATACGTTTTGTTGAAGAAGTGACTTCGATAGGACATAAAGTTCATAACTTAACGGGTTTTGAAAATAAAAAGAAGCTTCACATAACTATCGACATCTTTTTTACTTTATATGTGTCAAAGTTGATTGAAAGTTAACTTGAGCATCTTGTTTTATAGTAAAGAGAATAAACAAGGTTTTTATTGTGTAAGGATACAAAGGTCTAATGTGCATCACCATTTCCGAAGGTAAATCCCTTAAATTACTAGAAAATAGTAATTAATAAAAAAAAAAATACTGCTTTAAGTTCGCGATTAGGGGAAAAATTTTAAAAATAAATAATTTTGAACTCACAACTTAAAAATACGACAACAATAAAGCAAGTTAAAACTATAACTCATCCAGTATAATCATCAATCATCAATAATCTAGAAAATTTAACTATAAAGTACCATAATTTTAAGGTAAAAACTATCCTCAAGAGTGTGCATAGATTTACGTATGATCAAAGAGTATAATGACTTATATACTCATTATCATTATTTAAATATAATTCAAGTATTCATAATGCAAAAACTTATTGTTTTTTTAGGAAAATGATAACCACATCCCTTAGGGCTATCAATAATAATTTAGAACACACATTAATACTTGTACTAATATCATAATAAATTCTTTGACCCCTTGAATTTTAGTTGACCCCTCATAAATATCACTTGAGTACAACCTATTGATACACGTTATTGACAGCCATTAACAATACCATTTTTTATGACACATCTTTATACACTAAAACTACAAACGAAGAAGAAGTTATCCTCTCCGATGGATTAAATCTTTTCATTTAAATCCAACACTCAACTCACAAAAAAAAGAAAAAAAAAATTTTGGTCAAAAGTTCAATCTTGACAAACCTTTTGCTAGAAAAAGGCTTTCGACTCCGATTATAGTAATAGTTTTTCAAAGTTGTCAAAAATACTCTAAAAAACCTTCCATTGGAAATGTCTTAAGCGCGGAATATTCATATTATTATTAGAATTAGACTAGTAAGTAATTTTGCCGTGCATCGCACTGTAACACCCCCAAATTTAATGATTTGCGGAAGCGAGTTTTGGGTGTTACTAATCACGGTAATCATCGCACAAAGGTATAGTGAGCACATCGAGCTAGGATCCTGAAGGCCAATCCTACTGAAGCTGTGTACCTGAGAATGCATCACTAAAAACGTCAACCAAAAGGTTGGTGAATCTCACAGATTTGTAGTAATAGTAATAAAATGTGAACACAAGACGGTGAGTATACAGTTTGTATGAATACAATAAGACAGTAAATAAGAATTTCACAAATGCAATAAGGCAGTAAGTAAGCATCACACAATTGTAATAAGTCAGTAAGTAATGATTGTACAAATGCAATTGGGTAGATATACGTTGCTGTGAGCCATCATAGTCGAAGCTTAACAAGTCTGTAATTTGCCCCCGTGAGTGCTAATCCAAAAACGCTCATACGAAACGAGTAGAAAACGTACGTTTATACGAGTACGGTTCGTGGTGGCGCTACTACCTCGGACGGGGATTGTCAGTCCCATATGGATCCATATACTAAAACTCGCGCTTATCCTATAACTAACAACTATGATTCAGAGGCCTTCATTGGATTAAACGTAACTCAAGCAGTTCAGTATATCGAGAAGTCTGTAAGTCTGTAGTCTGTAAATCGGTCAAGTAGTATGTCTGTAAAGTCTGAAAGTCTGTAGTCTGAAAATCGGTCAAGTAGTATGTCTGTAAAGTCTGAAAGTCTGTAGTCTGTATGTCTGTAAGTCTGTATAGTAGTAAGTTTGTAAGACCATAAGTCTGTATGACGATAAGTCGGTAAGACTGTAAGTCTGTAATATTTTAAATCCGTAAGACGATAAGTCTGTAAGACTGTAAATCTATAAAGTAGTAAGTCCGTAAGGTAATTAAGTCTGTAAAGTAATAAGTCTGTAAATCAGTAAGTCTACAAAACAGTGAGTTTGTAAGTCAGTAAAACAGTAAGTTTGTAAGTCTGTCAAGCAGTATATTTATAAGTCGGTAAAGCAGTATGTTTATAAGTCGGTAAGACTGTAAGTATAAGTTGGTAAAGTAGTAAGTCTGTAAGACGATGAGTCTGTAGTAGACTATAAGTCTGTAAGTCTGTAAAGTAATAAGACGGTAAGAAAGTAAAGTAGGTAGGTCGGTATGACAGTAAGTATAACACCCCTCGTATAATACAACAATATTATATTATTAACACGGAAGCGAATATTTTTAAAACATCATCATACACTGTACGTTAAGATAATGTACATATACTGGTTACATTCCAAACACACCATAAGTTAAAACCATTTAAGTTACTACACATCAACTACATCAAACGGGGTATTATATTGTTCCAAACTTAGTTTATAACAAAACATGTCAGAGTAGCACGACCAGTCAAACATTCCCCACTACTGGAGCGTCAACATCCTGCAACCCACATCCCAAAACATAACCTGCAGGAAGTAATTGGGGGATTAGCACGAAGCTAAGTGAATGAATTCATCACACACCAATTAACTTAGCTTAACTACTTGTTTACACCAAACAACCGTAAACACACAAATCAACTAATCAACAATTTAATGAATGAGGATCGGTGGCTCTGGGGAATACCATAATACCCGGGTGGCTCCCCAAGAACACTTATCCAACCATATCCGTATGGCCATAACGGACGAGACCGATAGCTACCAGTTATTATAATCAAACACAGGTTCTACACACAACGAATGAATCAAGCCCCTGTGTGATTCATATAATAACCAACCAGCTCAACCAACCATCTCAACTTGTTGACCTCATTAACAACTGATAACCAAAGGTCAATTAGCATGTAGATTTATAAGCAACAATATCAACCTAATAATTCAACAATTATATCTACGTTCACTTGTTGCAACCAAACAGTTACAACTAAATCAAAATGTGAGTTCTTAATCCACTCACCGATACCTTAGTAGTCACCACACTCAGCTTCTAATCACTGAGTCTTTGGGGTATCTGAAACATCACACAACCACACAAGTTAGTAACTCGTCATCAACAAATAGTACTTATGTAAATAACAACATTACACAAGTAATCACCTTACTAATTAAGCACAAGTACTAGTTGTAATAATACCATAAACATTACACCATTCAAGTACTAAAGCTAAACAACAATCATATACAGAGCTCAAGATCCGCCGGATACACCCCTGGATCCGCCGGATCAGAAGCTTGATCCGCCGGATCCTTAACTATGTAATACCGACCAAACAAGATCCCCCATATCATGCTCGGATCATAATCGGATCCAATAAATATCACTTAGTATCCGCCGGATCAGATATATGATCCGCCGGATCAATGGTTTAGGTTCCGGATCCGCCGGATCACCCACTTGATCCGCCGGATCAACGTGTTTTGCAGGTTTCCTGTTCTTCCTGTACAGCATACTCAAAACGAATTTTCATATATTTAACCTCACATCTTCAGTTTCTAATGTATTCATACTACAACAATTAGCACTATAACAACTAGTAACATCAACTTCAACTTCAATATCCTTCAATTCATTTCTAAATCAAACTTAATCATATTAAGATTATGAACATAGATTTCAAGAATCATACTTACCACTTAGGATTGAAGAACAAAGTGATTATGATAGCAACTAGTTAGAATCAAGATCACAAGCTCAAAATCAGCTCAAAATCAAGATCACAGCTTCAGTTTGATTCAAATTGGATTATAGGTTGTTAGTTTATAGGTTTGCAGTGAAGAATTCAAATAACTTTCCAAATTAGGAAAGTTGGTAATATAGGTCGGCTCAACTTTTCCACCGACCCCGTATCCACTTAAAACAATCCATTTCTAAATGTATTGTCTGGAACCTAAAAACCATTTGCGAGAAATTTACTTTATTTTACCGTCAACTATAGTAAATCAAAACAAGCGACAATTTACTATTCACAATAAGTTCTAGAACTTATTTATCTAAGTTTCACAATAAAACAAGTAATATCAAATAATTTCTAACACATTTAAATAACAAATTTAAATAAGAAATTACCAGGTCACTGGAGAGGATGTTACAAATCTCCCCCCTTAAGAAGATTTCATCCCCAAAATCTCATCACTACTAAACAATCCAGGATATCTGGACCTCATACTCTCCTCAGTTTCCCAAGTTAGGTTTGAACCTAAACTATGTTTCCATTTCACTAACACCATGGGAATTTGTTTCTTCCTAAGTTTAAGAACTTTTCTGTCTAGAAGTTCAATCGGCTCTTCAACTAACTTCTTATTCTGATCAACTTTCAAATCTTGCAAAGGAAGAATCTGTGATTGGTCCTCAACGTTACATTTCCTTAAATAACAAATGTTAAATGTATTATGAATACCACCAAGCTCTGAAGGAAGATCAAGTGTAACCGACTGATCATTAACAACTTTGCTGATTCTGAATGGACCAATGTATCGAGGAGCCAACTTACCACGTCTTCCAAACCGAATAACCCCTTTCCAAGGCGAAACTTTCAAATAAACAAGTTCACCTTCAACAAATGTTACTGGTCATCTATGTGGATCTGCATACTGTTTCTGTCTATCACGTGCAGCTTTCAACTTTTCACGTGCAACTGCCACTTTATCAGCTGTCATCTGAACAATATCGGGTCCAGCAAACTGTTTTTCACCAGCCTCTAACCAACAAGTAGGCGTTCTACACCGACGCCCATACAACATCTCATATGGAGGCATGCCAATACTTGAATGATAGGAATTATTATAAGCAAATTCCACCAAAGGTAAATGAGAATCCCAAGAACCCCCATATTCCAGAACACAAGCCCGCAACATATCTTCAAGTGTTTGAATCGTACGCTCTGACTGACCGTCTGTCTGAGGATGATAAGCAGTACTAAGATTCACTCTGGTACCCAACTCATGTTGTAAACTTTGCCAGAAATGAGAAATAAACAGAGAATCCCTATCCGATACAATCGATAACGGAAAACCATGTCGGGAAACAATCTCATTAACATACAACTGGGCAAGCTTACTAAGCGATGCAGTTTCACTAGTCGCCTTAAAATGTGCACTTTTGGTCAACCGATCAACAATAACCCAAATCATATCATTTCCTCGAGATGTACGTGGAAGTTTAGTCACAAAATCCATAGTTAAGTGTTACCACTTCCATTCTGGAATTTCCAACTGTTTCAGTGACCCATACGGTTTCTGGTGTTCAGCTTTAGCTTGAGCACAAATGTGACAAGTTCCAACAAACTGAGCTATATCGGTTTTCATCGTAGGCCACCAATACAAAGATTGTAAATCATTATACATTCGAGTACTACCGGGATGAACAGATAATCGTGATTTATGGGCTTCAGTCAAAATCATATCCCGAATACCACCAATCAGAGGAATCCACACACGAGACTGAAAAGTCTTCAATCCCCTAGAATCATCAATCAACAAATCTTTCCTTTTCAACATTATTTCTGACTTAAGATTATGATCTAATAAAGCCTCCAACTGTGCTTCTTTAATTCTATTTACCAAGTCAGAAGAAATATCAACTTTCAACTAATAAATTCGGTCAGAGGTACCTTTTCGACTCAATGCATCAGCAACCACATTAGCTTTGCCTGGATGGTAATGGATTTCACAATCATAATCCTTAATTAACTCTAACCATCGCCTCTGACGCATATTTAACTCTTTCTGAGAAAACACATACTGAAGATTTTTGTGATCCGAACATATAACACATTTCGTACCATAAAGATAATGTCTCCAGATTTTCAATGCAAACACAACGGCAGCCAACTCTAAATCGTGAGTAGGGTAATTTCTTTCATGTTGTTTCAACTGTCGAGAAGCATATGCAATAACTCTGTCTCTATGCATAAGAACACCACCCAATCCAGCATACGATGCATCACAGTAAGCAACAAAATCATCAGACCCATCAGGTAATGCCAACACAGGTGCCTGACACAATAACTGTTTCAAAGTCTGAAAAGCAACTTCTTGTTGTTCTGTCCACACAAATTTCTCATCCTTACGGGTTAATTTAGTCAACGAACTGGCAATTTTAGAAAAGTCTTTAATGAACTTCCGGTAATAACCCGCTAAACCAAGAAAACTCTTAATCTCGGACGCAGATTTCGGAGCTTTCCAATTCATCACAGCCTCAATTTTTTAAGAATCAACTTTAACACCATCATTACAGATAATATGACCCAGAAATTGCACCTCCCGAATCCAGAATTCACATTTAGAAAACTTTGCATACAAGTGTTCTCTTTTCAACGTTTCTAACACTAACCTCAAATGCATTTCATGTTCTGATTCGGATTTCGAATATACCAGAATATCATCAATAAACACAATCACAAACTTATCAAGAAAAGGTCGACAGACACGGTTCATCAAATCCATAAAAACTGCTGGAGCATTTGTTAAACCAAAAGGCATAACCAGGAATTCAAAATGACCATACCTGGTTCGAAAAGCAGTTTTAGGAATATCCTGTTCACGAACACGAACTTGATGATAACCCGACCTTAAATCAATTTTAAAATAAAACGAAGAACCCTGCAACTGATCAAATATATCATCTATTCGAGGCAAAAGGTATTTATTCTTCACCGTTCGTTTATTCAATTCCCTATAATCAATACACATTCAAAAAGACCCATCATTCTTTTTCACAAATAACACTGGTGCACCCCAAGGAGAAGAACTAGGTCTAATGAAACCTTTATCCAACAACTCCTATATCTGATTCATCATTTCATGTATTTCAGAAGGAGCTAATCTATAGGGAGCTTTGGCTACAGGCGACGAGCCAGGAACAAGATCAATCTGATATTCAACTTCCCTAACCGGTGGCAAACCAGGTAACTCATCGGGAAACACTTCCGAATATTCAGAAACAACCGGAACATCAGAAATAGATTTCTTTCCTACTTTGGCATCAATCACATAAGCTAGGTATGACTCACAGCCCTTAGACAACGACTTCCTAGCTTTCATCATGAGAATCAACGGTACACATATACTATCCCGTTCTCCTCGAGCCACAACGTATGACTCTTCAGAAATTGGGATTCTAATCAACTTATTATGGCAATCTATACTTGCTTTACACCTACTTAACCAATCTATGCCAATAATCACATCAAAACTAGGAATCGGCATCAACAGAAATGAAATTGGGAAAGTCTGGCCATCTATCACAATACTAGCTCCAGTCACCGAGGTGGTAACAGGAACCAAATTGCCACTAACAATCTCTACCTCAACAGGTTTAGTAATCAACGTAGGGTTTAATTTCAACTTATCACAGAAACACACAGATATAAAAGTGCAATTTGCTCCTGAATCAAACAACACACGTGCTGGCACAGAGTTTATAAGAAAAGTACCAGTGATAGCATCCTCTGTGTGGATAGCCTCATCGACTGTCATCTGAAATGCCCTACTTGCAGCTGGCGGAGGATTCTTTCTCTTTTGCCCGGAAGATGCCGAACTCCCGACCGAAACTGAACCTTGTTTCCCCGCCTCCGGACACTGACCAACCCGATGTCCTTCTTTCTTGCAAGTCCAACACACAAAATTAGGATACCTGCAATTCTTGATCTCATGCCCAAGTTCACCACACTTAAGACATTTATTCGTCTGAGGAGTACACGGACCAGAATGTCGTGACTTACAAGAATTACACCAATTAGTACCTCTAGATGAACCACTTTTACTACCAGATCTCTGACCAGATCGATTACTCTGCCACCTCGACTTACCTTTTCCTGAATAATCACTTCTAGACTTCTGAACAGAAGTATCCCTAGCTTGATAACTTGAACCTCTTAAGTCACTATCAACAGAACGTGCAAGGTTAAAAGCTTGAGATAAAGTACCTGCCAATCTCACAGTGGTACGATAATTAGAAGGTAAAGTATCCACAAACTGTTCAATCCTAGTTTTCTCATTAGGAACCCAATGCTGAACAAACCGCAGCTTCTCAGAAAATTGTGCTATCAACTCATCAATCGTCATCTTATCAGTTAACTGTAAATTCACAAATTCACGTCTGATTCTAGCCATATCAAAGTCTGAACAATACTGATTATAAACAGCTTGATGAAAATCAGGCCATCTAATAGCCTCTCTTTGTTATTGAGTCAAATGTCCAGTGATCGAATCCCACCAAACCATAGCTTCATCTTTAAGACATTGAACTGCATAGGAAACTTTAGATTCTTCTTCACAATGAGTAACATCAAATTTCCTTTCCATGTCTCTCAACCAGTTTAAAGTTACAGACGGATTCGTACTACCACTAAACTCAGGTGGTTTGCTTGCCATAAACGTTTTAAAAGAACACAATTTACTTGGCAATAGTGGTGGAAAAGTACCAAACAAAGGTATTTGTTGCTGAGATGACGTAGCTTCAGTTCGTCTTTTAAATTCTCTGAGATTAATCACCTCATCTTCTAATTCGTGCATATAATCGTCTCTGTTTGATTCTTCACAAACAGGAACAGAAGTACCATCATGACCAGGTTGTTCACCAGGTATCTGCAAAGGAGGAACATCGGTTCTTGAGGCATTGTTAGGGTTACCGGTCGGTTGCTCAGTATCTGCCATATCTGAAATCATCACAACACTCAACAATTGTTAATCGTTAGCACCTATCTCCTAAACGATTTACAACTAATGCTAAATCCCATATCCAATAATGTTTGACTTATCACGCTCCAGAATTGGGATTGAACACTTCACAATGCTCAATTAACCCAAAACTATGCTCTGATACCAACTTATAACACCCCTCGTATAATACAACAATATTATATTATTAACATGAAAGCGAATATTTTTAAAACATCATCATACACTGTACATTAAGATAATGTACATATACTGGTTACATTCCAAGCACACCATAAGTTAAAACCATTTAAGTTACTACACATCAACTACATCAAACGGGGTATTATATTGTTCCAAACTTAGTTTATAACAAAACATGTCAGAGTAGCACGACCAGTCAAACATTCCCCACTACTGGAGCGTCAACATCCTGCAACCCACATCCCAAAACATAACCTGCAGGAAGTAATTGGGGGATTAGCACGAAGCTAAGTGAATGAATTCATCACACACCAATTAACTTAGCTTAACTACTTGTTTACACCAAACAACCGTAAACACACAAATCAACTAATCAACAATTTAATGAATGAGGATCGGTGGCTCTGGGGAATACCATAATACCCGGGTGGCTCCCCAAGAACACTTATCCAACCATATCCGTATGGCCATAACGGACGAGACCGATAGCTACCAGTTATTATAATCAAACACAGGTTCTACACACAACGAATGAATCAAGCCCCTGTGTAATTCATATAATAACCAACCAGCTCAACCAATGTAACATCCTATTTCTGGGCCTGGAAATAAATTGTATTTTAATAAGTGTGATTGGTTTATTTAAGAATAAACAAGTAAAAGAGCTTTAGTTTTTATTGTGATTAATGAAATATTGTTTGTTTTAAATAAACAAAGTTGACGGTAAAATAAAAGTATTTTGACTTACGGGTATTTTCGGGTTCCAGACAATAGGCTAGGAACGGGTATAATATTTACACATAATAAAAGATGGGGCGGTGGGAGTATTTGGATCATTATCACCTAACTATCTTATTTCATTTCCTTTAAAAACTCTCTCTCTAATTCTTTCAAAGAAATCAAAGGAACCAAATTATAAGCTTGTGTTTGTGGATTCAAATTACTTGAAAGAAGCTAGTAATCATCTTGTTCATCATCTCATCTTGTTGAAGTATGTTGTAAGTGCTCTTCATTTTGATGTTCTTGAGGATTAAATTGATTATTAGGGCTTATGTGAAATTGAAGTTAGAACTTGGTTATATCATGATTGAAGAATGAGATTTGATGATAATATGCAGATTGATGTTAGGGTTTATATATGTTCTTCCATGTTTGTGTTTATAGGTTAGGGTTTAGTCAAATTATGGTTTTGATGATGATGCATGTTAGAAATTCATGATAAAATTACTTGTTTGTAGTTGTAATATGATTATAGTTCAAGTTTATGGTCTTTTCCTTGATAATTTCGAGTTGCAAATTGGTTTTGGTGAAAATATGAGTTAGAGTTCGAGTATGCAAGTTGCAGGTCTGGCTTTGCTGAAAATCGCTCGAACGCGATCCCGGTGGTCTAGGCCGGATCGCGTTCCCTAGTTATATTTGGTGTCGAGTCGTTTTGTTCTGATGAACGCGATCCTGAACCTCTATTCCGGATCGCGTTGCTCTTTGTAATTTTGAGTCAAATTGGTTTTGTTCTTGTGAACGCGATCCCGTCTCATTTCCTGGATCGCGTTGCCTAGTGTAATCTCGCAACAGAATGTTTTTATAAAGAGGAACGCGATCCAGCTACATTTTCCAGGATCGCGTTTGCATGAATTATTTTGAAGGATTTTGTAAATTTTGAAAATGCATAAGTGTTTAGAAGATAGTGTATTTAGTGGCACTTTATGCTTAGAAATATATGTTTTGAATGATGATTATAATGTGGATAATATTATGATTAATATATGGATTCGTGATAAGTGTTAAACCGTTACTGACTTGATGTTGTTGTTGTTTCCAGATAAGCGGACGGCCACTCAGTAAGATAAGACCTCTGAGTTGGCGATCAGGCGTAAATATTTGGTGAGTGGAATTGTAGTCCTCGGTTCCACCCAGTTGTAACGGGTTCGGTTACAACGGGTAAACCAGGATAGTTTATTTCAGTAGGTTGTTGTTATTAGTCGTACTGGTACCAGTCTTGTCTGTTTGTTTATATTGCTGAATATATGAGTTGTGTTGTGATCATTGTTGAATTGTTGTTTAAGTGATAACAGTTGTGAACTGTTGCTTGTTGTTGTGTGCTTTTGCATTGTGAATGCAATATGGTTGTTTTCAGATGTCAACTGTTGTTGGTTGGGTTTGGGTACTACTGTGTAGTTGTCGAGGTTTCTTTGAGACACATAGTTGAGAACAAGCCTAGTCAGTGAAGGTAGTACTCAAGCTATCGGTTGATTACTGGGAATGGCGTAGCGCCCAGTAGTCGTGGTTTCTGGGTTGGGTGGATACCAGGAACCGCCGGTCCTCTTGACGTTATGTGCTTATGTGTTTAATTGTTGTTGTTGCTTAGTTGTAAGACTTGTTATGAGTGGGTTGAACCGTCGGTTACGGTTCCATTCACTTAGCATTGGCTAATCCCTCGTTGTTTAATGTTTTGCAGACTGTGGTTAGTTGATGTAGATGTTCGGGTTGTAGATGTTGACTGGAAGTTTGACTAAAGCTTGGCGTAACTCTGATCTTTTGTTGATATGTTTTGGGGAGAAAGTTTTATATAAGGCCCGTTTTGTGTTAATATGGGTTGAAATTAATATGGTTGTGAATAGTTAACTAATGTTGTTATATTTTGTAGTCGTTAAACTTGGAAGCATAGTAAGTCGGTAAATGTTTTTGTTTTGGGGGACTTGCGCTTCCGTTTTCGAAACATAATATTAAAATGATATGTTTTGGTTTGCGTAAGGACCGGGCCTTACAAGTTGGTATCAGAGCCTAGGTTTGGGTGAATTGGGCATTTGCGAATGTTCCATCCCAAATCTATTTGGTGTTAGTCAAACTTTTCGGTTTGTGGGATTAGCTTTTAGTTGGGGGATTGGTTAGTATAGGTGATACTAACGATTAACAAGTTGCAAGTTGTGTTTTGGTTGTGAGTACAGGAATGGCAGATGATGAGAATACGACTCCCAATAATGCTGCTAGAACTGAGCTTCCACCTCCAGAAATTAATAATGTTAATCAGGGTGGTACTTCAAATGTTCATCATGATGAAACTAGTCAAGAGGATTATGTGTTGCAATTGGAAGATGATGTGATAAGACTCAAAAAGATTGAACAGTTGTATTTGGAGTTACAATCTAGGGTAGCTCAGCAAGCGTATCAGTCTCCTCCTCCACAGCAGCAGAATAAGTTGTGTTCATTTAAGACTTTTAAGGCGTGTGGACCCAAAGACTTTGAGGGAGGTAATGATCCGATGGTGACACTGAATTGGTTAAGGGACACCGAGAGGAAATTTGATGTATGTCAGTGTGAAGATGAGTTAAGAGTTAAGTATGCAGTCCAATTATTGAAAGGCCAAGCGATGAACTGGTGGGATTCTGCGACTGCACAAATGACACCGGAACAAAGATCTAGAATTACTTGGGCTGAGTTTCATAGGGAGATTAGTAAGCAATTCTGCTCTGAGTTTGATATGCTTAGACTTAGGCAGGAATTTCTAGATTTGGAGTTTTCTGAGAAAATGACAATGGATGAACTTATCAATCAATTCACCGATAAGTTAAGATTTGTTCAACAATGGGTTCCAGACGAGAGGACTAGGATTACCCATTTTGTTAAGACTTTACCACCACAGTACCGGACATCAGTGAGGCTGGCTCGTAATTTGACCGAGGCTTTTGAGTTAGCTAGGTCGGTGCATAGTGACAATCAAGCATGGGAAAAGTTGGGTAAGAATAAGTCTATGCAACAATCTAAGAGTGGTACTACTGGAAATAAGAGTCAGAACCGAAGGATTGAGTTTAGTGAGGGCTCGGTGGGTAGTGATCCAAACCCTTGGTGTGCCACTTGTAGGTCGAGGCATTCGGGTCCATGTAGGTCCTCAAACATTAAGGTGCATTAAGTGTGGAGCATTGGGGCATGGTAGTAGAGATTGTACTTTTCCTCAGTCTGTGTGTTGGAACTGCAAGAAAGAGGGTCATCGGGCAGGTCAATGTCCGGAATATGTTAGACAAGGTTCGGGTTTAGCTGGAAGTTCGGGTTCTGGTTCGGGTTCTGCATCATCAATTGGACAAAAGAGAAAGATGGCGCCTCCACGAGCTTTTCATATGACAGTGGGAGATCAAATGACAGTGGGGGAATTGCTTGAAGTGAATAACCAAGGTAGATTCTATAATTACTTTGATGTAATATAGTTTATAGTATTGTATGCCCATGTGTGATTGTAGCGTTTGGTCTATTATGTGTGGGATTGGATTTCGGGGACGAAATCCTCTAAGGGGGGAAGATTTGTAACATCCTGTTTCTGGGCCTGGAAATAAATTGTATTTTAATAAGTGTGATTGGTTTATTTAAGAATAAACAAGTAAAAGAGCTTCAGTTTTTATTGTGATTAATGAAATATTGTTTGTTTTAAATAAACAAAGTTGACGGTAAAATAAAAGTATTTTGACTTACGGGTATTTTCGGGTTCCAGACAATAGGCTAGGAACGGGTATAATATTTACACATAATAAAAGATGGGGCGGTGGGAGTATTTGGATCATTATCACCTAACTATCTTATTTCATTTCCTTTAAAAACTCTCTCTCTAATTCTTTCAAAGAAATCAAAGGAACCAAATTATAAGCTTGTGTTTGTGGATTCAAATTACTTGAAAGAAGCCAGTAATCATCTTGTTCATCATCTCATCTTGTTGAAGTATGTTGTAAGTGCTCTTCATTTTGATGTTCTTGAGGATTAAATTGATTATTATGGCTTATGTGAAATTGAAGTTAGAACTTGGTTATATCATGATTGAAGAATGAGATTTGATGATAATATGCAGATTGATGTTAGGGTTTATATATGTTCTTCCATGTTTGTGTTTATAGGTTAGGGTTTAGTCAAATTATGGTTTTGATGATGATGCATGTTAGAAATTCATGATAGAATTACTTGTTTGTAGTTGTAATATGATTATAGTTCAAGTTTATGGTCTTTTCCTTGATAATTTCGAGTTGCAAATTGGTTTTGGTGAAAATATGAGTTAGAGTTCGAGTATGCAAGTTGCAGGTCTGGCTTTGCTGAAAATCGCTCGAACGCGATCCCGGTGGTCTAGGCCGGATCGCGTTCCCTAGTTATATTTGGTGTCGAGTCGTTTTGTTCTGATGAACGCGATCCTGAACCTCTATTCCGGATCGCGTTGCTCTTTGTAATTTTGAGTCAAATTGGTTTTGTTCTTGTGAACGCGATCCCGTCTCATTTCCTGGATCGCGTTGCCTAGTGTAATCTCGCAACAGAATGTTTTTATAAAGAGGAACGCGATCCAGCTACATTTTCCCGGATCGCGTTTGCATGAATTATTTTGAAGGATTTTGTAAATTTTGAAAATGCATAAGTGTTTAGAAGATAGTGTATTTAGTGGCACTTTATGCTTAGAAATATATATTTTGAATGATGATTATAATGTGGATAATATTATGATTAATATAAGGATTCGTGATAAGTGTTAAACCGTTACTGACTTGATGTTGTTGTTGTTTCCAGATAAGCGGACGGCCACTCAGTAAGATAAGACCTCTGAGTTGGCGATCAGGCGTAAATATTTGGTGAGTGGAATTGTAGTCCTCAGTTCCACCCAGTTGTAACGGGTTCGGTTACAACGGGTAAACCAGGATAGTTTATTTCAGTAGGTTGTTGTTATTAGTCGTACTGGTACCAGTCTTGTCTGTTTGTTTATATTGCTGAATATATGAGTTGTGTTGTGATCATTGTTGAATTGTTGTTTAAGTGATAACAGTTGTGAACTGTTGCTTGTTGTTGTGTGCTTTTGCATTGTGAATGCAATATGGTTGTTTTCAGATGTCAACTGTTGTTGGTTGGGTTTGGGTACTACTGTGTAGTTGTCGAGGTTTCTTTGAGACACATAGTTGAGAACAAGCCTAGTCAGTGAAGGTAGTACTCAAGCTATCGGTTGATTACTGGGAATGGCGTAGCGCCCAGTAGTCGTGGTTTCTGGGTTGGGTGGATACCAGGAACCGCCGGTCCTCTTGACGTTATGTGCTTATGTGTTTAATTGTTGTTGTTGCTTAGTTGTAAGACTTGTTATGAGTGGGTTGAACCGTCGGTTACGGTTCCATTCACTTAGCAATGGCTAATCCCTCGTTGTTTAATGTTTTGCAGACTGTGGTTAGTTGATGTAGATGTTCGGGTTGTAGATGTTGACTGGAAGTTTGACTAAAGCTTGGCGTAACTCTGATCTTTTGTTGATATGTTTTGGGGAGAAAGTTTTATATAAGGCCCGTTTTGTGTTAATATGGGTTGAAATTAATATGGTTGTGAATAGTTAACTAATGTTGTTATATTTTGTAGTCGTTAAACTTGGAAGCATAGTAAGTCGGTAAATGTTTTTGTTTTGGGGGACTTGCGCTTCCGTTTTCGAAACATAATATTAAAATGATATGTTTTGGTTTGCGTAAGGACCGGGCCTTACAACCAACCATCTCAACTTGTTGACCTCATTAACAACTGATAACCAAAGGTCAATTAGCACGTAGATTTATAAGCAACAATATCAACCAAATAATTCAACAATTATATCTACGTTCACTTGTTGCAACCAAACAGTTACAACTAAATCAAAAGGTGAGTTCTTAATCCACTCACCGATACCTCAGTAGTCACCACACTCAGCTTCTAATCACTGAGTCTTTGGGGTATCTGAAACATCACACAACCACACAAGTTAGTAACTCGTCATCAACAAATAGTACTTATGTAAATAACAACATTACACAAGTAATCACCTTACTAATTAAGCACAAGTACTAGTTGTAATAATACCATAAACATTACACCATTCAAGTACTAAAGCTAAACAACAATCATATACATAGCTCAAGATCCGCCGGATACACCCCTGGATCCGCCGGATACTTACCTGATCCACCGGATCATAAGTTTGATCCGCCGGATCCTTAACTATGTAGTACCGACCAAACAAGATCCCCCATATCATGCTCGGATCATAATCGGATCCAATAAATATCACTTAGTATCCGCCGGATCAGATATATGATCCGCAGGATTAATGGTTTAGGTTCCGGATCCGCCGGATCACCCACTTGATCCGCCGGATCAACGTGTTTTGCAGGTTTCCTGTTCTTCCTGTACAGCATACTCAAAATGAATTTTCATATATTTAACCTCGCATCTTCAGTTTCTAATGTATTCATACTACAACAATTAGCACTATAACAACTAGTAACATCAACTTCAACTTCAATATCCTTCAATTCATTTCTAAATCAAACTTAATCATATTAAGATTATGAACATAGATTTCAAGAATCATACTTACCACTTAGGATTGAAGAACAAAGTGATTATGATAGCAACTAGTTAGAATCAAGATCACAAGCTCATGATCAGCTCAAAATCAAGATCACAGCTTCAGTTTGATTCAAATTGGATTATAGGTTGTTAGTTTATAGGTTTGCAGTGAAGAATTCAAATAACTTTCCAAATTAGGAAAGTTGGTAATATAGGTCGGCTCAACTTTTCCACCGACCCCGTATCCACTTAAAACAATCCCTTTCTAAATGTATTGTCTGGAACCTAAAAACCATTTGCGAGAAATTTACTTTATTTTACCGTCAACTATAGTAAATCAAAACAAACGACAATTTACTATTCACAATAAGTTCTAGAACTTATTTATCTAAGTTTCACAGTAAAACAAGTAATATCAAATAATTTCTAACACATTTAAATAACAAATTTAAATAAGAAATTACCAGGTCACTGGAGAGAATGTTACAGTAAGTCTATAAGTCTGCAAAGTAGTGTGGTTGTACGGTCTGAAAGTATAAGTTTGTAAAATAGTAAGTCGGTAAGTTTGTAAAATAGTAAGTTGGTAAGTTTGTAAAACAGTGAGTTTGTAAGTCGGTAACAAAGAAAGTTTATGAGTCGGTCTAACAGTACTTAATATGTCGGTAAAACAGTAAGTTTAATAGTGGGTAAATTAATAAGTACGTATAGTAAGTTTGTAAAGTAAACCAGTAAGGTCGGTAAAACAGTGAAGTAGGTGAGTCGGTATGATAGTAAAACAATAAGTAGATAAGTCGGCAAGACAGTAAGTTTGTACATGTATTTCAGTTAACAAGTAATTTCAGTAAACAAGTAATGCATCTCCCCCAAAATAGTAAAAACTGTAAAAATGGGCCGTGAGACTCACCAGAGTCTAGTAGTATCAAGCAGTAAATCAAGCAATGAGGTTCTCCGAACCAGTAACCTCTAGCGTCCTAGACATGTAAAGTTAAGTAAGTAAATGGATATCATTAAGATTATCCATGCTAGTTGTCCACTCAACTAGTTAATGTCCATTAGTCTGTTATTTGTAATTGTTCGTAGTTGTAGTCTGTCGTTGTGTTAATATGGCCCGTTGGTGACGGTGTGTAATAATAATTCAAGTATTATTATTATGTATTTCATTGTATCGTATACTTGTAAAGTATATTTGTAAGTCTGTTTATGGTACAGCGACGTGAAAGTGTTATTCGAGTGTAAGCTCGTAGTAGTGTGGGTGTAATCCCATTTAAGTGTGAGTGAAATCTCACATGTAATTTCGAGTGTAATCTCGTGCATGTATGCGTGTAATCTCATAGTGGTTTCGAGTGTAATCTCATATTTAAGTTATAGCGTATACTTCCCAAAGTATAGTAGTTTTCATGTATAATGCGTGTCGAGTAACGTTCGTTTGTTGTATGGTATGTATAATAGTTCGCGTATACTTATTAAAGTACATGTATTTTTCTATCCGCAAATATACATATATATACGTGTCACACCCCCAATTTTTATGATTTGCGGAAGCGATGATTTGGGTGTGACTAATCAAATATCAAAACACCAAGATTACAAGCAAACGACTTTATATGAGACGTTTATAATATTTCAAAAGTATTACAAAGTTTTCAAGATATGAGTTTACAATAATAACAAGTTCGCAATTGATTTCGAAGATTTTAATACATAACCATTATACAAAATATAATGCAAGAAAATCTTCATGTCTAAATGGATGCATGCGACTCGTGAGTAGATAGCTTATCCTGAGGGCCATCCTACTATTGCTGTTTACCTGAGAATACAACACTAAAAGTCAGCTATAAAGCTGGTGAATCTCACAGGTTTAGCATAAACATTGATGTGATCAACATGATTATCCGACGATAATAAAATGTTATAACCGAACAATGATTTAAACAATATAATCAGACAACGATTTTTAACCAAATAAGGTCACCGAACAATGATTAAAACAATTAAGTTTTCAAAACAATGATTTAACCTATTAAGGTTACCGAACAATGATTAAAACAATTTAGTTTTCAAAACAATGATAAACCAACGCAGGTTTCCTAACATTGATCAAACCAACGCATGTTTCCGAACATTGATGTAACCAACGCAGGTTTCCGAACAATGATTTATTATACCGACTATGTCATCGTATTGCACTGAGCCATGGTTCGAGGCCTAACCCAATTTTCTGCCTCCCGAACGGTGTCAACATCAATAACAACTACTAAAGTGCCCGTTTGTACATGGTTGTAGCTAGCAACCCGGACGGGGACGTCACTCCCATGATAGTACTATCCTTTAGTAATCGCACCTTATTAAGTTAACGAACCATGCAATGATGAGGACTTTCCCGAATTAAAACACTCGTGCAACACCCGAACAATGAAAATCAAGACCAATAATGGTAACCAAACAATGTAACTAACATAGTTAACCGAATTAAATAATCATTTAATTCCCCGAGTTAATAATCAAATTAACTAATCAAATAACATATGATCATGAAAACAAGTAAGCATTGTATCTCACCCCAAGTTTAAATACAGTAAAAGTGGGGCTGTGAGACTCACCTGAGTCTATTCGAGCAATGAGTATATCCGACGTGGAATAGACAATCCCTGAAACCTCCTAGTGTCCTAAACACGCGAGATTCTAATGAGTATTTGATTGTCTAACATTTATCCGTATCAATATGTATCCGATTATATTATATCCAAATGTTTAAGTTTGTATCTCCCGTTCAAGGTTTGTAAAAATGTACGGTCCGTTGGTAACGACTCAAGTTTATATTCCAAAATACAATTTTTTTACTTGTTTCTAGTTGATTTCATAAACTTTTGATACTTATTTAGCTTGAAATTGGTCTCATGTGTTAAGGTTAAAGATTGAGGAAGGAAATATGAAAAAATGAAGCATTTTGCTGTTTTGACTATGTTGCACCGTTTTGGCCATAACTTCCTCATACGAACTCGGATTTAGGCGATTCAACTGCCCAAACGACCGCGACTCAGAGGGATACAAAACTACAAAAGATGGTGGGCTAGATGTAAGTGACCCGTCCTGGTGGGGCCCCATACCCGTCCGGGTATACTTTGTGACCCGTCCGGGTGTCTTGATCCACCCGTCCGGGTGAGTTGTTTCTTTCAATCTGTTCGTGCAGTTCATCCCCAAACCAGTTTATAACATAATTTTTCGGATATAATACATAGATATAACTTCGATACATGATAATATAAGTTTGTAAAACACAATATAAACAAAGTTATAGTTTTCTTACAATGTGAAAACGAGACCGTAAGGTGGTGATGATGATGAACCGGATGATGATGATGATTCCAAGATGATGATTATGATTATGCAGATGATGAAGATAATGTTGTTGTTGTTTGTTTGATGATCCGAAAGAGAGGGACAAGGGAGAGCCGAGAGAGACGAGAGTGTGCGAGTGTGTGTATTTTGCATTATTGGAGTCGGTTTAAACCGGCTCCAATAATTGATGGTGGTTGGTGATTTTTGAACCCGTGTTTGCGTACCCGATCGTAATGTAGTATAATCTTTTCAAATGATAAATTTCTAAAAATATAATCGTATATGTTTTCAATTGAAACATTTTATAAAAATACTATTAGTGAGATATAAAAATATATCTTTGTTTCAACTTACTTTGACGGATAGTTTTCAGTGTACAAAATGTATTTAAAATTTCAATCAAGTAAATAATTATCATTCTCGTTAACAATACATTATTTAAAAATGTTTTTCACCAACGTCCGTATTTAAGTTTGCGCGTTCTTTTAGATTTGTTTGTACACGATTATTACTTATTCATTGTATTATATATATATATATATAAATACATATATAATATTCGGATACTTTTGTTTTAACACGTACCGAGTACGAGTAATTAAGGTTTAAATTGGCCCCTAATTATGGCCATTTTTGACCAGGTGTCACAATACGTGTCCTAAAGTTGTACTATCCGAAGTTTAATTAATCCAAATTTGGAGTCCGAAAGTGTTGATCCCAAACTACAAAATCCGAATTTAGCATAAAAGTCCGAAAGTCAACCAAAGTCAACTCCGAAAGTTGACTTTCGGAGTCAAATTTACTGTTCATCTGAAAGTCAAAGTGGTCAAGGTTACTATTCATCCGAAAGTCAACAAAAGTCAAAGTTCGGAGTGCAATTCAGTCCGAATTTGTGATTTTTATTTAAAATAGCAAACATTAACGAAACGTTCCGAAATTTTTACACAATGTTCCCACATATGTTATGTACTTACTGTATTTTTTTTCATGAGTTTTGGAGGTCGTTTGATATTTTATAAAAATTCGCAAAGGATCAGGGGTCTGTTTAGTCCGAATTTAAACCTTTGATCACAAATCTAATTTTCTGGAAAAATGGGTGTATTTCTGGAATGAGCCAAAGAACAACTTTTTGTAGATAACATCCATACGGAGATTTCAGTGTAAGATTCATGCATTTATTTAACTTAGAACTCAAGTTATGGCTTTAAGAAGGAGGTGCAACTTTCTGTCTCCAGAGGACAGAAAGTATATGTCGCCGGAGAAAATTATTCTTGGGTACTAAACGGACTCGAAATGCTACAAAACAAATTTTGTTAGAAATATTATTTCTTGTACTACATTTTAGGCTTAATAAACGCATCATTTCATGGAGAAATGATTTTTAAATAATTCGTTAAAGTGAAGCATTTTTCTGGATAGAAAACATAGTCACATGTTTTAGTGTTTTAATCGCGTTTCAATTACTGATTTGGACATTAAATGGTTAAGTGGACACTAAAACATGTTAATACATATGTTACAAGTATTTATAAGGAAAGAAAGTAGTTCTTACAAAGAGAATGATGAAGAGATGAAGTCGAAAGCCCTTTCCCTCGCGTTTTCTTGAATTTCGACGTGGCGGCCGTTGGTGGACTTGTGGTGGCTCAATGGTGGTTGTTTGGTGGTGTTCTTTGGTTGGTTGGGGGCTGACAAAAACGCAGGAACCAAAAGGGAGAGAGGGAGTGTAAGGGTTGTTGGTTGAGTAAAGCAAAAATGAATGAGGTGTGGTGTTGATTTGATGATGTCTTAAAGTCAAACAATCAACAAAGTGTGGGTGTGGCATGGGCTGCAGATTTTTGATGGTCCCCACCCCCATGTGGGTGTTAAATCTTGTTCCCCAAATCTACGTTAGGTGCGGTGTTCGTTTACCCGATCGTTTCGTCGTTTAATTAAACGTTATACATAATATATAATACGTTTCGGTAATATTTTAAAACACGATATATTTAAATGATAGTTTCACCCAAAATGTTATATTTTAAATTACTAAAATATTATTCGAACTTTCGTTTAGTCGTCGGTTGCGAATCGTGCGTTCGTTTGAGTCGTGTAACGTTTTTATACGTTATAATTATACGCGTGTAATCGCGTTATTTTTACTTGAAGTATTTTATCAAAATACTTAGTTTTAAGTTATAAAAATATAACTTTGGTTTATTTCGTCAGTCGGGCGCGTTTCGTACGTTTTCGTCGCTTTCGGTTACGTTTTAAGCAAAACGTACGTGTTCGTTATATTATAAACATAATATAAAGTAATAATTGACGTTATTAAATACTTCCATATCATTTAATAATAGTTTCACCAACTTGCATTTTAAGTTTCTGCGTTATGTCAGATTCGCATATACACGATTATTAAATAATCGTTTAACGGTATTATATATATTTATATATATAATACTTGTACATTTCAGTAGTTTGAGTATATAATACTTGAAATAAAAGTTTAAATTTTGACCAAATTTTGGGTCATTTTTGACCGGGTGTCACACGCACGACCCTCGTTTATAAAAGTTCATGTTAAGTTCTGCAATGCTACGTATATATTTTCTATAAGAATGTTGATTGAAACGTAGAAAATAAACTTTTATTTCTTATCATCAACTATTGCTAAACACCGGCACTTCGATTAGTGCGTCATATGATACACCTTGAATCGTAGATCATACGTACAGAAAATTAGGTGTAAGACCAAATGAAAAGTTTAAAACCAATACAACTTGTATCAAGAATGTAACATGGAAAGGATAATTTATGGAAAAGGTAACCTTACACAAAATAAGTAATATGTAAAAAAATTGTATGAAAAATTGACAATGATAATGTGTAATTCTAGGTGAACAAAAAGTTTTTTTTTTTTTTTATCAATCTAAAGTCATGAGATCTTGGGTGTGTTTGGCACACTAGATTTTAAGGGATTATAGGAGATTGAGATTCTAGTTTTAAGAATCTCCAACCCTTATTGGTTAGAAGACTTGTTTGGTAACATGAAAAAGAGGGGGATTGTTGAAAAAATAATCCTCTAGAATCCCTTTTTCTATAAGCTACTTCAAGTGGCTTCTAAAAGAATCCCCAGCCACAATCTCCAGCTCCAGCCACAAACTCCAGCTCCAGCTACTTGGTTTCCAAACATACCCCTTATGTGAGTTTAAACGATGTAAAAAAACTTACAAAATCTTTAGTTATTAAATTAAGGATATCTAAACAAATACAAGTATATGTAATGATGCCACACATGTGACAAAAATAAAAAGTAATTTTTTCTAAGAAAATATGAATAGTTTGTTTGAAATTAAGAGGTTTTTATGTCAATTTAGAAAATTATTATAATTTTTTTGGTTAATACCTTGTTTCTTGTTATTTGACTAACTTCTATAGTTCTATCTAATACAATAAGTTATATAGTCTAATGAAAAAAATTGCATTTTAATAGTATAGGTTACACGATATAAGTTCTAGACATCTTTGAGTGAAATATGTCTAAGTTTGAAATATATTACGGAAGTATGAATGTTGTATCATTCTAATAAGTAATATCACTTTTATGTAGAATAAGAAAATGAAATGATAAGAAGATAACGATAATATATACGAGTATTTGTTATAAAAATATAAAATTATGTGATGTATTTATAATGAAATTGTTAATAGTTATGTGATGAACTTATATGTCAAGCTAAGAAGCTATTGTAAACGTGTTACTCACTCCGTCTCAATTTAATTGTCAATTATTGAATGCACACAGTTTTTGAAAAGTACATTGATTACTGTGTCAATTAATATAATTTAATTTATACCCACTAAAACACTTTCTGATTGGTTGAAATCAAAAGTGGACAATAATTTTGGGACATCTCAGAATAGAATACCAGACAATCAAATTAGGACGTAGGGAGTAATGTTTAAGAAGATTACTACGTGGTTAATTTTTAAATTATAATATTATTTCCATTGATAAAACAAATTAGAATAAAAGGTTAGTGAGTCATATCTATTAATATTTTTTTAAGAGACGTGGCAATTTTTGAGGACACGACGAGTTCAATTCTTAGACTTGTGCCATTGGTGACTTATTTCTTGGTTGGTCACAAAAGTAATAATAAAAAAATAAAAACCTGACCTACCAAGGGGTTGGTGCCTTGGTGGGTTGGATTTGGTACCCGAGGTAAGTGATTATTATAATGTTTTGGGTTGTACATTGTGTAATAAACCTTATACTATGGTTGTAAAAAAAAGGTTTATGGTGGGTTGCTAATGGGAGCGTAAAGTTGAGTTTAGTTTGGTTGGATAGGTGGAAGAGAGAAATTAAATTTTTAATGAATAGTTGGGTTGGTTTTGTTTGTGAATGGGAGTAGTCTTAAGCTCCCTTCTTCTTATTAAGTAATGATAATGATAATGACGTATTTATCTGACAAACAACTTACGAATACGATACAAATATGTCATACTTGTAAAAAAAAACTAATATACTTTCTTACTAAAAGCCACATAAAAGAAGATATAGCAATCACAACTTGTGGCTGTTAATCATTGTCGAGATGAAGAAGCCATTTCAGTCTCTACCTCTTTGATCTCATTTCCTCTCTTCTTTCACATAATCTCAAATCAAATGGCAACTTCATTCAATCTCCCAACTTTTCAACTTCCCAAATCCCACTTTCTTGGTCACACCAATTTCATTAACAAATCATCATCATCTTCTTTCCCAACACCAAAACAATCATCACATTTAATCACAACAACCCCTTGTGCAAAATTCAATCTTTATGAAATCTTGGGAGGTAGAGGCTTATTAGGAGAAGAAGGCCTTCAAGAAGAACTCAAAAAATCACCACCACCACCTCAACCAACTAGTACCACTAATGATCAAGAGAATGATGTTGTTACGATAAATCTACCCGAAAATGGATTCGATAAGGAGTTACTAGGCCTAACCGGTGGCTTCCCGGGTGGCGAAAAAGGTCTAAAAGACTTCATTGAGAAGAACCCACCTCCTAAAAAATCACCACCAAAAACATCATCATCAACAACAAGTGGTTTTGATCAAAAATTGGTTCGTAAACCAAAAGCGCCCGAATTACCATTATTAATGCCTGGAATGATTGCAATTGTTAAGAATCCAAATAGTCCTTATCATATGTATTGTGGAATCGTGCAAAGGATTACAGATGGGAAGGCTGGGGTGTTATTTGAAGGTGGGAATTGGGATAGATTGATTACTTTTAAGTTGAATGAGCTTGAACGTCGCGAAAAGGGACCGCCCATGGTTAGTCCTCGATCGGTTGTGCTTGAAGATTTGGTGGAAAAGACAAAGAGTACTTCTTGATCTGTGTTTTTTAGTTTATGTAGCACTGGAACTTTGTATGTACAAATAATGTTTATGTTTCTTGATCACGTATAGAGTTAAATAAAAAGTTACTTATGTATTTGATGACTGAATAAGATTTAATCCAACTTCAGCAATGTAGAAGCTTGTAGATTATGAAATTTAAGAAATGATGCTCACTCTAAAGACTAAACCGAATAGAAGCAAAATTTATGCCATTAGCTTTGAATTGAGAAGGTTCTTAAAGCTAATTGGTTAAATGTAGTAGAGTTATAAAACAAGGGTTAACCAAATTAATAATGTGTTTGATATAATGTGTGTTATGTAGGTGGCTAGCCAAGTTTTTTTTTTTTTTTTTTAGTTATCGTTAAATAGGCCTAAAAACATAAGCATAAAAGTAAGGCTAATGAATCTAACATTGGACACACAAAAAATGTATTTTTTCGGTCTCAATCTCCACGAATCAAATTATTAAGTTTTTCTTTAAGCTTATGATAGTAGATCTACCAAGAATGGTAGAAATATCACTAACATTTGGGTGTTGATATTTCCACCATGGATTTTGATAAATTTACCATAATTGTGCATCACTTGTGTGCATTGTACAAGTACTTAATGCACAGTTATAATGGATTTATCAAAATCCATGGTAGAAATATCACTAGCCAATTTCATAAGCTTAAAGAAAACCTTAAAAATTTGATTCGTGGAGATTGAGACAGAAAAACATTCTTGGTAGATCTACTACCAAGAATCCCAACCCTTAATTGGTTTTTCCCATATTGATCCAACGATATAGATTAATTATTGATAGTTAAAACCCATTTCTTAAGAAATTAATTTGCGTTCTCACATATTTAACATTTGCAGATAGTCCTATTATGATATATTGGGATGGGATACTCTAGCAATTACTAATCTAACTTTTTGTTAATAAAGTTATTAGGAGGTTCTATGCAATTAAGTAAACACTTCGAATTGATGACTAGCAATCTACTTGCTCAGTTTCCTTTTTGATTAAATTGTTTACCTTTACCCGTTCATTCCATGGCTTGGCTCTTATTAATATTTCTACTACGTCATGTTCTTTCATCATTGACCTCAGTATGAATATTATAAACTCAAACATGGTACAAAATTTTTTACCTTTACGTACGTTCACAATAATAATAAACATGTTTAATTAGATATATGTCATATATATAGTCAGTGGCGGAACTTGAACTTATTGTATAATTACTAGGTGAAGGACCCGCGACAACGCGGGCTGTAATATTTAACTTTGTAAATTCTACAATTGGAATTTGTACTTTTAAAGATAAATGAGTATATAAACTATGTGGGAGGTTCAAATGAGAACCACTTTATAGTTGAGAACTGTGAGAACCACAACGAATACGTGTTTGTTCACATGTGATTAACTTCAATCATATGTGAACATTGATGTACGTTTAATTGAAAAAGAAAAAAGTAAAAAAAATCATAAATTTACGCCTTAAAACACATTTTAACCGATTTGTTCACATTATCGTTCACATGTGAACATGTATTTGTTTTTTGCGTTTTTCGATATGATTTTAAGATTTTTTTTGACTTTTTTCTTTTTCAATTAAACGTACGTCAATGTTCACATATGATTGAAGTTAATCACATGTGAACAAACACGTATTCGTTGTGGTTCTCACAGTTTTCAACTTTAAAGTGGTTCTCATTTGAACCTTCCCCTATAAACTATTGTGTTATATGCATGTCCATATGCTAAATAATTTTAGTATTCACTTTTCGATGACAAAACCTTCAATAAAATAACTAATGTATAAACTAAATCTGTATAGACAAATACATAAATATGAATATATATCTCGTTACATATATTAATCATAGCCAAATATTTACATCCCTTGTATATATGGTCCCAAATACATGTATGCCACTTATTGCCACCTACTCATACAACTACTAATGTACCGAAGATGCCATTCTAGTACCAAAATAAAAAAGATGAACCAACTTGCAAGTGTTACTCCATTTGGCTTGCAAGAACAACCATTTACACATACAACATTAAGATATGCGGTCAACGTCGAAACCAATGCTTTTCCTTCTCCAGTTTTTCATCACAGTAGTAGACCCAACTACCTCACAGCCAATAATCTAACAATTGCAAAACCAAACTTTGATAAGTTCATTAACAAAATCTAACACTTATAAACGCATAATCAAATCTTACACTTTAAAACGCATAAATAAATAAATAGAATGAACTTTACCGAATTTGCTTCAAGTTCATTGGAAGAGACCTGAACATCGTATGCCACCTGAATTTTGTAATGAACTCATACATCATTTATAATTGCTTACCAAATTCTTGTTCTGTACTTTTAAATAATAAATAATTATAAATGTTTCTTAGAATGGAACACTATAAATGGGTCAAAAGTTGGGCACCATGTTTTTTTAGTACATAAACATCAAACTCACTTTATAAAACCAATCACTTTATTAGACTACTTCAACACCTTCTTGTTCTATCATAACATCTAAATATCTGATCAGCAAGTTATATAACACGTGCAAATTGATTTATATAGCATTACTATCCACTTCGATAGAATCGTATGGGTAACTTCAATTCTATAAAATGAACATGAAGAGACATTCTCATAACATCTAGACATATTTAGTCTATTCTCAGTATGATTTATTTACCTTAATGTTATGTAGTGTTGGTTTGATTTGATGCCATTGCCTTTATTTTAAGAAATGCTTTCTCAGCTTACGACATCCGTATTTGAAGCGTAATCCACTCTCTTTTACACCTTTCCCTTACCTATATGGACAGAAAGCTAAAAACATTAGCAAGACAACATGTTCCTTATATCCCTTAATGTGTACATTACTACATTTCATGAGAATTCTATATGCAGATTCATGATAAGAGTGTTGGGTATATATGGCTACCCGTGGTGCTTTTCCTTTATGTGTTATGCTCTGAGAAACAGTAACTAAAAGTGACTATAGGTGTTAAGGGAAAGTAAAGGTGGTAATTTTAACCCGTGTACTCAAACGCCTAAGAAAAAAATAGCAAAAAAGGATAAGAAGAAAATAGTTTGAAGGTCACCCAAAGTTTATATTTGATGCATAAAGTCTCCTATATTATTTTTCAGAAATACAAGATTTAATATTGAAACAATACACTTCTTGTAAACATGATTGACAATATGACATTAAAAATCACATAATAGAGATAACAGTTAGGAAATTAAAATCACATTATACAATTTTAAGACAATTATATACATGGTTCCCAATTGAAGGAAGTGTTTGATGAACTATCATCTAAACATCTACTACTCCTATGTTTTCATGAGCAGGTTGTTTCAAGCAATCAACTTGAGTACACATAGATACTAATCTCCAATTATACGGTATAACCATATTCCACGTTAAATCACAAATCCATGTGCAAGTATACAATTGAAGGTGTAAGTCTCACCTTTCCGCACCTCCTAAGGGCAAAATCAAGATCCCATACATGAACCAAGTCGTTATGCGGACAAAAGAAAAAGATATTTATGCTTAACGTAAGAAACGTAGTGGTGGTAGAGGTGGCAAAATGGGGAAGTTGGGTCACTTGGGTGATTATGGGTAACATATCAAAAGGGAAACTTTTCGTACGGGTTGAACGGATTGGCTGAGGTTGGGTCAACCAAAACATCTTTTGTCCAAGATATGAATCTTTTTATTAAGCATTATTGTCAAATATGATTTGTTGAATACACTTTGGGCAACTTTCGACAGGTTTGACCCGTTCCTTTTTTGCTATTTTCTCTGTTTTTATCCGTTTGACTCCTTAGAGATTACACATAACCCAAATACAATCCATTCATAAGTTTATGGGATTAAAAATTGAAACCCTTGATCATTAGCAATTGCATTAATATAAAAGTCTGCACAAAAGTTCATCTTCAAAACACAAATAAAATCATCTCTAGAACATAATAAAAAGTTCAAGTACAAAGAAAATAGAGTAGCGATCGATAAATATGAGCATCTGGGTATAAACAGTTGCTGATTATATCAATGCAAAATAAGCATCAACTTGGAGCATATTAATTTGCATTTACTAAATTTTATTCAAAGAACAATAGCTTAATAATATTGGACCTGGTCAAACACCTATTCAGTGAGCAAATTCTAGAAGATTAATGATCTACAATTAGATAAGTAGTATTCGAAATAAAAAATGTGTACCTTAATCTAACTAAAGTGACATATAGATAATACAAACATACAATTATCGAATGAAGGATATAAAACTGAACTTTAAGTGATGACTAAGATTTATGAGAAGAAATAAGAAAAAGATATATATACATAATAAAGATAAAGATACATGTACCCGATGAACTCTTTCATCCTCACCAACTTCTTGAGCAACTTACAATCATTGACAAAATGAAAACACCATAAGACAAAAAAATAAAAATAAGAAAATCTTACTTGGTTATTGATATTCGTCTCTAAATGGTGATGGGCTGCTTCTAATATAAAAACACCAACATCATGCTAATAATGCATACAGCTTGGTTTGATCAACAAACCACTAATTTTGTTGCCCTTGAGAAAAAAATTCATAAACAAAAAGGATAGGCATCAAACATTTCTCAGTCACGGAAAAACTCGTACCCCAATTAAATCAGTTAATCATATGTTCATTGAATCTCACACACATATAATGATAAAAATAGGGTTTTTTTAACTAAAGGCTAAATGTATCACCTGTGAAATTTCTTAAATAATTAGTATAACAC
Organism: Helichrysum umbraculigerum; assembly: GCA_949592205.1. NCBI lineage: Eukaryota > Viridiplantae > Streptophyta > Magnoliopsida > Asterales > Asteraceae > Helichrysum > Helichrysum umbraculigerum. The sequence goes on along the minus strand of CATIUR010000004.1, from coordinate 11,949,904 downwards.
CCCTCATTTTCCATAATATTATTATATTGAAAACACGGAAGCGAAGAGAATTAAAACATATTTAATTACTATACGTTAGAACAAAAATCATAAACCGTTCATAAGTTAAGTCATGTTGAGTTAAACAGGTTTAACAAACACATAATACGGGGTATTATTTAAAACTTAGCATTAACTGTTACAAAACATAATCAGAGTAGCAAGCTGTCAAAACATTCCCCAGCTCCTAGAGCATCTACTTTCTGCTACTCACCTATTCAAAATATAATCTGCAGAAAGTAAATACGAGGGATTAGCACAAAGCTAAGTGAGTGAGTTCATAACCCAACATCTAACTTAGCATAACCATATAATTGCTTCAAACACCCGCAATACAATATTCAACGAATCAACAACAACTTAACGAGGATCGGTGGCTCTGGGGATAACCGTAATGCCCGGGTGGCTCCCCAAGAACACTTACCCAACCATATCCGTCTGGCCATACGGACGAGACCGATAACTAGTGGTAGTTGAACTCAAATACAGAATCAAACACACAACAAATGAAGTACGACTCTGTATCATTCATTCAACCCCCGCCTAGTTCAACCAACCATTTAACAACTCGTTGACCTCGTTAACAACTGATGCCCGAAGGCCAAACACATAGCACATAGGTTCACAGTCAACAAGGTATATCAACTAATCAACAAAACATATTCACGTTTATTCGTTGCAATCAAATGATCACAACTAAATTAATGGTGAGCTCTGAATCCACTCACCGATACCTCTGAAATATCCACACTTAGCTTCTAATCACTGAATCTTTGGTTTATCTGTAAGTACCACATAACATCAAGTTAGTAACTTGTTTCTAACTAATAATAGTCAACTTCACAATTCAAGTTACAATGAGTAATAATAATAACTATTTATATTATATAAACTCAGGTTCACAAACTATCATAATCATCAAAATTTAACAGACAAACGCGATCCGGCTACTGGTGATGGGATCGCGTTCCAATGAAGAAAACATTCGGTCATCAAATAACACTTGGCAACGCGATCCGGGAACAAGGGCGGGATCGCGTTCATAATAGGGAAAAAGTTCTGTAACCAAAATACGCTAATCAACGCGATCCGGTAATTGCGGCTGGATCGCGTTTCGAAGAAGAAAACATAACCAATTTCTTTTATAACAGAGAAACGCGATCCCGGCAAGGGTTTCTGGATCGCGTTCACACGCGTTCCATCTCAGGTCAGACCTGCAACTACATTTCAGCTCGAACTAAACTCAACCGAAGCTCATAATCATGGATTTGATGCATATAACTAGTTAAGAAGCACACATATGATCATGTATCACAAGTATTTACCATCTAAACTCAAGAATCATCTCAAATCATCATTTCATTTCTATATAACATTTGAACTTATAAGCTTCATTACCTTTAAAATGGAGATGATGATGAATAGAAGAAGAAGATGATGATGATGATAGCTAGTAGAAGATCACACCTTGATTTGCTGATTTGATCATATATTTAAGTTAGGGTTTATGTGGGTTTGTTTGAAAGAGAAGAAGAAATGAAATGAAAATGGTAAACTGATCAAAAAGGGTTAGGTCGGTCCCTATTAAAACCGACCTACAACTTTGGTTATTTAACACCCGCCCTAAATCTATTGTCTGGCACCTAATTACTAAATGCGAGAAATTCATTTTATTATACCGTCAACTTTCATATTTTAAAATAAACAACATTCCCCTAATCACAATAAGTCCTGAAACCTATTTCCCTAACTTTCATAATTAACAATTATATCACAAACTTATTTAAAACACTTAAATACACAATTGAAATAGAAAAAAAATACCAGGCCACTGGAGAGGATGTTACAAATCTCCCCTCCTTAAGGAGATTTCGTCCCCGAAATCTCGACACCATCAAACAATCCAGGATATCTGGACTTCATCGACTCTTCGGACTCCCAAGTCAAGTTGGACCCTAAACTATGTTTCCACTTTACAAGCACCATAGGAATTTGTTTCTTCCTAAGTTTGGTAACCTTCCTATCTAGGATTTCTATCGGTTCTTCAACCAACTTTTGAGTTCTATCAACTTTTAAATCCTTTAAAGGAAGTATTTGTGACTGGTCCTCAATGTTACACCTCCTCAAATAACACACATTAAATGTACTATGAATACCCGAAAGCTCCGGAGGAAGATCCAACGTCACTGACTGGTCGTTAACCACTTGTCGAATCTTAAATGGACCAATGTATCTAGGTGCCAACTTTCCCCGTTTTCCAAAACGAATTACACATTTCCACGGGGAAACTTTAAGGTAGACTAGTTCACCTTCAGAAAATACAACCGATCGCCTTTTCGGATCCGCATACTTTTTCTGTCTATCACGCGCGGCTTTCAACTTTTCACGTGCAATTGTTACCTTATCCGCGGTCATTTGTACTATGTCGGGTCCAGCAAACTGTTTCTCACCGACTTCCAACCAACATGTCGGTGTTCTACAACGACGACCATATAACATTTCATACGGAGGCATACCGATACTCGAGTGATACGAATTGTTATAAGCAAATTCGACCAACGGAAGATGTGAATCCCATGAACCTCCATATTCCAACACACAAGCACGAAGCATATCCTCTAATGTTTGAATTGTGCGTTCTGATTGACCGTCTGTTTGAGGATGATACGCTGTACTTAAATTTACACGGGTACCCAATTCTTGTTGGAGACTTTGCCAAAAATGCGAAACAAAACGGGAATCTCGGTCTGACCCAATTGACACTGGAATACCATGTCTTGATACAATTTCATTAAGATACAACTGGGCGAGCTTAGTCAAAGAGGTGGTCTCACTCGCAGCAAGAAAATGGGCACTTTTTGTCAACCGATCAACAATAACCCAAACCATATCATTACCTCGAATGGTACGCGGCAGTTTAGTTACAAAATCCATGGTTATATGTTCCCATTTCCACTCGGGAATTTCCAACTGTTTCAGTGATCCGTACGGCTTTTGATGTTCAGCTTTAACTTGCGCGCAGATATGACAATTACCAACAAACCGTGCAATGTCATTTTTCATCGTGGGCCACCAATACAAAGGTTTTAAGTCGTTATACATTCGAGTACTACCGGGATGAACAGTTAACTTAGACTTATGAGCTTCATTCAAAATCGTATCCCGAATTCCGCCAATTAAAGGAATCCACACCCGAGACTTAAAAGTTTTCAATCCTCTAGAATCGTCCACTAATTCATCTTTTCTTTTCAACATAATTTCGGACTTTAAGTTGTGATCCAACAAAGCTTCTAATTGTACAATTTTGATTCGATCAATCAAGTCAGAGGAAACATTTACCTTGAGATAAAAGATTCGATCAGAAGCACCCTTTCGGCTTAGAGCATCCGCAACCACATTAGCTTTGCCTGGGTGATATCTAATTTCACAATCATAGTCTTTGATTAATTCAAGCCATCGTCTCTGACGCATGTTCAACTCTTTTTGGGAAAACACATACTGCAGACTTTTATGGTCAGTACAAACAACACATTGAGTTCCGTACAAGTAATGTCTCCAAAGTTTTAAGGCAAATACAACCGCTGCAAATTCTAAATCGTGAGTGGGATAATTCTTTTCATGCGGTTTCAACTGACGAGAAGCATAGGCAATAACTTTATCCCTTTGCATAAGAACACAGCCCAAACCCGAAAAAGAAGCATCACAATAAACAATGAAATCATCTGAACCCTCCGGTAATGCTAACACCGGTGCCTGACACAACATTTGTCTTAACGTTTGGAATGCATGCTCCTGACGATCAGTCCATACGAATTTCTCATCCTTACGGGTTAATTTGGTTAACGGACCCGCAATCTTAGAAAAATCTTTTATAAACTTCCGGTAATAACCCGCTAATCCAAGAAAGCTCTTTATTTCCGAAGCAGACTTTGGGGCGTTCCATTTCATCACAGCCTCGACTTTAGTTGGATCCACTTTAACACCATCCTTACAAATTATGTGACCCAAAAATTGAACCTCTCGAATCCAAAATTCGCATTTAGAAAACTTAGCATACAACTGTTCTCGCTTCAACGTATCCAGAACTAATCTTAAATGCATGGCATGCTCCTCTTCAGAGTTCGAATACACGAGGATGTCGTCAATGAAAACAATAACAAATTTATCCAAGAAAGGTCGACAAACCCGATTCATCAAATCCATAAACACAGCTGGAGCATTCGTCAGACCAAAAGGCATAACCAAAAATTCATAATGCCCATACCTAGTACGAAAAGCAGTTTTCGGAATATCTTCTTCACGAACCCGGACTTGATGATAACCCGATCTCAAATCAATTTTAGAATACACTGAAGAACCCTGCAACTGATCAAATAAGTCATCTATTCTAGGAAGAGGGTACTTATTCTTTACCGTTCTCTTGTTCAACTCCCTATAATCAATACACATGCGCATAGACCCGTCTTTCTTTTTCACAAATAATACTGGTGCACCCCACGGCGAAGAACTAGGTCTAATAAAATCCTTATCTAACAGTTCCTGTATCTGATTCATCATTTCGCGAATCTCAGAAGGCGCTAACCTATAAGGAGCTTTAGCTACAGGCGACGAACCCGGCACAAGATCAATACGGTACTCAACTTCCCTAACTGGTGGCAACCCAGGTAACTCATCAGGAAATACCTCAGAGTATTCACACACAACCGGTACATCGGAAATAACTTTTCTTTCAAGTTTAGCATCAACTACATAAGCTAAGTAGGACTCACAACCTTTGGATAATGACTTCCTAGCCTTCATCATCGAAATCAGGGGAATAGACATACCATCCCGTTCTCCTCGAGCCACAACGTATGACCCGTCGGAGATTGGGATCCTAATCAACTTTTGGTGGCAATCAATGCTAGCCCTATTCTGACTTAACCAATCCATACCAACTATTACGTCAAAACTAGGGATTGGCATCAACAAGAATGAAATAGGGAAAGTTCGATCATCAATCACAATATTAGCTCCAGTCACCGAGGTGGTAACAGGAACTAATTTACCGCTAACAATTTCTACTTCTACTGGTTTGGTTATCACAGTAGGCACTAATTTCAACTTGTCGCAGAAGCATACAGATATAAAAGTACAAGTAGCACCAGAGTCAAATAAAACACGAGCCGGTACAGAGTTTATAAAGAATGTACCAGTTATGACATCTTCTGTATGTACAGCCTCATTGACTGTCATTTGAAAAGCCCGACTGGTTGCTGGTGGAGGATTCTTCCTTTTCTGACCGGAAGATGCCGAACTCCCGACCGAACCAAGCCCCGATTTCCCCGCCTCTGGACATTGACCCACACGATGTCCCTCCTTTTTACAAGTCCAACACACAAAGTTCGGATAACGACAATTTCTTATCTCATGACCAAGATCACCACATTTCAGACACTTATTTGTTTGCGGAGTACACGGCCCTGAATGTCTAGATTTGCATGTACTACACCAGTTCGAACTTCCCGACGAACTACTCTTACTAACATACTTCTTTGTCTGACGATTCCCTTGCCAATTTGATTTCCCTTTACTAAAGGAATCCGCTCTAGACTTTGAAGAATTTTCTCTAGATCGTGTTTCACGAGACCCTCTAATGTCACTATCCACTGATCGAGCAAGATTAAAAGCCTGAGATAAACTAGTGGCTAGTCTCACGGTAGTACGATAGTTATGGGGTAAAGTATCCACAAACTGCTCTATCTTCGTCTTCTCCTCCGGAACCCATTGTTGTACAAATCGAAGTTTTTCTGTAAATTGAGCTATCAACTCCTCCATGGTCATATTATCCGTTAATTGAAGGTTCACAAAATCCCTCCTAATTTGTGCCATATGGAAATCAGAACAATATTGATTACGCACTACTTGATGAAATTCATTCCATCGTAAAGATTCCTTTTGTTGTGGAGTAAAATGCCCAGTAATTGAATCCCACCAAACCATGGCATCGTCCTTCAGGCACTGCACAGCAAACTTGACTTTAGATTCTTCCTCACAGCTAATCACATCAAACTTGCGTTCCATATCTCTTAACCAATTTAAAGCCACAGTTGGATTGGTACTTCCATGGAATTCCGGTGGTTTGCAAGACATAAAAGTTTTAAAAGTACACATCTTATTAGTCTGAGAAGATGGACTAGCACCAAACACCGAAGATTGTTGTTGCAAAAGTTGCCTAGCTGCAGCTTCCTCAGCTTTCCTTTTAAACTCTCTCAGAAATATCAATTCATCTTCTATCTCATGTATATACTCATCCCTATTGGTTTCTTCACCGCCTTGATGAGATGTACCTTCACGATTAATAGTCGCAGCAGGAGGAACAATATACCGAGAGGCATTATTGGGGTTGGGGATCGGTTGTTCGTCATCTGCCATTTCTGAAATCAACACAACACTTGAAACTTGTTAATCGTTAGTACCTATCTACTAACAATTTCACAACCAATGCTAAATCCCATACCGAGGAATGTTTGACATACCACGCTACAGTTTTGGGATTGAACATTCTACAATGCTCAATTACCCCAAAACCATGCTCTGATACCAACTTATAACACCCCTCATTTTCCATAATATTATTATATTGAAAACACGGAAGCGAAGAGAATTAAAACATATTTAATTACTATACGTTAGAACAAAAATCATAAACCGTTCATAAGTTAAGTCATGTTGAGTTAAACAGGTTTAACAAACACATAATACGGGGTATTATTTAAAACTTAGCATTAACTGTTACAAAACATAATCAGAGTAGCAAGCTGTCAAAACATTCCCCAGCTCCTAGAGCATCTACTTTCTGCTACTCACCTATTCAAAATATAATCTGCAGAAAGTAAATACGAGGGATTAGCACAAAGCTAAGTGAGTGAGTTCATAACCCAACATCTAACTTAGCATAACCATATAATTGCTTCAAACACCCGCAATACAATATTCAACGAATCAACAACAACTTAACGAGGATCGGTGGCTCTGGGGATAACCGTAATGCCCGGGTGGCTCCCCAAGAACACTTACCCAACCATATCCGTCTGGCCATACGGACGAGACCGATAACTAGTGGTAGTTGAACTCAAATACAGAATCAAACACACAACAAATGAAGTACGACTCTGTATCATTCATTCAACCCCCGCCTAGTTCAACCAACCATTTAACAACTCGTTGACCTCGTTAACAACTGATGCCCGAAGGCCAAACACATAGCACATAGGTTCACAGTCAACAAGGTATATCAACTAATCAACAAAACATATTCACGTTTATTCGTTGCAATCAAATGATCACAACTAAATTAAATGGTGAGCTCTGAATCCACTCACCGATACCTCTGAAATATCCACACTTAGCTTCTAATCACTGAATCTTTGGTTTATCTGTAAGTACCACATAACATCAAGTTAGTAACTTGTTTCTAACTAATAATAGTCAACTTCACAATTCAAGTTACAATGAGTAATAATAATAACTATTTATATTATATAAACTCAGGTTCACAAACTATCATAATCATCAAAATTTAACAGACAAACGCGATCCGGCTACTGGTGATGGGATCGCGTTCCAATGAAGAAAACATTCGGTCATCAAATAACACTTGGCAACGCGATCCGGGAACAAGGGCGGGATCGCGTTCATAATAGGGAAAAAGTTCTGTAACCAAAATACGCTAATCAACGCGATCCGGTAATTGCGGCTGGATCGCGTTTCGAAGAAGAAAACATAACCAATTTCTTTTATAACAGAGAAACGCGATCCCGGCAAGGGTTTCTGGATCGCGTTCACACGCGTTCCATCTCAGGTCAGACCTGCAACTACATTTCAGCTCGAACTAAACTCAACCAAAGCTCATAATCATGGATTTGATGCATATAACTAGTTAAGAAGCACACATATGATCATGTATCACAAGTATTTACCATCTAAACTCAAGAATCATCTCAAATCATCATTTCATTTCTATATAACATTTGAACTTATAAGCTTCATTACCTTTAAAATGGAGATGATGATGAATAGAAGAAGAAGATGATGATGATGATAGCTAGTAGAAGATCACACCTTGATTTGCTGATTTGATCATATATTTAAGTTAGGGTTTATGTGGGTTTGTTTGAAAGAGAAGAAGAAATGAAATGAAAATGGTAAACTGATCAAAAAAGGGTTAGGTCGGTCCCTATTAAAACCGACCTACAACTTTGGGTATTTAACACCCGCCCTAAATCTATTGTCTGGCACCTAATTACTAAATGCGAGAAATTCATTTTATTATACCGTCAACTTTCATATTTTAAAATAAACAACATTCCCCTAATCACAATAAGTCCTGAGACCTATTTCCCTAACTTTCATAATTAACAATTATATCACAAACTTATTTAAAACACTTAAATACACAATTGAAATAGAAAAAAAATACCAGGCCACTGGAGAGGATGTTACAATTAGGTTTTGAAGAATCAATTCACAAAAACTTACCTTACTTGGTAGAATAACTGTCACCCACAATAAACTTTCCCACACGGCATCTCATTCAGCCATCAACCTAAAAACTGAATAAACAAACAAATCGTATCGATGGATTAGTGATTCATTGATTTATCAAGATCTCGTGTTCATCAATCAAGAGTTCATATCGCATATCAGAGATTCAAGATTTTGTATTCATCAATCAAGAGTTCGAATTGTGATTTATTAGAGGTTCTAATTGTGAAACTTACAAAATCATTATCCATATCCTTCAAATCGTATAACCCCTTCAAAAGTAAGATTGACACTAATTTTGTAACACCCCCGAAATTCACTGTTTTGCGGAAGCATAGTTTGGGGTGTTACTAATTAAATATCACAGCACAAAGATAAAGCAAACGACCTCTAAATGAGACGTTTTGTAAATTAGTACATTCCATAGATATAATGTTTGAAGACTTAGTGTTTTCGTATACAAAATGTAGTTTCCCCTAGAGTCCACGCGTATAGCGGGAGATTCTATTACATAATCGTAATCTACAAAAGATAATGCTAAGAATCTCCGTTAATGCAGTTGTGTTGAAATCATGCGACTCTAGCAAAAATCCTGGAGTAATCCTACTCCATCCGGGTACCTGAGAAAACATGCTAAAAAGTGTCAACCAAAAGGTTGGTGAATCTCACAGGTTTGTAAGTAATATCGGCTTTGAACACGAGATTTCATTAGTAGTGCCCGTAGGCGTAAAATCAGCCATTGCAATCCAGCAATCGTGAAATCAGTATTTGCAATCCAGCAAATGTAAATAAATAAGTTTATACCGTTGCCATGAGGCTCATAATCGAAGCTTAACCCGTAAATAATAACTTTGCTCCCGTGACATGCTCGTAATTGAGCAAGCATCCGTAACGAATAAGTTGTCACCCGTTTATACGTGTAAATCGGTACGTGGCAGCGCTACTGCCCCGGGTGGGGAGGGTCATTTCCCTAATGGATCCATTAACTACTGTTCGCGCTTAAGTCCATAACTAACGATATATGATGGAGAGACTTCTGTTTGTAAGTAAACTCATGCAATTTCGTTTGGTATAGTAAACAGTGTAGTACTTATGTTCAAGGAAAAAGTAGTAGCATGTATCTCCCCCAATAAGATAAAACAGTAAAAGTGGGGCCGTAAGACTCACCTGAGTCTTTGCAAGTACGTTTATATCAATAAACGAGTAAGTAATATCAACCGTAGGTTCTCCGAACCCGTAACCTTCAAATGCCTAAACATATAAGGTTAAGTAAGTAGATGTCTCGCAAGACCATCTAGGCTAGTTGTTTACACAACTCATTATGTCCAAGTGTTTGTTTAGTAATCCGTTTGTAGTTTGAAAACAAATATGGCCCGTTGGTGACGGTTTGTAATAATGATTCAAAGCGTTATCATTTATAATGCAATTTAGTGTAATTGTGATTGAAAGTATGTTCTATGAAGTTTGTTAAGTCGTATGACATAAGTATTTGAAGTTGTGTAAGTTCGACACTTAGTAAAATCTGACTTTTCAAGGTTCTGGTTTGTGCGACGTAGCATGCGACGTAGCATGCGACGTAGGGTGCGACGTAGGGAGGTACGTCGCATGATGCGACCTTCGCAAATCAATGCGACGTAGGAGGCGACGTCGCTAATGCGACGTTGGTTCGGTTTGCGACGTAAAAGTCTACGTCGCTATGTGCGACGTCCGCAAGTTAATGCGACGTAATAGGCTGCGTCGCTAGTGCGACGTTGGGATATCTGTGCGACGTAGGCCGTGACGTCGCTAAATGCGACGTTGGCCACAAAATGCGACGTTTTGAGCTACGTCGCAGATAGTCCAGCGTCTCTGCGACGTAGCGGTCTGATCGGAATTTGGTGGCCGGAAAATCGGTCGAAAAGCTTCCGTTCGGTCCAAATCTTTTACCCAACCCATTTTTGGACATTTTAAGCATATATAAACCATAAAAACGTAAAAATGAGCAAAAACGGAGAGTTTCGGGTTTTATCGGAAACTTACAAAATGTCGGATAGAAAATCCGAAAAGATAGGAAAGTAGATCGTGTTGTCGTGGTCACTTTTCTCCAAAAGAGTGGTATAATTCGGCGAGGTTTCGTGGTGTTATTTTGCGATTTAGTGAGGTGGTGGGTTTTGTTTATTTTGAAAGAAAATGGAGAGAAAGAGAGAGGAGAGATAAGATGGTGATGATGAAATGAAAGTGGGGAGGGGGGTTCCCCCCTTTTTGGCTGAAAATCGGTGGGGTCCACCGAGTGGACTTCACCAAATTTTGTTCCCTGCGTTTCGAGTTCTGCGCGGTGTTCGTTTCCTCCGTCGTTTAAACGCTATATCAAGCAGTTATATTTTTAAAAGGTGACGGGAATATTTTAATGAAATACCCTGAAATTAATTATAAAAACATTTGTCGAAGTATTAAAATTCTTAACTCGCGTTTAATACGTATTCGTTAAATTATTAAAAATGTCGTCGCGATATTATAAATAATGTTTGTTCGCTGTGTATTTTATATAATAAAATATGTTCTCATTATTTCGGTAAGTTTCTGTCACCAACGTCCAAGTAGCTGTGTCGGACTCCGTCCGGTTAATTCGTACGATTAATCCAAATCGCGTATGTACACACATATATATAATTCACCTTATATATATACAAATAGAGTCTGCAATTAGTCCTATTACATACTAATTACAACCAGTTACAAGTAATTAGGCAAAATTAATTATCCTAATTTAGCAGGTGTTACATTCTCCCCTTGTTAAAGAAATTTCGTCCCGAAATTAGCTTGAGTGCACGGACGGTGCGTTGTCTGGGAAGAGATGTGGGTGTTTCTGTCGCATTTGGTCTTCCCGTTCCCAGGTGAACTCAGGGCCGCGCCTAGAATTCCACCTGACTTTTACTATGGGAATACGACTCTGTTTCAATTGCTTGACCTCACGGTCCATGATTTCCATAGGTTTCTCGACGAAATGAAGTTTATCATCGATTTGAATTTCGTCGAGCGGTATAATCAGCGTCTCGTCAGACAGACATTTCTTCAAGTTAGAAATGTGGAATGTGTTGTGTACGCTGCTAAGCTCAGCAGGAAGTTGCAGGCGATATGCCACTGGACCAATCCTTTCGAGGATTTCGAATGGTTCGATATATCTAGGATTTAGTTTGCCTCGTTTCCCGAATCGAATAACACCTTTCCACGGTGCCACTTTGAGAAGTACCTTGTCTCCTACCTGGAACTCAAGATGTTTGCGTCTCACGTCAGCATAGCTTTTCTGACGATCACGTGCGGCTTTCAGCCGGTTTTGAATACCAACGATTTTCTCAGTAGTTTCTTGAATGATTTCTGGACCCGTGAGTTGGGATTCTCCTAACTCAGTCCAACAGACAGGTGATCAGCACTTACGTCCGTAAAGTGCCTCGAAGGGTGCAGCCTTTATGCTGGTATGATAACTGTTGTTGTACGAGAACTCGCACAACGGTAAATGATTTTCCCAAGAAGTACCGAAGTCGACTACGCAGGCTCGTAGCATATCCTCCAGTGTTTGAATAGTTCGCTCGCTTTGGCCATCGGTTTGCGGGTGATAAGCAGTACTCATATCCAGACGAGTACCAAGAGATTTCTGTAGCGATTGCCAAAAGTTAGAAGTAAAACGGCTGTCCCTATCCGAGATGATCGAGATAGGTACACCGTGTCGCGAGATGATTTCTTTGACATAGATGCGAGTCAGACGCTCCATCTTGTCGGTTTCCTTGATGGCCAGAAAATGAGCAGATTTCGTGAGACGGTCCACGATCACCCAAATGGTATCGCAACCACTCGAAGTTTTCGGTAGTCTGGTAATGAAGTCCATGGAAATCTGTTCCCATTTCCATTGAGGAATTTCAGGTTGTTGAAGCAACCCAGAGGGTCTTTGGTGTTCGGTCTTTACTTTGGAACAGGTTAGGCATTTACTGACGTACAAGGCGATGTCAGCTTTCATGTTAGGCCACCAATACAACCCTTTGACGTCATGATACATCTTGTCAGATCCAGGATGTATAGAGTATCGAGATTTGTGAGCTTCAGCCATCACCAAATCTCGCAAGTTTCCGAATTTGGGTAACCACACCCGGTTAGAGAAGTATCGAGTTCCATCGGGTTTGATTTCGAATTGTTTATCCAAGCCTCGCAAGGCTTCATTTTTCAAGTTTTCATCGTTGAGGGCTTCAAGTTGAGCGGTAAGGATTTGAGCAGGAAGCTCGTTATGAATTGTCATAGAAAGTGCTCGAACTCGAAGGGGTTTCACTCGTTCTTTTCGGCTTAAGGCATCGGCAACTACGTTAGCCTTGCCCGGATGGTATTTGATCTCGCAGTCGTAGTCACTAAGTAACTCAACCCAGCGACGTTGTCTCATGTTTAGATCTTTCTGATCGAATATGTGTTGGAGACTTTTGTGATCGGTAAAGATAGTGCTTTTCGTACCGTAGAGATAATGTCTCCAGATTTTCAATGCGAAGACCACAGCACCTAACTCGAGGTCGTGGGTCGTATAGTTTTTCTCGTGAATTTTTAGTTGTCGTGAGGCATAGGCAATGACTTTTTCCCGTTGCATCAACACACAACCAAGTCCTTGGTGTGAGGCGTCGCAGTAAACTACGAAATCGTCGGTGCCCTCGGGTAAGGACAAGATTGGTGCACTGCAAAGTTTGTTTTTCAATAGCTGGAAGGCTGACTCTTGTTTATCAGTCCAATCGAACTTCTTATCTTTCTGAGTCAGTGTGGTTAGTGGAACAGCTATTCTTGAAAAGTTTTCGATGAATCGGCGGTAATAACCAGCAAGACCTAAGAATTGTCTCACTTCGGTTGGAGTGGTCGGTGACTCCCAGCCCTTGATTGCTTCAATCTTGGCGGGATCAACATGAATTCCTTGGCTGTCAATCACGTGCCCGAGGAATTGAACGGTTCGAATCCAGAACTCACACTTAGAGAATTTGGCATATAACTCTTCGTGTTTAAGAAGTCCTAGAATGGTTTTCAGATGTTGAGCATGTTCCTGCTCATTGCGAGAGTAAATCAGAATATCGTCGATGAACACAATGACGAATTTGTCAAGATATGGTTTGCACACCCGATTCATAAGGTCCATGAATACGGCCGGTGCGTTGGTTAAACCGAATGGCATCACTTGGAACTCGTAATGCCCATAACGAGTTCGGAAGGCTGTCTTTGGGATATCATTGTCACGGACTCGGAGTTGATGATAACCCGACCGTAGATCAATCTTTGAGTAAACACTCGATCCCTGGAGTTGATCAAATAGGTCATCGATTCTAGGAAGTGGGTACCGATTCTTTATGGTTAGCTTATTCAGCTCTCGGTAGTCAATACACATGCGGAAAGATCCATCTTTCTTTTTCACGAATAAGACCGGAGCTCCCCAAGGCGAGGAACTTGGTCGAATGAATCCTCTGTCCAGGAGTTCCTGTAGTTGGTTAGACAACTCCTGCATTTCGGATGGTGCTAAACGGTAAGGGGCTCGTGCCACGGGTGCAGCTCCGGGCACAAGTTCGATTTGAAATTCAACTTGTCTAGGTGGCGGAAGCCCGGGCAAGTCTTCAGGAAAGACTTCCGGGAAATCCCGCACGATCGGAACATCCTCAAGTCGCTTCTCCTCCGACTTCTTCTCCGTTACATGTGCGAGGATGGCTTGGTACCCTTTTCGTAGGTATTTTCTCGTTTTCAGACAGGATACAATATTCAGATTCCGTCTACCGGTCTCCCCTTGTAGGACTAAGGTTCCACCGGAGACAAGAGGTATGCGAACGAGTTTGTCATGACAGATGATTTCAGCTCGGTGCTTGGATAACCAATCCATACCGACAATAATATCGAAGCTGCCGATCTCGACAGGGATTAAATCAATGGGAAACGTTTCGTTCGTGAGGTTAAGTGTACAGTTGTGTATGATGCTATCAGTCTCAATCAGGTTGTCATTAGCTAATTCTACAATGTATTTAGCATCTAAGGCAGTGGGAGTTATGTCAAGTAAAGGGCTAAATTTCTCAGATATGAAGCTTCTATCGGCACCGGTATCAAATAACACAGAAGCAGTAAGGTCGTTGAGAAGGAACGTACCCGTCACGACGTTCGGGTCTTGTCTGGCTTCCCCAGCCTTGATAACGAATGATCTGCCGCGAGCAGGGTTGTTGTTGTTTTTCAGCTTTGGGCAATCTTTCTTGAAATGCCCTGTATTTCCGCACCCAAAGCAGGCCTTTGGTGCATTAGTGTTGGGGGTGGGAATGTTGGTTCGACAATCCTTGGCTAGATGCCCGAACCGCTTGCAGTTGGAGCAAGGGCAAGAACCGTCATGGTGGCGGTTGCATTTGGGACAGTAGGGTCTGCTCCCGCTGTACCCTTTCTTCTCCGAAGTTCCAGATGAATAAGCCTTAATGTACTCAGGCTTTTTGTTGGAGGTTTGGTTGGATGAGTTGGGGTTACCTTCCCACTTGCGTTTGTTGTTTGCAGAGGGGGTTGAAGTTGTACCACGGCGGACAGAATTTGCCGTTAGTTCATGGGCCATACGGATGGCGCTCTGAATAGTACCCGGTTTGGAAGAAGTTACCAGGTCTTGGAGTCTCTCAGGAAGACCATCAACAAATTTCTCGATCCTCTTGTACTCAGGATCGACCATGGTTGGGCACAGAAGTGCCAGTTGGTGGAAACGGTTTGTGTATCCGGTGATGTCATCACCCTGCATCTTGTGGTTCCAGAATTCCACTTCTAGTTGTTTCAATTCATCCCTGGGGCAATACTCGCCCCTCAACATCTTCTTCAACTCCTCCCACGGGAGTTGGTAAGCAGTAGCGACACTCACAGTCTGGGCGTAAGTGTTCCACCAGGTGAGTGCGGTGTCAGTAAAGGTACTAACGGAGAACTTAACCTTATCTCCCTCCGCACAGTTGCAGATCAGAAATACAGACTCAACTTTCTCGATCCAGCGTACTAGACCGATAGCTCCCTCAGTACCTGCAAAGTTTAGAGGTTTGCAGTTCTGGAAGTCCTTGTAAGAACAAGGTTTAGCAGCAGAGGTTTCAGCGGCATCGCTGTTTCTTGAAGAATTTGGTGGAGTATTCCGAGCCAAGGCTTCAGTAACAGCCTGGGTTATAAGGGAGGTAATCTGGGCATCTGTGTATGGTCTTGACTTTGGCGGCATGATTCTTCAATAAAAGAAATGAAGATACATGAGATTTTGTAGGAAATTGTAATGGTCACAGATGTACGTGTATAAAAGCAGCGATACATAACATCAACATGGAAAATGACAATTTATGTGAGTTGAAATAGCAAGGAAAGTTTGATAGATAATGTGGGTTCAAAGGTTACATCCTACAGAGATATTACGAAAGGTGTCGGGAATTGTTACATCCGACTAGTTTATAGAGTAGATCATTCGGTGTTGTTCCAGTTCAAGATTTTCGAGTCTTTGTTCCTGACGGCGGAATTGGGTAGCCAATACGGGCAACGTGAGATGTGCCGAGTTCTGAGAGTTATGTACAGGATAAAGGCTGTTTCGAGGTGATCTTGTGTTCCTCCTGGCTACTCGTGGGTTCCGTGACCCATGTGAGTGAGAGTGTGACGGATTAGGTGGTGTGTTTGCCATCCTGTGGCAGAGTGTAATTATGACGAGGCTAATATATATATACACATCATATCCAGCCTAGTGTCTAGCACGTATCAAGTAATGGTCCGGTTCTCTCGTGGTCAGAGTCTACTAACGTATCCCCGTTCAACATAATCATTTCAGACCTTACATCATCTTTCCTTAATTGTACATAGTTGATCAGGCTATGTTAAATTAAAGTCGTATGCTGTAATTCCCGAACCAGTCATGTCTAATAAGAGAATACTGCCTAACGGTCATAGTCTAGGCCCACTAAATGCAACCTAGTTCACTATAACCTTAGGCTCTGATACCAATCTGTAACACCCCCGAAATTCACTGTTTTGCGGAAGCATAGTTTGGGGTGTTACTAATTAAATATCACAGCACAAAGATAAAGCAAACGACCTCTAAATGAGACGTTTTGTAAATTAGTACATTCCATAGATATAATGTTTGAAGACTTAGTGTTTTCGTATACAAAATGTAGTTTCCCCTAGAGTCCACGCGTATAGCGGGAGATTCTATTACATAATCGTAATCTACAAAAGATAATGCTAAGAATCTCCGTTAATGCAGTTGTGTTGAAATCATGCGACTCTAGCAAAAATCCTGGAGTAATCCTACTCCATCCGGGTACCTGAGAAAACATGCTAAAAAGTGTCAACCAAAAGGTTGGTGAATCTCACAGGTTTGTAAGTAATATCGGCTTTGAACACGAGATTTCATTAGTAGTGCCCGTAGGCGTAAAATCAGCCATTGCAATCCAGCAATCGTGAAATCAGTATTTGCAATCCAGCAAATGTAAATAAATAAGTTTATACCGTTGCCATGAGGCTCATAATCGAAGCTTAACCCGTAAATAATAACTTTGCTCCCGTGACATGCTCGTAATTGAGCAAGCATCCGTAACGAATAAGTTGTCACCCGTTTATACGTGTAAATCGGTACGTGGCAGCGCTACTGCCCCGGGTGGGGAGGGTCATTTCCCTAATGGATCCATTAACTACTGTTCGCGCTTAAGTCCATAACTAACGATATATGATGGAGAGACTTCTGTTTGTAAGTAAACTCATGCAATTTCGTTTGGTATAGTAAACAGTGTAGTACTTATGTTCAAGGAAAAAGTAGTAGCATGTATCTCCCCCAATAAGATAAAACAGTAAAAGTGGGGCCGTAAGACTCACCTGAGTCTTTGCAAGTACGTTTATATCAATAAACGAGTAAGTAATATCAACCGTAGGTTCTCCGAACCCGTAACCTTCAAATGCCTAAACATATAAGGTTAAGTAAGTAGATGTCTCGCAAGACCATCTAGGCTAGTTGTTTACACAACTCATTATGTCCAAGTGTTTGTTTAGTAATCCGTTTGTAGTTTGAAAACAAATATGGCCCGTTGGTGACGGTTTGTAATAATGATTCAAAGCGTTATCATTTATAATGCAATTTAGTGTAATTGTGATTGAAAGTATGTTCTATGAAGTTTGTTAAGTCGTATGACATAAGTATTTGAAGTTGTGTAAGTTCGACACTTAGTAAAATCTGACTTTTCAAGGTTCTGGTTTGTGCGACGTAGCATGCGACGTAGCATGCGACGTAGGGTGCGACGTAGGGAGGTACGTCGCATGATGCGACCTTCGCAAATCAATGCGACGTAGGAGGCGACGTCGCTAATGCGACGTTGGTTCGGTTTGCGACGTAAAAGTCTACGTCGCTATGTGCGACGTCCGCAAGTTAATGCGACGTAATAGGCTGCGTCGCTAGTGCGACGTTGGGATATCTGTGCGACGTAGGCCGTGACGTCGCTAAATGCGACGTTGGCCACAAAATGCGACGTTTTGAGCTACGTCGCAGATAGTCCAGCGTCTCTGCGACGTAGCGGTCTGATCGGAATTTGGTGGCCGGAAAATCGGTCGAAAAGCTTCCGTTCGGTCCAAATCTTTTACCCAACCCATTTTTGGACATTTTAAGCATATATAAACCATAAAAACGTAAAAATGAGCAAAAACGGAGAGTTTCGGGTTTTATCGGAAACTTACAAAATGTCGGATAGAAAATCCGAAAAGATAGGAAAGTAGATCGTGTTGTCGTGGTCACTTTTCTCCAAAAGAGTGGTATGATTCGGCGAGGTTTCGTGGTGTTATTTTGCGATTTAGTGAGGTGGTGGGTTTTGTTTATTTTGAAAGAAAATGGAGAGAAAGAGAGAGGAGAGATAAGATGGTGATGATGAAATGAAAGTGGGGAGGGGGGTTCCCCCCTTTTTGGCTGAAAATCGGTGGGGTCCACCGAGTGGACTTCACCAAATTTTGTTCCCTGCGTTTCGAGTTCTGCGCGGTGTTCGTTTCCTCCGTCGTTTAAACGCTATATCAAGCAGTTATATTTTTAAAAGGTGACGGGAATATTTTAATGAAATACCCTGAAATTAATTATAAAAACATTTGTCGAAGTATTAAAATTCTTAACTCGCGTTTAATACGTATTCGTTAAATTATTAAAAATGTCGTCGCGATATTATAAATAATGTTTGTTCGCTGTGTATTTTATATAATAAAATATGTTCTCATTATTTCGGTAAGTTTCTGTCACCAACGTCCAAGTAGCTGTGTCGGACTCCGTCCGGTTAATTCGTACGATTAATCCAAATCGCGTATGTACACACATATATATAATTCACCTTATATATATACAAATAGAGTCTGCAATTAGTCCTATTACATACTAATTACAACCAGTTACAAGTAATTAGGCAAAATTAATTATCCTAATTTAGCAGGTGTTACAAATTTCAATTAGTATAAAAATCAAGTTCTATCAATCCAAGGAATGGAAACAAACTCATTAAGGATAACATGAAAATATATATAAAATAGATGAGCACATATATTATCTCACCATCAAAATCCATAGCCTTCAAATCGTATAACCCCTTCAATAATTAGATGGACAGTAGTTTCAATTAGTATAAAAAGCAAGTTCTATCAATCCAAGGAATGGAATCAAACTCATAATCTAAAGCATAACATGAAAAGTAAAATATAAAAATAAAATAAAAAATAAGGAAGCAGAAAAGGAAGGGGGATTGAGAAACCAATAGGCCAATCGGCTGCGTCAGTGGCGGCGTCTGGTGTTTCGGTGGTGGCATCGGTATCTTTTGATTTAGACTTCATTTTCTTCTTATCGGATGGGATTTGTGACATGCGGGAGGTTTTTGACGGCGGCAGCCTAGCATGGATGGGGTTGGGGACTTGGGGTAAGGTTTTGGAAAAAGTGAAGAATGGCTGTAGGGTTTTGGGGGATGGGGCATTTAGAGCACACGGAGTGGTGACGGCCTAAACACGGTGTTCTGAGTGAGAAATTTGTGGTGAGGATTTTGTGGAGTGGTAACAGTGTTCTGGACAGTGTTCTGTAATTTTTTATTATTTTTTTGATTTATTTTTTAATGATGATAATTGTATAATTTAATATATAAAAAACAAATAAATTAAATAAAACAAAATTTAATTTAATTAATTCATTAAAACGAAATAAACCGATTAGGAAACACAAGTTACAGCTCTTACTGCGCAGCAATGAAGAAAAATCCGGTTCTCATTATCTAGCCGTTCAATCATCTTGAAATTTGAACTGTAACTTCATAACATATAGATGAACATTCCGACCGGAGGAAATTTCGATCTGAGCTTTTGATTGACAGATATTCAAAGTCGAAATTCATTGCAGAAAGCTGAATTAGCTTCTGGAACAGCAGCATTAAGCAGAAGTAAAACGATCACTGTGTCTTCGTTATCCAACGAATTCTTGTGATTTGTGGATATGTTATAGATGGCATATGTTTCTACATTGTGTCAAAATTTCATAGTCATTGGATGTTTCTACAATGAGATATGGGATTACAAAGTATCTGCTGATCGGTTTTTGCTGCACGAAGTCAGGAAATTACTGGGCATTCGTTAACCGTTGGATCGAGCTGAATTTTGGATATGATGTTTACGATACATTGATAGACTTCGTGTAAAAATTTGAGCTTCATCAGAGTAGTAATCATGGAGATATTCACTACTGAAGTCTTCACACTGCTAGCTTTGTTCTCACTGCTAGTGCATTTCTCGTTCTCACTGCTAGTTCATGGTTCTCGCTGCTCGTATACTCCGTTCCCACTGCCAGTGCAGTTCTCGCTGCCAGTAGTATTTTGAGCTGTTCTCACTGCTTAGTGGTCTGACACCTTTCCAGGCTGTTCTCACTGCTTAGTATTTTGATGTTCACGATATTTACCAAGTGCCAAAAGAAGTTTGTACGTAGTTTCGTCGTCGGAGGAGGATGAATCGGATGACATTTTATTGAATTATTGAAAGTAATGTATATATCGTGAATATTTGAGTAATTTTACGATAGTTGAAATTGATTGTGAACCTCACTTGTGAAGTGTATATATAGAAAAGCAAAAAATATTGGTTTCACTTGCAAAAAATGTATTTTTTTTCTTTCCTACACCCGTGACCCAACAAAACAAAATAAATAAAAACAAAACACAATTTGCATTTTTTTGTAGTATATCCCTTCTCGTGAACCAACAAGAAGTTAAACAAGAAAAAAATAAATAAAATAAAACCAAAAGAAGAAAAGCACTGCCGAACAAAAACAAAAAAAAAAGAGAAAAAGTAAAAAAAAAAAATAAAAAAAGAAAGGATTTTGTGGATTGCAGATTCTTGAAATGGACGGTGGTGTTGAAACGGTGTCCAGAACACCGTTGGGAACGGCGACAGGGAGTGGTAGAACACTGTCCAACAGTGTTCTGGACCAAAAACGCAGACAAAAACGGTACCACTCCGTGTGCTCTTAGTTTACAGGTACAATAATTTTGGTTATTTATTATTATTAATTATTATTATTATTATTATTAAATTTTTTAATTGTTATTAGGGTGTTAAGTATACATATTGTAAACTTATTTAAGCCATTGATCTCTAATTGTGGAGGCTAATCAAGGGTCCAAATTCCTTAATGGTATCCTCTTTTAATTATATAAAAAAGATAGTTATATAACGAAAGAAAGATAACAATTAGACGCTAAGGTACACAAATTCGTTGATGAACATATATACGAAGTTGTGATACGAAGATATATAAGTACAGTTGCTTTCTGTTTTGCAACTCTGATTTTCTAACTAAATCGAAATCAGTAGTTAAACTAATTAATATGTTGTGACTGTGATCAAATTCTCATAAAGCAAATACCAATTAAAGGGGAAAGAATCATCCAAAAGGAAAACAAATAACAGTTTTAAAGTAAATGGAGAACAAAATTTGAACCCCCTAAAAAGTTACTCATTTATATACATAATCAAACAAATTACTGGGAAAAAACAACAACAAAAATAAATAAGCATTAAACTAAAAGAAAAGATGGAGAGAGTTTTGGAAGTATTGTTGAGATACGGGTGAGGCTGGGCATTTACACTTTCTATATGGAGTAGTTTTACTGTTTTTAAGTTTTACAAACTTTTTAAAGGAGGGGCCAAAAAGAATATATTCAATATCATGTATTTAATCGTTATAAAACACATATGCGTAATTGCTTCTTGCACAAAGTCTAGGGGGGACAGCTGCCCCTTCCTGCCCTTCTTATGTTCCGCCATTGTATATAGTTTGATAATTATATGTCGTATGCCGTTACAACAAATTTTCATGGATAACAAGTTTTTATCTTTTTGTTAACCTTATGTGTAATTATGTTGTTAATTTTTGAAACCCATTAACATTACACAAATCTATATACTAATTAATTTAGTTATTTTAAAAAGTAAATAATTAAAATTTATATATATTAAAATTTCAATTTAGTAGCCCGCGTTGTCACGGGTGTTAAACATAGTTATAATAAAAAGAAAAATTCATGGTGGAAATATCACTAGCCTTAATATTATGTATAATTTATTTTTTATTTTTCTAAACGAAATACACATATTATATATGACTACCATAAATATATGGCAAATGATATCCACTATTAAAATTCATAAATACACCAAATATATGCATTAACATGTTGTACTGTACAGTCTGTTAATGCATATATTTGGTGGATCTATCAATTTTAATGTTGGATATATCAACATCCTAAATATATATGCTCACCACCGACGCAAGTGATGTTCTTATAACCAAGACACGGGCGTTGTTTTTTTTTTTTCCTCGTAATTAGAACTTAAATCAAATCTATTGGGTGTAATTGTATAAAATGCATTAGTTCTATATTGACCAGAAACAAATAATTCATGTTATGGGCGGTGGCCAACCCGATCGTAAAAGCCAATGAAAGAAAATGAAAGCATTATACTTCAAACCCCTTTACTTACATTATTAGCATTTACAGTGATAAACTCGTATCACCGAAAATTTAAACCTCATTTGGTTTATTTAAACAATGTAGATGATGACAACGCTTGCTGCTATGAACTGTTTTCGTTTCACCATCACAATGGGAAAAACATTATGAGTAATAAAATGATAGGAGTAGGTAATAGTAATTGTATGAAAAATAAATATAACTTTATGTTTTGCCGACATAATATAGTACACTATGTATACATTGTAATGTATAAACTGAGGAATTCTTCCCTATTCAGGCTCTTCGAGAAGGGTAAGCTTTTTTTTTTTATTACTAAAATGTACCCATCCGAACCGAGGGATTCTATGAGCGTTTCCAATGATTTTACTAGATATTTACCTAATGAGATTTGAAACAAAGATATCTTATGAGAATATCGGGCTGCCTTAGACCTTAGTAGTAGGCCACCCGGGTGAAGGTTTTGGTTATGTACTAATGTTATTAGTATTACTTTTCACAATAATGATAAACTAGACTTTCTTTTTATATATTTGCTCCAATTAACTAGTGTCTATTACATTATACTTGGCATGAATTGCACAACAAAGTTTATAGACTCAAATATAATATAGGTAAAATAGAAGGGGCTAAACTGAGATTTACCCCTAAACATTTCTTTTATATTCCAACAAGTGACGTGGCCAAAAATATGTCGCATGTATTATACTATTATGCTTCTAGTGAGGTTCTTTTTCTGTGTTTTTCCATCTGTATATATATATATATACGTGAGTGTATCTATCAAAAGATACATAAGCATACCAAATTAATGTGATTTTGAAGGTAGAATTAGGGATATAATGGCTGATTTCTTAGGAAAGTGGCCAAGAAAAGCAGCAGAATTTACTATGTTTATAATTAATTCAGTAGTTTTCTTAGTTTTTGATTTTTTGGATTTCATAATGTGCATTTTCTACAGATATATTGATAAGTTCTTGGAGGGGGAAACAACCCCATGTTACTGTCAAAGTCAAAGTCAAAATAAAACAAAAGATTTTGAAGAGAAAAAATCTGGGAATTCAGTTACATTGTTTGGGAGAAAAAATGTTTTTAGAGAAATGGGTCTTCTTGGAATGAAATCTAGGAAATTTGATGAGGGTTACAAGAAAACAGGAGTTGATGATTTGAGGAAAACTAGGTGGTCTGATTGTGGGTGTGAATCTTGTGTTTCTTGGATGAAAAATGATGGTGATCATAAGCTTCATGTTGTTGTTAAAGAACCATCAGAAGGTACCAATTTGTTTATATTTTTTTAGTTATTACATTCTCTGTTTGATGCATTTTACAGTTGTATTTTGTGTAGTTAGATGAGCATTTGCAGTTTGACTTCTGGGTGTCAAACGTTGTTACAACATTTTGACTTTACAGGAATTACTACTAAGATTAAGATAACTTTTGTGCTAAATTCAAGATTTTGAATACTTACTTACATATGTTCTGGATAAGATTTTTGGTCCTTGTAAAATTACATGCTGCCAATAATTCAGAGCTGGACTTTGACTTTTAGGTGTCATTCAATTTACTATGGGTTCCTTGCTCTCCAAAGAAAAATTTAATAACGAAATTCGGATCCATGGCTAAGTAGTATGAAAGTATGGATAAGACAATGTATAAATCCAAACTTTAACCCTTTTATTATGTATGAGTTGCGCTTATACTAAATGTAGCTACATAACTCGAAAGGTCAATTATTCACGATTCTTATTCACCAAACCACATATAATCAGTCTTTTTAGCTACCGGGTAAACCCAAGTTACAAATCTTTTTGAATATATTTCTACTTTGCGACACTTCAAAAGTTCAAAATGGACCTTTTTAAGCACAGGTGAAAACCCAAATTTTCTTGGTTCATTTGATACTTTGATCGCAGACAAAATGATTGTTTCTTGATGGGTTTTGCAGGAAATCAAGATTTCGGTCAGAAGCAGACAGAAAATGTGATATTTCTACATGGGTTTATGTCATCTTCTTTGCTTTGGACCGAAACGATGTTTCCTCAATTGGCTGGTAGTAAATACAGACTCTTTGCTGTTGACCTTTTAGGATTTGGAAATAGTCCAAAGCCGAGGGAATGTCTCTACACTTTAAACGACCACTTGGAAATGGTCGAGAAATCAGTCATTCATCAATACAACTTGAATTCGTTCCATTTGGTTGCACACTCCATGGGTTGTATAATTGCTATAGCATTAGCAGCAAAGCATCCAAACAATCTCAAATCGATAACTCTGATTGCTCCAGTAAGTTCCTTTTCAAGATAAATGGATTTTGAAGTTCACTTTAGTACTTTGACATTTTTTAGTTCTTGTTTTGCTCAACATGTTTTATATAGATTGATGTAGCTATTAATTTGTTCCATGCTGAGAAACATTTCTTCTTATTTTAAAGTTTTAAAAATACCCTTTGACAGTTTGACTCTTATAGTCAAAAGTGGATTTTGTTAAAACTTGTATTACTTGTTCTTATTTAATTGAATTACTATTCCACGTGCAGCCTTACTTTATAGCTTCTGAAGATGAAGATGCTAGTGAAATAGCATTAAATACACTTGCAAACAAGAGTTTATGGCCACCATTATTGTTTGGTGCATCATTCATGACGTGGTACGAGCATTTGGGCAGATGTGTGTGTTTTGTTGTGTGCCGCCACCACAGAACTTGGGAAAAGATCTTGAAGCTAGTTACACAAAAGAGGTACAACTCAAGATTCAATATGCTCAACTGATTTTTTCTTTCTTTACACTATGGCCATTCTTCCTTTTATAGATTTATAAGAGATGTGATATGTTAGTTAATAATCTGATAATCATAATGAGATAAAAGGCAGTAGATGGTAATGTTTGAACAAGCTTTTGGTGTGTGAACTTTGAGTAGTCAAATAAGGTGTTTGTCAAATCTGAAGGTCTAAATAGATAGAAAGGTTATCTGGTTAAGTGTCCGGCAATGCATCAAACTTTACCCAAAATTCTACTATATGTACCAAGTATATTATTTTTGACACATCTGATATTTGTTAACATGTAAATTGATGACGTGATGAATGCCATAACAACTTTTATGGTTGCTGATACTGTCCAATTCGAGATGGACCGATCTCCATAAATTAGCAAGGAAGATGACTAGTTCTTTGACTCAATAAACCAAACAACGATTATATGGGAAGAGTTCCTAAATACTACTCCTAGAAATAAGGGCACATGAGCCACTAACTTGACCATTTAGACTTCACTACTCAAACTACTACTAACTTAGACTAACTCTATTTTACAAAACTAAGGGGGTGCTTAGTTGAGGTTATTACGGGGTGGGGAATGGGGTATATAATGAATAATGGCAGATGGTTTCATAAAATGCAATGCTTCATTGCCCATTGGTGGTAATCACCCATTCCCCACCAAAGTGGGTGTAATGGATTTCATTATCTATTCTCTTCCCACACACTCGTATAGGGGTAACAATCTCTTGACATGACCGACACAAAACTTAATGGGTTAGTGTCTATATTTGTAACCTGTCAATGCGCTAACCCGGAATGCGCCAACCCTTCAAATTTTTCGGGTCAGGTTCGAGTCAAGGTCGGGTTAATGGGTTGACCCTCCGACCGGAATGAATTTAAAATTCCAACCCGCCAATTCGAAACTAACCCATGATATTTGACCCATTTTGAGACGAAAGTATGAAACCAACCCGTTAACCTGAAACTAACTCGAAAAATTTGACCCCTTTGACACAAAACCAACCCGTAAACCTGAAACTAACCTGCTAACCCAAAAAACAACCCATGATATGTGACCTGTTTGAGATGAAACCAGCCTGTAAACCTGAAACCAGGCCAATAAACTTGACCCCTTTGGCACAAAACCAACCAGTAACCTGAAACCAACTAGCTAACCCAAAATCAACCTGCCAACCCGTTTATTTAAACAAGTTATGCGGATATCATCCAAATTGGGTAGTTTTGACCCATCAAACCATCTATCAAGTTATATCGGGTTTGGGTTGGAAATTTTTGACCAACCATCACGAACCCTCCAACCCGGCCCGAATTGCCACCCTACTTGTAATCATTAGATTATAAATCAAACAACGTCGTCGACAAAAGTAATATTAAGAAATATTCATTGCATTGCTCAGTATTTTCTTTCCCCATGTTGAACCAAACGCATCCTTATAGACTCATAATTCCATTCCCGTTTTCATTCCCCATGTTGAACCAAGTGCATCTTAATATACTAAATTGCTTGATTATTATTATTATTATTATTATTTTAATTAGCAAAGATCAAAAAGAAATCAGATAAGAACTGTTTAAGTCTGATTCTGAAAACATGCACTTCTCATGTGTGTGCCAACCCTTTATGTGTCTATGCCAGAAATATTCTAACCTAGGATAATGACAATAGAAATTTATAATGTTTGATAAATAAAAATATAATGTTAAGTAAAGTTTGATACATTTTCAGATACTTAATATATAAACTGGAAAATTGGAAAGGACATTATAATGAAAAATGAAAGATGTTCATTTTTCTGTTGTCATTATAATCCAAATAATCATATATGCAACCAATTTGCTGAGCAAGAGAAGCACTGTATAATTTATTTTTCTGTTAAAGAATGCTATATGACACTGAATAGTTGGTCATTATTTGCAGGAAGCTAAATGTCCAAATGATAGACTTGACCAGACACACTCACCATTCGGCTTGGCACACAATGCACAATGTGCTATGTGGTGGAGCAAGGATGATGGACTCATGTCTCGAAATCTTGAGACAGGCTCGAGCACAGGTCATAGTAGTCCAGGGCTCTCGAGACACGGTGGTGCCAGTGGAATGCAGCAACAACATTAAAGTTAAAGTTCCTGATGCAGCGGTTAAGATCATAACAGGTGCTACTCATACTACAGTGATAATGGGAAGAGAAAAACAGTTTGCTGCAGAGTTGGAACTAATATGGAATTCTGTCACTGATGCCAAGGATTAGCCAGAGAACTCCATTTTCATATTATTAGCCTTGGGATATGGCTAAATAGATGTTTTATAGGCACATAATTATGTCAATTATATAGGATGTTGAAGACTCAACATTCAAAACAAAACTGGGCTTAAGCTTCTCTAGCTATAATAGTGTCTGATTGATGACAAACTTGCTCATCTATACTATTATCATGTATTACTACCTATATAGAGTAAGAAACAAATTTGGTCAATCTTACCCCTGTAACCACACATCATTTCTCTCTTTTAAATAGACATACACTCTACACAAAACATATACAGTGTTACACACCTTCAGAACACACACTTTTATCCTCTCATCACTCTTTTATATCACTACTACAGACTTTTGTCACATTGCACGGGTGCAATGCTAGTCTCTATTGTAAGAGAAGTTTACAAAAAATGCAAAGAAAGAAAAAATAATAAAGTTGGAGGAAGTTAAATTTGGATCCGAAACTATGAAACTTTGGCTGCAGGTTGGACCAAATGGAGAAATCATATTTCCAGGATGTGTGACTTTTCATTTTTGTTAACTGGCATGCCACAAATATCGGTTGTGCCGTTGTGGCCTTCGTAACTCCTCAAGGTTACACAGTTTTACACGTTATGTTTCCAGTGTTTCATTCATGTCTTGCCTAACACATGCAAATTAAGTCTGTATTTATGTACTACGAGTGCGTAAAAACTTGTGGCAGTGCATTATATCCTGGTGCATGCACAAGTTTCACATGATACAGAAATCAAGATCTAAAGAGAAAATAAAAACAGAACTTGAGCCTTATCCAAAATCCAAGACCTGAGATAACAATAAAGTAAAACTGCTGCTAAAAAAGACTCATGCTTTAATCAAAAAGATACCAAGATAGAACACTTAATTACAAATCTGGCCATGACCAAAAAGAAAGCATAAGAAAATAAGATGATCAACAACATGGGTAAAATAGTAATTTCACAATTATAATGATCTATCCATGTGATGATGAATCTCAGGACTCTCCATGATACTATCTAAACAAGGTTTCCACTTTGAAACATTTTTTCCTGCTAATCTACTTTTTTCAATCTCTCCCAACATTTCTTCCAGTTTTCTCCCTTGATCTTTCTTTAACTGAAGCAATAGCCACTGTAACTCATCTTTTGTTAATACCAGTTTTACCTTCATAGAACTACTACTTTCTTTACTGAAAGTATCACTCGTTGTCTCTGATTCTTGTGATTTCTCTTCTTGCCCCTGTTTCTCTTGCTTTTGTTGTGGATGTTGTGGGATATCTTCTTGTGTTGGTTCTGGTTTTTGTATGCATGTTTCCATATAGTTTCCCATATCTTTGTTGCCAAAAAACAAGAAATTTGTAGCAAAAATGGAAACAATGAAACTATATATTCTTCTCTTTGCTTGTTTTTTGTTTCCAAAGTAAAGCAGTGTTCTTATTGTTTTGAGAACACCAAACCTTTTGTCCTTTGTGATGAACAAAGAGATTTTGGAAAGAAAATTGAGGAGTTGTTAGAACCTTTCAACTAATGCATGTGATGTGCGGGAGATAGCATATGGGTATTTATAGGTGACATAAACATTATATTGGCTGTATTAAAATAATGTACATCACATAGACACATAGTAGATTATGCAATTATTTAAAATTTTAAAAGTAATATTTATATTTTACCTTTACTAATTGTTAAGATCCTTGTCTTTGTTTTTTGGGTAAAATTTGTATATAAGGATATAATAGTTAAGTTGATAATTTTTTTTTTGAAATGAACATTTTTTTTTTTTGGCAAACTAGATTGAAACTAATCTACCTGTAGATTTTATCAGCGGTTGAAATCGCCTTCTCCTTTCCCCCCTCAAAATGCAGTTAATCCTCTCATTTCATGCCATAGTTATTTTATTGATAAGTATATTTCTAGAAAATTAGTATATTTGTTTGGGATTAACGAAAAATGTTGAATTTGACTTGCTAGAAGATATAAAAATATAATAAAATAATCAAAATCGTCCATAAACATGTGCACAAGAGTATAAGATGCTCATGTTTCATTTCCTTCCTGCATTGGACATAATCATGAACAAAATAATATTTTATCACAAATAATACTCCATTTAGATCGTCCATATCCATCACAAATGAATATGGATGGATGGATGGATGTCCACCGGGTCGGATGAGAATTGCCATGAGTATTCTAAGATGATACTATGATCCATGATTTATGTACAAGGTACAAAAAGTACTACTGTTATCCTACTTTATGTTGGTATTTTTTAGACTGGTAAATGTTTATATATTAGTAAAATCATTATTTTTGTTAAGTTCTATTAACTTAAAAACCAGAAACTCGGAAATTAAGTCATCTACATAAAGAGGTGTTGAATAAAGTATTTTTTTAAGAATATTCAAGTGATGGTATATATATTTTATACAAAGCGACACTTTGATAACATCATTTGGTTAATCTACAAAGATATAATATTAACAATATTAATAATTAAGACCTCCATAATAATTGGAGTATTCACCGACTGTACTCGCCTATATTTTATTCGATTGATGGTACTTACGAGGCATCTTCTTTGTATCTAAACTCTAGCCCTATTGTCTACAGTTTCAGTTTGTACATTATGTTTCAAATGTTGTACCATGCTTGGTAACAACCGGTTAATATAAGAATTTGTAGCTGAAGTTGGAGCTGGTTAAAAGAACCCGTTAAATTTTATTTGTCAAGGCTTATTAAAAATTTAGTTAATTTTAAAAAGAGCTCCGAAGCTTTAAAAATAGAGATGCCAAACGCACTCGTACTCTAACCAAGGTACTAAGATTAAAGCACAGGGTACATGTAGTCGGTGAAGTCCCACACGGCCACAATGTCCGTATCCACCATCTACTACACAAATTTATTGTTCAATTGCAACAACTACTTGATTATTATATGTCACATATTTGATTTTTCATGATAATAAAGACATGAAAGTTATGTCACACATTTAATATAAAAATTATATCCTATCATAATTATAAATAAATTATAAATTTGGATATTTTAACACGGAATAAGAAGTTCAAAAGCAATGAATAATAATAATCCGTGCAATACCTACTCATATATAATATTTTGTGGGTTTATAAGAGGCTTTTTGTCACGATATAAGTTGTTTAGTCATTTGTTTTCTGTGTTTGGACCATACCAAAATTCTAATATTCTATATGTCTAAAATTAATATTATTTATGTATTTACTTCATATTATAAGAAACCCATGTATATTGTCGTATTGTACAACTTATTGATGCATTTATATATTGCGACATTTACTTATATAAAGTCGTATGTACAATGTTTCCTTGCATAAAATTAATTAAAAAGAAAAAAGAAAAGTCGTGTACTATAGAAAGCCATGTGTTACCAGTCCCGATTTATCATTTATTTAATTTAATTTGATCGTTACACATAGCTAACAAAACAAGTACGTTTATGCATATTTGGTTTGTAAGGTACAAGTTTTCTCATATATATTGTTGACTGGTTCTTCAAGAGCCAATTTGTTTATTAAATTTTTGAATATTCAATGATGATCGTAATTGATCGAGAGTGAGATGTAGAAATTATTTTGAACGTTGTTGACTAGATGAAGTAATTAATACGTACCCTTATCACTCTCAAAGTAGCCTCTTATCACTTGTAACGGGACGTTTTGAACAATGTTGTTTCTTGAGAACGTCACAACGTCTGCAACGGGCATTGTGGATGTGGGCGTTGCGTTGTGTATCCAAAAACAAGTGAGAGAACGTCAAAAGTGGAGCGTGCATGGTTTTTTTTCCCTTCATTTTTCAGTTTTAAAGAAATTCATTTAGTGGAACCCACCCTTCACAATTATAACAAATATTAAATCAACCTCAACAACCTATTGAGGAGAGCTTGCATTATATAAATAAATTTACAACAAACTCCTATAATGTAGGAGATAAATAAATGTAAATAACTATACAAATAGAAACTAAATATATTGTAATCATAATACAATATTATCGGTTAACACCCCCCTTCAATCGAAACGGTGGCGGGCCAAGACAAAGCATAGAGCGAAAGCGTTCAAATGCGGGACGCGGAAGACTCTTAGTAAAAATATCTGCCACCTGAAGATTGGTAGACACAAACTTAGTATATAACTTCCCCGAAGCAACCAATTCACGTATAAAATGATAATCCAAATCAATATGCTTAGCACGCTTATGAGAAACCGGATTTTGAGTCATAAACAAAGCACTCTTATTATCACATAGAAGAGTGGGACGTTGTAGAGGCAAAGCATGAAGTTCACGAAGTAGATGGGTGACCCAAATGATTTCAGCTGCCGTATTCGCCATAGCACGATACTCAGATTCACAACTAGAACGGGAGACCGTAGGTTGTTTCTTGGCACTCCAGGAAATGAGATTTCCACCAAGAAAAATAGAATAACCATAAGTAGAACGCCTTGTATCCAAACAACGAGCCCAATCGGCATCAGAATACCCAATAATAGAAGAAGTACGAGGGCGACTAAAGGTGAGACCAAAAGATAATGTACCCTTTACATACTGAAGTATTCGTTTCACAGCTTGAAAATGGTCTACAGTAGGCGCATGAAGAAACTGAGAAACTTGATTGACGGCATAAGATAAGTCCGGTCTCGTAATAGTTAAATATTGCAAAGCTCCAACTAAAGAACGATAATAAGTCGGATCATGATAAGGCTTACCAGAAGTAGTAAATGACTCATGCGCTGCTAGTGGTGTATGAACTGGCTTGCTATCAAAAAGAGCCGACCGTTTAAGAATATCACTAGCGTATTTGGTTTGAGTGAGAAACAAACCATTATCAAGGAGAGCAACTTCAAGACCCAAAAAATAGTTCAAACGCCCGAGATCTTTAATAGCAAATTCATTGTGAAGACGTGCAACAAAGTCGGAAATGGCAGTCGCATTATTTCCTGTCAAAATAAGATCATCGACGTAGACAAGCAAATACATAATGCATGAAGATCCCGAAAAAACAAAAAGCGATGTGTCTGCCCTACTACAAATGAAACCATATGATATGAGAAATGTGCTAAGGCGTTGAAACCAAGCCCGAGGAGCCTGTTTTAAACCATACAACGCTTTGGAGAGTTTGCAAACATGATTTGGTTTGTGCGAATCAACGAAACCAGGAGGCTGTTCCATAAAGACAGTCTCATCGAGATGGCCATTTAAAAAAGCGTTTTTAACATCTAACTGATGAAGAGACCACTTATGTATATGTAGTACCGCAAGTGAAAGCACGATACGCACAGTGGATGCTTTAATTACAGGACTGAAAGTATGCGAATAATCCAATCCCGGAATTTGAGTGAAGCCTTGAGCCACCAAACGAGCCTTATACCTTTCAATACTCCCATCCGAATTGTACTTGATACGATAAACCCACTTTGAGCCAACTATGTTACCGGAAGAAGGACGAGGTACCAATGTCCATGTTTTATTTAGTTCTAAAGCTCGAAATTCATCTTGCATCGCACTCACCCACTTAGGATCTTTTAAAGCGGTTTTAAAACCACGCGGTTCCGAGATAGATAATAAGGAAACATGGAGCGGAGATGTAGATAAAGAAGCAAGATCAGCAACATGTTTCGGCATAAAAATCCCTGCTTTGGAGCGTGTGATCATAGGATGAGAGGAAGTAGAGACATCAAGTGGAACGGTGGATGAAGAAGAAGTAGGTAATGTTTCGAAATGTGTGGGAGACGAATGATGGACAGTCGGAGAGGAAGGGGGTATGGAAGTTTGAGTTACCGTTGGCAAAATTGGTGTGGATGGAATTTTATCAACCGGTTTACATAGAACACAAGGAGTTTGGTGTAACATCCTCTCCAGTGGCCTGGTATTTTTTTTCTAATTATAATTGAGTATATAATAGTTTTAAATAATTTTGCTACATAATAGTTTAAATTGTGAAAGTTGCCGAAATATGTCTTAGGACTTATTGTGGATAATGAAATGTTGCTTGTTTTAATATATTAAAGTTGACGGTACAATAAAATGAATTTCTCGCATTTAGTGAGTAGGTGCCAGACAATAGATTTAGAGCGGGTATAAAATACCCATTGTTTGGGGCCGGTTAAATAAAGGGCCGATCCCTTTATTGGGATCACTTTCCCAATTCTCTCTTTCAAACAAAAACCATGAACCCTAACCTAAACATATGATCGAATCATTAACTTGAAGTGAGAATCGAAGTGTGATCTTTTACTAGCTATCATCATCATCATCTTCTTCTTCTTCTATTCATCATCATCTCCATTTTAAGGTAATGAAGCTTATAAGTTCATATGTTAGTTTTGATGAATAATTGATGGATTGAATTGATTCTTGAGTTTATGTGATGTTTATTTGTGATATATGATGATATGTGATGTTATTAGAGATGTTTGTTGCATTAGAATCGAGTTTGATGAGCTTGAATTATGAAAATGGGATTTGTGTTCGTTCAGGTCTGTTCTTGAGCTGAAGAACTGATGAACGCGATCCCGGCTATGGTTCCGGATCGCGTTCCCTTGTTGAAAACGACCTACTTGAGTTTTTGGCCTTAGAAACGCGATCCAGGCCAAGTATCCGGATCGCGTTTGCTAGTGTTATTCGGTCACAGAATTTTTGCTAAATGATGAACGCGATCCAGCCTGCATAGTCAGGATCGCGTTTGCATGTTAAATTTTGATGAATTCTTATAAATTTCATATATGCATAGGTGTTTAGTGGTTGTGTTAATAGTGACATTTATTGGATGCTATTGTGGCATTTTATAATAATGTTCATTTTGATATCTACGAGTTATGAGATAAAGTACTAACTTATGTTGAATTATTGATTCTCAGATCCTCCGAAAGATAAGTAATCTCTGGAATCGGAGATTTTGAAGACAGAGGTATCGGTGAGTGGATTCAGAGCTCACCATTTAATTTAGTTGTGATCATTTGATTGCAACGAATAAACGTGAATATGTTTTGTTGATTAGTTGATATACCTTGTTGACTGTGAACCTTTGTGCTATGTGTTTGGCCTTCGGGCATCAGTTGTTAACGAGGTCAACAGGTTGTTAAATGATTGGTTGAACTAGGCAGGGGTTGAATGAATGATACAGAGTCGTACTTCATTTGTTGTGTGTTTGATTCTGTATTTGAGTTCAACTTCCACTAGTTATCGGTCTCGTCCGTATGGCCATACGGATATGGTTGGGTAAGTGTTCTTGGGGAGCCACCCGGGCATTATGGTTATCCCCAGAGCCACCGATCCTCGTTAAGTTGTTGTTGAATTGTTGAATATCGTATTGCGGTTGTTTGAAGCAATTATATGATTATGCTAAGTTAGATGTTGTGTTATGAACTCACTCACTTAGCTTTGTGCTAATCCCTCGTTGTTACTTCCTGCAGACTTTTGATTTTGAGCATGCGGGTGGGTAGCAGGAAGGTCAAACCTTGGAAGTATGGAATGTTTGATATTCAAGCTACTCTGATTATTTTGTTGTAACTCAGTTTAGTTTATATAATACCCCGACATGCTAATCTTTTGAACAAGTTTTAAGTGGTAGTAACTTAACCATCTAAACTGTTTTGGGATTTTGAAAAATATGTAAGGAAGTAATGTGTTTTATTCATCTTCGCTTCCGTACTTTATATAATATTATTATTATGAAATGAGGGGTGTTATAAGTTGGTATCAGAGCATGGTTTTGGGGTAATTGAGCATTGTAGAATGTTCAATCCCAAAACTGTAGCGTGGTATGTCAAACATTCCTGGGTATGGGATTTAGCATTGGTTGTGAAATTGTTAGTATATAGGTGCTAACGATTAACAAGTTTCAAGTGTTGTGTTGATTTCAGAAATGGCAGATGACGAGCAACCGACCACCAACCCCAATAATGCCTCTCGGTATGTCGTTCCTCCTGTAGTGACAAATGTTCGGGAAGGTACATCTCATCAAGGAGGTGAAGAAACTAATAGGGATGAGTATATACATGAGATAGAAGATGAATTGATATTTCTGAGAGAGTTTAAAAGGAAAGCGGAGGAAGCCGCAGCTAGGCAACTTTTGCAACAACAATCTTCAGTATTTGGTGCTAGTCCATCTTCTCAAACCAATAAGATGTGTACATTCAAAACTTTTATGTCTTGCAAACCACCGGAGTTCCATGGAAGTACCAATCCAACTGTGGCTTTAAATTGGTTAAGGGATATTGAACGCAAGTTTGATGTGATTAGTTGTGAGGAAGAATCTAAGGTCAAGTTTGCTGTGCAATGCATGAAGGATGATGCTATGGTTTGGTGGGATTCAATAACGGGGCATTTAACTTCACAACAAAAGGAATCTATTCGATGGAATGACTTTCATCAAGTAGTGCGTAACCAATATTGTTCTGATTTTCATATGGCACAAATTAGGAGGGATTTTGTGAATCTGCAATTAACGGATAATATGACCCTGGAGGAATTGATAGCTCAATTTACCGAAAAACTTCGATTTGTTCAACAATGGGTTCCGGAGGAGAAGACGAAGATAGAACAGTTTGTGGATACTTTACCCCATAACTACCGTACTACCGTGAGACTAGCCACTAGCTTATCTCAGGCTTTTAATCTGGCGCGATCAGTTGATAGTGATATTAGAGGTTCCCGTGAAACTCGATTTAGAGATAATTCTTCAAAGACTAGAGCGGATTCTTCTAGTAAAGGGAAATCAAATTGGCAAGGTAATCGTCAGACTAAGAAGTATGTTAGTAAGAGTAGTTCGTCTGGAAGTTCGAATTGGTGTAGTACATGCAAATCTAGACATTCGGGGCCGTGTACTCCGCAAACAAATAAGTGTCTGAAATGTGGTGAACTTGGTCATGAGATAAGAAATTGTCGTTATCCGAATTTCGTGTGTTGGACTTGTAAGAAGGAGGGACATCGAGTGGGGCAATGTCCAGAGGCGGGGAAAGCGGGGTCTGGTTCGGTCGGGAGTTCGGCATCTTCCGGTCAGAAAAGGAAGAATCCTCCACCAGCAACCAGTCGGGCTTTTCAAATGACAGTCAATGAGGCTGTGCATACAGAAGATGTTATCACTGGTACATTCTTTATAAACTCTGTACCGGCTCGTGTTTTATTTGATTCTGGTGCTACGTGTACTTTCATATCTGTATGCTTCTGTGACAAGTTGAAAGTAGTGCCTACTGTGATAACCAAGCCCATAGAAGTAGAAATTGTTAGCGGTAAACTAGTTCCTGTTACCACCTCGGTGACTGGAGCTAATATTGTGATTGATGACCGAACTTTCCCTATTTCATTCTTGTTGATGCCAATCCCTAGTTTTGACGTAATAGTTGGTATGGATTGGTTAAGTCAGAATAGGGCTAGCATTGATTGCCACCAAAAGTTGATTAGGATCCCAATCTCCGACGGGTCATACGTTGTGGCTCGAGGAGAACGGGATGGTATGCCTATTCCCCTGATTTCGATGATGAAGGCTAGGAAGTCATTATCCAAAGGTTGTGAGTCCTACTTAGCTTATGTAGTTGATGCTAAGCTTGAAAGAAAAGTTATTTCTGAAGTACCGGTTGTGTGTGAATACTCTGAGGTATTTCCTGATGAGTTACCTGGATTGCCACCAGTTAGGGAAGTTGAGTACCGTATTGATCTTGTGCCTGGTTCGTCGCCTGTAGCTAAAGCTCCTTATAGGTTAGCTCCTTCTGAGATTCGTGAAATGATGAATCAGATACAGGAACTGTTGGATAAGGATTTTATCAGACCTAGTTCTTCGCCGTGGGGTGCACCAGTATTATTTGTGAAAAAGAAAGACGGGTCGTTGCGCATGTGTATTGATTATAGAGAGTTGAACAAGAGAACGGTAAAGAATAAATACCCTCTGCCTAGAATAGATGACTTGTTTGATCAGTTGCAGGGTTCTTCAGTGTATTCCAAAATTGATTTGAGGTCGGGTTATCATCAGGTTCGTGTTCGTGAAGAGGATATACCGAAAACTGCTTTTCGTACTAGATACGGGCATTATGAATTTTTGGTCATGCCTTTTGGTTTGACGAATGCTCCAGCTGTATTTATGGATTTAATGAACCGGGTTTGTAGACCTTTCTTGGATAAATTTGTTATTGTTTTCATTGACGATATTCTCGTGTATTCGAAATCTGAAGATGAGCATGCTTTGCATTTAAGATTGGTTCTTGATACGTTGAAACGAGAACAGTTGTATGCCAAGTTTTCTAAGTGCGAATTTTGGATTCGGGAAGTTCAATTTTTGGGTCATGTAATTTGTAAAGATGGTGTGAAAGTGGATCCAATCAAAATTGAGGCCGTAATGAATTGGAACGCCCCAAAGACTGCTTCGGAAATAAAGAGCTTTCTTGGATTAGCGGGTTACTACCGGAAGTTTATAAAAGATTTTTCTAAAATTGCCGGTCCTTTAACCAAGTTGACCCGTAAGGATGAGAAATTCGTATGGACTGATCGTCAGGAGTATGCGTTCCAAACATTAAGACAAATGTTGTGTCAGGCACCGGTGTTAGTATTACCAGAGGGTTCCGATGATTTCATTGTTTATTGTGATGCTTCTTTTTCAGGCTTGGGCTGTGTTCTTATGCAAAGGGATAGAGTTATTGCCTATGCTTCTCGTCAGTTGAAACCGCATGAAAAGAATTATCCCACTCACGATTTAGAACTTGCAGCGGTTGTATTTGCCCTAAAACTTTGGAGACACTACTTGTATGGAACTCGATGTGTAGTTTGTACGGATCATAAAAGTTTGCAGTATGTGTTTTCCCAAAAAGAGTTGAACATGCGTCAGAGACGATGGCTTGAATTGATCAAAGATTATGACTGTGAAATTAGATATCATCCGGGCAAAGCTAATGTGGTTGCGGATGCTCTAAGTCGAAAGGGTGCTTCTGATCGAATCTTCTATTTGAAAGTAAATGTTTCCTCTGACTTGATTGATCGAATCAAAATTGTACAATTAGAAGCCTTGTTGGATCACAATTTAAAGTCCGAAATTATGTTGAAAAGAAAAGATGAGTTAGTGGACGATTCAAGAGGATTGAAAACTTTTAAGTCTCGGGTGTGGATTCCTTTACTGGGTGGAATTCGGGATACGATTTTGAATGAAGCTCATAAGTCTAAGTTAACTGTTCATCCCGGTTGTACTCGAATGTATAACGACTTAAAACCTTTGTATTGGTGGCCCACGATGAAGACTGACATTGCACGGTTTGTTAGTAATTGTCATATCTGCGCGCAAGTTAAAGCTGAACATCAAAAGCCGTACGGATCACTGAAACAGTTGGAAATTCCCGAGTGGAAATGGGAACATATAACCATGGATTTTGTAACTAAACTGCCGCGTACCGTTCGAGGTAATGACATGGTTTGGGTTATTGTTGATCGGTTGACAAAAAGTGCGCATTTTCTTGCTGCGAGTGAGACCACCTCTTTGACTAAGCTCGCCCAGTTGTATCTCAATGAAATTGTATCAAGACATGGTATTCCTGTGTCGATTGTGTCAGACCGAGATTCCCGTTTTGTTTCTCATTTTTGGCAGAGTCTTCAACAAGAATTGGGTACTCGTGTAAATCTAAGTACAGCGTATCATCCACAAACAGACGGTCAATCAGAACGAACGATTCAAACATTAGAGGATATGCTTCGTGCCTGTGTATTGGAATATGGAGGTTCATGGGATTCACATCTTCCATTGGTCGAATTTGCTTATAACAATTCGTATCACTCCAGTATCGGTATGCCTCCGTATGAGATGTTGTATGGTCGTCGTTGTAGAACACCGACATGTTGGTTGGAAGCCGGTGAGAAACAGTTTGCTGGACCCGACATTGTGCAAATGACTGCGGATAAGGTAGCAATTGCACGTGAGAAGTTGAAAGCCGCGCGCGATAGACAGAAAAAGTATGCGGATCCGAAAAGGCGACCGGTTGTATTTTCCGAAGGTGAGCTAGTCTACCTTAAAGTTTCTCCGTGGAAGGGTGTGATCCGTTTTGGGAAACGGGGAAAGTTGGCACCTAGATACATTGGTCCGTTTAAGATTCGACAAGTGGTTAACGAACAGTCAGTGACGTTGGATCTTCCTCCTGAGCTTTCGGGTATTCATAGTACGTTTAACGTGTGTTATTTGAGGAGGTGTAATATTGAGGACCAGTCACAAATACTTCCTTTGAAGGATTTGAAAGTTGATAGAACTCAAAAGTTAGTTGAAGAACCGATAGAAATCCTAGATAGGAAGGTTACCAAACTTAGGAAGAAACAAATTCCTATGGTGCTTGTAAAGTGGAAACATAGTTTAGGTTCCAACCTGACTTGGGAGACTGAGGAGTCAATGAAGTCCAGATATCCTGGATTGTTTGATGGTGTTGAGATTTCGGGGACGAAATCTCCTTAAGGAGGGGAGATTTGTAACATCCTCTCCAGTGGCCTGGTATTTTTTTTCTAATTATAATTGAGTATATAATAGTTTTAAATAATTTTGCTACATAATAGTTTAAATTGTGAAAGTTGCCGAAATATGTCTTAGGACTTATTGTGGATAATGAAATGTTGCTTGTTTTAATATATTAAAGTTGACGGTACAATAAAATGAATTTCTCGCATTTAGTGAGTAGGTGCCAGACAATAGATTTAGAGCGGGTATAAAATACCCATTGTTTGGGGCCGGTTAAATAAAGGGCCGATCCCTTTATTGGGATCACTTTCCCAATTCTCTCTTTCAAACAAAAACCATGAACCCTAACCTAAACATATGATCGAATCATTAACTTGAAGTGAGAATCGAAGTGTGATCTTTTACTAGCTATCATCATCATCATCTTCTTCTTCTTCTATTCATCATCATCTCCATTTTAAGGTAATGAAGCTTATAAGTTCATATGTTAGTTTTGATGAATAATTGATGGATTGAATTGATTCTTGAGTTTATGTGATGTTTATTTGTGATATATGATGATATGTGATGTTATTAGAGATGTTTGTTGCATTAGAATCGAGTTTGATGAGCTTGAATTATGAAAATGGGATTTGTGTTCGTTCAGGTCTGTTCTTGAGCTGAAGAACTGATGAACGCGATCCCGGCTATGGTTCCGGATCGCGTTCCCTTGTTGAAAACGACCTACTTGAGTTTTTGGCCTTAGAAACGCGATCCAGGCCAAGTATCCGGATCGCGTTTGCTAGTGTTATTCGGTCACAGAATTTTTGCTAAATGATGAACGCGATCCAGCCTGCATAGTCAGGATCGCGTTTGCATGTTAAATTTTGATGAATTCTTATAAATTTCATATATGCATAGGTGTTTAGTGGTTGTGTTAATAGTGACATTTATTGGATGCTATTGTGGCATTTTATAATAATGTTCATTTTGATATCTACGAGTTATGAGATAAAGTACTAACTTATGTTGAATTATTGATTCTCAGATCCTCCGAAAGATAAGTAATCTCTGGAATCGGAGATTTTGAAGACAGAGGTATCGGTGAGTGGATTCAGAGCTCACCATTTAATTTAGTTGTGATCATTTGATTGCAACGAATAAACGTGAATATGTTTTGTTGATTAGTTGATATACCTTGTTGACTGTGAACCTTTGTGCTATGTGTTTGGCCTTCGGGCATCAGTTGTTAACGAGGTCAACAGGTTGTTAAATGATTGGTTGAACTAGGCAGGGGTTGAATGAATGATACAGAGTCGTACTTCATTTGTTGTGTGTTTGATTCTGTATTTGAGTTCAACTTCCACTAGTTATCGGTCTCGTCCGTATGGCCATACGGATATGGTTGGGTAAGTGTTCTTGGGGAGCCACCCGGGCATTATGGTTATCCCCAGAGCCACCGATCCTCGTTAAGTTGTTGTTGAATTGTTGAATATCGTATTGCGGTTGTTTGAAGCAATTATATGATTATGCTAAGTTAGATGTTGTGTTATGAACTCACTCACTTAGCTTTGTGCTAATCCCTCGTTGTTACTTCCTGCAGACTTTTGATTTTGAGCATGCGGGTGGGTAGCAGGAAGGTCAAACCTTGGAAGTATGGAATGTTTGATATTCAAGCTACTCTGATTATTTTGTTGTAACTCAGTTTAGTTTATATAATACCCCGACATGCTAATGTTTTGAACAAGTTTTAAGTGGTAGTAACTTAACCATCTAAACTGTTTTGGGATTTTGAAAAATATGTAAGGAAGTAATGTGTTTTATTCATCTTCGCTTCCGTACTTTATATAATATTATTATTATGAAATGAGGGGTGTTATATTTGGACAGGCAGCTTGGGTGGTGGAGGGGTTGGAGACATAGGTAATGAAACAGAGGGAGTGTCATTGAGAAATGAAGTAAGCTCAAGTAAATGGATAGGAGTGACTGAAGAGGAGCTATGAAAAGGAAAAACGGACTCATTAAACCTAGCATGACGAGTGATAAAAACACGAGATGTAAGAGGATCAAGACATCGAAAACCTTTGTGTTGAGAACTATATCCAATAAAGACACATGAGATACTTCGTGGCTCAAGTTTGTGTTTCGAGTAGTCACGAAGATAAGGAAAAACTTGACATCCAAAAACCCGAAAATTAGCATAGGAAGGAGTTTGATTGAAGAGTAATTCGAATGGAGATTTTTTTTGAAGTAAAGGTGTAGGTAGGCGATTGATTATGTGAGTAGCAGTGGTGAAAGCATCAACCCAATAAAGTGCCGGTATATGAGAATTAAAAAGCATTGCGAGACCAGTTTCAACAATATGGCGATGTTTTCTTTCCGCACGACCGTTTTGTTGAGGTGTGTATGGACAAGAAAGACGATGAAAGGTGCCATTGTCATCAAGAATTTTCTTAACCGTATGATTTATGAATTCAGTGCCATTATCACTTTGGAATGTTTTGATTTTTCGAGAGCATTGAGTTTGCACAAGGTTAATAAACGATATAAGAGTCGAATAAAAACCCGATTTTGTTTTAAGTGGATATAGCCATGTAAAACGCGAAAAATCATCAATAAAGGATACATAATAACGATAACCATCTTTAGAACAAATAGGAGAAGGACCCCATAAATCGCAATGAATTAAATCTAACGGAAAAGATGAACGTTTAGAATTAATAGTAAAAGATAAACGTTGTCCTTTTGCAAGTTGACAAGGAGTACAAGAAATAGGTTTTGGTAATAAAGAAGTAATTGACAATGCACCTAATCTACGTAAAATAGAAAGAACATCAAACGAGACATGGCCTAAACGAGCATGCCAAAGTTCAAAAGATGCGGGCTTGGATACTGAAGCGGAGGCAACAAAAGCACGAGGTTGTTCTTTGAGCACATAAAGTCCATTTTGACAAAGGCCTTTAGCGAGGATTTGTTTTGTTTTCCGATCCTGAACATGAAAGAAAGGTTGGGAAAATAAAACATCAACAGGATGATCAGTAGTTAATTTACTAACAGAAAGCAAATTTTTGTTAAGATTAGGAATAACAAGAATATTGCGTAAAGGTAAATTAGAAAAGGGAGTAGAAGAACCAGTATGGGTAATTGGTAAAGTCTTACCATTACCAAACATGACTTTCGAATTTCCCAGATATGGACTCGCATGGTCGAGGTGATCACATGTGGCTGTCATATGATCAGTAGCACCAGAGTCAACATGCCAGTCAGGTGAGTTTTCCGTAACATGACATTGAGCATGAAACGCACGGGCAAGAGAAGCATCAGGTTGTGTTGCTTGCGAGGCAAAGGAAGCTAAACTCGGACATTCATTAGCATAATGACCGTTGGTTCGACATAACTGGCAATGTTTAGGACGGCGAACCTGAGTATTATTATTATTGTTACCACGCCCACGTCCCTGATAGTTATTATTTCCGCGATAATAAGTGTTGCGGCCCCGACCTTGAGAAGGAGAACGAGTAGCACGGGTCTCGGCTTGAAAGGCAGCAGGTGGTGTAGAAGTACCATGTAGAGACGGAAGGAATAATTCATGGCTTTCAGCTTGACTTACCAAATCTCGGAATAAAGGAGCTGGCTTTGTAGCGCGAATGGCTGTGGAGAACGTTTCATATGACGGACCCAAACCACATAAAAACCAATGAAGCCTATCGATTTCAACCACCGGATGACCGATAGCAGACAATTGATCACACAAAGACCTAAACCGGCGAGAAAAGTCAGAAACCGATGAGGTACCTTTGGTGAGTTGACGAAGAGAGTCACGTAAGGAATGGATACGTTCAACTGATGCATTGCTGTAAGCATTCTCGAGCGCTACCCAGATTTCACGAGCCGTATGTAACCCTAAAACTTCAGCAGCAGCTTCTTCGGTAAGAGAGGATTGAAGAAGAATAACGGCCCTCTGATCAGACTCTGCCCATTCAACGGCTGCAGGATTGGGAGCTTCTTTTTCGGCAACGGTAATGGTGGCAGGAGGGGCTGTGGAGGTACCATCGAGATGGGGTAGAAGTTTCTGATATGTAAAGATAGGGAGAATGTTATTACGCCATAATAAGTAGTTGGTAGAAGACAATTTTATAGTCATCATGTGGAGGAGATTGTTCATGGAGAAAGAAGAATCAGGCGACACAGAGGAAGAAGCCATGATCGGCGCCCAGGAAGAAAGAAAATGCGGAGGTTGTAGGGTTAGAGAAATTTTAGGCTGATACCATATAACAAATATTAAATCAACCTCAACAACCTATTGAGGAGAGCTTGCATTATATAAATAAATTTACAACAAACTCCTATAATGTAGGAGATAAATAAATGTAAATAACTATACAAATAGAAACTAAATATATTGTAATCATAATACAATATTATCGGTTAACAACAATACTGCACAACACGATGTTACCATTGCGAATGGGAGTTGATAAATACAACATA
The DNA here is from genome assembly GCA_949592205.1 of Helichrysum umbraculigerum. NCBI lineage: Eukaryota > Viridiplantae > Streptophyta > Magnoliopsida > Asterales > Asteraceae > Helichrysum > Helichrysum umbraculigerum. The sequence continues at coordinate 11,905,379 of CATIUR010000004.1, read as the reverse complement.
GAATTTGATTGACACAACATAAATGTGCATTAGGCAGTTGTACTGTATGCTTTAACAATATAAATTTTGGTGTAGGAATCAAATCCCATGTCGCAAAAAATGAGGGAAGGGGGAAGTAAATCACCACCATTGATCTTATCAAGTCTATAATAATTAGTGTGGGGTGCACCCATGTGATCACCTCAATAATAATCAAAACCCATTTACCCCTAAAATAAATTATCTCACAAACGAAAAGTCGAAAAATTATGAAAATTGTACCATAAAATTCAGCATTTTCTCCTATTCAATTTAACATCTCTCAAGGCATATTTTCGACGAGTTTATTTTTTTCGATTCTGATGAGTACCAATAGTATGCATTGTGATGCATTCTAATTGAACTTGGATTGTAGTAACGTTTATTTATATATTTTAACACTCATGTTAATAAGTACTAATAGTTTGCATTGTGGCTCATTTTAACTTAAGTTTACATTCTACTGTTGCATATTGTTGTATGTTAACATTTATGTTTTAATAGTACTAACTGTATGTATTGTGATGTATGATAATTGAACTTGTATCGTAGTGATGTTTATTGATATATTTTAATACTCATAAAGTTGAGTATTAATAGTATGCACCGTGACGCACTTTAATTTAAGTTTATATTCTACATTTTTAATTTGATGTATGTTAATATTTATGTTGATAAGTACTAATAGTTTGCATTTTGATGCATGCTAATTGAGCTTGTATCGTAGTGACGTTTATTGATATATTTTAACACTTTTGTGGATTAGTTTTAATAGTATGCACTGTGATGCATGTTAGTTTAAGGTTTAATTCTACTGATATATTGATGTAAGTTAACATGCATGTTGATGTGTACTAATAGTATGCACTGTGATGCATGTTAAAACATACCAATAAACGAAAAAAATAAACTCGTCGAAAGTATACCTTGACGGATCTTAAATCGAAGAGGAGAAAACGCTGAATTTTATGATGCAATTTTTATAATTTTTCGACTTGTCGTTTGTGAGATAATTTGTTTTAGGGGTAAATGGGTATTCTTTGTACATGTGGTTTATTCTCATTGGTACTTCCATGCTTCCTCTAAATTCCCATGAAATGCATACCACAAGAATATGGTGCAGTAGATGAAATGGATGGTTGGATCAATACTTACCCGTTCCCCTAAAAAATGCACTTCCCTTCAAATCCACATCTAAGATGAAAATAAAAATAGGATGAGCCTTAACAAGAGATTCAAGAACACTTAGATGAATCACCATCATCATAACGTGAAGAACTATAGAACTTGTGGTCACATAAAAACCACTTTAGTATAAAAGTTTTTTTTTTTTTTTTTAAGAAAGGCAACCATACATTACGAATATACAAATTGCCTCATATGAGGTTCGAACCTTCAACTACTATGTTAATATGTTCCTCACATACCGCTAGACCATAGGCCATTTGGTAGTATAACCTTTTATTATTTTGCTATATAATTTGTTTTGCTTCTCTTTTCTCATAGGGGGTGTGTTTGACACACAAGCTTAAAGCATCTTCATTGACTCAATTTGTAAAGCTTTATTTAAGATTTTTCTTATAAAGTTTTTTTAAAAAGCTTTAGAAAAAGCTTTTGGTCTAACAATAAAAAGTTTTTGTTTCATTATTTTCAATATTTTACGCATGAAAGAGATTACAAAGACTTGAGAAATGTCAAGCTATTGCAATCTAGTAAACATAATGCATTAAATTGATGAAAAACTTTTTATTGTTGGACCCAATATTTTTTCTAAAGCTTTTTTAAAAATGCTTTGTAAGAGCATGCACAAGGGTAAACCTTTAAAAGCCTTTTTGTGTAAGAGGTTAATATAATTAAGTTGTTGCTCCAATGGTAATAAGCCTTTTAAAAGATGAGTAAATTCCAAAGATGGTCCATGTGGTTTACACCGATTTACGGATCTCGTCCCCAAACTTTTTTTTTTTCAAGTTTTCTATCCAATAACTTTACGTTTTGCTCGAAAACAGTCACTCTTCACAAAAAATGTCTGAAATACCCTTATATATTTATTTTTTATATTTTTAATTGATTTTAAAATGATAAAATTAGTATTATTATTATATCATTACTTATATAATAAGAAGCACAAGTTTACTTATATTTTGACACATAAGCTCCTACATAATTTCCATGTGTCCTAAACCTTTTAAAAGAAAAAAAAAGAGAGTATTAACATAAACTTAAATTATAACACATAATTTTACTTAAACTTGACCCCATAGCTTCAATATCAATTTAATCTTAACAACTTTTTATTTTTTCACTTGTACTAATTCTTACAAGTATCATAACTTTATCTTAATCTAATATGTAGAGCTATGACATTTTTTTTCAACTAACCCTATATCCTACATGATAGATAAATCTATCTATCATTACATCTCATTTTGTCATTCTCATCCTCTCTATATACATATCTTTAAACTTTAAACACATTTCTTCTTAAGATAAGATGTTAGCATCTCTAAGCTGGACACATCTTGCATTCACATTACAAATATACACTTTTTTTAAGAGCTGGATAGAACTCGAATTGATTTATACAAAATCCAATTTCAATTACCATAAGTTTTTGTTACATGTTTAATGTCATTTTTTTTTATCTTATTATACATATATCTCACATATGTTTCCTTTTAATAACACACAACCATCTATTACTATACACATCATCAACTTTGTTAAAAGAAAAAGGAAGAAAAAAAAAAGAATCACATTTTCTTAGTCAAGTATTATTAGTTGCAAGACCGGATATTTTTTTTAAATTCAGTTAACATGTGTAAACACTCATCGTTTATATTCTCCACAGTTATTATTTAGCACTTATTTTTTTTCCTTCCTAACAGTTTCTCGGTAACTATTGCGTAGTAAATATCAAAATCGGTAATTTTATATAAAAAAGAACCTAACTACTTCAAATGGCCTTACAATTTGACACAATAGTATCCTAAATAGTGACATGTGGTACCATTAAGCATATTAAAATGATTTAATTAAAGTTTATGAAGTCATTATAATATTATAGCGATAAGCTTTAAAATTTCTAAGCTAGATTCTTCGATGTTTGTAGTTTTTGATAAATTCTGTTTGAAAAGAGTATAACACAAAGTGATATAATAATTACTAAAGTTATTTACAATAGTGTAAGAGTTAAAATAAAGAATTATAATAAGTTTATTATGTATTTACATTAATACACGTTATAAAGTTCAGAATTCTTATTTCGCACCATGTACGAAAAGTAATGTATGTATCTTGATTCATTCATGACTCTTATATCTACGTTTTTTTGTGGTATCATATATCTCATCGCCATGTACGAAAGGTAATGTATGTATCCTGATTTATTCATAACTATTATATCTAACGTTTCTTGTGGTATCATATATCTCATCGGTAAATCGTTGTTAATATTCCTGGGCCGTGTGTAGCACGGCTATTTATCTTCCTAGTAATTAAAAAAAAAACTTCTTGTCAATAATAAAACCCCTCCACCCAAAACTGTAACACACCTTCCTCCAAATGCTTCTCCCACAATCGCCGGCAAAGTTCCCCACCGCCACCATATACGAGCTTATGGGCTTCGGTTTTACTTGCATCAAATTTGGTCATATCGAACATCATTGGAATCCTCATCTTCTGGCCGGAATATTCATCAAGACGAGTATCTTCTTCAGATTCGAACAAAATTATCAGCCCCGACCTCCACTGTAACACCACCCTTGGTGCCTCCATTTGGTAGATCTGGAAGTTGGTGTTTCATTCGAAGGTGACCAGCACCACCATGGTCTGAAAAACAAATCCGTTTTTCTGGTAGGTCTTCTGGCCGGAGATGCGTTGTTGCAGGTGGCCGGAATGAGCCATTGCGGGTGGCCGGAGGTTGGTTGCTGGTCTTCGCCTTCTCCGGTGCCAATTGTTAACCGATTAAGAGATGGTGGTGGTGCGAAGGAGGGGAAACGGTAAGGCTGGTGGGTTGGTGGTGATGGTTAGGTGACTTTGCAGAGGGTAAATTGATTTTGTGAAATGAACACATTCATGTGGTTGGGGTGAAGATCTGGTAGCGATTGGGGTGGTTGCGGTGGCGATCTAGTGACGATTGTGTTGGTCTATTTGTTTTCGTAGAATATCCTTGCATTTATGTTTTTGTTTTATTTATTGGTTTGATTTGGAGTTAAGCTTTACAGATTTTGGTGATACATCGAAGATGACAATATATTATTGGTAGGGATGGTGACTAGGTTAGGGGAGAAGGTAGTTCAGACTCATAGTTTAGAAAGATGATGATATTAAAATTAATTTATTTATGTATTTAAAAATTAAATAAAATAAATAGGCAAGGGTATTATAGTCATTTCATGAATGGAGGGACCGTTTTCAAGCAAAACGTAAAGTTATTGGATCGAAAACTTGAAAAAAAAAAGTTCGGGGACGAGTTCCGTAAATTGGTGTAAACCACAGGGACCATCTTTGAAATTTACTCTTAAAAGATTTTTTGTAATATCAATGCACTAATTTAATAAGAGAGAGGGTGTATAGTTTGATCGAAAGGTTTGCTAGAATTGAGCTTTATCATCTCTTTCTTCTAGCATTTGTATTTTTTATAATTATTTTTTAACAATACAAAGCTTAATCCATTGGATCAATGACTTTTAAAAGAAAAAAAATTTCAAAAAAACCTTTAAAAAAAGCTATTAAAAAGTTGCCATTGGAGATGCCTTTAGTTTTAAATAAAGCTTTACAAATTGGGTCATTGGGGATGTTCTTATTAGAGCTTAAGCTTATTCTGTCTATAAGACTATCTCTAATGTGTACACTACTACACTATATAAGTGTACCAAATTACTCTATTTTAGTACAAAAAGATTTGTATCTTTTGAGAATATGTTTGCACTAAAAAAAAGGAACTCTAATGTGTTGTACTAAATCTTTACACTAAATTTATTTAATTGATTTAAAATACAGGATTTAACAATATAATATTATATTTTTTATATAACTATTGAATTATCACAAGAGATATAATAACTGTAACACCCGCCAAATTAGGACTAGTAATTAGTGCCTAATCATATGTTAATACATGTAATTAGTTCTGTGTTAGGCTAATTAATGTATCGAATTATATATATCGTTGAATATATACGAAAATGCGATTTGATTAAATAGTACGCAACTTAAATCGGATGTATTTCGATTCAATTTAATACGGACGTTGGTGACCTATTTTATTAAATAACGCTTTTATATCAAAAAATATTATTTTGATAATATTTCGTATTCATTCGTATCGTACAAACCGAACTTACACAATTCAAAATATTAAAACGCGCAAACTAAATAAACTAACTTACGTTTTATAACACAAATATAAACTGATTTGTAAAATATTTAAATAATATATCGCGTAATAAATCGTAATTTAAAAAGTATAATTAAAATATAAATAATTATTTAACGTTTAAACGACGAAGCAAACGAACACCACGCGGAACGCGGGGCGAGAAACTGAAAAGTGGGGATAAAACCCCCACCTCCCACCTTTTTCTTCATTTCATCTCTTTCTCCTCTCTATCTCTTTTCTTTCCTCTCTTTCACCAAAACACCCCAAACCCATTAAAAATCGCAAATAACACCACGAAACGCAACCGTATCATCAATATTTTTAGAGATTCACGACCACCTCGCGACGATCTACAACGCTACCTTTCCGGATCTTCATTTCGGCAATTTGTAAGTTTCCGACAAAATCCCGAAATCTCTCGATTCTTAGTATTTTCACTTGTGGTTGTTTATATAACATATATATGTCCCTTACTAAGTATATAACACGATTTCATAGCTTAAAAACGAGTTTAAAACGGATTTTTGGCCGGAATTATCGTGACAGCCGGACTTTCTGGGCTGGTGTTCATCCATGCGACACAAGCCTTGTGTCGCATGTTGTGTCGTATTTTGGCCTTTGTGTCGCATAAAATCCCTTGTGTCGTACGATGTGTCGTACCTGATAATCAGTGTCGCAAGCCCTGCGACACAACCACTATGTCGCATACCCCATACGACACAATCACTATGTCGCTGTTGAATCAGCATTTCGCATCCATGCGACACAACCCTTGTGTCGTATGGACATTGTGTCGCACTCCTATGCGACACAACCCTTGTGTCGCATAACCCATTTAGTGTCGCATGATTGTGTCGCATAAAACAGCAGGTTTTCAAATTTCAATTTCACTAAGTGTCGGAACTATATAACCTCAAACACTTATACGATACGACTTATAAAACACATTGGGACACATTTTTAAGTGCAAAACGCCAAATGCATGATAATAATACTTAAAGTTTATTATTTCAAATCCGTCACCAACGGGCCGTACATGTTTTCAAACACTCAACAAATCAACCAAATCGTAGTAATTTGGACATATATATAGTTGTGTAACAACTACAAGGGTGATCTTTTGAGATACCCAATCATGTTTATAACCATCGCGTGTCGTGGACACCCTCAGGTTACAAGTCTTTGGACTTCATACTCGGCTAATCAACTTACGTTTGTTTAAACGCTTTCAGACTCAGGTGAGTCTCATAGCCCCTCTTTTACTGTTTTACTCAGGGGTGTGATATACTGCTCAACTTTTAACATGTGAACGCAAGTACCAACTTTTCATATACTACATGAGTTTTTCGAAACTAATCATTTAAACTCCTCCGTCAGCATAGTTGTTAATACGTTGTAGCGTGAATATTAGTATATGGTACCATATAGGATTGACCCACCTCGTCCGGGTTAGCAAGCACTAACCGGGTAAACGGACGTACTAATATTTGGGAAGACGAATGTGGATTAGGCATTCGTGGAGGCACCTCGCCCGGAATTCTCTATAGGGGACCCGGCCCTCGAGTTAAGCTCAACTATGTGCTCATGGCTGTATACACGATGACTATCATTTAATTGCTGGATGCAATTCATTATTTAATTGCTGGATGCAATTCATTATTTAAATCTTGCGGTTCATACTATATTAACTGATTTCAAACATGTGAGCTCACCAGCTTTTTAGCTGACCTTTTAGCATATATCGCAGGTACCAAACAGTAGGATGTTTCTGCTTCAGGACTTTAGCTCGAGTCAGCATACAGAAGATTGAGATTTTCTTGCATTAGTATATTTTGTACAAGTACTTATGTACTGAAATCTCCTTTTATTTAAACTCGAGCCATGTAAAGCTTTAAATGTTGTAAACATTTCTATTATCAATATATTTTGTTAAAACGACGCATATAGAGTCGTTTACTATATATCTTTGTGCTTTGTTATTGATTAGTAACACCAAAATCAAGCTTCCGCAAATCATCAAATTTGGGGGTGTTACAATAACAATCATTATATTTAAAATATTTCGAAAAATTGAAAATTTTATAAAAAATATGAAGTTTCTTTAATAAATATGATAGCAAACATTATATTTATTTATTTTTTAAAACTATTTAACGCAAACTTATAATTAATACATCATATTAATACATTTTAGTTGTTATATATATTATTATCTAATGTGAATAGTGTTTAGTGCAGTATTTATTGTATCAATAAATTTAGTGTTGCACTAAACACTATTTACCACTGCACGAAAATAGTGTGGCGTTTAGTTATAACACTGGAGTCAGTTTTTGACACTTTTGCACTATCTTAATGCAAAAAGGTACATATATTGCATACATTGGAGATGCTCTAAGCTCAAACTTATAGTCTTATTTGGTAGATAAAACTTGAAGAACTTATCGGAAAAATAAGTTTTAGAGAAATAAGCTACTTGAAATAGCTTATAGAAATAAGATCCAAGCTTATAAAATGGGAAATTACAAAAATACATCTTATCACATTATATATTGAATTGACATTTTTAATTTCCAACTAGTTTTACCAAACACTTATTAAAAATAAGCTCCAGCTTGTAGTTTAAAATATAAGCTTATAAGCTTTAACTCCAATTATCAGCTAATTTTGTCAAACAGATCCAAAATTACTTTGTTAGAAGGTTTGTTAGTGTTGCATTAAATTTGAAGTGACATGTTTCTAGAATACTAATAGTTAGGTATTCAAAATAGACTAATGTCTAAGAATTAAGAAATCGGATGATAAATCGAACGATGAAAATTAACCACTTTAACGTTGGTCGATTTTTTCATGGGTGTGATAAGTGTTCATATGCTGTATATATTTTGACTCATCTAGTCATGTGACCATTTTTTTTCTTTAATAATCACCCTTATTATTACGTACTATAATCAACATATAAGCTTGAAATTAAATATATATTATCCATTCACCTCATTCTATACGAGTATACGAGGTTAGACACGTAAATCGGACTGTAACAAATCGGTAAACTCAATCCGTCCTTAAGTGTAGAAATGTAATTGATCAAATATCATATACTATCTTTTATTACATAATTAAACAAAGTTTTGTAACATGAATAATCAATTTGATATATAAGGATGCACATATATAACAAGATATCATCATAATCATAATTGTTGTTTATAGTGATGTTAATTCATGTATATATATGAATTAAGAGAAAGTATTCTGAAATTTAGACCCAAAAAACAATGTTTGGGTTGGGCTATTTTCCCATGGGTTTGGAAAAAGCCTTACTCGACATTCGACAACCCAAATCTTGAATTTTCCCATATGATGATGCAATTTAAAACTGCCTTTCAAAAAAAAATGATGCAATTTATACCTACTTACTTGGAAAAGCCTAAAAAGTAAAAATTAACAATTGTTGTTATGAAAATGCCAATGCCAATATTTGAAAAGTCGAAAAATGCGACTCACCAAATTTCGTATTTAGCAACCAACTGTTTGTCTATTTGCGTCATAAAAGTGAAGGACTTTATATAATCTCAACCTAAACCTAAAAGTTGTATGTGGGTAAGTCGACACAAGAGCCCCAGCTCCAGCCCTAGCCCGAGCTACGTTAGTTTATATTTTGACATTTGTTTTTATGATTCTGCATCGTTTGATTATATAACAAATTAATTTAATATTCCGTAAACTTAAATTCTCCCAAAATCATTGGGATTAACTCAACTCCTTTGTTGCAACTAATTAAGTTGGATAATGTTGATATCACGTATGTTGTAAACATGAAACATGACGTAAAAATTTAAATTAGAGTATATAAAAAGATTAAGAAAATGTTAAAGATCATGGAGTAAGTTTCAAATGAATATATAATAACATTAGATGAGAATTGAGGAAACTAATAAGAATCGGTGTAGATATTTTCATCACATTTTTTTATAAATCTACCATAATCATGTATTGAGAGTTTGTATTGTACAAATTATACTGCACAGTTTTGGTGGATCTATCAAAAAGTGTGGTGGATATATTACTACCCAATAAGAATACGTCATGTGTCATAAAAACCTACTCTCCCCTACGTTTTTAGATATTAAATATCTCAAAAATGGCTCATTAAAAAATTATAAAATTACACCATAATAATCATCATTTTTTTCTCTTCGATTAGACATCTCACAAGATATACTTTCGACGACTTTTTTTCTTTTGGTTTTATAAGTTGTACAATATTGCGATCACATGGTTACTTGGTGGTATCACATGTGTTACTCGCTAGTATCACATACCTTGTGAGATCTATAATCGAAGTAAAAAAAAAACCCTTATTTTTATGATGCAATTTTTGTGATTTTTCGACTTACAGTTTGTGATATATTTAATTTTTATAAACTTGAGAGTTAGTGGGTTTTGTGACACGTGACACATTCTTATTGATTATTGCATTCTCACTAAATGTTGTTATATTCATTTGAACCTCCTCCAAAGATCATAATTACGTATTTTCATTTTAGTATACATTTTAACCAAAGTTGAAGTACCAAACAATACATTCTTTTGCATTAAACAGACGGATAACATCGTCAACCAATTTACTTTTTCATAAACTTACAATTTAAGTACAATTTTCGCATGGGGATGAGATTTTCCTGTAAAAGCAATTAGAAGTAATATGAATCAACCAAATACGATCCTCGCGGAAGGAATCTTTCATACTCAGGGGCGGAGCTAGGATTTATATATTAGGGGACAATTTTTATTTTTTTTTAAATTATTTCATCTTTGGGGGTGAAACCTATAAAATATTATAAATACCTTTAAAAAAAAATATTTTTTTACATGATTTGAAAATTCTTTTGGGGGGAGGGGCGACTGCCCCATGCCCCCCTCTACATCCGCCCTTGTTAATACCTGCAAAGGGGTGTGGATTAGCTTATTTTTCGAGTTTACGAACTCGAAATAGAATAAGCATTTCAGGTTATGAGCTAATCACTATCACTTATAAGCTTATAATATCAATGAAAGAATTAAACTAAAGTTCATAAGTTTATAAGCTCAGAAAATCAAACTTTTTGAGTTTTTAAAAATAAAATAAACTAAAAAATAAGTTAATTGAAAGTTTGAAAAAAGGGTTTTGCTAACGTGTGCCCCAGGGGCATACGTTAAGCTGCATTTAATGAACCTGTAATTTTCTTAAATAATAGAATTTACATTTAATACTCATTAATTCAATTTAATAATTACCTTTTATATACATATATTAATTACAAATTATGTTATTTAAGAAAATTATGGGTTCATTTAATGCTGCTTAACGTATGCCCCCGGGTAGGGATGAGCATGAACACCGAAATACCGAAACCGAACCGGAACCGTACCGGTCCCGGACCGAACCGGTACCGAACCGATACAAGTGGTACGGTATTCGGTATTTGATTTGGGGCCAAAAACAAACCGGTACCAACCGGTTCGGTCCGGTTTGGTACCGGTATGGTACATACACACCAAAATACCTAAACCGAACCGGAACCGCATCGGTCCCGGACCGAACCGGTACCGAACCGATACAAGTAGTACGGTATTCGGTATTTGATTTGGGGCCAAAAACAAACCGGTACCAACCGGTTCGGTCCGGTTCGGTACCGGTATGGTACCAAGCTCATCCCTACCCTCGGGGCATACGTTAGCAAAACCCTTGAAAAAAACATTCAAAAATGATATTTACATAATTCCTCCCTCAATTATTCTTGAGATACGGTTTGCCCCTTGAACAGTAACTCATAATCTACTTTAATCCTTTAATTTATGGTTTTCTATCAATCAAGCCCATCTAGTCCTTTTCCGTCAATAAGAATCACGAGTTGTTTAGGAAACTATTAAATGTGTTGGTATGCTTTATTGGTATTTTTTTGTTTGTTTCAAGGCATAACATATTAACATCTACAGTATATTGTTAGTAACACACCGTAAAATCTAAATAAATTCATCTTTTTAATTCTTAAATTTTTAATTTTTAATATTAATCACTATTTTGTAAATAATTGCACATAAACCTAGGTGTCGCTTGCTATTGTTTTAAATTCAAACTCAAGTTGCATCCCGATATATGTGATCCGAGTATCCGACCACCAAAACCAACACAGGCACCTATACGTCTACAACCGCAACCCATCATCGCAACCCATGAACCAAAATCCAACTTATATACACAAAAACTCACAAACTATGACCCATCGTCGCAACCCATGATCCCAAACCTGACTTATATACACAAAACTTACAAACTATGTCCACCGCTTATAAGCCAAAAGCTAGCCCATCAACCTTAACTACACACGTAAGGTTTTAATGTTTTATACCCAAAAAACCCCACCTTCACCTAATATTTTCACTTTTCATTTATACCTTGTACAACCCCTACCAATAACACCCATAATTCACCCTTCTTTCTCATGGTTGTATTTAATCTTTATTTTCCTTTATGTTTGTCACTTCTAGGATACAATGCCAAACATAGCTATAAGTTATATAAATCAAATAACAAATGCACTATAAATAAACATTCATAAATTTCAAATAAGAGTAAGAAGATACGAATAAATTGAGTACCAAAGTTGTCGTGAATACCAAATCAAGAAATCAAGATTATGAATCAGAGTGAGATACATCGAGCAAATATTGAATATAGAATTCGGACACAAATAAATACTTACAAACCAAGTCCATGGTTTCTTTATCCATAGAGACATCGACATCGAAAACGATAGTTAGGACTTTACGGATGTAAAAAAATAACGTTTATTTTTCATTTCTATTCTTTATTAATATTAGTATTAGGATAGGGGTGTTAATATTTACAACATTTTCTTTTATTCATACAACAAAAATATGTATCGCAGTGTTGTACAGTACTACACCTGAATGCATAAAATATGTTGTATGAATCAAGTTGTTTGTTGTATTTATCACCATCCTTAGGATAATCATAACAAATATCACAATTTACAAACCCTACAATTACAATTACATGAACCATGAATGTTGTTTACTTCAATTCGAGTCATTAGTGTTCAATGAGGTGATTCTCTATTTCTGGGCCGGGCAGGAGGTGAAGGCCATATAAGAGAAGATCATAAGAGAAGATTGATCTCCTACCTCCCGGTAACGAAGAGGGGAAAAAGGCGTTGTCATCATCTTTACATCAAAAAATTATTATTATTTATTAACTATTCAAGCACTGACATCCCATAGCAACAACTAATGAGTCATTATGAATAGACAGTCGATTTAAGTTGCAGCTTATCGACCTAGCTTTTGCCACAGATATTACATGATTTAAATAAACACCTTAAGTGAAGGAGACATTATTTATCGGTGTATTATTTAATGAAGAAATTGCTTGTAGTTCAGGGAACTTAAAAAGTGTTTTGTTGTTATAGGGACTATAAATGTATCCCAGTACATTATCAAGGGATGTTTCATGTTTTTCTATTTAAATATTAAAGCAGCAAGTAGCTACTAAAAAGTAAAAACACAGTTTATAATCGAATTTGACCATTTGTGAACAGCATGAACTCCACTCCATCATAATGCATCATCAACCAAATGGATAAGATACCTTTACCTCTCTTCTTCTATTTGATCTTATTTAAATCCATTTCCGGTGCCGATGAATGTCGTCCGTCCTCATGCAGTTCAACTGGACCTCAAGTACGGTTTCCATTTCGTATCCACAATCGACAACCATCACATTGTGGTTTTCCTGGTTTCGACCTCTCATGTGACAAAAGAAATCAAACAATCCTTCATTTAACATCTTCGCGTTCATATATCGTCAACAAAATCTCCTATAGTGCACAGGTAAATGAATCTAATGACTTATAAAAGCAAACTGATTCACAATTGTTATATATTTACAAAAATTCACAAAATTATGAACTGAAGTTACAATATTGGTTAATTAGGTGACATTAAGCAAAACTTCTAATGAATACCATTTAGTATATCATTTAATTATAATCATATACGTAGTATCTAACTATGTTTGATTAAAATGCTGAACTCGAATGATGATTCTCAGATAATCTACATTGATCCTGAATTCTGCCAGCCGAAACGAATCACGGAGTTTAACCTAACAGGAACACCTTTCGATTTCAGCAGTGTACGAAGCTATAGGTTTTACAACTGTTCAATTCAGAAGTCCAATTACTTGTTTCCAGCGGTTCCATTAACGTGTCTAAGCAGTGTGAATCATTCGGTTATTGCTATACAAAATGGATTGATTCCTGAAGGCGAAACGTTGAAGAATTGTCAGGATATAGCAATGATATCAGTGCCTATACGGTGGTACGATGATGTTAAAGAGGAATTGGAGCTGATGTGGTTTACACCCTTTTGTAGAACATGTGAGATTGAAGGTAGAATGTGTGGACTAAAAAGTAGCGATGGCGAAACTACTTGTTTTGGTTCTTTTAATGGTGAGTTTGTTACAACTTATAGATTATATGTATGTTTGTACATATTTGAAGGCACAAAGTTATTTGTAATTGTTGTTGATTATTGAAATTTTGTGAATAGGTATTCAGACGAGTGCTAAGCACGGATTGATCATAGGCATTGGTGTATCGATCTTAATATGCATAATTGGGATTGTATGGTACACTACTATAAAAGCAAGGGACTTTAATCAGAGTCGACACCAAAACATTGACGTATTCTCTATATCGATTTCTCCACGACGACCACAATCCTCACCAGGCTTAAGTTCGTCCACAATAGAGTCTTACAAAAAGACGGTACTTGGGGAGAGTCGTAGACTACCTAAGGACGATGACACATGTGCGATATGTCTTTCAAAATATGAACCTAGAGAGGCATTAAGGACAATTCCTGAATGTAACCATTATTTTCATATGGATGGTATAGATGAGTGGCTTAAGTTAAATGCAACTTGCCCAATGTGTAGGAACTCACCTGAAAGGTTCATATTTGGTTACACCTTATCTTCTTTAGCAACTTGCTGCACTGATCACCACCTATATTTTTAATAAGGCAACTATTCATGAAAATGATGGTTCTTCAATACTAACTATTCACTACCTACATATAAAGGAAAGAAGATGAGATATAAAGGGTAAATTGATTTTGTCGGCTATGTACCCCCCCTGTTTGTCCCAAGGTCAGCAACTTACCCTCTAAAGTTCCAATGTCTGCATTCAAGTGGTAAAGTTTGTATCGATGTAGGTAAGATGGTAACTTGTGACCGGAACAACGGGTTAAATTGACGACGTGGACGATTACAAATGCGACACGTGGTCTGACACCCGGTTGGTCAATGAGCAATTAAAAGCCCGAAACGGTAAAACTTAATTTTTAAGAGATTCTAGCACATAATATAAGGTTAGATAGCATACATTGGAACTTTAGAGGGTAAGTTGCCGACCTTGGGACAAACAGGGGGGGGTACATAGCCGACAAAATCAATTTACCCAGATATAAATAATACATAAATAAGTGTATATGTTAACTGTAGTACACTGACCCACTATTCGTCACTTGCCTAATGCTTTTCCCACTAAACCGCACTAATTAAAGTTGTAATCCACTATGCGTCACTACGAAGTGTCGCTATTAAGTGACGCATAAAGGTATTTTCCACTAAAAGTCCACTAACACCCACTAAATTTTTCAGTGCGCATTTCACTATAGCGTCACTAAGGAAGTGTCGCTTAATCACTATGCGTCACTAGAGAAGTGACGCATGAAGTGACGCTAATAAGTCTTCTCAGGCACCAAACATCGATTTTCAGGCTGTTTTTCGGAATTTTTCAAATTCCGGCAATCCGAACACCAAAATTTCACGAAAAATAGCTCCTGAAACACCCTAAACAATCACCAAGTTCTAAAGACGAACAAAACCACATAAAACTTTCACGTACCTTCGTTTTTTTTTTTAACCTGAAAAACACGTTCAAACTGCGATTTAACACGCCCGAAAGCTCTGATACCACTTGTTGGTTCCCGGTGGGGACGGATCTAAACGTGAATTTAAATCGCGACTGATTGAATAGCGGAAATCAACAACCGTCAATTGAACGTGTAGTTAACCGAAACCCAAATCACACGAGAGTATAAATAATGTTTTTGTTTATATTGATAAAACAAAAACAACTGATTAATCTCCAAATACAAACTCTCAAAATCTCACTTTCTCTAATCTCTCCTCTGCTCTCTCTCTCGTTTACACCTTAGAAAACACACACAAGAAAATGAAGACCTCTTACAAAAATGAGCCACAAAACCTCTATTTATAGGCTGACTTTTTGTGTTTAGCGACACTTACTAAGTGTCGCTATAGCGTCACTAGCTAAGTGTCGCATATGCGACACTAGCTTAGTGTCGCTAAAACACTAAAATTCACATTTTTCGTGTCACAAGCTAAACTATGATTCTATACAAGATATTGACAATAAGCATTCTGAAAATGCACCAACAGATCTCCGCATAAAGTTTCTAAAGATGTTCTGCCCGCCATCCAAAACGTCAAAGATGATCAACGAGATTCGAAACTTCAAGCAAGACTTTGACGATTCATTGCATCAAGCGTGGGAAAGGTACCAGGACTTGATGTATAAATGTCCACAGCACGACCTAAACGACCAGCAAATTTTAATGGTATTCTATACGGGAGTGGATCGTGCTACAAGATAGCAATTAGATGCTCAAGGACATATCCCGAAGAAGATTCCTAGGGACGCCTTAGCTGCTATACGCGACCAAGCAAAGCATTCTCGGTTATGGGATGATGGTTCCTCTAGGAGAAAGAGGTCAATTAGCAATGACGATGGACTCGCCGCCATAACTGCCAAACTAGACAGCATGGGAAGAGACATAAAAAAGGTGACCGAGACTGTCCATGCAATCCAAGTAGGGTGTGACAACTGTGGAGGAACGCATTTAGTCAAGGATTGTCCTGAAATGAATTCTGGAGAAGTGAGAGAGGAAGTTAAATGTGTGAAAACTCACGGAACCTACTGCCAAGACAATGGGGAATTTTTCCTAAGACCATACCAGGAAGGAGGTCGCCAGTTCCGCCATACTCAGCCAGGTCTTTTCACTAAGGACCAACCCTCAGCAACCTTCCCCGAGAAGAAATCCAATTTGGAAGAAATGATGGGAAAGTTTTTGACCGCCAACGAGAAATTTATTGCTAGGTCTGGACAACGGATGGACACCATCGAAGCATTAGTTCGAAATCAGGGTGCCGCGATTAAGCAAATTGAGGGAATCATTTCCAACATGGCTAAAGTTCTCCAAGAGAGACTCCCGGGAACTTTACCAGGATGCACCGAAACCAACCCACGAGATCATGCAAAGGTAGTGACTACCAGAAGTGGAAAGGTTCATGAAAACCTTAAATTTCAAAAGAATCATGTGTCGAAGCTTTTGCCTGAAAAGAAGAAGGAAGCTGAGGTTGTCAACAATCCAAGGGTGGACACAAAAGCTGATCAAATTGCTAAGGATAAACAATATGCGAAGGATCATGCGCCACCACCACCTTACCCAGCAGCTTTGAGGAGTGGAAACTATGAAGCTCATTATCATCAATTTCTAGAGAATCTGAAGCAGCTTCATATCAATATTCCGTTTGTGGAAGCCATTGCCCAAATGCCTAAGTATGTGAAATATTTGAAGGAGCTCTTGACTAATAAGAGCAAGTTGGCAGAAGCAACCACAGTAATGATGAATGAGCGATGCTCAGCTGTGATGCAAAACAAGTTGCCACCAAAAATGAAGGATCCAGGGAGTATCACTATACCCTGTCAAATTGGTAATTCGGACATTGCGAATGCACTAGCGGATCTTGGGGCTAGCATATCTATTATGCCTTATACTATGTACGCTAGACTTGGGCTAGGAGAACCTAAATCCATCCAAATGTGCATCGAGTTGGCTGATCACTTTGTTCAATACCCCAGAGGGATTGATAGTCCCGTACTCGTGGGATCTGATCAGATCGCTTAACTGATTGTAAGCGCGGAAATCAAACAATCAAACAATGAACGTTTTACTAATCAAAACACAAACGATTCTATAAGCTTTTGTATATATATTCACAATTGAATATGAAAGATTACAATCACAAACACACAAACGTTTCTCTCTGCCTCTCTCACCACAAAAACGCCTCACTCTCTATGATTTGATCAACCCTAAAACGAAATTCTAACTTGCTATTTATACTCAACCCACTGGACCCTGCGACGTTAAGCCCAACGTCACAGGCCCAGACCCTTGCGACGTCTGACCCAACGTCGCAGGCCCAATTACAATGACACCATTCTATGTATATTCTATAATTACATTTCGTTTACAGACTCGAATATACATACTAAACACATCACATACGCAGACTAATTGACTTTGACAATTACAATAGTTTGACCAACTGACTGACACACAAAATGCACTAACAAACTCCCCCTTGTCAGCAGCTTGGTCAAATAAGTTTCAATTAGTCTTCATCAACAAACTCTTTCATGTCTTTGACAATCAGAAACTCCCCCTTTGAGATAGCATGGTCTTCCAATAAATCTTGGTGTCCAAATTCATGTGAATGACACAAATTTATCATACAATAAGATCTTCAAACTATATGACCATCTCTCAATCATCAGCAGCTTCTCCGATAGAATTATCTTCACAAACTTTGGAGAATAGCTGACATCCTTTGCATCTTCAATATTTGACTTTAACAAGATATGTGATATTGAAGAAAATAACATAGAAATAAAATCTTTTTGTATTTTTCTTTATAAATGAAAAACAAAGAACGAAGATTAAAATAAATTGGGGATATGATTGTTTTAAGTCTGCTTAGGGATCATATCAGGCCAACATGCAATTATTAGGAAATAGTAAGTGTTATTTCGATCATCCGTATATTTGTCCACTTTAAATTTACTTGACATATATAAAGCACCTTTTATAAAAATTAGTTCAAGATGATCATCGGTATTGTTTGTCCACTTAAACATATTACATCCGTATCTGTGAGCTAACCTTTATTGTTAGTATGAATATTAATTTTGAGAAACCTATTATATGATATACTGATAAACTTCAGTAAAACAAACACTGCATATTCACACAAGGTAGAGATTACAAGACCAAGTTTATCTCGGTTTTCTCGTAACATACACTTGATATTTATATTTAGGCATACATCAAACCGACTATGAAGATACTAGTGGCCCCAGATCTGTACTTAGTACAACAGAGGGTCCCTTAGTATGAACATAACAAGTTTGAGACTATTTGCATAACTAATGGATTCAGGTCTGTACGTGAGTACAACAATAGTCACCATTAGTTAGGCGAATAATCATATTATCACTATATGCCCATTTTACATTTACATAATTATGACAGTGTATGATAGTACTTCCATTTATCAATTAAGACTTATGTCATACATCATATAACATTTTTCTCAAAGTAATAGACAAGTTTTATTATTACTTCTTACTCACTCACAAACCGGTGTGTACCATGCCTACCGATACATCATATAATGAAGCCAATGTTTATAGAAGATGTGTTAAATATACCAGATAAACCTACTGACACATCAAACATAAACCTTAAAATTTCTATTTTTATGCATATCACCCGATGTACTATCATATCCCAAGTTGTTTTACAAACACACAATCCAACATCTTTTCAAGAATTAAGAATCTTGCTGTTCACATTTCTGAATTAAATAATCAG
Organism: Helichrysum umbraculigerum; assembly: GCA_949592205.1. Classification (NCBI taxonomy): domain Eukaryota; kingdom Viridiplantae; phylum Streptophyta; class Magnoliopsida; order Asterales; family Asteraceae; genus Helichrysum; species Helichrysum umbraculigerum. The sequence continues at coordinate 11,886,169 of CATIUR010000004.1, read as the reverse complement.
AATTTTGAATATTCAGAATTACTCCCCCTGAACAGCAAATTCTTATATCCAATCCAAAAATACTCCCCTTAAACATTAAACATATTTTTGTATTTTTTAATTGAATAAATTTCGCAACATTGCATTTCTTTAATACTAAAAAGTATAAAGAATGGCTGTTGCACTGAGTAACAAATAAAAATAGATAATTATCAAAATCACATGTCAAGTCAAGTCAAATGCCTTTTAGCACTTTTACCACCTCATAACATCGAAAATCTCATCCAATCACAAATCATCATCGCATTCTTCCAACAATATCCATATCCATGCAGTCACTAAAAATGTTAGCTTTCAATAACCTGACTGCACCACCACAAACAATTAAACGTTAGTACTTATGGGATACCCAAGCCTTGATAGACTTGGGTTGTCCATGGTTATCCATAACCATCACATCAATGAGTTTATGATATTTTAGAAACTCAGAAGATTTCATTGATGCGTTGTCTATGGATTTGGGTTTCCAAACCTTTGTAGGTTCAGATGAGTTGTTTTCAACAATGTTGTGCTGTTGAACTTGAGGTTTACTAGGCACAACTTTGTTTACTTTAGCCACGGGTTTTGGAGAAGAGGATGCATATCTTGATATAGGCGAATACGAAGCACGCCTAGAAAACGATTTTGAATGAGAATTCCTAAAGGAGGAAGTTCTTGGCATCCCTCTACCAAACCTATCTAGGGATAATAACCGACAATCCCTAATTATATGTCCTTGTTGTCCACAATGGAAACAAGAACGTCGTTCAATGTACGACCTATTCCAATGATTACCCACAAAAGGTTGAGGTGGAGAATGAACTGTTGGAGGCTTAGAAGATGAGGCATTTACAGGACGTGAACACTTATGTGTACACGTTGATGTAGAAGCCTCAGAAGTTGAACAAGTTGATGTTGAAGGTTGTTCACTTTTAGATTTTATATTTGAATCCTTCATTTGATGTTGAACTCTTTTGGATTCATTTTCAACCTTGTTTTTACCCTTTGTAGTTGAAACCTTTACAGTTTCATTGGTAAGTATATGATTTTCTGGCTTTACATTAACTTTTTCAACTTTGATTTCAGCCTCTTCCGGTAGATCCTCTATCTCAACACCCTCCTCTACACTAACTGGAGGTGTACTATCAGACTTAACAAAAGTAGGCAAGGGATACTCTGTCCGTTTAGTTTTCTCCTTTGCCTGCCTTTTGGGATTGGATGTAGCTTCTTTAGACTTTGTAGCTGACCATGATGAGTAGTCAGCCACAAGTTCTTCGGTGCCTTCCTTAACAGGCTTAGGATAATAGTTAGTGGGAGGTGGATACCCAAGTCCCGCTTTACTTTTATCTGTCCTCATCTTGTCAACCATTTCATCGAAGAGTTTATGAGAATTTGAGAAATTTGTGATACCCTTTTTTAAAATTGTGAGACTCAGATTTTAACTCAGAAAGCTCTTTATTTAACAACTCAATTTCTGTTAAATAGCTTTTAATGGCATCTTGTTGACTGAAAACTTTAGCTTTATATTTCTCAGTGTCAAACTTATGAGCCTCAACTTCCTTTTCATAAAGTATTTCATTAGCTTTTAGAAACTTATTTGATTCAGTAAGTTTGACAACTTTTTCTCGCAACTCTAAATTGTCATATTGATAATTCTTAAGAGATTCAGTCAATGTAAAACAGGAAACACAGTTTATGGGTACCTCAGGTTCATCATGTACCTCATGTATCTTTGCCAAAAGCGCACTGTGTTGAACCTCTCCTTGAAGTGCACTAAAATCAAACACTCCCTGAGAATACACCGTCATAGCCTGTGATGTTGTGTTTTTCTCTGGAGTCGTTGGAGCTGTAGGAGTAGTGAATCCAGATGAATGATATTTTTCTTTCTCACACTCCTTAGCAAAGTGCCCATGAATATGACAGTTCTTGCATTTCACTTTGCTTTTATTAAAACCAAGACCTGTATCACCATCGTCATCCAGGTCTTTTCTACCCGTTCTCTGAAGAAATTTCTTTGTCCTTTGGGTTATCATGGCCATGCTCCATTTGATGTCCATATATTCCAAATCATCAGAATCGATCTGTTCAAAGTCTTTCTCAGTGAGCTGCAAAGTACTAGCCTTCTTGGAAAGAAAATTCTCATAAGAATTGAGGAAAGCTATAAAGATTTTAGCATGTTCCTCAGTAGACTTTGAAGGAGCGGTATGAGAAGTATAGGAAGTGCCAGTAGAAGTAGATGCAGCTGAGTTGGAAGTTGATCTGGAAGTATCATTTAGACTAGGAATTTGAATATTAGCCTCTGACTTCTTTTCCTTTTGATCGTAAGCCGCTATAAGAGCATCCCATAAACTTATAGAAGTTGTTTGATTTTTAAATTCATTAATCACAACTTCTGGCAAACACTTGGTAATCATCTCATATGCTCTATTGTCTTTATCAAACTCTGCTCGTTCCTTGACTGACATTTGTGCTCTTGACTTAAGCACCCCATCGAGTCTTGGTTGCTCATATCGATCAATGGTGTTAAACCGATTCCACAGATTTGGATCTTTGTGTTCAATGAAATTGCATAACTTAATCTTCCAACTCGCAAAATCACTATAGAACAAAGATGTAGAAGGAAGCATTTTCGTACCAAAAGCCATATCCGAATTTTCCCTCCAAAATTGAATTCGAAAATTTCGAAAACTGACAGAGTGTAGCGAAACTTTTCCGACACTAAAATTAAGCTATTCTAAGCCTAAAAATAAAATTTGAAATTACAAAATTTTCGCGTTTTTCCCGCCAAAATTTCGTCCGAAAACGTCAAAAACTGGCCGGGTAAAATGAAACTTTTTCCAGACTAAAATTGAACGGTTTTAAGCCTATGGAAAAATTTTGAAAACGCAAAAATTTTTAGGGATTTCCCGCCAAAAAACTTTTTTTTTTTTTTTTTTTTTTTTTTTTTTTTTTTTTTAAATCTAGAACGAGTGTAATGCCGCAGAAAAAATTAGCAACGTCGCAGCTGTACGTCGCAGAAGTATGATGACTCGATTAAGAATCGGAAATATGCGACGTTGAGAGTTACGTCGCAGAGGACGTCGCAGAGACACACGGCGTCGCAACAAGACGTCGCAACACAGCGTCGCAGAAGACTAATTAAAGTCAAAATAGCGACGTCGCTTATGACGTCGCAACAGTACGTCGCACAGACTAATTAAAGTCCAAATCACTAACGTCGCACGCGACGTAGCAGATGACGTCGCAGGTAACGTCGCAGGTAACATCGCAGAGCTTAGCGACGTCGCAGCTGACGTCGCAAAAACGCGACTGCAGGAGCCAAAAACCCAAAAAACCGAAAATTTTCGAAACCCTAACGAATTTCGAACGAAAATCGACGAACAAACCCAGAAAACAGCTTCAGAAATCGAAATCTTCAAACAACCTAACCCAGAAACGAAGATTAATCAATAAAACCTTCGCGAATCAAACCGAAAACGTTCTAAATACGATCCGAAACCGACGAATCCTTGATTCTACGGCTCTGATACCAGTTGATAGTCCCGTACTCGTGGGATCTGATCGGATCGCTTAACTGATTGTAAGCGCGGAAATCAAACAATCAAACAATGAACGTTTTACTAATCAAAACACAAACGATTCTATAAGCTTTTGTATATATATTCACAATTGAATATGAAAGATTACAATCACAAACACACAAACGTTTCTCTCTGCCTCTCTCACCACAAAAACGCCTCACTCTCTATGATTTGATCAACCCTAAAACGAAATTCTAACTTGCTATTTATACTCGACCCACTGGACCCTGCGACGTTAAGCCCAACGTCACAGGCCCAGACCCTTGCGACGTCTGACCCAACGTCGCAGACCCAATTACAATGACACCATTCTATGTATATTCTATAATTACATTTCGTTTACAGACTCGAATATACATACTAAACACATCACATACGCAGACTAATTGACTTTGACAATTACAATAGTTTGACCAACTGACTGACACACAAAATGCACTAACAGGGATGGTTGAGAACGTTTTAGTCAAGGTTGATAAGTTTGTGTTTCCCTGTGACTTTGTGATTCTTGACATGGTAGAGGATCCTAAGGTGCCTATTATTCTAGGTAGACCCTTCCTAGCCACTTCCAGAGCTTTGATCGATGTTTTTGATAGGAAAATAACTATGAGATTGGGGGATGAGAAGGTTGTATTCGATGTGAATGAATCTATGCAATATCCGGAATCAGGGGATGAGACGTGTTACTTTGCAAGCATGAGAGAATTATCTGAGGATGACGAAGATTTAGACCCAATAATTCTTGAAGGATGGACGGGAAGCCTCGAGGAAATCCGTGACATCGAAGAATTTGATAAATTGATCGAGGAGATAGAGACAACTTGCGATGAGGAGTTGGAGAATGAGGGCCTCAAGCAAAAGGAGAGTAAAGAGTCAATCTTGACGAATGGAATCTCGATCAAAACGAAGACGCGAATTCTAAGTCATTGTCACAATGGTCCTACTAGAAGGCATAAGGGACTTAATTACACGTCACGAAAGATGTTGAAGGCAAAGGCACTACCTTCAAAAGATGCACGGGTTGTGTTGAAGTTCTTTAAACAATTGTTTTCACAAATTAGTGACAGTGTAACACATTTTACGAATGCACAGTTGGGGAAGATGTTGAAGCAATGCGACCTCGAGGATCATGCAGCTGAGAAGGAGCAGTTGACGCAGTTACGTGAGCCAGATGAGCTAAGGTTGAATGCCTATGATAACGCTCGACTATATATGGAGCGCACCAAGAAATGGCATGATTCACGTTTTAAAACGAATATTTTATTTGAAAAAGGTGTCAAGGTGCTTTTATATAGTTCTCGTCTGCATTTGTTTCCTGAAAAGTTGAAGACTTGTTAGACAGGACCTTTTATAGTTGAAAAGGTTTATCCTTTTGGTGTTGTTGATCTGCAAGGTTATTCTGGGATAACATTCAAGGTGAATGGAAGTCGTTTGAAGAGATACTATGGTGATGCAAGGGACTCCAAGCATGATTTGGAGATTAAATTGAGTTAAGTTGTGGAGCAAGATGTCGAGCTTACCAACGTGATAAACAAAAGCGCTTTCGGGAGACAACCCGTTATTCTGTCATTTTGTTTTATTGTTTTTACTTGCAGGTTTGAACTTTGTGGGTATGTTCCCTGAAAACCCTCACGAGACTACAACTCATCCTGTCAGGATATTGAGAGGTTTAAAGGCTTGTTGCATGTGCTAAATGCAACCGTGTTGCCTACGGAAGTGTGCTATTGTAATTTATTTCTAAACGAAGTCCTTTAAGCAATAATCCTTCAAATCAGGGGAGTTTTTGTTCACTTCTTTTCTATTCCCTTTATTTTTGTTTCCTTTTGCAATGAGGACATTGCATACTTTTAAGTGGGGGATGGGGGAAAAGAAGTCGTTTTGTCCTTAAGATATGAATGGTAGCCATTGAAAATGTTTAAGCTAAGGGGCATTCTATGTGTTAGTCATTTTTCAACCTAAATTTTTGTTTTAAAATTATATTCTATGTAAAGTTTAGCAATCTTGTAACATGTTTTGGGAATGCAAGGAAAGAAATAATTGTAAATTTTAAATATTAGATAGTTCATTTTGTGATGTATCGATAGGCAATCTATATGGAAGTTATTGAGCTAGTAAGAAATGTAATGAGTAAAGTAGGAATTATCCTTTGAGGATCATTTAGCAAGGTATGATAATCTTAATTCTCATATGATAGTGTGTTATAATCCATAATCTTGGGATCCTAATTATCATCATTTGGGAATATACTGGGTGTTGTCTCCTCTGTTGTACTGAAGTACATACCTGGTTTCCGTCAGTATATTTAAGAAATAAAATAAAAATAAAAAGAGTACAATGGACTCATGAATTGAAAAACCAAAGCCAAGTTATGTCGCTCTGTTGTACTGAGGTACAGACCTGTCACCAATTTCTTGGTTTGAAAAATGATTGATTTATTTGGATGTTCATTATTTGGAGAATTGTGGCGCGTTATCTATATGAGAGTATTTTGCTATTGAAAATCAAGGGTAAGGCTTACTAGAATAATAATAAGTTGAGCTCAATCTATGAAATTTAGATTGTTTAAGTGGATAACAATATCGGTAATCTGAGTGAATTATCTTTTATATATAATAATAACATATTAGAATTGTTTCCCATTTAGAGTTTCTTGATTGCTAAGTTTTAAGGTAGAATCGATCTTTAAGATAAAAATTAGGTTTGCCGAATGCTGTGTAGTTTGTAAGTCCTTTTATGCGTTGTTTGCCGTTCATATTTAAAGTTTTGAATTTTTGAATCACTAGTCTACTAGAGGGCAAGTAGGATTCAAGTGGGGGATGTTTGATGAACGCCAAAATGTGCTATTTTATAGTGCTAATTACCCCTTAGTTTGATTAATTTCTTATGAATTTTATTTGAATTCGATACTCATTTCGTTCATATTTGCATTTAGAAATTATCTGGAGCTTGAATCGGAAAAGAAGTGGAAAACCAGCAAGAATTGAAGAAAAGAAGTTAAAATGAGGAAAAGTGAAGAATGGAGGTCGATGATGAAAAAGCTGGGAAAAATGATCCATACGGCGTATGGATGAAGTGAGCCGGGCCGCTAGATTACGCGGGTTAAACCCATGGGCTTTTCAATCCATACGGCGTATGGAATTCCATACGGCGTATGGATTGCCTCGACAGAAACCCTAAAAAGATCATTTTGCTCTCATTTTACACATAATACATAACTTTTCTCCAGACGTTTTCCCTGATAAAAAACCCTAATTCCAGAGGCTTTTGAAGGGATTGAAGCTTAAGGAATCAAAGACTTTTGTTCGTTCAATCGTTATTTCATTATTTCGGTTCGAATTCGTTACTTTCTTTCATTTGATTATGATTATGATTTTGATTTCGAATCTGATTTTCTGTTATAATATGAGTGGCTAAGTTTTTATTGCATTTGCTTAGATGATGATACTTTAATGATGGATTGATTATTGAAAATGCGAATCGTATTGGATTTTATTCATGTTTATGTGTTTATTCGTTAATCCTTGGTTATTAAATGAATATTACTAGTTACCTAACGTGGTTTTATGATTAATTGAGATTGAGTTCCTTTTGGTTATAAGATTATTGATGATTGTTGGTTTTAATTGATAATTATCACCGAATAGATTGAGTTTGACAGGTTAGGGTTAATAATTGGTAATAAGTGTTTAAGAACAAGATAACTAGAAATAGTTATAGACTTTGTTGATTCAAGTTATAAGAATAAATCACATAAACGGTGTTGAATTAATATAAAACACAATTAGGTGGGCAACGTTAAATTGAACTGTTAGCGGGTTGAAAACAACTTCATGTCTTTCTTAATTGTGTTAATTCAATTTATCTTGTAAGGAAGGTTGATACATTTGTTATAGCACGATAAAATCCATACGTGAGCATTCTAAATAACATGATTTCCATATTTTAAGGAAAGTAATCTAAGCAAATGCATTTCTTTTATCAGTTAAATTAAATCTTTTATTTAATTTAGTCATTTTATTATTTCTTTATTTTACAATTTAGTTTTATTTAATAAATCATTTCTTTTATAAATGTTTATCAATTGTTCGATTGGAACTAAAACGTCCCCATTATTTACTGCTTTAATTAATTGTAGCAATTTCCAATTTGTTTTATATTGACATCCGTTCCCTGTGTTCGATCCGGACTTATCATACTATACTATTATGCGATCAGGTATTCTTGCCTGTGTTGTGTATTAGAAAGTAAGATATTTTCAATTTTAAAACTAAAGCCACGTTTACACGACATCACTTTTACACCGCTTGATTGCTTTTTCTACTTGTGGTAGGCATACTGGACCTGAGAAGGTCTATCAGCCTGATTTCTTTTATTTGCATACTATGATTCAGGGGACGCTGATCAATGTTCCCTGGAGATTAGTTCATTGGATGACCACAGGGGCGACTGGGTCTAGGCTTACTAGTAGTTTGTGCGGTGGGCAGTATGTTACTAGGATAGCTAGATATTATGGTATGGGAGCTGCTGATTTTTTGACATGTACGCCAGTTACACTTGGGATGTCCTTGCTAGGCGAGGACAAGTTGATTGAGCTAGGTATTATTCAGGAGGGTATACAGGATGGATTATTGTTGTGGACGCCAGAGGTTGCACCTGGACAGCAGCCTGTTCATAGAGCCAGATTGAGAGGACCACCTGTTCCACCACCGGTAGTAAAAGTACCACCACCAGAGGTTGCACCAGCAGGTAGGGGCAAAGGCCATGGTCAAGGTCGTGGACGTGGTGAGATTCCTGAGGATGTTTATCTGAGATTGGACAGGTTGGAGATTGAGCATGGTAGGAGATTTGATTTGATAGGTCAGAGGTTTGACAGGATGGAGCAGAGGTTTGATAGATATGAGAGTGAGAGTTTGCATAGGTCTGATTATCAGCATCAGTTATTACAGCAGTTGCTGACAGACGGGTCCATTATATTCCAGCCTTATATTCCTTTGGTATTTGATGATGACGCTGGACCTTCGAGACAGCAGGGCCAGGAGGATTCAGATGATGATTAGTTTATGTTTGATACATTTGACATTTTTATTGTTGGATGACTGTACTTATTATCACTTTTACTTATTTATGTTATTATTATTATTATGCTAATTTGGTTGTTTATTTTTGATAGCATAAGTCTGGCAGTAAGTTCAACATTTTATTTAATAAGTTTTGCTTATTTAAAAACTTTGTGGGTGTGTTCACTGGAAACCCTCACGAGACTATAACTCGTCCACTCAGGATACCGAGGGGTTTAAAGGCTTATCGCATATGCTAAATGCAATTGTGATTAACTATGAAAGTGTGGATATTGTATATTATTTTCAAAGATCAAAGAGACAAACCAGATGTTATATTCTAGCCGATGATGAATTCAACAACAGTATTGCTCTAGCCGACGACATTTGCTTCAATAGTCAGGGGAGTTTTCTGTTCTATTTTTCTTTCCCTTACTCACTTTTGTTTATCAGTTTTATACAATGAGGGCATTGTATACTTTAAGTGTGGGGATAGGGTTCGTAAGAAAAAGAATTTTCTTTAATCAGTTAAGTTTCTATTGTTCTTTAAAATTTGACAAAACTTTTGTTTTGTATTTAAGAGTTTAGACTTTAATATAGATTAACTATTTTGTATATATAATGTAAGCTACTTAATAATAAGTGATATATAGTTATATGATATGATGTACTAATAGGCAATTTATATAAAGATTTCTGAATTTTAAGAAATTAATAAAATAACTTGTTTATTATTTTATGGTACATAATATGATGTATGACATAAAAGTCTTAATTCTTAGATTTATCATGCGATAATTTTATATATATCTTTATACTTATATGAAGACATTTGGGGGTCTACTAATTGTTTCCTCTGTTGTACGAAAGTACAGACCTGGTCTCTAATTAGTATTCTTAAAAGAAGCAAAAAGAAAGAAAAATCTTTCAAAAATAAAAATGAAAATCAAACTATGTCTCTTTGTTGTACAATTGTACAGACCTGTCACCGCTGGTTTGATTAAATAAAATTGCTTTACCTGAATTAAGTTATGTCGCTCTGTTGCATGGAAATGCAGACCTGTCACCAATGTCTTGATTCTTAAAAATGGATTTCATGTATTTATTTGGAATATAAAAGAAAACTGCGTGATTAAGTTTAAGAGTATATCATATATGGAAATCATAAGTAATATACATATTAAAAATAAAAGAGTATATTCAGAAAAATGAGTATAGATTGTTTAAAGTGGACAAATATATTAGTAATCATTCATGAGCTATATGTTACATAAATAATAATAATTTTTATGAGTGCATTATAGTTATCCATGTTAATTAAATTGTTTAAATTTTTAATTTATGAAACAAGTTTTTAGTATTGGTATTCTGATTATTAAATATTAGTTTGCTGCTTATTTTAATTTTAGTCAGTATTCTACTTGAGGACAAGCAGAACTTAAGTGTAGGGATATTTGATAAGCATCAAATAGATACTATATTATATACTATTTATCCCTATATTTATATAAATTTTAGTGTATTTATATGATTTTAGATACTTATTTTGTTCATATTTGCAGAAATGTATTTGGATTAAAGATTGGAGAAAAAGGAACGAGAACAAGTCTAAAATTGAAGAAACTGAAGTACTTGAAGAAAAGGAGACTAAACCTTAAAGAATTGAAGACCAAAAGAGATAATATTGAAGAATTAAGCTAATATGAAGATTAAAAGCCGAAGAAATAAAGTAAAGAGTCAAAAATAAAGTCAAAAACAGAATTGGAAGATTCTGGAATTAAAGATCAACTGGCGGTTGGATTATTCAGCCGGCGGTTGAATATTTTAATGTTAAGGCGGTTCCAGATGCGGAGTTGGAGTATGAATCAAGTTAGTTCAACCGGCGGTTGAACTACCCAACCGGCGGTTGAACTACCCAACCGGCGGTTGGGAGGTCGGCCAGTAAAACTATAAATAGAGGCTTAGTTTAGGCTTAACCATATATGATTCTTATAATACAAAGTCGAATATTAGGGTTTAAGGTCGACTTTGGGTGCGAATTTGGAGGCTAAGGAGCTAGGGTTTGAAGGTTTTTAACCCTAGGAAAAGCTAGTTCGACAATTGGTTCAGTTTCTTTATCCTTGTAACTTTAATAGGCTTATTGAGTTATTTATGATATTGTTTATTTGATTTACTTGTGAATTAGGTTTTCATTATAATTGTTTGAATGAATGTTTATTAAGATTATTATATGAACTTATGTTTATGTTGGAACTATATTATTGAATGCTTATTATACAAGAATTATCTATATTATAATATATTTATGATTGTTCTTGACATAGTTAACTGATTTATATAAAACTAGGATGACCATAAACTGTTTTTATAAATTAAGTGATTGTGTTTATGTCTTGATCTTAGGCTTATGCGATAGACGAAGAATTAATTAATTAGTATAAAGTAACATTGTGATTCACGCCATGTCGATGAAACTGTATTAATAAATTGCTGATATAGTGTAACACCCAGTATTTGGGTCTAGTAGTATTTAATATTTTCTGACTGTGAATTATTATTAAGTGTGTCAGAAAATAGGTGTGTTGTATTATTTGAAATAAATAGTGATAATAGTCGAATAATTTATTGTGACTAGTAAATTGTTAACTGTTTTAATTTAATTCAGTTGACGGTAAAATAAAATAGTGTTTTCTCGCAAATGGTTTTTAAGTTCCAGACAATGAAAAGTACGGGGAATGAAAGTAAACACTTCTAGTATACTACTAAGATATTAGGTCGGTTGTTTATTTGATATTTATCCCCATTTATACACACATATACGTATCATATATCCATACAAACATGAGGAACCCTAAATCAATTCACCCAAATCATCTCTTAACATGGAATTGAAGCTCAAGAACTCAAATTCAAGCCTCTTTAATCAATCTAATCAAGGTATAATCTTGTGTTCTTCATTTTCTAAAATCTAGAAATTTGGGGTTTTGGTGTTTTTGTCTTTAATCCGAAATTAGGGTTTCAAATGGTGGAATTGATGTTGGTTAAGCTTTAAAAACATGTATTAATCATTCCATCATCTTCATAAACATGTTTTGATTACTATTTCTTGAATTTTATGTAACCCTAGAAAGTGGGTTTTGAGTATTTGATTGAATTAGTATGTGTAATTTGGAATTTAAGCTTGAAATGCATTAATAATTGTTAGTGGATGTTAATTTCATGATTAGAAGTGAAACCCTACCTTGAAAATGTAGAAATTGATGAATGATCATATAGATAGTGATGGGTTTAGTTGATTTTGGAAGAAACAATGTTTTAAGTTGATTATCATTAGTGAATAATTGATATTAGTTCATTATTGATGATGATTATCATGATTTGAGTTATAAATTGATTAAAGTGTTCTTGAGAATTATAATGATTATGATGATTATCATAAGTTATATGAGAAATTTGGTACGGGTTACGATTAAGAACACTTGATTAGTAATCAAAGAATAAAGTTATAACTTATGTGGTTAAGTATTCATTAGAATTGTAGTTTTGATGAATTAGTGATATTTGAGGTTAATAACCTTGGTGATGGTTTAACCATGTTGATTAGTAATAATTGAAGTAGATTAAGAGTGATGTTATGATTATAACTTGTTAAGTGAGTTTGAATTATGTTGTTAATATGGTTAATTTTAATATTGGAATAATGTTGTATAAATCTTGAGATAAGTGACTAACTTGTATTATTTTGTTGTAATTCCAGTTGAGCAGAAGACTCAGTGATATTAGACTACTGAGTGGATGCCTGAGGTGGTCGGTGAGTGGATCTCTAATCCTCAGCTTAACTTGGTTGTAACAAGTTTGGTTACAACAAGTAATGTATTATTACTTTATTAGTTGCATTGATGATTATGTTGATAGTAATAATACTGTTGATATGTTGCCTAGTTGAATATGTGACTTGTTGATTACGTGATCACTTGAATTAATTGGCCTTCGGGCATCAGTTGTTGGCCTTCGGGCATCAGTTGTTAATGAGGCAACGAGTTGTTGAACTGTTGGTTGGGCTAGTTGGTTATCTAAAGTTTAACACACCTCCTGTGTTAGTTGAAGATAATCACTAGCTATCGGTCTCGTCCGTATGGCCATACGGTTAGGTTGGATAAGTGTTCTTGGGGAGCCACCCGGGTTTATGGTTATCCCCAGAGCCGCCGATCCTCATTATGGTGTTGTTGATTAGTTGAACTGATGTATTGTTGATTTGTTGTATGGTGTACTTGCTTGTTTAGTGTTAAGTGTTGTACACAAAGTTGTTGAGCTAAGTTAGGTTGTTGATTAGTTATCTGCTCACTTAGCGTTATGCTAATCCCCCACATTATCACTTCTTGCAGGTTTCGGTTAGAATAATGGGTGTGCAAGAAGTTGGGCTGAAGGAATGTTTGACCACGAGGCATTACTCTGATAATGGATTTGTATAATATAATGTTTTAAAATGTTTTATATAACACCTCGGTTGAAGAAATTGTGTTTTGAAAAGGTTGAATTTTATTAGTTGATAAAACTATGTAATTTAACACTATCTATTTGGACTTACGCTTCCGATTGACTATATTTAAATTAGTATAAATGAGGGGTGTTATAAGTTGGTATCAGAGCATAGGTTTGGGTGAATTGAACATTGCAATGTGTTCAATCCCAAATCTATGGTAGTGTCAAGTCAAACATTCCAGGGGTGGGGATTAGAGGTTGTATGAGAAAGTTGTTATTGAATGTGTACTAACCTATAATCAGTTGCAAGATTGTTGTTTTGGTTGCAGAGAAGGAGGAATATGAGGAACCGAATGGTATTCTCAATGATTCCTCAATACTCGTGGGCCTAAATGTATCAGGTACTTTTCGATAAGCTTAATGTATTTAATTAAGCTTGAATTGTTTATTTGCTACGGTATGAGTAGTAGTAAAATTAATCGAGTTAGACTAATATGAATCCCAAGTTGTGAGTCGTTGATGATTATTACTTGTTAATAAGATGATAGAAATATTAATGGGTAATTTTGAATGAACTTGAAGTAATTGAATTGTGTAGATACATTGTTGAATAAGGTGTAATAGTTGTATTATGTGGAATTAATTGTGTCTACAATATGAAATTGAAATATGAAATCGGTTGTATGAATTGTTATGTGAAATAATAATTTTTGGAAGTAATATGATTAGCAAAGTTGATATGACTCCATGTAGTGAAATGAGATGTTGGAATATCCCAATTGAAGTAATATGGAGTTGTATTGATGTTCAAATTAGAAGGTGTCCATTAATTGAATTGGTGTGACTCGCTATAGTGAAATTAATGGGATGTTGGTATTCTCCATTAATAGGGTTGGAGTCGTTTGGTTGTGTGAAGTAGAAAGTGTCTATTGATTGAAAGGTATGCATTTGATTTGGAAAGGTCAAAGTGAATATGGTTGTGTCAAACTTGATGATAGTTGTGTTATAAAGTAATAAATGTGACTAAATGTTTATGTGTTTAACATTGATCATGAGTGTGATTAAATTATGATCTAAGTACTAAAAGTGGTGTAGTAGAAAGTCAAAGTGGTCAACAAGGTTTAGTATGCGTTGACAAGTTTGGAAAAAGTTAAAGTTGAAACCTTGTTGTAATTATTATAAACATGATGATTTTAATGTGAATTGGTGTTTTGAAAGTTAAAATGTGACACCAATAATGAAAATGAAGTTGTTTGACTTGGTAAAGTTAAAGAAGCGTGAATTAGTTGTTAGAATAGTGATTACATGGGCGGAAACCCAAACGGGTCGTTAAAGTGCCCAAATGGGTCACTTGATGGTAATATGGTTAAAATGAGTGTTGGTTCAAGTATAATGAATGCCAATGTGACTTTAAGTCATAAATATAGTAGTAAAGTGTATAGAAAGTGTTATGGTATTCAAAATGGTTAAAATTGGTGAAAGTGTCCAATTGGACACTCAAACGGGTCAAAGAGTCCAAACCATAGTAGAATGAGTATATGAAAGTGATGAATATGCCCACACGTCACAAATGTATATAGGAACATGTTGGCAAAGGGTTGGAGTCAGAAACCTAGCCATTTGGAATATGGCGTGTCAACGAAAATGGTTAAAATGGTCCAAAATGAGTCATACGTTCGTTTCTCGTAAAACGTGAATTTTGAAAAAGTGTAAAACTGAAAAAGTTTCATTTTGATCATATGAACATGCCTGCAAAATTTCAGACCCTAACTCTTTACGGTTTAGGAGATATGCTCGTTGGAAATTCGGAAAACTGCACGTAATTTCGGCTCAGAAGCTCAGCAGATCGGCTGTAGGTTGTAAGCCGATCGGCTATGTGATCCCAGCCGAACGGCTATATAAAGCCGAACGGCTAACATAGAGCAAATAGTCAACAGAAAATTTTTGGGACGAAAATGGTGTGAAATTTGACAAGTATAACAGGGTCGCGGATAGGTGACAAAATTTTTAACTCGGATAGGGTTGAAATTCGCTTGGTCACTCAAAAACGGCCCAATAATCAATGCTATATACTATAGCCTAGGCAGTTTTTGGCCATTCGGGGTCGTTTGGGGCCCGAAAATCGCGTTTTATTGTTTTTCGGACCGTAGTTTGAACTTTTAGCTTACGTTTTGTATTGGGCTTTTGTTTTATTGAGCCCAGAGATCATTCCTGTGACTATATGTAATATTAAAAGTTGATTTAAGAGGTCCACATATTTTATGGTGTATGCGTTGATTGTAGGCAGTTTATTTAACTGCAAAATATACCAGTAAATGGTATTGTTGATTGCTACTAGCAAGAATTAGTAAACATTGATTGTGGAATTAGGTGGACTATATTATGTGGACTAAATTGAATATGATGAAGTAATTGAATCATGTAGGGTATAAACAGGTGTTGAATTGAGTATTTTAAGAAATTGCGAAACAAGAATATAAGCTTATATTTATGTGATAGTAAAACATGGAATGCTTAATTGTAATTCGACTAAAGGTGTATAAAATTGATGAATATAGGTTGAATAATGCACTTAGCATTGACGAAGTGTTTGGTACTCAACGTACTATAAGTAGTAAGAGATGTAAATGGTAATTTAATATTATATCAGGTAATAAAGAGGTTGATTGATGTATGTATATTAGACCTTACATCTATGTTAATAATATATTGAAAATGGTGTTGAATGTCTATGTCGACTGTACATACTTAATGATATGAGTAGTTTATATATAAGGTGATAAGCTGAAAATGGTAGCAAGTTAATAATTGGTGATATAATTACTACTCAACGTTGTCATGATATATGTGGGAGTAAGATAAATACTTGACTGTATACCTGTTGTTAAGGTGTTGTATATGTGTGTAAATTGAATATCACATTAGTGAGACATGTGAAAGTAAAAGAGTAATAACCTTGTAGATGGATGGTATGAAGTGGCCTGAGAATAAAGTGTGACTGACATAATATGAAGACGTCTGGCCAACGTATTTATATTATGCCATTTCACATGGAGTTGTTGAGGTTACTAAGTACCAGATAAAGTTAAATAGTTTTAAAATAACAAGTAAGATGTGTTGATCTGTAATTGATAAATAGTCAATGATGGACTAATATGAAAGAGTAATGAACCACTAAGTGGTTGTTGCTAATGTGATATCTATGGCACATTTGATGTGTATGTGTGATGCATTGTCAATAGTAAGAGTTAAAACTTGATTAAGCAAAGAAGAGGTAAGTTGAATATGAATAATATTGTGTTAATATTGTTGAATAGAGGTCTAATGTCAGCACCTTGTGTTGTTGAGATACCCATGATGATGTTTGGTATTAACAGGTGTTGAGTTAGCATCCAAGTTGTTGTGAAAGGGTGCTAGTTGATTATATGAAACTGGTTGTAACAATAAAAATAAATTGACCTCTACCTATTGCTTACTGACTTTCTTACTTGTTAGATGATTGTAGATTACTGTCAAGTAAAGGGTTTCATATAACCTAGTCGTATTTATAATTACAAGTTGTAAGGTTGTAATTAACTAGTTGCAAAAGTGAAAATTCACAACAAGTTGATAGCTAATGAAATATATAGTTGTTAGCCAAGTTGCTAGTTGATTATGTATATGTTGTAATTAAACAGTTGATGATGCTACATTGGGTGCTGAAAATAACATTTTGTGTCAATAAATTAAATAGAGGTAAAACACAAATTACTGGTGGTGTGTAAGTTGATAATATGTATACACATTTTGTGTTTAGTGGTTAAATATATGCAAGTTGATTCGGGGGTTGTGTGATTACTGATATGCATGATGGTTATATGCATTAGTGAATTAAATTGGATGCATATATTAATGAGTAGTATACAATTAGTGTAATATGAAAGGATAAATATTAGCAAACTAGAAATAAAATGTGAGTTAAATCTCACATGAGGAATGTGAATAATAAGTGGTTGCGTTCTTATATCATATAAGTGTGATCAGATTTCGAGGACGAAATCTCTTTAAGGAGGGGAGATTTGTAACACCCAGTATTTGGGTCTAGTAGTATTTAATATTTTCTGACTGTGAATTATTATTAAGTGTGTCAGAAAATAGGTGTGTTGTATTATTTGAAATAAATAGTGATAATAGTCGAATAATTTATTGTGACTAGTAAATTGTTAACTGTTTTAATTTAATTCAGTTGACGGTAAAATAAAATAGTGTTTTCTCGCAAATGGTTTTTAAGTTCCAGACAATGAAAAGTACGGGGAATGAAAGTAAACACTTCTAGTATACTACTAAGATATTAGGTCGGTTGTTTATTTGATATTTATCCCCATTTATACACACATATACGTATCATATATCCATACAAACATGAGGAACCCTAAATCAATTCACCCAAATCATCTCTTAACATGGAATTGAAGCTCAAGAACTCAAATTCAAGCCTCTTTAATCAATCTAATCAAGGTATAATCTTGTGTTCTTCATTTTCTAAAATCTAGAAATTTGGGGTTTTGGTGTTTTTGTCTTTAATCCGAAATTAGGGTTTCAAATGGTGGAATTGATGTTGGTTAAGCTTTAAAAACATGTATTAATCATTCCATCATCTTCATAAACATGTTTTGATTACTATTTCTTGAATTTTATGTAACCCTAGAAAGTGGGTTTTGAGTATTTGATTGAATTAGTATGTGTAATTTGGAATTTAAGCTTGAAATGCATTAATAATTGTTAGTGGATGTTAATTTCATGATTAGAAGTGAAACCCTACCTTGAAAATGTAGAAATTGATGAATGATCATATAGATAGTGATGGGTTTAGTTGATTTTGGAAGAAACAATGTTTTAAGTTGATTATCATTAGTGAATAATTGATATTAGTTCATTATTGATGATGATTATCATGATTTGAGTTATAAATTGATTAAAGTGTTCTTGAGAATTATAATGATTATGATGATTATCATAAGTTATATGAGAAATTTGGTACGGGTTACGATTAAGAACACTTGATTAGTAATCAAAGAATAAAGTTATAACTTATGTGGTTAAGTATTCATTAGAATTGTAGTTTTGATGAATTAGTGATATTTGAGGTTAATAACCTTGGTGATGGTTTAACCATGTTGATTAGTAATAATTGAAGTAGATTAAGAGTGATGTTATGATTATAACTTGTTAAGTGAGTTTGAATTATGTTGTTAATATGGTTAATTTTAATATTGGAATAATGTTGTATAAATCTTGAGATAAGTGACTAACTTGTATTATTTTGTTGTAATTCCAGTTGAGCAGAAGACTCAGTGATATTAGACTACTGAGTGGATGCCTGAGGTGGTCGGTGAGTGGATCTCTAATCCTCAGCTTAACTTGGTTGTAACAAGTTTGGTTACAACAAGTAATGTATTATTACTTTATTAGTTGCATTGATGATTATGTTGATAGTAATAATACTGTTGATATGTTGCCTAGTTGAATATGTGACTTGTTGATTACGTGATCACTTGAATTAATTGGCCTTCGGGCATCAGTTGTTGGCCTTCGGGCATCAGTTGTTAATGAGGCAACGAGTTGTTGAACTGTTGGTTGGGCTAGTTGGTTATCTAAAGTTTAACACACCTCCTGTGTTAGTTGAAGATAATCACTAGCTATCGGTCTCGTCCGTATGGCCATACGGTTAGGTTGGATAAGTGTTCTTGGGGAGCCACCCGGGTTTATGGTTATCCCCAGAGCCGCCGATCCTCATTATGGTGTTGTTGATTAGTTGAACTGATGTATTGTTGATTTGTTGTATGGTGTACTTGCTTGTTTAGTGTTAAGTGTTGTACACAAAGTTGTTGAGCTAAGTTAGGTTGTTGATTAGTTATCTGCTCACTTAGCGTTATGCTAATCCCCCACATTATCACTTCTTGCAGGTTTCGGTTAGAATAATGGGTGTGCAAGAAGTTGGGCTGAAGGAATGTTTGACCACGAGGCATTACTCTGATAATGGATTTGTATAATATAATGTTTTAAAATGTTTTATATAACACCTCGGTTGAAGAAATTGTGTTTTGAAAAGGTTGAATTTTATTAGTTGATAAAACTATGTAA
The DNA here is from genome assembly GCA_949592205.1 of Helichrysum umbraculigerum. NCBI lineage: Eukaryota > Viridiplantae > Streptophyta > Magnoliopsida > Asterales > Asteraceae > Helichrysum > Helichrysum umbraculigerum. Next base: position 11,866,908 of record CATIUR010000004.1, on the reverse strand, counting down.
TTTAACACTATCTATTTGGACTTACGCTTCCGATTGACTATATTTAAATTAGTATAAATGAGGGGTGTTATATATAGCCTATTAATTAGTAATACTTTGCGTAGTCTTATGATTGTATTGCTATGATGAAGATTTGACTTAGTCCTAAGTGATTTTCTACATTAGTAATTCACGTAATAATAGCCAACAAGCAAATAGACATAAGTAAGTGTAATAAGTTTAGTAGATAATAGTTTGAATACTTATAATCTTCTATCCAATTGAGTATTCTTAAGTTGTACCTGAACTTATCTATTAGAATCTGTATCAAAAATATAAATATAAATATGTTCGTTCGGAACTAAAACGTCCCCCTTATCATGTATATTATTGTATATTTGGATCCTTTATTTGTATTATAATTGTAAATAATTGTAAGTAGGAATAAATAAGATAATTAGTTATAGATTAGAATCACGTTCCCTGTGTTCGAACTTGGACTTACTTATAAAGCTATATTATACGAACGGGTTAATACTTGCCTGAATTGTGTGATAGTATTATTTAGTATTTCTTTAATTAAAACTTGTGATTATAATTGCCTATACTTAGCACACATCAGGCTGGTTTATATCATAGATGGATAATCACTGCGCTCAACTACAAACTTAGTTAAATAAAGTCTAGGATTTCAATCTATAAGCAAAGTAGGAATCGCAAAATCGGCTAAGTACTTGGTATTCCCACGGAAAAAGCCGTAGTTACCTATTGTGCACTTCATCAATAATCATATCTAGACTTTACAAACCCATCGATAGAAAGTGATCAACACACGCAAAATCTGATCTTGAAAGTAAATATTTTGTTTATATTAAAGTATTCTTGTGGGGTTAAGAAAGGTCGGACATCGAGATTGGTTTGTCGCCTTATTCATGCACCCAGGATTTATTTCCATATAAAGGTCGCTATACCATCATTGGTTAGTGTTGTGTGGCTGGATAAAGTACTCCGATCAGAATCACGATAGCCTAGTTGCTCAGTGACATACTGATCGAGAAATCTATCAGTAGGGAACTAGTGCTTACTCCACTAATACTTGAAATGAATGGAATAAAAACTTTTGAGATCATTTTACAAATCCATCATCCCAGTTAAGAAAGCTAATGAAGTCATAGAAAACACCTCCTCTAGATTATCTGCTAACTACATATATTTTATTTTGCTTTATTTAAATTTTCTGCCTAAGTATAAAAAACCAAAAACAAAACCCCCAAAAAGTTGTTAAAACCATTACTAGTTAGATAAATCGTCTCCAACATAAACGTTTCACAATACATCTGGTTTATAGAACGACCCTATGTCATACTTACTACTGTACTCCCATAGGTTTAAGTATACTTAGGCCCCGCATTTACAAATTTTAAAACCCACTGATCGGCGCGCCAAGAGGAAGGCACGCAACGACGCGAGTCAAATCGCAACCGACCTCTCGGTGTCCATCAGTAGTGCACGGTGCTCGTTTACCCGATTGTTTAAATGTATATTTAGACATTATGTATTATATATACGTTTTTAAGTAACGAATAAACGTTCGACATTTTTGAGTTGAAGTATTTTATCAAAATACTTGTTAATGAGTTATAAAAATATAACTTTGGTTTGTTTCATTTATCGAGTGCGTTTTATGTATTTTTGGTCGCATAGACGATATTTATACGATACGAAATACTTATGAAATATTATCAAAATAATATTTAGAAACAAATGTGTTTATTAAATAAATTCATATCATTAATAAAATAGGTTCACCAACGTCCATATAAATGAATCGGAATTTGGCCGATATAAAGTGACACGATTTCATTAATCATGTTAATGCATATATATAACTATATATGTAACACCCGCCCAATTAGGATTAGTAATTAGTGCCTAATCTTATGTTAATACATGTAATTAGTTCCGTGTTAGGCTAATTAATGTATCAAAATATATATTGATGAATATATACAAATTATACGATTTGATTAAATCGTACAAGTTTAAATCGAATGTAATTCGGTTCAATTATTTCGGACGTTGGTGAAACATTTTGATTAAATTATAAAAACATTATTGATAACATTTTGAGAATTACTTCTAAATTGTCTCGTATCACACGATTAAAGCTTACACGATTTAAAAACAATGAATACGCAATTTAATTTAAACTACATTTTACTATAATCCAAATTATTAGAGGTTTGATAAAATAATCCAAGTAAAACATTTAATAAATATTCGCATCTTAAAACTTATTTTTAAACGCATACAAAAATATTTAAACATTTAAACGAACGAGAAAACGAACACCGCACGGAGCGCGAATACACGGGATTAAAAATGGAGACCCACATTTCGGTAGGCCCCCACGAAATCAGCCAAAGAAAAAGGGGATCCCACCCCCTTTTTCCCTCATTTCATCATCATCACCACCTTCTCTCCTCTTTTTCTCTCTAAATCAAACCACCACCATCATCACCTAAATTCATCAAATCACACCATCAAACGCACTCGAATCATACCACTCCTTGTGAAGAAAAGCATCACCGCTTCACGATCTACCTTTCCATCTTTTCGGAATTTCCATTCGACACTTTGTGAGTTTCCGACAAAACCCAAAACTCTCTGGTTTTACTTATTTTTACTTGTTTGTTGTTTATATATGCTTAAAATGTCCAAAAATGGGTTGGGTAAAAGATTTGGACCAAACGGAAGCCTTTCGACTGACTTTCCGGCCACTGGAATCCGAACAGACTCTGACGTCGCATCTGGCTTGGCCCAATTGCGACGTCAGTTTCAATGTCGCAATACCCACCATGTAACACCCGCCAAATTAGGACTAGTAATTAGTGCCTAATCATACGTTAATACATGTAATTAGTTCTGTGTTAGGCTAATTAATGTATCGAATTATATATATTGTTGAATATATACGAAAATGCGATTTGGTTAAATCGTACGCAACTTAAATCGAATGTATTTCGATTCAATTTAATACGGACGTTGGTGACCAGTTTTATTAAATAACGCTTTTATATCAAAAATATTATTATGATAATATTTCGTATTCATTAGTATCGTACAAACAGAACTTACACAATTTAAAATATTAAAACACGCAAACTAAATAAACAAACTTACATTTTATAACTTAAATATAAATTTAATTGTAAAATATTCAAATAAAATATCGCGTAATGATTTGTATTTTAAAACGTACCAATTAATATGTAAAATAATTATTTAACGTATAAACGACGGAACAAACGAACACCGCACGGGGAACGGAGACGGAAAAGTTGGAGGATAACCTCCAACTCACCTCCTCATTCTTTCTCATTTCTCTTTTTCTTTCTCTCTCTCTTCCACCTTTTCTCTCATAAGTTCATCACCACAATCCTCACTAAATCAACAAATACTACCACTAAACGCACTCGGATTTCATCGGCTGTTTGGAATAAAAGACTCACCGCATCACGATCTATCATCCCATCTTTTCGGATTTCTCATCCGACACTTTGTAAGTTTCCGACAAATCCTGAAATCTCTCGTTTTTAAGTGTTTGTACTTGTTTGCGGTTTGTATCAACTTATAATGTCCAAATATGGGTTGGGTAAAAGATTTGGACCGAACGGAAGCCTTTCGACCTATTTTCCGGCCACCAGAATCTGAACAGACTCCGACGTCGCATCTGGGTTGGCCCAATTGCGACGTCAATTGCAACGTCGCAATACCAGTCACCACGTCGCATATAGCGACGCCACGCACAACGTCGCATTAAATTGCGAAAGTCGCACATAGCGACGCCATACTCAACGTCGCAGTCGGGACCTGCGACGTTGCACCCGACGTCGCACCCAACGTCGCACAAACCAGAACCTCAAAAACACAGATTTTTACTAAGTGTCGAGACTCGAAATTTATCACTCGATTTTACCCAAATTCAGATCCCAGATGCGTTTTTCGTCAAAGCAATATAGTAGAAATAAAAATTTTCCAAGCTGACCTGGCAGCTCGACCCCAGCCAGGGGCTCTGCCCCTTGGACCCCGCCAGGGGCTGCCGCCCCTTGGACCCCGCTACCAGGGGCGCTGCCCCCGGACCCCCGTACTTAGATTCCGTAACGGCTTCTAAAACACAATCAAAACATATTTTTCAAGTAAAATGACACGAAATCAAAATAATAATAGTTGAGATTATTATTACAAATCCGTCACCAACGGGCCGTACATATTTTCAAACATTCGAATCAATCAACCAAATGTAATTTGGACATTCTAGTTGGACGGACAACTACAAGGTAGTCTTGATAGATACCTACTCACATTTATAACCATCGCGTGTCGTGGACACCCTCAGGTTACAAGTCTTTGGACTTCATTACTCGGCTAATCAATCAAAGTTTATTAAGTTAAACGCTTTCAGACTTAGGTGAGTCTCATAGCCCCTCTTTTACTATTTTACTCAGGGGTGTGATATATTGCTCAACTTTTATATGTGAACGCAAGTACAAACATTTCATATACTACATGAGTTTTTCGAAACTAATCATTTTAAAGTCCTCCGTCAGCATAGTTGTTAATACGTTGTAGCGTGAATATTAGTATATGGTACCATATAGGATTGACCCTCCTCGTTCGGGTTAGCAAGCACTAACCGGGTAAACGGACGTACTAATATTTGGGAAGACGAATGTTGATTAGGCATTCGTGGAGGCACCTCGCCCGGAATTCTCTATAGGGGACCCGGCCCTCGAGTTAAGCTCAACTATGTGCTCATGGCTGTATACACGATGATTATCATTTAATTGCTGGATGCAATTCGTTATTAAATCTTGCGGTTCATACTATATTAACTGATTTCAAACCTGTGAGCTCACCAGCTTTATAGCTGACATTTTAGCATATATCGCAGGTACCCAGCAGTAGGATGTTTCTGCTTTAGGACCTTAGCTCGAGTCAGCATACAGACGATTGAGATTTTCTTGCATTAGTATATTTTGTCACAGTACTTATGTACTGAAATCTCATTTTATTTAAACTCGAGCTATGTAAAGCTTAAAATGTTGTAAACATTTCAGTTATCAATATATTTTGTTAAAACGACGCATATAGAGTCGTTTGCTATTTATCTTTGTGCTTTGTTATTGATTAGTAACACCCAAATCAAGCTTCCGCAAATCATCAAATTTGGGGGTGTTACACACCACCACGTCGCATATAGCGACATCATCATTAACGTCGCATTAATTTGCTAACGTCGCACATAGCGACATCGACCTCTACGTCTTAAGAATCCACAACGTCGCATATAGCGACGCCACCCACAACGTCGCATTAAATTGCGTAAGTCGCACATAGCGACGCCATGCTCAACATCGCAGTCATTACCTGCGACGTCGCACCCAACGTCGCACAAACCGGAAACTAGAAAACATAGATTTTTACTAAGTGTCTAGATCCAAAATTTTATCACTTGATTTTACCCAAATTCAACTCGCAGATGCGTTTTTCACCATAACAATATGATAGAAATAAAAAATTTTCGAGCTGACCTGGCATCTCGATCCCAGCCAGGGGCCAGCCCCTTAGACCCCGCCAGCGGTTGCCACCCCTGGAACCCCGCTACCTAGGGGAGCTTCCCCCGGACCCCCGTCACCTAAGGTTGTAAATACTTCATAAGTATAACACTTCGACGTCACTTTAATTATACTTTAGAATTATTATTACAAACCGTCACCAACGGGCCGTACACGTTTTCAAAAACTTAAACAATTCAACCAAATGAAATTTGGACATTCTAGTTGGACAGACAACTACAAGGTTGTCTTGATAGATACCTACTCATGTTTATAACCATCGCGTGTCGTGGACACCCTCAGGTTACAAGTCTTTGGACTTTATTACTCGGCTAATCAATCAAAGTTTATTAAGATAAACTCTTCAGGTTCAGGTGAGTCTCATGGCCCCTCTTTCTACTGTTTTACTCAGGGGTGTGATTGTTGATGCATTTTAGTGTGTCTGTCAGTTGGTCTATCGAGTTGTAAGTGTCGTTAGTTAGTTTTAATAGAAAAGTCATGTTCTGTATATGCGACACTTAAGTTTAGTATTAGGCGACACTTGCCTAAGTGACGCATAGCGACACTTAGGTAAGTGACGCATGAGGGCGGCAACATGCGACACTTCCCAAGTGACGCATGTCTGCCGATTTTGTTTTAGTATAAATTGAAGTAGGATGGTACACTTTGAAGATAACTTGTTTGATTTGTATGGGACGACGAAGACTTGACAGAATCTAGCAAACGTGTGAGATTAAACTTATGATGCTCAATGCTCACATTTGCTATCACTTGGAAGAGTTTGGGTTGCTCGGTGACTTATTATGAAGAATAAGGATTTTTGTCAAAGAGATTGAGGTCTACTTATACATAGGATTATAAGTTGGATGTCGTGGATAGTACAAGATATAAGGTACAAGTTCGGAAGATTTAATTTCTTTATTAAGTTTGTTATATTCTATTTTCTTCACCGACCAGTAATCATTACATAGAGCCAATAGAATTTGAGATTCAAGAGATGGTTAACATATTGATTTGAGGGGAAGCTTATCGACAAAGTATTTAACCATCAGAAGATGTTCATGCATTGTTTGAGGAAAAAGGTTTCATTACTACTGCTAGTTATATATTACTACTGCTTGTATAATTTTTAATTGTCCAAATTCATTATTCTGAGGATGCGTCATGGAGGGTAATTTGAGACATTTGAAGGTTGTATTAGTGGTGTATTATATAGCATGTGGTTGTAAAGGTTCAAGTTGCTTTTCTTCATTAAGACCGCTATTGGATTATGACAAAAAGGGGAAGAAGATTTGAAGGTCAAGATTTGCAGCTTAGTATGCATGACATGTTTACAAGAAATCAAGATTCAAGGGGAAGTTTGTGCAAGAAGATCGATATTTTGTCATCATCAAATAGGGGAAGATTGTTAGGATTTATTAATTTGATGAGACAAAATAAAAGACAAAAGTTGAGGGACTAAAGTTGAATAGTTTTATTTTTATTAGTCTCCTAGTATAATTATGATTTCTTGTAACCCTAAAGATCTCTATTATATAAAGAGACATAGGGACGTAGGTTTTTGTGTGCACACATAATGTAGACGTCTAAGGGTTTTGTTTAGCCTCAAGATCAAGGTTTCTTGATCCTGTTATAGTTGTATAACCGTTTTATTGTGATCGAATAAAATTGAGGCTTGAAGTGATAACATCGATTTGTTCTTATTCCGCTGTAAATTATTGTCTTTGTTATCATTGATCCTAGGTCAAGATCTAAACAATCTGAGCTTAAACGATCATATGTTTTCACAGTAAAACAACCATTTTACAAGTTTCACTTAATGACGTTGATCCATAAAGTGATAACTTGTCAGTTGGGGTAGTCCGATATGCATCTTATGAATACCATGTGAGTTTGGTGGGACCATCCAAACCAATCACTCGGATTTATCTTAGTTTAACTATATTCCCATATAGCTAATCGATAATGGACATTTTAGAATAATTTAAAAATTATTCAAGGATTTAAACATGCAAAAATAGGATACAGTTAATTATCAAATGAAAACAAACATACCAGGTACTTTAATTTATTTATTAGAAAATAATTGTTTAACATCCTTTATCAAAATACTAAAACACAGAGTTACATGAAATATCTAGCAAAACGAAGTTCAATGCCCTCGACATATTGATTAAGCTTTCCTTTAGGTAAAGCCTTCGTAAATGGATCTGCTAGATTATCATCTGTGTGAACTTTGAGTAGGTTGATATCAGCTAATTCGATCTGCTCTCGAACATAGTGATATCTTTTAGGAATGTCTGGCCCCATTCTGAACTCCAGGTTCATCAGTAATTAAAATTGCTCCTGAGTTATTACAGTATAACTCTATGGGGTTTTTATTTGTGGGTACCACGTCAAGCCCAGAAATAAATTTTCTAATCCAGAGGGCTTCCATCTCAACTTCCAAAGGTGCTATGTACTCTGATTCAGTTGTAGACATGGCAGGTTTTGATTGCTTCATAAGGAACCCTTTCCACTGCGTCTCCATCCAAGATGAAGACGTATCCTGTCTGAGATTTCATATCATCTCTATCGGTCTGAAATCCAGCATCACTGTAACCAGTCACTTTGAGCTCAGCTTCAGGATTTCCACCATACACAAGGAACATATCTCTAGTAGCTCTCAGGTACTTGAGAATATTTTTCACAGCAGTCCAGTGACTTTCACCTGGATTCTGTTGAAATCGGCTAGCTAAGTTCTGTATGAATGCCACATCAGGTCTAGTGCATCTAACCGCATACATAATAGATCCAACAGCCAAAGCATAAGGAACCCTTCGCATACACTCCACCTCAGCAGGTGTAGAAGCACACTATTTGCTATTTAAGTCAAGTTTTTCTAACATTGGTACATTTCCACGTTTAGAATTCTTCATCTTAAATCTCTTTAAGATCTTATCAGTATAAGCACTTTGACTTAGTTTAATTAACCACTTGGTTTTATAGATTTTGATTCCAAGAATAAATGTTGCGTCTTCCAAGTCTTTCATAGCGAAACACTTTCCAAGGAAGGATTTACATCTTGTAACATTGGAATGTGATTTCCTATAATCAATATGTCCACATCATATAAGACAAGGAAAGTAACATTACTCCCACTAGCTTTTTGATATACACATGGCTTATTATGGTTTTGAGTGATAACAAACCGTTTGATTTCCTCATCAAACCTCTTGACATCTAGTTGCCAAATCTCATAGTCATAGTACCCTACTATAGCTAAGAGAATCCTAATAGCCCTAATGTCTGCTACAGGAGAGAAGGTTACATCATAGTCAACTCCATAGATTTGAGTATAACCCTTCGCTACGAGACGAGCTTTATAGGTGTGTACATTCCCATCCACATTCGTAGCTTCAAGCCATTTTTAGATTCTAGATCTGATAATGCAGCTTTGAGATTAGGAGGTTCTTCAAGATCCCCTAACATGTGTTCCTTAAATTTCTACATTTGAAATAACTTTTCGGAAGCACGTATTGTCCTTGCGGACCTACGAATTGGAACAACATCGACTTGAGGTTCAACACTTTGAACACTTCCCCCCCCCCCCCCCAAGTTGATGTTCGCTAGTGTTTGTAGAAGGTGATGCATCTTCCTCTTGATTCTCATCAAGTTCTACGACCCTCCCACTGTTTTCTTGAGCTATGAGATTCTTTTCAAAGAACTTAGCATATCTAGCAACTTTAACATTATTTTCAGAAGGATTGTAGAAGTTGTAACCCATTATTTTCTATGGGTATCCTACAAAAATACACTTAATATATCTTTGCTCGAGTTTGTCAGGCATATCCCGCTTCACAAGCGCCTCACATCCCCAGACCTTTAAATAAGATAAATTAGGGACTTTCCCATGCCACAATTCATGTGGTGTCTTATCCACCTTCTTAGTTGGAACCATATTCAAAATACGTACAACAGATTTAAGAGCATAATCCCAAAATGATAATGGTAGAGTTGTAAGGTTCATCATTGATCTTACCATGTCTAGCAAGGTTTGATGCCTCCTCTTCCACACTTCGTGTATGGAGGAGTAAGCTGTTGGACAATCCACATGCTTTCAGATAATCCTTAAACTCTTGGCTTAAGCATTCACCACCTCGATCCGAATGAAGGATCTTTATGGTCTTACCGAGTTGATTTGCTACTTTACTCTCAAACACTTTAAATGTTTCTAAGTCTTCATGTTTATGTTTAAGCAAGTAAACACAACCATAACGACTGAAATCATCAGTAAAAGTGATGAAGTAGCTAGCACCTTATCTTGACACATGTCTAAATGGACCACAAACATCAGTATGTATAATTCCAAGTAGATCTTCAGCCCTTTGCGTTTGATGCGGAAAGGGTTTCCTTGTCATCTTGCCAGAAATACAAGATACACATTTATCAAATGATCCATCATCATTTGATTTTAAAAGCCCTTCACGTTGAAGCCTTTCAATGCGTTTCTTGCCAATGTTTGCAAGACGATAGTGCCAAAGATAGGTAGAGTCCAAATTATATTTGGATCTTTTATTGCTAACATAATACATAGAATTAACTTTTGAAACATGATCAGGCATCTCAATTTCAAAAATACCATCACAAGGAATAGCATTAAAATAATGAACATCATTTTTAGAAACTGAAATACCATAATCATTGAAAACATTGATAAATCCGTTATCTTTCAAAAGTGAAACTAAAACAACACCTCAAGTAATAGCAGGTGCATAATGACAACTGTCTAATACAATAACTAAGCCCGAAGGCAACATTAAGTCAAAACTTCCAATGGCATTACTCCTTCACGTACACCATTGTACAAGTAGAGTGCCCCATGTTTCAGTTTCTTCTTTCCTCTAATTCATTATAGGGTATTACAGATGTGAGTACCACAACAAGTGTCATATACCTAGGAATTTGATTTAGAGAAAGAATATAATTCTATCGTGAAGATACTTGAAGGTCCGGTCGAGCCGGCTAGCTTCTTCTTCTTATTCATCAACTCAGCAAGATAGGCAGGACAATTCCTCTTCCAGTGTCCCACTTCAGAGCAATGGTGACACGCCTCATTCTTAGCTGGATGCTCTTTCTTAGCTGGAGGGGTTTTCTTAGGTTTAGGGACATAAGCACCTTGCTTTCCCTTAGCCTTTCCCCTAGTTTGCGGTTTTTTGTCGTTCTGGATCTTTCCACTTCTAATCGCAAGGATTTGTGGAGCAGACGATTTCAGCTCTGTAATCATATCAAGTGGAATATGATTTTCAAATTGGTTTTGAAGTTCGGGAGTCGTGCTGCCGAGCATCAAACAAGCAACTTCATTATGACGATCATAAAGAGCATTTCATGCTGCTAATTCCTTAACAGGACCAGTAGCAGCTTCTGGAGCAAGTCCCATCGACTGTTCAATGACTTCTGTTTTCCTTTCAACATGAAGGACAATCCTTAGTTGACGAAACCAATCATTGAAATTACCTCCAGAAAGTTTTTCTCTTTCTAGCATTTGCCTGAAAGCCGAATAATTCAAGTTCGGTGAAGGATTTGCTATCTACAACTAGATAAAAGTTCAAATTTAGTATTTTAGATAATACATCCTTAAAGAAAATCAAATACCCTAATGTTTATATATACATATAAACAATTAATTTTCTTAAGGCTAGGATCCTACTTGACATACCACTATCACATCAGTTGATCTGCTGCTAATGATGGTACTCAAAAGGTAAGTGACGATCAATAATTGCATTACAAGTGCAATTCCTTGAATTATGGGACTTAAAAATAATACTTATGAAGCAAGCATAAGTGAATTTGTAAACATGTTTCGTCCCATCTTTTGCCACGGGCTTAAGGATCTCACCGCTTAACTCGTTTTAAGTCGTCCAATTAAGAACTGTAAATAGTCCACCACCGTCTCACGATGAGTGGTAATTTACCTTGGGATTGGAATTTACCTACGTCTCACGCAGAGTAAAAAAGCAACTGCAAGTGTTCTTACGATTGGATGGCATATGACTTAATTTAAATGGGTAATTTATTCGATAATGTGTATCAAATATGTACGAAGAAGCATGCACACATCTTCGTATCATAGTTTTAATAAAACTTTTTAGTTAATTTACTTATTAACGTGCGTCAAGATCTCTAATTTAATATTCATATTAAATTAGAGATTGCACTTTTATTAAAATTGACGATTCAACATATTTTAAACCTTTTCGGCCATGTATAAAAGAGGCCATGAAGAGGCCAGAGGAGGGGCTAGGATCCTTACATCGTTTATCCAACCCGTCATCTTAGACACCAAGCCGAAGATACCTCTCTTATATAAGCTCCAAGTTGTGGTTTAAAACAAATTATTAACTTGCAAATCTCGTCGTGGGAGAAAATTACGGTATCTGAGCCCAACCCGAATTGACAATAAGATTTGCAAGAAAATAATAAATTTTTTTCATAGTTATTAGTCCAGTTTATTTTTTTCATAAAACCATTTTGCTTTACAAGTTACAATAAATAAGCAAAATAAATAAACTAGTAAAATTAATAAACTGTTAAACAATTAACAATTAATTTTCATGCAGCCTTTGATGGAAAAGCATGATAAACTAGGGACATGTAATCATGTCAATTAAACAGTTTAAACAAGTAACACATAATTACATTAATCAATTTTAAAGCATGCCATATCAATTAACAATTGATTTTAACTAGCATATCAATATATTAAAGTGATATCCATGACAAATTATGCATGAATTTCATGGATACCCTTTGATTTGCTAATTTAAAGTACACTAATAATAACAAGACAATTTACATTTAAATATGTTATTATTCTAGTTAAACATCAAAATTTTTTAAATGAGATTTTAAACAAAACCAAACACGAAGAAGTAAAGTTTAATTTATAAAAAAATATCCCTCTATGTTTCCTTTGATCCCCGCAACCAAAATTTTTTTTTTTTATTGTTGCCATCTATGTGCACTAGACATGGATCCATCAACCCAAAAAAAAAAAATAAAAAAAAATCCTGTGACCGTTGACTTGAGCCCAGACACCAAAAAAACATTTTTTTTTCTTTGCCTTTTGTTCGATGATTCATCCCAAAACTAAACCAAAAGAAACAAAATTTTTTCTTTCTTGTTTTTTCGGCTTATCCCACACAACCAAAACAATTTTTTTTTCTTTGTGTTAGTCGAACAAAACAACTACCCCCATTAAATTTGATGTTTAACTGATCTAACTAAATATAACATACGTGTGTCTCTGATACCACTGTCAGAGTATAGCAAATAAATATATTCAAATTGTCACACAATCGCGGAAGCATATAAACACGTATTTATAATTAGTTAAGATCGAGACGTGTACCTTTTAGCAAAGCTCCAATAAAACTATAATAATATAGTTTAGTGTTGGGACATGTTATTGTGACAACAGATATAGCTTGTAATAGTACTAGTGATAATTGTAATCAAGTTTGTACAATTGATTTGGATTTATAAATGATATTAGTTTGGTATTAATATTCGTTAAATATATTAGTTTGTTAAAGTGTTAGACGAATATCGATTGCAAAAATACAAACTAAGTCTGTCTGCTAGATGAGATCTCAAGTCGCTGGACTTGATCCTGCGAGATAAGATCTGGATTCGCAGAGCTGCGAACCGAGCTGTCTCACTGGGCTGAGATGGGCTGCGAGACGAGTCGACTCGCAGAGCCCATCGGCCTGCGAGGTGAGCCGAGTTGAAACATATATATAGGTTATTAGGTCAAAACGATTAAGAACTTTTGCCATTCAATTTCCAGAGCATTAATTCGTAATTCTAAGCATTGTTAGGCTAGGTATAGATAGATTAACATTCGTTATAATCAATACAAAGCAAAACATTAATCAATTCGCTATTATCTTGCGAAACAAATCGTTCACAATCCGTGAACAAAGTATTGAGGAATTCCGCGCCTTAATACCTAAAGATAACCTTGTTATCGATCCTAATACATATGGACTTACAATTGGTATTGTAACAACCCCAAAATTAGGACCAATTTAAAAATTTTCCTAATTACATGATTATTACTTGTATATAATATGAAATAGGATTATATACATTATCTACTTATTATATATATATATATATGGATGGAATATATGTATATATATGCGTATACGATTCGTACAAATCGTATAAAACAACAAGTATACAAACTTGCGGACATTGGTAAAACACTTATTAAATAATGTGAAATTATTTAATTACTTTGACTATTGCTTTATATTATGTTTATAATATAACGGAAAACGTACGTTTTAATTAAAACGTCACCGAACTCTCCGAAAACTCGACCAACCGACGAAACAAAACCAAGTTATGATTTACAACTTGAAAACTAGTATTTTGATAAAATACTTCAACTTAATTATCGAATATTATTTCGTATTTTAAAACGTATATTTAATCGCGTACAAAATGATTTTTATGTTTAGACGACTGGGGAAACGAACACCGCACGGAGCGCAAACGCGAGGAAGCAAAACTTGGTGAGACCACACCATGGTGGCCCCACCAAAACCGGCCCAAGGGTCAAAGGGGACAACCCCCCCCCCCCCCCCCCCCCCCCATACCCCTTTGATCACAAACATAACCAAACTCACCTCCTCACTCAATCTCTCTCAACTCTCTCTCTAGCTCATTCTCTCTCTCTCTAAATCGGTACACCCTCTCTCTCTAGAAAACACACCCGAAACAAGCTTAAATCACAAAACGCAAAGGAGCAACGACGATCACCACAACGAGGGCTACAACTTCATCTTTTCGGATTTTCGTTTCGACAACTTTGTAAGTTTTCCGGCGACCCGAAACTTTTCCGATTACTTTTATTTTGCTAGATTAATGTTTCCCTAGCTTAGTAATGTCCAATTATGTAATTAAAACTCGTTTTTGAACACATTTACGAAAATGTCGGTTTTGGTCATTTTAAAGAAAACGACACCGCAAACATTAAAAACAACTACCAATAATTATTATGGACTTATTATAACATATTAAAACTAGTATAAAAGTTCCAGACCCAACGGAAATCGGAAAATACGTTTTCGGAAACTAAATTTCCGAACAGACCTCTTGTGTCGCATCGGACCAAAAATTTCATGCGACACAACACTATGTCGCATGTTATGTCGCACGTTATGTCGCAATGTATGCGACACAACGCTTATGTCGCATTATATGTCGTATCATCTACGACACAAAGTTTACCTATCGCTTGATTGCGACACAACGACTATGTCGTATCGTTGTGTCGTACCCTTGTCTGCGACACAATCATCGTGTCGCATAAACACTAAATCAGAAACAAATCCATACGACACAGACCTTATGTCGCATACGGTCTGCGACACAAGCCTTGTGTCGCAGAAAGCCCAGATCAGAAAACAAAATATACTCTAAGTGTTGGAATCACTTTTCAACTACTAAATCAAATACGATGCTACTTATACCTGAAAATACTATACTTTTGAAAGTATCCAACAACACTTGAATACGTACAAGACTATGTTAAACTAACGTGAGATTTCACTCACACACGCACACGAGTTTACACTCGAAATACTTAGGAGATTACACTCCAACGAACTTACACTTGTACATTACACGGGATTACATCCGATATGAACTTACCAGTTCACTCACTAGTTACGTGCTGGATTACACGTTAACTGATACGAACATACATACGAATACTTACGAGGTTTCACTCGTACCCTTTGGGGTTTAAGCCCATTGGAACTTACGCAAATGATACATGTTGTAATACAAACGAACAATTATACGAGTATACTTTACAACTGTACAACTACTATGAATACATAATAATAATGGATGGAATTATTATTATACAACGATAACAAACGGACCGTACAACTTTTATACAAATTACGATTTACAAACGATTACAAACGTACAAACAAACTAATGGACATTAACTAGTTTGGGAACAACTAGCATGGATACCTTACAAGTATTCCATTTACTTACTAAACCTTATGCGTATTAGGACGCTAAGGGTTGCTAGTTCGGGATACTACTTGCTTACTTACTGCATTGTCTGCCAGACTCAGGTGAGTCTCACAGCCCCTACTTTACTGTTTTTACTCAGGGGTGAGATGCATTACTGTTTTACATGAACACACAAAACTTACTTGCTGCCATGATTTACTTACTGTATGAGATTACGAATACGCCAACTGCATGAGTTTACGACTAATCCAATGAAATCCTCCTGAACCATAGTTGTTAGTTATGTGATAAGCGCGAGTTTTAGTATATGGATCCATATGGGACTGACGATCCCCGCCCGGGGTAGCACGCACTACCACGAACCGTTCCTGTAGAAACGGGCGTTTCTTACTCGTTCCGCATGAATGTTTTGGATTACATTCATGAGGGGGTACCTATATTTACTGTACGTTAAGCTTCAACTATGGTGGCTCATGGCTATTGTATCAAACGGTCTGCATATCCTGCAACCACCACTTATTAAAAACTTAAGTCAACGATGAGCATAACCTGTGATCGTTACTTACTGGCTGGCTATGATTTACAAATACTACTTGTGTGTTCAAACTGTTTACTTACTTACAAACCTGTGAGATTCACCAACCTTTTTGGTTGACCGTTTTAGTAATGCTTCTCAGGTACACAGCATCAGTAGGGATGCCCAGCAGGATAAGCTTTCTTAGCTCGAGTCGCATGCATTTACAAGCTTGGAGATTTTTATACATTACTTTTGTACTAGTTGTTATGTATTAGAATCTCTAGGAACTTATACGAAACTTGAGCTTGTATTTTGAACTACTTATGTATTAATGTAATAACTTTTCGAACGTCTCATTTAGAGTCGTTCACTGTATCCTTTGTGCTTATGATTATTGATTAGTAACACCCAAAACATCGCTTCCGTAAACTGTTAAATTTGGGGGTGTTACAGGTATCAGAGCCTACGGCTAGATACGCGTAGGTTCGAGGTTATTCGGATAATAACGGTTGATTTAGGGTTGTTGGTACGTGCAATAGTGCGTAAAAACGATCAAAATCAGTCTCTGGAAGTGTTTAGGTTCGTATTCGACCGAATTCTTAGGGTTTAGTTGATTAGAAACCTAAAATTTTCGTTTTTGGGGTTTTCAGCCGATTCTGCGAACTGAGTTTTGCCTTGCGAATCGAGTTCTCGTCCTGCGAACTGAGTTCTACTCTGCGAACTTAGTTCTGTCCTGCGAACCGAGTTCTCGTCCTGCGCACTGAGTTCGATCTGCGAACCGAGTTCGTGTTCTGCGAACTGAGTTTCTGTTCTGCGAGTTGAGTTTCTGCGAACTCAATTTACTGATTTTTCTTTGTGATTGTTAATTTCTAAATCGTCCAAGATGTCTGACTTAAGCCGATTGATTGAGATGGAACATGAGGTTGGAAAATCTAATGTTCCACCTAAATTGTTACGGATTGAAGACTATTACAGCTGGAGAGATAGATTTGAATCTTAGTGTAGATTCCATGATCTTTCTATCTGGATGTGTATCTTAGGTGGATACACGGCACCTACTGCTATTGTTGAAGAAGTTACCGTGGTTATTCCTTATAATCAGATGAGTGAAACTCTAAAGAGAGACTTTCAAATTGAAAGTAAATCTCACTCTTCAATCAAGATGAGTTTACCAAAGGAACTTAATCATCAATTGAAATCCTTTCACAGTGCTAAAGCGCTCTGGGAAGCACTTGAGAAAAGATGTGAGGGAAGTCGACAAGTTATGGCTAGCAAGAAGAATCTCCTTAAGAAGAAGTTTACTGTGTTTAAAGCTTTGAAGGGAGAAGATCTTGATGCTTATGTCACACGTTTCTACCATCTGCTGAGTGAAGCTGAACATCATGAAATTACTTTTACTGAAGAAGAGAAAACCGACAAATTCATTGAGGGTTTGCCTTCAAAATGGGAAATGTATGGTGTCATGAAAAAAGACAATGAGGATAGGTATGCAACAATGACCTTGGAGCATGCTATTGATAAGCTCAAAGGTTATGATTTCACCAAAAAATCGAGAGATACTGATTCTGATCATGTTCAGAATCCTGGGATATATCATGGAAAAACAACTCTCTCAAATGCATCATCCAGTTCTACCACTGCATTATTAGTTGGTGATACTGGTGAAGGTGGTGAAATGATAACTGGGGACATGTGCTTCCTGATGTGACGTAAAAAGTGTTGAGTCACTGGTCGCTGACCATGTTGAGTCGCTGGTCGCTGACCAACTCAACTGTTCGCACTCAATGAAGAAATGGATTGTATCAAAGCTGCTGTTGCTGCTGATAACTTTCGCTGATCGTCATTCATTATATTGGATATGCTGAGGAAGAATAAAGCTCAACTTGGTGTGTCGCTGATCTACGTCAGTGAGAGCTTTACTTCTTCAAATTCAATAAAGGCAAAAGTCACTGCAAGAATAACAGCTAGTCGCTGATAATCAATAGTTCAAGTCATTCTACAAGAGCATGTTAGCTCGCAGTGAGTGAGGAGGATTATAGCATCATCAGTGACTATTCAATAAAGCCTCTACATCAACAAGTACAAGTAAAAGTACTGTACTCATTTATACATCAGCAAGGGTGTTCTTATTACAAGTATGTCTGAAGGGGTACGTGGCAGCAAGTCATTGGTTTTAAGGTAATGAGATATTCGCGGTAACAAAATTGGGACCCGCAATATCTCGGTGTATCAGAGATCAAGCCAATCAAGCAGAGACCCGTGTCATTCCAAGATCCGACAATCTAGGAACTCTTGTAGTATAAATAGTTCAGTAGTATGTACTGTAGAAGTTAGTCGTTTAGTTCGTGTTGATCACTGTATATCAGTGAGTAGTTTGTCTAAGCACGACTTAAGCGATTCATCGAGTGAACAGTCAGCGTGTTTGTCCACTGCTGTTCATCTCATCTTGTAATAGTTTTAGCTAAGTGTTTGAATTGGATTAACTTTGGTTAATCCATTCCGCATTCAACACTTGTGAGTTTATAATCAATATAATTCACTTTCAGCTACTATTACTCTGTTCTTTGATATTGTCATATCTGTTATACTCATCATACTCTGTTTCTGTTAACTCGATTAAAAACTTATTCAATTAACTTAGTTAAAATCGGAAAAAGTTTTTAATTGTATTCAACCCCCCCTTCTACAATTAAACTTTACACTTTGCGATTCCAAATCACTAATCAAGAGTGATTCCGGGACTCTCAAAAAGTGATGTTTCTAAGAGCTTTATTCCTCACATTTTGGGCCCTTCTTTAGTAAAAACATTTCAAAACATTAATTATTTACCAAAATTCACTAAAGTGGTTCAAAAGTAAACGTTGTGACAAAAATCACTAAAAACACTATAAAACCGTACAAAACAAGGCATTTTAATCCAAGCCGATTTCTCCGCCCTCATTTTCCTATCAAGACACACCTCCTAACCTTTACCATATGTTGTATAGGTAAAATCAAGACGGAAAAATCTGGAATCAAGTGAAACGGACAAAGGACTGAGAAACCACTACGCTTTCAGAGTCATTAAAAGTCATTCCGGCAACGCCTAAGCTATACACATCCAATTTCTGTGAGATTGGCATCATTAAAAGCGTAACGGAATTACGAATCCACCGGCGAAATAATCAGGTCAAACAGACGCCCGTATACGGCCCTATACAGACCGTATACGGCCTTGTATAGACCGTACGACACAAACCAAATCTGGACAGACGTGAGTGTCGCATGGATCACGCCAGTTTTGCGACACTTCGTCTGAGTGACGCATAGGTCACAAATCGTCCATATTGCGACACTTCCTAAGTGCCGCTAAACCTTCTTACGCGACACTTCAATAAGTGCCGCCAATGAATTACCAACACTACCTACCGACACTTCACTAGTGACGCATAAATACTTACCCGACACTTGCCTAAGTGTCGCCCTAAATTAAATAGTGACACTGACCGACACTCGCTTAAGTGTCGCCTTAAATTGATTTAACTCATACCCGACACTCATCGTTAGTGACGCACTGTTCGAACACGACACTTAATACCGACACTACATAAGTGACGTACCAAGCTTCTGCGACACTTCCCTAAGTGTCGCATACATTATTAAACAGACGCCTATTGCGACACTACCTAAGTGTCGCATGCCACCTATAAGTGACGCATACAAGTGTCGCAGAAACCTGCTGTCATACACTTACAAATTCGTACAAGTATCGTATACACTTAAAACACAAACGTACTCCACTCGACTTTACTTATACATGAAAATACTATACTTTCGGAAGTATACACCAATACTTGGATACGTACAAGACTATACTAAAATGAACGTGAGATTTCACTCACGCACACACTCGAGATTACACTCGGAAACGCTTAGGAGATTACACTCCAACAAGCTTACACTCGAACACATACGAGATGTTACTCGTACGCATTAGGGTTACACCCACTCGGAATTACATCCGCACGAAAGATACACGTTATCATACAAATGTATATAAAACTATACTGTTACAAGAAATACATAATAATAATAGATGAGATTATTATTATACACCGACACCAACGGGGCCGTACAACTTTTCTACAAACTACAATTTACAAACAATTGCGAATGTACAAACAACTAATGGACATTAACTAGTTTGGGAACAACTAGCATGGATACTTTACAAGTATTCCATTTACTTACTGAACCTTATGCGTATTAGGACGCTAAGGGATGCTAGTTCGGGATACTACTTGCTTACTTATTGCATTGTCTACTAGACTTAGGTGAGTCTCACAACCCCTATTTTACTGTTTTCACTCAGGGGTCAGATGCATTACTGTTTTACATGAACACACGTACTTACTTGCTGGCATGATATACTTACTTTACTGATTTACGGATACGCCAATTGCATGAGTTTCGACTAATCCAATGAAAGCCTCCTAATCATCGTTGTTAGTTATGGGATAAGCGCGAGTTTTAGTATATGGATCCATATGGGACTGACAATCCCCGCCCGGGGTAGCACGCACTACCCCAAACCGTTACTGTAGAAACGGGCGTTTCTTACTCGTTTCATATGAATGTTTGGATTAACATTCACGGGGGTACTATATTTACTGTACGTTAAGCTTCAACTATGGTGGCTCATGGCAAGGGTATCAAACGGTTAGCATGACCTGCAACCACCACTTACTTACTGGCTAGCTAATGAATTACAAATACAACTGTTACTTGTGTGTTCAAACTATTTACTTACAAACCTGTGAGATTCACCAACCTTTTGGTTGACCGTTTTAGTAATGCTTCTCAGGTACGCAGCATCAGTAGGGATGCCCAGCAGGATATGCTTATTAGCTCGAGTCGCATGCATTTACAAGTTTGGAGATTTTTATACATTACTTTTGTACTAGCTGTTATGTATAAGAATCTCTAGGAATTTACTCGAAACTCGAGCTTGTATTTTGAACTACTTATGTATTAATGTAATAACTTTTCGAACGTCTCATTTAGAGTCGTTCACTGTATCCTTTGTGCTTGTGATTATTGATTAGTAACACCCAAAACTCGCTTCCACAAACTGTTAAATTTGGGGGTGTTACAGATTGGTATCAGAGCCTAAGGTTATAGTGAACTAGGTTGCATATAGTGGGCCTAGACTATGACCGTTAGGCTGTATTCCCTATTAGATATAACTGGTTCAGTGATTTCATCATACAAGTTTAATTTAACATAGCCTGATCAACTATGTACAATTAAATGAGGATGATGTGAAATATGAAAGGGGTTATGTTGAACAGGAATACGATAGTTGACTCTGACCACGAGAGAACCGGGACTCATACTTGTTTGTGCTAGACACGCAGTAGGCTGTTTATGTGATATATATGTATATACATAGGCCTCCCACACCGACATAAACACTCTCTCGCGATACTTACGACCAGACTTCATCCTCCGACATACACGAAAAATGACAACCTAATTCTCATCATTTCGCTTCTAAATGCAAACTCTTATGACTTCACATAACCAACACAACTTCAACAACTGAATTCCTTCCCTGCCATTTTGTAGAACCGCTCAATTGAAAATGGCACACTTTCCGACCTGTGATTACACGTCAGACAATGAACAAGCCCACGACGAACAAATCCAGTACACGTATCTCGATGAAGAGATAGCCCCAGTGGAAGAACCTGAGAATCACAGCTTCGGATTCGTCGACATCGAAGAATACGAAAGAGTGCGAGATCAAACTGAAGAACTGGACGGTCGGAATTGGGAGCTACAACTGAAATGCAAAACCAACGAAATGGAGTTAAGGATTTTGCAAAGGTCCATCCGTGAACGAATCCGAGACTCTGTTCTCTACTTGAAGGAAGTAACCATTCACCTGAATCAACGAGTAACAGCATGGATCAAGTGGATGTACCTACAGGCTACTAGAGATGCTTTGGTTTATCCTACCCTCCGACGATACCAAGATATGCTGGAAGCTCGTTACTACCCCTACAACCTACACCAGGAATAGACTGACGATAGCTATGACCGTAGCGTATAGCGAATAGGCGTGTATGTAATAGGTCTTAGTTAGGACCGCTAATCCGATGGCCATATTTAAAAGTCCATCACATTTTGTAATTTATCTTACTCGTCCGGATGTGCAAATTCCCGGCACTTTTGTAAAACTGTAAACGCCTGTAATCTTTTGAACTCTTATGTTTCAATTATAACGATCCTACTACTTTTGTTTAACTATCTACGTGTCAAACCTTGATGTATTTTCTCCCACTCAATCATCGCAATCATAATTCTTGTTCAAACCTCACATGTTCTTTATTTGTTGTTTCAAGGAACATGCCGCCTCGTCGACAAGTCACGCTTTGCGAAACTAAAATTGCAAATCTGATTGCTCGTAGCGTGGCTCAAGCCTTAGCTGTCCGAGCGACCACTCCTGGTAGCGAAGATACGGCCAACAATGCACCACCACCCAAACTCTGCACTTACAAAGACTTCCAGAGCAGCAAACCCTTAAGCTTTCAAGGTACTGAAGGAGCAATCGGTCTAGTGCGCTGGATCGAGAAAATCGAATCGGTATTCCTTAACTGCAACTGTACTGAGGAGGACAAGGTCAAGTTCGCCGCCAGCACCTTTTCTGACATCGCTCTTACCTGGTGGAACACCTATGCACAGACTGTGAGCATCGCAAATGCGTACAAACTCCCTTGGGAAGAACTAAAGAAGATGCTGAGGGGCGAGTACTACCCCCGAGATGAATTAAAACAGCTGGAAGTGGAGTTCTGGAACCACAAAATGCAAGGTGACGACATCACTGGTTACACCAACCGCTTTCACCAGCTGGCACTTCTGTGCCCATCCATGGTTGATCCTGAGTACAAAAGGATCGAGAAATACGTCGATGGACTCCCTGAACGACTTCAAGATTTAGTAACTTCATCCAAACCAGGTACAATTCAGAACGCCATTTGCATGGCCCATGAATTAACAGCCAACTCTGTCCGTCGTGGCTCGACTTCGACCCCATCTGCAAACAACAAACGCAAATGAGAAGCAATTTCCAACTCATTCAACCAGACCTCTGACAAAAAGCCTACAACTGCTAAAACCTATACTACAACTACTGATGACTCGAAGGCTTACAGGGGGAGCAAGCCTTACTGCTCCAAATGTAGCCTTCATCATAATGGCGACTGTCCCTGCTCCAAATGCAAGAAATTTGGACATCTGGCCAAAGACTGCCGAACCAACACCACTGGTACCAATGCTCCTGCACCCACGACCTGCTACGAGTGCAATGGTACCGGGCACTTCAGGAAGGATTGCCCGAAGCTAAAGTTGGGAACCAACAATACGAAAAGTAGAGCCTACATAATCAACGCTAGGGAGGATCCCCAGGACCCGAGACTTATTGATTTACTCAACCCGGGTACGCTCATTCTTAGATTTCCCGAAACTGATTCCCATAAATCTCTCGCTTCATAATTTATGTATATTTGCCTCTTATTCTATGTACTTTCTTAGATCCTAAGTACCCAATAGGATTAGGAAACAACCAACTATACGGACCCCGACAGTGTAACTTGTATTACACTTTAAATACAGCAAACAAAACTCCCTTCCCAAATATCTCACACTGGTTGAGACTGGGAACTCGAACACTCTCACTTAATTTCCGACTAACCATGTCCCGTGGACAAATGGTCGATACTCCTTACCAACTTTCCTAATCGATACCGATTACTACTTCGAACAAATTTCGGGACAAAATTCTCCTAACAAGGGGAGAATGTAACAACCCCAAAATTAGGGCCAATTTAAAATTTTCCTAATTACGTGTTTACTACTTGTATTTAATATGAAATATGATTAAATACGTTACTTACTTACTATATATATATATGGGTGATATATATATACACGTATACGATTCGTTCAAATCGTATAAAACTACAATTGTATAAATATACGGACGTTGGTAAAACAATTATTAAATAATGTGGAATTATTTAATTACACAAACTACTATTTTATATTATGTTTATAATATAACGGACACGTACGTTTTTAATTAAAACCTTACCGAACTCTACGAAAACTCGACCAACCGACAAAACGAAACAAAGTTATATTTTATAACTTAACAACAAGTATTTAGGTAAAATACTTCAACTAAATTATTGCATAATATCTCGTATTTTAAAACGTATAAATAAACGCGTATAAAAAGATTTTAACGTTTAAACGACCGGGGAAACGAACACCGCACGGAGCGCAAACACGAGGATACGAAACTTGGTGAGATCCACACATGGTGGACCCCACCAACCGGCCAACAAGCAAGGGGACATCACCCCCCTCACTTTTCCTTCTCCCACACACAAACACATACATGCATACACTCAATCTCTCTCAACTCTCTCTAACTCTAGTCTCTCTCTCTAATCTCGGCTCACTCTCTCTCTAGAAAAACACCACAAAAACTCCCTAAATCACCTAGCTTGTTTGAAGGATAGTGATCACCGCAACGAGGGCTACGCGTTCACCTTTTCGGTTTTTCATTTCGACAACTTCGTAAGTTTTCCGGCGACTCGCAAACTTTCCGATTTTGATTATTTTTACATGCATGTTGTTTCTCTAGCTTAGTAATGTCCAAATATGTAATTTAAACTCGTTTTTGAACTCGTTATCGGAAATGTCGGTTTTGGCCATTTTTAAGAAAACGACACTGCCAACACTAAAAACACCAAACAACAATTTTTATAAACTCTTTGTAACATATTAAAGCTTGTGTAAAAGATTCGGACCCAACGGAACTCGTTAAACCCGTTTTCGACACAAACCAAATCTGGACAGACGTGAGTGTCGCATGGCTCACGCCAGTTTTGCGACACTTCGTATGAGTGACGCATAGGTCACAAATCGTCCATATTGCGACACTTCCTAAGTGCCGCTAAACCTTCTTACGCGACACTTCAATAAGTGCCGCCAATGAATTACCGACATTACCTACCGACACTTCACTAGTGACGCATAAATACTTACCCGACACTTGCCTAAGTGTCGCCCTAAATTAAATAGTGACACTGACCGACACTTGCTTAAGTGTCGCCTTAAATTGATTTAACTCATACCCGACACTCATCGTTAGTGACGCACTGTTCGAACACGACACTTAATACCGACACTACATAAGTGACGTACCAAGCTTCTGCGACACTTCCCTAAGTGTCGCATACATTATTAAACAGACGCCTATTGCGACACTACCTAAGTGTCGCATGCCACCTATAAGTGACGCATACAAGTGTCGCAGAAACCTGCTGTCATACACTTACAAATTCGTACAAGTATCGTATACACTTAAAACACAAACGTACTCCACTCGACTTTACTTATACATGAAAATACTATACTTTCGGAAGTATACACCAATACTTGGATACGTACAAGACTATACTAAAATGAACGTGAGATTTCACTCACGCACACACTCGAGATTACACTCGGAAACGCTTAGGAGATTACACTCCAACAAGCTTACACTCGAACACATACGAGATTTCACTCGTACGCATTAGGGTTACACCCACTCGGAATTACATCCGCACGAAAGATACACGTTACTATACAAATGTATATAAAACAATACGGTTACAAGAAATACATAATAATAATAGATGAGATTATTATTATACACCAACACCAACGGGCCGTACAACTTTTCTATAAACTATAACTTACAAACAATTGTGAACGTGCAAACAACTAATGGACATTAACTAGTTTGGGAACAACTAGCATGGATACTTTACAAGTATTCCATTTACTTACTGAACCTTATGCGTATTAGGACGATAAGGGTTGCTAGTTCGGGATACTACTTGCTTACTTATTGCATTGTCTACTAGACTCAGGTGAGTCTCACAGCCCCTATTTTACTGTTTTCACTCAGGGGTCAGATGCATTACTGTTTTACATGAACACACGTACTTACTTGCTGGCATGATATACTTACTTTACTGATTTACGGATACGCCAATTGCATGAGTTTCGACTAATCCAATGAAAGCCTCCTAATCATCGTTGTTAGTTATGGGATAAGCGCGAGTTTTAGTATATGGATCCATATGGGACTGACAATCCCCGCCCGGGGTAGCACGCACTACCCCGAACCGTTACTGTAGAAACGGGCGTTTCTTACTCGTTTCATATGAATGTTTGGATTAACATTCACGGGGGTACTATATTTACTGTACGTTAAGCTTCAACTATGGTGGCTCATGGCAAGGGTATCAAACGGTTAGCATGACCTGCAACCACCACTTACTTACTGGCTAGCTAATGAATTACAAATACAACTGTTACTTGTGTGTTCAAACTATTTACTTACAAACCTGTGAGATTCACCAACCTTTTGGTTGACCGTTTTAGTAATGCTTCTCAGGTACGCAGCATCAGTAGGGATGCCCAGCAGGATATGCTTATTAGCTCTAGTCGCATGCATTTACAAGTTTGGAGATTTTTATACATTACTTTTGTACTAGCTGTTATGTATAAGAATCTCTAGGAATTTACTCGAAACTCGAGCTTATATTTTGAACTACTTATGTATTAATGTAATAACTTTTCGAACGTCTCATTTAGAGTCGTTCACTGTATCCTTTGTGCTTGTGATTATTGATTAGTAACACCCAAAACTCGCTTCCGCAAACTGTTAAATTTGGGGGTGTTACAGCATACCTAATGAAGTTTGTCTCAAGAAAGATTTACAAAGTGAGCAAGTCTTCCTTCTTGGAAGAATGGGGAACGCAAAACAAGCCCTTTTTGTTATTATAGACAAACAAGGGGATATGGAAGAGGTACGAATGGATTATTTATTTAATTTTTTAGGTGTTGATTTGAGAGAAAACTTGTAATATCACTGAATAATTAGCAAGGTACCATGAGACTCCCTTATAAAGGTGGCTAAAAGTTCAAAACTTGAAAATCAACTCTGAGTAACCGCCAATTCTTGCCCAAATTAACAGTTTCAGTTCTTAAAATCATTAATTTTACACAGCATACCTAATGAAGTTTGTCTCAAGAAAGATTTACCAAGTGAGCAAGTCTTCCTTCTTGGAAGAATGGGGAATGCAAAACAAACCCTTTCTGTTATTATAGACAAACAAGGGGATATGGAAGAGGTACAATGGATTATTTATTTGTTATTTATTTAATTTTTTAGGTGTTGATCTCGTTGATTGCCTTTTCAAGTGATTTAAGACATCACTTTTCACAGGCTGTGGAATTCATCGGTGTGCAGCACCATGATGATTTGTGGGAAGAACTTACTAGAGAGGGCCTTAATAAACCTGAAATGGTAATATATAGCTCCTCATTTATATATTTATTTAGTCAAAAATAAAATCATACGGTACTATATTTTTTTTGAACAGCGAAATTGGGATCACCCAAGGGGGGTTAAACCACCCGCGCGATCATCTCCCGTTTCGACAAATTCGATACAGCGAATTACACCCACCCCCCATTCGCTGTCCAGGAGGAAACCTTGAAACCGATCCAAGGGCACGGCCAAGTAAAACCCCCCATCCCTTTACCCTCACTTAGAAGGTGCCCCGGGTGATTCCGACTGGGCGGTATAGAGTTGCATTTAAATGTTGTCTCCCAGCGGAGTCGAACTCCTGACCTCAAGTGTGTTAGAGGCAGGCCACTACCACTGAGCTAAGGAGATGGAGAAGATCTCTGATGATACACTTAGAGAGTTATAAAAACTGAAACTGAAATATGACTCCTTGAGAACATGACACTTAGAGCTTTACTTGGCCGATAATTGCTTTAAAAATCCTTTGCACATAATAACTACCGGTGACAGTTTCAACCCAATTACTTATGAATGGGTTGTAATGGGTTAAAGCAGTAAGTATCAATGGAGCAGATCATCGGTAAAATAGACTTAAACAATAGTTCTAACGCATAAAGAGCCCAAAATCGGAGTAAGGTGAGCAAGAGTTTTTGCTGCACCCGATATGTTTTGATTAGTAAAGGTCATTCAATTGAGACCTTGGGGTTGAGCATATTTCAACTTTGCAGCTTATCGTGAATTTTACTTTTTGGTTCAAGTGAGATGGTCTTTACACAAATTCCCACCTGATGCCAAAAGAAGCCTCAACGAAATCCATTTAGGTAGCTTTTGGATTCAGATTATTAAACTAAACCCTTCCATCAGATCCGCAACACAAAGTGAAGGGCGTACATATAGTATAAGGAGGACAAAACGAAGTAAACATTTCCTTAAGACATTATGTTGTGGTAATTAAACGCAAATTAAGGCATATCATGCACCTAGGTAAAACTCCATAAAATACTTATATAACATCATTAAAAGCTGAATATCTTTTCTTATGCGATACGCAACAAATAAAAGCAATAGTTTACAAACAGCCACATATTACCATCTGTTAACACATAATTCAGCATTGGAAAAACATTAACAACAAAGCAGCGAAGATGGATCAAAAAGCAACCGTCTTCCCCTTGCCCAACAGCACCTTTTGATAATTTAGTTTTCCAGAATCTGCTAGAAGTGCTTGATGTTGTTCCATAATTTCCAGGGGGTCATATTTATCATATGCAGCAGCTTGATTCTTCCCCTTGCCCCACTGCACCTTTTGATAGTATGGTTTTTCAGAATCTAGTAGAAACTTTTTATAATCTTTCAGAATTTTCAGGTATTCAACATATGCATCAGCTTGATTCTTCTCCTTGGGATATTTAGCTTCTTCATTCCTGATAGCCGCTTCCATTGAAGCGGTACAAATGATGATTGCGGGAGGGCTGACAGTAGTACATGTTTACAAAAACTAGTAATCAAAATTCAAAACAAACGTATGATATAATAATATAACAATGATTATTATATTAAGCATTCAAACATATAGGCAAGCAAAATATATCTATCAAAAAAATAAAAATAGGATATTGATCTACTAATTCGATTAGTTTTCCATGATTTTCCTAAAGGTAGGCATGCTTTATTCAATATTCTTCCCCTCGGTCATTTATGGTAACAAATTCACAAGCAGTAATCTTAAAAGAATTCCCTTCACTGTTTGGTTTTGTTATTGTGTCTACGGATGTTTGATTTCTAGTTCTTACACTTATCAAGGTATGCAATTGACTCCCTTTTTATATTGTTTACACTACTCAATTTAATATGGATAATAGTCGCTGTTTATATATATATATATATATATATATATATATATATATATATATACATACATACATACATACATACATACATACATACATACATACATACATACATACATACATACATATACACATTATATATATAAATTTAAACTATGTTAGTAATAGATTCATATTTTTGAGGACAGTGATAAATCCTCAATACTTTTACAAGTTGTTTCGTCTGAAATTTTAAGTGAAATCTTCAGCCCGTTTCCTCCATTTATTTATGTTGGAGAAGATCCAAAAGGTGTTCTTACATCAATATAAGGAACCAGATACTCAATTTATTGATCTTGTGCTGTTTGTATCACATAAGAATTGGTATCGACTCTCATTTGAAAATAAGCAATTATTGTATTGATATAAACCTGGATAGAACGTGACGCATACAATCTCCAGCTTTAACGTGTACGATGTGGCTGTTGTTATTATTATTGACAGCATGAAAGAATGCATCAAGCACCCTCCTCTGATAAGAGTGCTCCTCCTCTACACAGAAGTTGACAATATCAACAGCTAAACCCAATTCTAAGAACGCCTTTCCAGTCCTCTGAGCTGTTTCCAGATTGATATTTATAGGACTGGAAGGCAAAAAAAAAGAAATAACAAGAGCAAAGGAATACGGCTTAACATGTAGAAGATAAAAAGTACGGCGGGTGAAAGATTAACGGGATAAAAGTAGATACCCTCCGGTAAAGAAAAGTATCCTTTTTTGCGTAGTTGGTGGAATAGGTGGCACACCACACAGATTCAAGCGTGCAACAGTGAGCCCTATCCGAAAGTTCAAGTTACCACCTCTTGATACATTGGAGAGACCTAGAAAATTATTCCCGATTTCGTGAAGCTTGTTGGTAGGTGAACGAGCGTAAATTGATTCCCCTTCAGTGGCCATTGCCATCACGCCTATAGCAGTCTTCGGATTAGACTGTAGGTAAGAAAACAACAATTCCAACAATAATTTACAATCAATATATTACGGAGTATATCATCAACGTAAACAATGAGTTGTTAACCTAAATGAAGAACGAGTAAATATAAGACCTCAATTTTAGCTCGGGAATACAATAGAAGAGCTTCAAGTTGAAGAACAGATTTATAAGGCTTCATACACATCCATCGAGAATTATCATAACAGATCATAATCGCCTCCTAGGATATCAACCAACCAAGTTTAATTAAATCAAAATAAATCGGCTACATATATAAAATAGCACATACCCTAGAAAATCAAATTAGGTTTAATTGAATAAATCGATAGATAGATAGCATAAACAAAAATAATACAGACATTTAGAAGAAAACGATACCTCTGACACCATGATGTTGAATTGCGAATGAGAAATTAAACATATATTATAAAACCCTAGACGATCAATTGCGAATGAAATGAATGAACGAAGGCCGTCTGCTGTTTTATTTTATAGCAACTCTTACTTACAAATCAGCCCCTCAACTTTTTGAATCTGC
Organism: Helichrysum umbraculigerum; assembly: GCA_949592205.1. NCBI lineage: Eukaryota > Viridiplantae > Streptophyta > Magnoliopsida > Asterales > Asteraceae > Helichrysum > Helichrysum umbraculigerum. Next base: position 11,835,975 of record CATIUR010000004.1, on the reverse strand, counting down.
AAAAAGGATACCTATTATTAGCATTTAACCCTTAAATTTGTGGAACATGAGAAATACCAAAAGTACCCTTCTTCAATAATAATCAAAATCAAATTCATCCTTATATATTATATAAAAAAAGACTAAATCATAACCCGCAAATTAGGGGTGGCAATTCCCGACACGACCCGAAACACGACCCGAAACCGACCCGAAAAAAACAGGTTGGGTCGAGGGTTTTTGACCCGTCAACCCGTTAACCCGAAACCCAACAACCTGATTTTTTTTTCAGGTCGGGTTCGGGTCACCTGATGGGTTATCAGGTCGACCCGATGACCCGAAATTTAAAAAAGGTAATTTAAATCATTTAAAATTTGTATAATTAATTTAATAAATAAAACACTTTCAACCTTTTTTTTTCTTTCGGCCCATATCCCCACAAGTTTCCCCCCAAGACCCCAAAATCACTTCAAACGTATGTACTCCGTGCTATACGCAGTTACCCACACGTTTCCCTCCAAAACCCCAATCACTTCATACGTCTCTACTCTGTACTATACCCAATTACCTACAAGTTTCCCCCCAAAATCCCTCATTGCATTTTTCACAAACCCTAATTCTCTTATTTCCAATCCTCCATGACGGCTTGAACTTTCTACTACACTACTACACATAAAGGTATCCCAAAACTTTGTTCTAATTTTATTATAAAACCTTTTTGTTTTAGTTTAAAATCTGTTACTGATGTGTTATTCGTTATTAATTAGTTTGTTGCTTTGTTCGAAATTAATATTTAAACTTCAATTGTGATTATTTAAGTAGTAAAAACTAGAAAGGTTGTGAATTAGTAGTGGAATCACACGTGCAGTGGTTTAGGTTTAAATTGTAGGACCTTTTTTTGCATTATTTTGCTCAAAACATTTGATTATTGTTATTATCAGTTGGTCGTTAAAACTTAAAATATATAATTGTTAATCATTTGTCAGTTTGCTTGAAGTAGTTAGTTATTAACCAAAATTCATGTTGTTAGAGTTTTCTAAGTTGGCTCAAAGTTTCCTTATATTTAACATTACTATCTTACTGAATACTGATTATTATTATTTATTTCTTATTTATATATGTTTTAGTTTGACGTATGGATAATCATTCAAATGATATGATGAAAGTGATGATTCAGTTCAAGAGGTTGGTCCTAAAACCGCCTCTACAGGTGTTGAAAGCTCTTCCAAAGGGGAACAAAGGAAAAGAAAATTTAACTCGGAAGTTTGGAAAGATTTTCCTATATTGGAACAAGTACCAAATCAGCATCTAAGGTGTGCCTGTAAAAGATGTGGTAAGAAATTCATTGCCGAGAGTAGTCATGGTACTGGTAATTTGATTCGTCATCTAAAGAAATGTAAAAGGAAAACAACACAAGAGATTGGTCAATATATGATTTCTTCGGACAAAGGTGTTTTAGATGTAAGAAATCCCAAGTTCAAGCAAGAAAAGTTTAGGGAGTTGTTGAATCACGCAATAGTTAGACACGATTTGCCGTTTTCTTTTTCAGAATATGAAGGAATCAGAACTGTTTTCAAATACTTGGAACCAAGTGTAGAAACACCACAAAGTCTGACATTTTGAAGTTATATGAGCGTGAAAGTAATAGGCTTCGTGATGAGTTAATTAGTTGTCCTAGTCGAATCTCTTTAACTTATTGCTTGGACTTCTATTGTTACTGATGGCTATCTAAGTTTGACTGCACATTATGTCGATAGCGATTGGGTCTTACAAAAAAGAATTTTAAACTTTTCTTACATGCCTCCTCCACACACGGGTGTTGCTTTAGCTGAAAAACTTATTGGCTTGGTTAAGAGTTGGGGTATTGAAAAGAAGTTATTTTCTATCACGCTAGATAATGCTTCTGCAAATGATGTTTGTGTTAATTTGCTTAAGAAACAGTTCGGTTTGATGAATTCCTTAGTATATGGTGGTGAGCTATTTCATCTTAGGTGTTGTTGTCATATTCTCAATTTAATTGTTCAAGATGGGCTAAAAGAGATTGATGTTGCTGTGGAAAAAGTTAGAGATTGTGTTAGATATGTCAAGGGTTCTGAAGGCAGGAAAAAAAAGTTTGCTTATTGTTGCACAGAAACTTTGTTGGACAGCAGAAGATCCTTGATGCAAGATGTTCCCACTAGGTGGAATGCCACTTATAGAATGCTATCATGTGCCCTTTATTATCGCCCTGCTTTGTGTCATCTTAGTTTGCTTGAGGCTAGTTTTGAAAGTTGTCCAACGGAAGAGGAATGGGAACGGATTAGTAAGATATGTGACTTTCTTCAAGTTTTCTATGAAGCGACACTTGACTTCTCGGGAACTCTTTATCCTACTTCGAATTTGTTTTTCCCTATAGTATTTGAGATTCACTTGAAGTTGGCTACGGAATTAAAAAGTAAAGATGCTTATATGAGGCACATAGCTAATCAAATGTGGTTGAAGTTCAACAAATATTGTGCTGATTTTAGTACATTATTAGCTGTAGCTATAGTCTTTGATCCTCTATATAAGTATTCGTTCCTTGAGTTTTCTTATCAAAAACTTTATGGTCCTGAATCCCCACAGTTGATAGCGGTTCGAAAAGTACTTGATGGGGTATTTGATGAATATGTGAAAGAATCAAAGAGTTCAACAAGTCCGACATCATGTAGTGCTAGTAGTAGCAAACAAGGAAATGCAGAAGAAAGAGGCACTAGTAAAAGTCTTTATAAGGTATAGATGTGAAGTTTCAGTTTTATGTATTTATGTTGCAAAATGTACTAACTAGTTTTCTGTTATAACAGGAGTTTGATTTGTATGACAATACTGAAAGTTCGAGTTCGGGTGGATTTACTGAGTTGCAACTATACCTCGCAGAGCCAAGAACCAAAACTCCTGTTCGCTTACTTGACTTCTGGAAATCTCAACGGTATAGGTATCCAATTTTGGCTAAAATGGCCATGGATATAATTTGTGTTCCAGTTTCAACAGTGGCTTCTGAATCAGCCTTTAGTCTTGGAGGAAGAATTCTAGATCAATATCGAAGTTCAATGCGGCCCTCTACGGTTGAAGCTGTGATTTGTACCCGAGATTGGTTGTTTGGGGAAAATTGTAAGTTTTTTGTTTGGAACGTTTATTATAACAATTTATATGCATCAATTCATAATTTCATACTTATTATATAATTATGATAATGTAGTACTATCACATGATGGCCTTGAAGAGATACTTCAAAATGTAATGGCTTTGGATAAAGACAATGATGAAACAGGGGCTGCAAATCCTAATCCAATTCTGCCATAACATTATTTGGTGAGTTTTAAACTTGTTATGCATTCTTAAAGTTTTGCTATGTGTATCTTTCTTTTTTAAAGTAAAAGTTTTATTAAGTATATCAAATATTTAAAGTCATCAGTTACATATGCATACATTGTATAATGAGTTACATATGCATACATTGTATAATGAAGAAATGGTGAGAGGGTAAGAATTTGGCTTCTGATATGCATACATTGACCAGTATATGTATATAAATGTTATGTGGTCCAAGTAGTAGGTCATGTATATAAAAGTTATTTTGCTGTTGTTCAAAAATAAGTTACATATGCATACCCACTCACGATTTTAATATTAAATTTCAGGGATTAGAAGAATTGATGACGACTTCAAGAATCAAAGATGATCATGATGGAAAGAATCATTTGTAATTTTGTATAGTGCATTTGATTCTTAAACTTCTAAATGTTTGATGCATTTATGTTTTGGTAGAAGTTAAATCAATGATGTTTTGTTAATGAATCAAAATATATGTAATAGGTATTATGATATTTTTATGGTTGTTAAGCATTTTTATGTTTATTGATGATTTTTGAGAAGATTGACCCACGTGACCCGTATGACCTATTTGACCCAAAACCGACCTATTAATTCGAAAATGACCCGAAAACCTATTGAGTTCAATAAAAATCTGGTTACCTGGGTCGAGTCCGGGTTAGTGAGTTTTGGGTTGTGTTGAAAACTTCAACCCGATTTAAAAATCAGGTTGGGTTCGGGTTGGTCATTTCTGACCCATCAACCCGCTAGCCCGAACCCGTTCGACTCGACCCAACCCAATTGCCACCCCTACCGCAAATGTTGCAGGCTTAACCACTTGAAACATACATTGTTTTTATTTGGAATTAAATTTTGCAAATAAAATTGTTTCAACTGTACGTAGCTTTTCATTTGTAGGTTGTTGATTACACGGCAACCGTGTACAACATAAATATTTAGGAACAATTCAACTCCTAAATTAAAAAGTTTCGAGTTAGGTAACAAACTTTTGAATTATGTTTCGAGTTAGGTAACAAACTTTCAAATTATGTTCGAGTTAGGTAACGAACTTTTCGAGTTAGATGAAAAAAAAGTTCGTTACCTAAGTCGAAATATAATTTGAAAGTTCGTTACCGACATGTATAATAAATTGGGTTCATACCCTAACTCGACAAAAAAGGGAAAGTTCGTTGCCGATCTGCGCCATTAACCCTTCATTTAAACGCAAAAGACTTTTCGAGCGCAATTTAAAATACAGTTTTTAATTCGTAAAAGTTTTTATAAGGATTCGTATTTACTTTTGTTAACTTTATTTAAAAATCTTAAAACCATTTGAAAACCAATTGTACGTATCGTATCTCTCGCGTTTTAAACTGAAACGTATTTAAACCAAGAGGAAAGGAACCACTACCAAACAAAAAGTCAAAAGTCAAATTTTCTTTCCCTTCCCCTTCCCCAAAACCGTCGGCCTACCACCACCATACCCAAAACCTTCATTTTTCCACCATTTTTGATGATTCAAAGCTTCAAGTTCTTCATTTTATCATCTCTCTTGCATACATAACATCATTTCATCACTTGCAAGGTAATTCCTAACTCAAATATTTAAATTTCATTAACTTTTTAAAAGTTAGGATTTCAACTCTTGATCTATGAATTACATGATGAAACATTGTGTTTTATGGTTCAAAAGCGTTCTTGCATAGTTTCTTAACATGATTCCATGCTTGATTGAGTAGATTACTTGATAATTGGTGACTTTGATCTTCAAGTGTTAACTTTATTTTGACTTTTGGAGTCAAACTTGCTTGAATTGTTGACTTTTGATAACTAGTAGCTTGTTTTGACTAATTCATGCTTAGTATGATTTGATAAACATGATTACATGATTGCTAGTTCATTTTGAACGATCTTTAGGATTATTGAAAGTTAAAGTAAGCTTGTTGTGATTGGAATTAACCAAGTATCATGCTTTATTTTAAGATCTTCAAATTTTTAAATGATGCTTGTCTCAATTAAATCATGACAAATTTCTTAAATTTTCAATAAATCCTTAGTTAGCTTTTGGTCCTTGATTATTTTAATTATTCACCACCTTAATTGATAAAGTGTTGAATATTTTTAATATGACCATCACACGTAAGCTACCGTCATTCATTTATCAAAATCTTTAATTCTTGCAAAAATGTTAAAAGTAACCAATAAATCAACACGTGTCTTTAACCATATGGTATTTGCATGAATAAATTAGTTTATGCTCTTTTTGGTTTACTTGATATATTTGAGGTAATTACACGGTTTTTACAAACCTCATGCTCACTTAGATTAAGTTGCCATGAATGATAGTAAGAATAGTTGCTAGTTGTTTAAAATGACAAGTTTACCAGAGATTAAATGCTAGTATTATTATTAGTTTAATACCCTTGGAATAGGTTAGACACTAATGGTTGCGAAAATTGCGGATTGAGTATTGGTTAGGCCTAGGTTTAGTTTAAAATAAATTGCGGATTTATTCATATTTTAAAGCCTACATTTCCAATTTTTGTTTAAAATTTGAAAATGTACTTAGCAATTTGTTATGACTTATGCATCTCATTTTCTTGTCAACAGATGGATCTATCAAGGAAGCTTGCTTCATCCCCAGAGAATATGGACGATATTGTGAAATGGATGGGACGGTACTTAGGGTCAAATAGAGTCATCATATGGCCGGATATGAGGCGCTTGGGTATTAGGGATGAGTTGGAAGATTTGATTAAGTATGATAAAGATAGCGAGGAACATGCTGCATTGATGAGGCTATATACCGTGAGGTCGTCACTGAGTTTATGATGACTTACGAGTTCCGAGAGAGATTGGAGATCACTGATAAGAAGATCGCTTTTCAGTATCGTGGGAAGAAGTATCGTATGACAGTGGGAGATTTCGGGGTATACCTTGGCCTTTACACACGATCACATGCCAGTTCTGATTGGTTCACCAGCAGTTTCCAGTCTATCTCCAGTTTACCGTCACGGGATCACAAGGAGATATGGAGAGAATTGACGGGGACAAACTTCAGGAGTGGAGTGAAAGCTTCACTCATGACCCGACCAGCTCACCATACTCTTCACAAGCTCCTGTGCTGTACTATCTTTGGAAAGAGAGATGCTGGACCTGCTACATTGGAAGAGATCAAGTTCATGGATGCAATCATAAGGAAGCAGAACCGGAATGTCGCATACATAATCACGGATAGATTGTGGAAGGAGAAGAGAGAAGATAAACGCCACATATTCATGGGAGCCATTATCATGAGATTGTTAGTTGGCATGGGGATTCTAACTGACCACCACCGTGAGGATTACACCAATCACGCTAGATCGCAGCCATTTGATCTCGAGTACTGCAAGCTGATCAGGAGGATTGACGAGGGACCTGAGAGACAATGCTTGTGGTATCATTCTAGGCAGCCCATTCCTGGATGTTACATGACCAGGAGGCGCAAGACTATAGAGGATAGAGATGTTGGTCCCCAGCCAGAGAGACCTAGAGCAGCAGAGATACCTGAGATATCACAAGGAGCCGACATGCCAGTACTACCGACATAGGCCGTTGTTCATCACACAGATCCGGTCACTCCTATTACTGAGTACTATTTATTGCATGCTTTACAAGTACTCCGTGACCAGCAGGTTTTGGCAGCTAGGAGGCAGGGTACATCTGAGCCTGAGCACTTCTTGTACAGATGTGGCCCACCACCATCCGCTCATACATACACTACCGTTCCTCCATCACACCCATATACTTCCATTCCTCCATCACATCCATACACTACCACCCAGCCACCACATCCATATAGACGCACTCGCACACCTACCACATACTCCGCACCCCTAACCACTCATAGATCCACATCTGGTACAGCGAGAGTTTACTCAGTTCACACACAGTCACCAGCTCGCCAGCAGGCATCATTTCCTCATCCTACTGTACCCCTTCCGACTCATGACCAGCAGCCAGGAGCTAGCACATCATACAGACCAGACTTACTCTACATTGGCACAGATGCATTGTTCACTGGTAGCGTCGGCCCTTACTTGGATCTGGGCCCCATCTTTTCAGATCATGCTCCTACTGAGAGCACTCTCAGGCAGGTGTTCCTTGATATGTTACAGACGGCAGGTGTCACCAATGAGGACATGCTCTCACTTGTTTATGATGATGTGATGTCACTTTCAGCGATGACTCTCAGACAGATACTGATTAAGAAGGGATTACTCCCTCCAGACGAGCAGAGAGTATCCAGCGGACAGCAGTCAGTGGCAGGATCATCACCTCGACTTGATGACATTCCAGCAGAGTATCCTCCATTCTAGACTATATCTTGTGATTCATATTACTGACTTTTGTTGTATTGTGATCTCTATCTTGCACTTGGTTAAAACTTTTTGGGATATTTGTCAACCTTTATGGTTGAAACTTTATTATTATATTTCGTTTATCATATTTACTTATTATGTCTGTTTCTTTATTTAGAATAAGTGATTGAATGTGTGATGATGAATGAGCAAGAAACCACATGAGATGACGAGCTTTCAAGAAAAGGAACCGTGAAGTCAAAGGCAGACAACCAAAGAATTTACAACTGCGGACCACGGAACTTACATACATCTCAGGAGAGGAGCTTTGGTCTATCTTCTTCTGAAACTCGCACATGCACCGCAAACTCTTCAAAAATCTAAGTGTGGGATCTCAACCCACACTTCAAGACGTCTTAGCAAAAATCGTCTCCAAATCTTAAATCACAAAAAGTGTGAAATTCACTAATAAGATTTTCCACTTACATTATGGATCGACTCTTAGCTAAGCATGAATAGGAAACGTTGTGCACCAGAATAGGACATGCGGAGCAGAATCACTCTTATTGAAGATCTTTGAATTCTCAGCTTTCGCCTCTTAACATTAAATCGTCATCTGGGGAGTTTCTTACCTTTCACTTCGTTTTCATAAATTGATTCATTTTGTTAGCTTAGGAATGCAAAGCAATCTATACTCTATCCTAAACTTATCACTAAGTGTGGGATTCCAGCCCAAATCAACCACTTGAGAAACATTTTCTACATGTTCAAACTCTATGTGTGGGATAGCAGGTATAGAATACCTTGAATTGGATATCTAATAATTTTAATGTCCGAATAGCCTCACTTAGAAAATGTTCCTCAAATTTTCAAAAATTTCAAAACTTTTTAAACAAAAATAATAAAGTATGAGCAAAATCATCCGATTAGTTCTACTATTTTTGAGTTTCAATATCTTCCAAAGAGGAACCATTTCTAAAATGAGTTAGTTATTCAGGAATACTAGGGAAATTATGTAGAAATTTCTTAAATAAGTATTAACAATCTAAGGAGCATGGCTAGGCACATACAACCCCTAATTTGCAGTGAGGTTTTGAGCCTTAAAAGCATTCATTTTAAATGCTACATTGTTCATTTCTTGTGTGTGCCGATGCTAGTATCTCTAAATTAGAACTTGTTCCTGACATACATTTCGAGACCACATTGGAGAGTACCGTACGCGGTATAGGTGCAATTAGATGATCTCGACATTCCTTAGGATTTAACCCATTCTTACATACCTTTTCAAGCCCAAAACCCTTCTGATACTCATTTTTAGTATCGATGATTCGCCTAGAAAACCCTGTAGAGCCTAAACCTTTCGTTTCTTCAAAACCCTACATCTTTAACCACTCTTCCCAAATTCCCAACAACTTATCTTAGAATTTCTAAGGTTATGAAAAACATCTTGAAGAATCTCTTTCTGAATTGATCTACTCCTTCGTGTTCACCAGAATTAGAAAATCAAGAGTACGAAAATTGGCACCCAAAGAAAAGACTCGAAGAAGTCCGTGATAAGAAAGAAGAGATTTTCGAAAGAAAAGCAAAAATATCCTTGGAAGTTCTCTGGCAATGAAGTTCTGAAGAAAGAAAAGAAAATAAAAAGCAAAAATAGAGAAAAGAAAAAGAAAAGAAAATAAAGCTAAGTGCTTCAAAGTATCAATCTTTCAAAGAAAGATCCAATGAAATACGAGTAGCTATCTTCTTCGTTCTATAATAAGTATTTCATGATTCTTAGAATGCCTAAGATAAGCAACCCCTTAAACCAAAAATCACCACTATCCATACCCCTTAACCCTCACGAACGTTACAACCCACTTGAATGTCTTGGGATAATTAGCACCGTCCTTTTCCTAAGTGGTGGAGATCCGATTCTCGACCAAGCTTATGATGATGAGTGTTGCATGACTGGCTATTTGAGCGAGTTTGATTGTGCTAGATTGTTGGGACATAGATTGTGACAACAGATCTAGCTTGAAATAGGATTAGTGTAATTGTTATTATGTTGGTATATTGGTTTAGATTTGTAAATGCATATTCGTTTTGTTAGTAATATTCGTTAAATATATTATTGTGATAAAGTTAGACGAATGTTAAATACAGAATAAATATATACGTTTGGTGCGAGTCGAGATCTCAGGTCGCAGCAAGCTGAGCTGCGAGATGAGACCTGAACTCGCAAGGCATCACATAGCGAGCCGAGCTCAAGATGGGCTTGGGCTGCGAGCCGAGAACTGGACTCGCCAAGCCCAGCGGCTGCGAGTTGAGTCGGTATATAAATTTGTTTTTCATTTGTGAAAAACTAACACTTTTGCCATTCCGATTTCATACCTGCGAATTGAACAAACCAGAGAAAACCTAAACCTAACGGCTAGGCTTTGACGTATTATCATTTAAAGCTAAGTATTAGTATACGCAATTAAGAACTTATTCGTTGGTAGTAAGATAACATCGTATTAAGGGATTCCGCACCTTAATACTACAGATAACGAAGTTATCGATCCTAGAACTAGGGACTTACATCTGGTATCAGAGCTTTCGGGCTAAATACGAGTGAGTTCGAAAGTTTTAGTTGTAATTGCGTTTTGATTCGGATCGTTTATATGTACATTAGTACATATTAACGATCAAAATCATTCTCTGGACGTTTTAGGGTTTGTTTACGGTCGAAATTTCCTGTTTCAATCGTAAAAATACCTTAAACTTTCATTTTCGGGTTTTTTTTTTCAGCCGTTTCGCGAGTCGAGATTAGGGTTTCAGAGTACGTTTGCGAACCGAGTTGAACTTGCGAGTCGAACTGAGTCTTGTGAGTCGAACTAGTCTGCGAATCGAGACTTCCTGCGAAACGAAATCACTTGCGAACTGATATCACTGCGATCCGAACTGAGACTTGCGAACCGAGATTCTGCGAGTCGAGCTGAGATTGCAAGTTGAGCTGAGGCCTGCGAATCGAGATTTTCTGAATTCGCGAAACAGTTTAACTTTACATTTTTACGATATCTGACTTAAGTAGAATGATCGAGATGGAACACGAGGTGGGAAAATCAAACTTTCCACCTAAGTTGTTGAAGATCGAGGATTACTACAACTGGAAGGACATATTCGAATCTTACTGTAGATTCCATGATCTGTCAATCTGGATGTGTATCAAGAATGGATACACGGCACCTACTCAAACTGTTCAAAATGCTACTGTGGTTGTTACCTATCAGAATATGAATGATCAACAGAAGGAAGATTACAAATCTAAAAATAAATCACATTCTTGCATTAAGATGTGTCTTCCGAAAGAGATCGCTCATCAGCTGAAGTCTTTTCATACTGCTAGAAAGCTTTGGGAAGCTCTAGAGAAAAGAGGTGAGGGTAGTCCACAAGTAAGAGCTGGCAAGAAGAATCTTCTCAAGAAGCAGTTTACTATGTTTAAAGCTTTAAAAGGAGAAGATCTTGATGCATATGTTACACGTTTCTACCATTTGCTAAGTGAGCTTGAATACCATGAAATCACTGAAGAAGAAGTTGATAAAACCGACAAGTTTCTTGAGGGTTTACCTTCTAAATGGGAAATGTATGGTGTTATGATCAAGGACAACAAAACCAGATATGCTACCATGACCTTAGAGCAAGTCATTGACAAGTTGAAAGGTTATGATTTCTCCAGAAAGTCAAGAGATACTGATTCTGATCAGGTTCAGAACTCTGGGTTGTATCACGGTAAAACAAATCTTTCGACTGCATCTTCTAGTTCGACCACTGCACTGTTAGTTGGTGATACTAGTGAAAATGGAGAAATGATATATGAGGATCTATGCTTTCTTTCCTTGTCTGGCAGTGAAGAAAAGGGAAAGAAAACTGAGAAGTCACCTCAAGAGCATCAGAAGATGCCTATGAGTGTGAAATCTGCTGAACAACAACTGTCTGTTCTTGCATCCTTCGTTGCATCCTATGAGAATTATATTGAGGGAACGATCAATGATCCTGTTTTGTTTGACGAGGATTATGAGCAAATAGATCCGGACTATGCTGAAGAACTGGTACTTCAGGAGTTATTAGCATTAGTGTCCAGGAAAGTGAAGAATTTCCTCAAAAGAACTGGTAGAAAGGTTCTGGGCAATAGATCAGGGTTTGATAAAACCAAGATCAGATGCTTTAACTGTCAAGGTATTGGTCATTTCGCTCGTGAGTGCCAAAGACCTAAAGTAGAAGCTAAAGGAAAACAAGGTTCGGGAAGTACTTTTGCTTCCAAAGCCTTAGTGGTAAAGCAGTTGGATGGTTCTTATGACTGGAAAGCTGAGTCAGAAGACGAAGCCTTGATGGCTGAAATTGAAGATCAAGAGACAACTGCTGGATCAATGTCCTACATGCCCACTGATGTAGAACAGAGAGTAGAGGTGCCCGAGTCTGAAGTGAAGGCAAGTGATGATGACATGCTGTACTTGGATTCAACTGCTGAAATGAGTCCAGATGATTTTGTAGCATGCATGGCTGAAGTTCAAACAGATAAGAAAAGGGCATGTCTTGATATTTTTACTCTTGCTGATATCTGTTATTTTGTTACTGATTTACAATCTCAGATTAGTGTTTTATCTGTTTCGAATAGCAATGTGTTATCCCAATTGAATGTGGATAAAGAATCTTATAAGACTGTTGGATCTGAACTTGACCAAGCCCTTATGGATATACGTAGATTAAGTGATGATAAACAGGCCTTAAAAGATAAAATTAAGTCTGATGCTTCGGATAGAACAAAACTTAGAGATACCATAAAAGAGAAATTTATTATCATAGATGGTCTCTATATGAATATCAATGACTTAAATCAGACAATTGCTAGTAAGAATAAGGAAATAGTGAATCTTAACTTGAGGTTAGTTGAGCAAAACCGTAAACTTGAGAATTATAGGACATCTCAAATGGACAAAATGTTGGATGCTCAAAGAAGTGTAAAGGACAAGACTGGGATATGTTACAATGATGTATCCCCTCCTTTTAATGCCAATTACACTCCTATTCCTGAAGATTCAGATATGATTGATGTTAATCCTGAGATTACAGTAGCTGATAAACCTGAACAGTCAGAGGCACATAAGGATGTTTTTAAGAACCTATCATCAGATAATAGTAAAGATCACAATTCACCAAAATACAGTTTGTATCGGGTGGTGTGATTAATGATGCTAAGACTGATGATAAGGTTAATAAGGGACAGATGTCTAAACCTTTAGTGCCTAAGACTCTGGATGAGAAAGCAAAAGTTAGTAAATCACGAAAACAGATGTCATGCTTCAAGTGTCACCAAAAGGGACATGTGGCTTCGTGTTGTCCTAACAAAAAGCCGGAAGCATCACATAAGCTAGTGATTGATGAAAAGACACCGACTGACTCCAGTATGACTGTAGATAGGTTAGATACCAAATCTAAGTTAGGTAATAAACCTGTTAACATTCTTAAAAGAGAAGGTAAACATAGTGTCTCCCCACCTAAACCTAAACGGCCATATACTCTAAGTGATAATTCTGTCTATAAGCCTAGGGATATGACACCGTCAAGGTTTAGGACTCAAGGTAGAAACCATAGTCTTTATGAGAGTGGTACTACCTCGCGATCACATGAGTTTAATTATAATTATCATAATAGAGCTCAGAACTCAGTGCCTAGGAGGTTCTCCTCAAATTCACCTCTTAAGGCTGATCATCCACAAGCTCAAGCTTCTTCGAAAGTAACCAAAGCTCCTGATGGGAAGGATGGTTATTTTAAAGAGCTTAAGTTTGTTGATGATAAGGGACAAACCAAGACCGTAATGGCTTGGGTCCCTCTTGACAACTGATCGTGTTTTGTGTTATGTGCAGGAGCAGACTGTGAACAAGGATAGCTGGTGGTATGTAGACAGTGGATGCTCAAGGCACATGACAGGAGAGAGAAGTCTATTGAAGGACTTCAAAGAAGGTCTCAAGCAAAAAGTCAATTTTGCAGGAGATAAAGGAGGAGTAATAACTGGGAAATGTAAAGTTTCAAATGGAACTTTGACTATTGAGGATGTGAATTATGTTGAAGAACTAACTCACAACCTAGTGAGTGTTTCCCAAGTCTGTGATAAAGGTCATCCAGTTCATTTTAATGAAAAGGAAACCTTAATCCTGAAGCCGGGTTTCATAATTCCCGAGAAATGGATATTGATGAGGGCACCAAGGAAGAAGGACATCTATGCTATCAACATGGGTGTTTCTGATTCTTCAATGGTATCTACATGCTTATTATCCAAGGCTTCAGAAGCAGACGCACTATTATGGCATAGGAGAATGGCACATCTGAACTGGAGAAAGATGAATTACATAACCAAAAATGGTTTAGTTCTGGGTGTACCACAGAAACGTTTCGAGTCTGAGGATAAGTGTGTTCCTTGCATGAAAGGAAAGCAGCACAAGAAATCACACAGACCTAAGACTGAAAACTCTATCTCCTCGCCATTTGAGTTGCTACACATGGACCTCTTCGGCCCTATAAGCAAACGAAGTCTAGGTGGCAAATGGTATTGTTTAGTTGTCACAGATGATTACTCGTGATTCTCGTGGGTATTCTTTTTGGATCTAAGGATGAAACTCCTAGAATTCTAATTGAATTCTTTGATCTAGTAGAGAATGTATACAAGACGAGGGTTAAGCGTATTCGTAGTGACAACGGAACAGAATTCAAGAACTCAACGTTGGATATCTATTGCCTAAGCAAAGGGATATTACATTAATTCAGTGCACCTTATGAACCTCAACAGAATGGTGTTGCTGAAAGGAAAAATAGGACGTTGATTGAAGCTGCAAGAACAATGCTTGCTGATTCAAAGCTTCCGGTTATCTTTTGGGCAGAAGCAGTGAATACATCATTTTATGTTCTAAATAGAGTTCTTACGGTTAAAAAGCAGAACAAGACATGTTATGAGCTTTTGAACAATAAGAAACCTAACTTAAAAGGGTTTGAACCCTTTGGAGTTTCATGCACAATATTGAAGACTGGACATCAAGCAAAATTTGGTGAGAAGGCTGACGAAGGATTTTTCCTTGGTTATATGCCTAATTCGCCAAACAAGAGGGTCTTTAATAAAGTCATAGGACGTTTGGAGGTAGTTTATAACATTGAAGTTACGAGCTACACACCAGAGGTACACAAGGGCTTAGATTGGCAATTTGATTATTCTGATCTTTTTGCATCTTTTAAAGTTCCTTTAAGTGACTATGTCAGTGATTCAGAGATTCCTGAACATGTATTTTCTGGAAATGATGATGTTGACCAAACACCAACGTCGAATGTTCAATCTTCTGTAATCAAGACAATTGTTGATCCAAATCAACCATCTACTAGTGGACCTCAAAAATCCAAAGTAGATACACCTCCAAGTGATGAAGACCTAATGCAACAATTAGTTGATTATATCATCACTCCTATGAAGGAGTTAAGAATATCTATGGGTATTGATAACTCACATCTGTCAAGAGAGGGTGTTCATGATTTGGAAGACACTGCTGAACAACAAGAAATTGGTACTAACTTAGGAGATGAGATTCCAGTTGAGCCTGTTGCTTCAACTAGAACGAGTAAGAATCATCCGATTGAAAACGTCATCGGTGATATTAATACTCCGGTTCAAACAAGGACTCAATCAAAAGCTAGTACATCTGAAAGCCTCGAATACCCAAGCTTGTATTCTGAAATGAAAGAGACAGGGATTCCTAATCAATGTTTATTTTCAAGCTTTATCTCACAAGTCGAGCCTAAAAATGTTCAAATGGCTTTAAAAGAAAACTCATGGGTAGAGGCTATGCAAGAAGAACTGTCACAGTTCGAGAAACTACAAGTATGGGAATTGGTTGACCTTCCTAAGGGAGAATATCCAATAGGCACTAGATGGGTATTTAAGTGTAAGAGAGATGATCGGGGAATCATAACTCGCAATAAAGCCCGTTTAGTGGTACAAGGTTTTAACCAAGAAGAAGGTATTGACTACAATGAAGTGTTTGCACCAGTGGCTAGGCTTGAAGCAATTAGAATATTCTTAGCATTTGCATCATTCAAAGGTATAAAGGTTTATCAGTTGGATGTTAAGAGTGCCTTTTTACATGGCAAAGTGGAAGAACTGGTGTATGTTGCTCAACCTCCAGGGTTTGCTAATCCTGAGTATCCTGATAGAGTATATCGTTTGAATAAGGCTCTATATGGATTACATCAAGCACCAAGGGCGTGGTATGCAACACTATCAACGTATCTACTTGATAATGGATTTTCAAGAGGATCAATTGATAGTACACTTTTTGTAAAGTGGAAGAAGAAGGACTTTCTATTAGTACAAGTTTATGTTGATGACATTATCTTTGGATCTTCTGATGAGAAGATGTGTCAAGAATTCGAGAAAGTCATGAGAAAAAGGTTTGAGATGTCTGTAATGGGAGAGTTGAACTTCTTCTTAGGGTTACAAGTTGACTAAAAGAAGGATGGATTCTTTATTCATCAATCTAAATATCTATATGAGCTACTAGAACGCTTTAAGATGGATGAAAGTATGGTCTACAATACTCCAATTCCAGTCAATCACAAACTAGGTCCGGATACATCGAGTGATCAGATGTGGATCCAACTCTTTATCGAGCCATGATCGGATCACTAATGTATCTAACTACCTCTAGGCCTGACATAATGTTTGCTGTTTGTTTATGTGCAAGATATCAGGCTAATCCGAAGGAGTCACATATGCAAGCTGTAAAACGGATCTTTCGTTACCTCAAAGGGCAACAGAAACTGGGTCTTTGGTATCCGACGGATGGAGACTTAGATCTCGTAGCTTATACTGATTCGGATTATGGAGGTTGCAATCAAAATAGGAAATCTATGACCGGAGGATGTCAATTCCTAGTAGGTAGATTAGTATCCTGGCAGTGCAAGAAGCAAACGTCTGTAGCTATTTCTACATGTGAAGCTGAGTACGTTGCAGCTGGCAGCTGTTGCTCTCAAGTTCTATGGATTCAACAGCAACTGCGGGATTACGGGTTGAAGATAACCAATACTCCTATGATGATTGATAACGAATCTACTATGTCGATCACCAACAATCCGGTGAAGCACAGTAAAACTAAACACATTGATATTCGACATCACTTCATTAGAGACTGTGCTGAGAAAAATTTGATTAAGTTGGTTAAGGTTCCATCATTGGATAACTTAGCAGACTTATACACGAAGGCGTTCGACATAGCAAAATTTGAGACGTTGGTTCAACTAAACGGAATGAGAAATCCAGAGTGATTAGTCTTTCAAGGGTATTTTTGTAATAGTTAGTAGTTATTTTTATGTACTTATTAAAAAAGGGGGGGGGGGGGGGGGGGGGGGGGGCGTATGGCATTCATTTGCTTGTTACCTGAGGGGAATCGCCTCCAATAAAAGAACAAAAGTAGTTCTTTTAGAAAATGTTTAAGTTTTTATCTGCAAAAACTAGGGAGATGATAGTACATTAGGAGAATAAGCTTTACAATAATAAGCTTAAGTCCTAAGTATGATGTGTTAGTAGGTTCAAATAAAGCTACTTTAGAACTACAGCGGTTCTATCAGGTTCTTTGATTATACACCTATATCAACAAGTTATAATTTGTCTATTTTATTCAAAACCTTAGATGGCTTCATCATATGATATACTGGTAGGCAAATTATATGAAATTTTCTAAGTCTTAAAAAGTGTATATAATTACTTGTTTATTATCTTGTGTTACTATTGTATGATGTATGACATGCGTCTTAATTGTTGAACGATAGTACTGCCATACACTGTTGCTGTACAACTTAAATTGACAAATAGTAGCAATATGGGTATTAAATTAATTACTGGTGACTTTGGTGTACTAAGTACAGTCCTGAAGCCTTTAATTAAATTAATATTCTCAAATGTATTTTGATTTATGCTAGAAGGGATCCTCTGTTGTACTAAGTACATATCTGGATAACATAGCATACTCAAGGTATGTCTGATATTTGTCTAAACCTAAGATTCAAGTGTATGTTACACTAAAGTAACCACTACATTGTTTTAAAATCAGTGTTATGTGTTTTACCTGAAATTCTTCAGTATGTCATATAATAGGAAGCACTTGATAATATTCATACTAACAATAAAATGTTTGCTTAGAAAGTGGACTATAATTTATTTATGTGGATCATAATACCGGTAATCGTTTTGAACTATCTCTAATTAAAATATTCACTTTATGTGAGTAATGTATTTATCAATTATGCTATGTGGATAAAGGTACTTAAGATATAATTTTATAAATATAAATGTGTAAATGATAAAATTAGTTGTAATTTTATGGTAATTTATTTGAATTTCATGAAGTATGTATACTAACAATCTATTTAGACTTTTTAATAAATACTTAATAGTTTGTTCTTTCTAATATGATCTCTAAGCAGTTAAATTCTTAATCAGTTTAATTATGTACTTGTTTTATTTAAAAGTGTTTAATAAAATGGTACCTGATACCACTGTTTGTTTATATGTTTAGTATTTTATTTTATTTTTAGCTTTGTGTTTATCTAAAGTTGTTTTATTTTATTTTATTTTAATAAGTGTTACCCTTTGGAATTAAATTATACCGAATTGTCTCTTTTATTGTTGAACAATCGTACAATTTACAAGAGAAAATTAATATTTAATTTAGACTTGTAAAATAAATGGGTTTAAATTTATACTTAGTATTTAATTTGCAAATTTTAATTTAATCCTGCGAGTTGACTTAACTTGCGGATCGAGTTTAAATCGTGCGAATTGAGTAAAAGGTATAAAGGGGTCAAACGAGTCAAACCCACCACCGAACCCAATTCCATTCGCGAGTTCACTTCTTCTCTACGAATCGACATACGGCGAAACGAGACAAAAAATTTTTTCGTTTGATTTTGAATTTCCAAGTTAGGGAACGAGTTTTTGGATCCGTAGCTTTTATACATCTTTGTATTGCGATCATTTTGAGGTATAAACCAACGGACTTCACCGTTTGTAACACCCTCAAATTTCGGTTTGCGGAAGCGATCGGGTCGGGTGTTACCAAAATTAATATCACAGCATAAGATACATAATGAACGACTCTAAATGAGACGTTTGAAAATAGTTGTACATTTCCAAAATAAAAGTAATTACAAATTGTAGGTTTGTAGAATAATCCCAATTACATAAGTTGAAAATACAAAAGTAAATGCAGAGTAGTCCCAATTGTTTGAAATCATGCGACTCGAGCTAGCATAATCTTGTAGAAATCCTAATCCTGCTGGGCACCTGAGAACACATGCTAAAACAGGTCAGCTATAAAGCTGGTGAGTTCATAGGATTGTTAGTTGAAATCATGATGTAATAAAACTCTGTATGTTTTGAAAAGTCGTTTCAAATTCAGCCAGCTTGATAAGTATTATATTGAAGTTTGTAACACCAATGTGTACACGTCTAATCGAGGTATCTCATACCTAATTGTTCTATTCATGTACCTAAGTACATATAAATAAATATGGCATTCCATGCCTTGATACCTAAGAGGTAGTTGTGTCGATAAACGTAAGGCAATACCTGCCTATAACTATTTATTTGATTTCATGACCGCGTCGTATGATAACAAGTAATTATAGTCCCGCAGAACTATGATTTAATATATGATGTGTTGCATCCAGCAACAAATGATTGTAGATCCGCAGATCTATGTTTTAATATATGATGTGTTGAATCCAGCAACAAATGATTGTAGATCCGCAGATCTATGTTTTAATATATGATGTGTTGCATCCAGCAACAAATGATTGTAGATCCGCAGATCTATGTTTGAAAACGTTTAACGTGTCCGTTTACCCGATTAGCATAAGCTAACCCGGATTTGAATTGAGCTAACGGCCTCGCGTGGCAGCACCACCGATTCGTTAACTTATTGTGAATCCCGAGTATCACTCGCTGATCCATTGATTGAAATTTCGTCCACTGCAATACCGTGGTTTCGTTTTGTGCCCACTTTACCGTGGCATCGTTTAGTGCCCGCTGCAATACCGCGGTATCGTTTTTGGAATTGCTCGCAGCAATTTGTGATTGAGCCGGCAGTACAACGACATGCCCGACTAAGTTGTTTGAGAGCCAGCAGTACTCGACATGCCTGACTAAGTAAGTCATATAATAGTATGTAGATATTCATCCGATGACACCCCCACGGTTGGATTACATCCTGAGCCGGGGGACCATCCCTGGTTGGATTACATCCTGAGCCAGAGTCGTCACCAGTTGAGTTGTATTAATATAAGAAGTCTGTACTAACGTGTGATCATATTGTATACTCCTAGCCTAAAGCCTAGCAAGTATATATAACAGAGTCTTGAGAAAATGTTCACTTAGGTTTAGTTCCCATTCTAGTGAAAATGAAGTGTGTCGACAGTTTTAGTTCTTAAAGAATAACTAAACTTGTAACAGTATAGATGTTGTCCAGTGCAGGTAGAACTAACTAGTTCTAATGTATTCAATGATATTGTCCCGTGACAATATGGCCAAAGATTTTGATAACTAAATCAAGTTATGTGTTGGTAATCGTCTTCCAAAGACCTAACTGGGTGCGATTGTAACCTATCTAGGTTAAGTATTGATATTGTCCTAAAACAATATTTCGGGTGTAATTCCTAAGTATTACACATTTTGTATTACATACAGTAATAAAATAGTTGTGAGTTATAAACGATTATTAATATAATTCGAAAACAGAAATTGAGCATGTGTTTCACCCCGAAAATAGTAAAACAGTTGAAAGAGTGGGGCTATGAAACTCACCTGTGAGTTGTTAGCGATACGATGATACGCGCGTCGTCTGAATGGTAACCTTCTAGTGTCCTAAACACGTGAGGTTATATAAGTATGAGACAAATCAGTTTGTCTAAGCGAGTTGTTCATGTATGCATTTGTTGTTGAAGTCTGGGAATGGTGTAATGGGGGTCCGGGGGCAGCGCCCCTAGTAGCGGGGTCCAAGGGGTGGCAACCCCTGGCGGGGTCCAAGGGGCAGAGCCCCTGGCTGGGGTCGAGCTTGTAACACCCTGAATTGGGCCCAGTAGAATCAGGTATTTCTTTAAATTTAAATACGTAAATTTAATTGTTTAGATATGTTTGATTGTGAAATTAATAGGTAAATAAGCCTCAGGAGATATTGTGACTAGTAAAATATTGTTTGTTTTAAATAATCCTAGACGACGGTAAAATAAAATACTTTTCTCGCAATGAGTATTTAGGTTCCAGACAATAGATCAAAAGGTGGTATTATATTGTACTGCAAATAAAGGGGTCGGTTTTATTAAAATGGGGAGGCCGATCATTTTTCCCCCAATTCTCATTATTCTTTAGTTTCTAAACCTAACTCAATGTAACTCAAATCTTTTCAAATCAAAAGCTTGTATCAAATCGATTGAAGATTGAAGCTTGAATCCTTGTTAAGATCATCATCCTCATCATCTTATTTTGCTTCCTCATTATTTTGTAAGTTATATTTCATATATATAATGAGTTTTAAGAAAGTATTGATTATTATGATTTGAAGTTTGATGAGTTAAATTAGTGGTTGTATATCGATTTGATGATGATGATTGAACTCCTTTTACTTGATTACATGATCAAAACATGATAGATTTCTTGAGTTTTAGTTTGAATGATAATTTTTAGGTTAGATGTGTTTAGAATGAATTGTGGCGATTTGAGGATATACAATATGTTATATGATGTTACTAGGTGTTATTGTACTCATATATTGGTAAATTTTCGAGTATAAGTTGAGTTTTGGTCGAATTGTGTTTTTTGGTTCGAGCTGAAATGTGCAGGAAAACCTGCAATTTTCGTGCAGATCTTTAACGGGAATCCGGACGGATTCATGGGAATCCGGACGTATTCCCGGGAATACGGCGGATTCCCTGGCGTATTCGAGAACGGATTGCTTAAAATAAGTTCTGACTTGAAATTTGATCGGGAATACGGCGTATTCATCTGAATCCGGCCGGATTCAAGTGAATACGGACGTATTCAAGGGAATCCGGGCGGATTCCCACTGCAGATCAATGCATTATCTTTTTACTAATTATGATTATATATCTATGTGTGTATTGTATCTATTATATAATACATGTTTGAGTTGCAAGTTAGGAGTAGGTGAATTGATTGTTTTCTTAACAATGTGCATTTATATTACGTTACTAATTCGAGTGTTTTAACGTGATTTCAGACAAGGTGAAGACTCGGTGAAATTAGTCACTTGAGTAACTGAAGTTAAAGTGGACAGGTGAGTGGACTTTGATCTTTCACTATGTTTGGTGATCACTCATGTGGTTACTTCAAGTGTTAATTATGCATTCTTGTGTTAAGGCATATTGTGAATTAGAAGCAAGTGTTAAGAAACCTATTGGTGATTGTGTTAAAGAGGTCACCGCGGCTGAGGGTGCCACAAGGGCCACCGATCCTCTAGTGATGTTGAGTCAATGTGTTAATTGTTGAAGACTCATAGTGTTAAACTAAGTGTAGTGTTTGTGATGAGTTAACTCACTTAGCTTCGTGCTAATCCCTCTTTGTTTATTCCTTGCAGGTTAATATATTTTGTTCAGGGCGGGTCTTGGAGTAAATTGAAGGAATGTTCGACAATGATAAAACTCTGATGACTTTTGTACTAATTCAAATGTTTTGTTAAAGTAACGCCCATTTAATTGTGTAGTTGTATAATGAAATACTTATGTAAAGGATTATGTATATTTGGTTAATCCAGGGTTATATATATATATATATATATATATATATATATATATATATATATATATATATATATATATATATATATATATATATATATATGTATATATCTATGGGATATTGCTTCCGCGATGTTTTAAAAAAAAAAAAAAACATGTGATTGAAATTAGGGGCGTTATAAGTTGGTATCAGAGCTTAGATTTGGGCGAATTGAACAACTTAGAGTGTTTAATCCCAAATCTAGTGTCGAGTTGTCAAACATTCCGGGTTGTGGGATTGGTTATAGTGAGAAATGTGTTAGTATGTTAGTACTAACAATTAACAAGTGTTGAGATGTGTTGTGATACAGATGGCAGAAAATGAGCAACCACCCCGTACTCTCTATAATGTCTCGACTGTTCACTCCGCTCCAGAAGATGAGGATCATAATGGTACTTCGAATCCGGTAAATACAGAAGTTGAAACTAGTCAAGATTATATACTAAGATTAGAGAACAGGGTAGTCGAACTTGAGAGAGAACGTGCAGGGTCATCTCAGAGATCCATTCCTATTTATTCGCATGTTGCTACTACTACTCCTCCCATTACTGCTTCTACTCGGATTCCGGTTACTTTTCCTCATGTTTCGCAACAACAGCAGCAGGGTTATGATTTTCAATCATCAAGGCAATTTCCTTCGTTTGGATCGACTGGTTATCAAGCACAATTGTTTCCACCATTTCAGGTGTCGAAGAAAGGATGTTCTCTCAAAACCTTTATGTCTAGTAAACCATCCTCTTACTCTGGAAGTCCTGATCCTACGATTACCTTAGACTGGTTGCGTGATGTGGAAAGGAAGTTAGAGGTTTGTCATTGTGATGATGAAGACAAAGTTCCATATGCTATCCAATTATTGAAAGGTGAAGCTATGTCGTGGTGGGATTCGATAACTGCTCATTTCAATCCACAACAAAGGAGTTCTATTAAATGGCAAGATTTTCATGCCGAAGTATGCAAACAATTCTGTTCGGAATATAATCTTGATCGTGTCAGACAGGAATTTATGGATTTACGGAAGACTGATGAGATGTCAATCGATGAACTTATCCGGCAATTTTCTGAGAAGTTAAGATTTGTGCAACAGTGGGTTCCGACTGAAAGAAATAAGATTAGTCATTTTGTGAAAACCTTACCTCCAGATTACCGTACCACTGTGAGAATGGCTAATAGTATTTCTCAGGCTTTTGAGTGGGCACGATCCGTGGATAGTGACGTTATGGCTAGGAGGTTGCAAAATAAAGAAAGGTATGCACAGAAACCGAAGAGTGATTCTTCCGGTAAAGGAAAACAAAGATGGCAACCTTCTCAATCAAGCAAGAAAACTAGTTATGGTGGTGTTCCGATGGATAATTCTTATTGTGCAAGATGTCGATCAAAGCATACCGGACCTTGTTCTATTCGGACATCTAGGTGTATGAAATGTGGGGTGTTGGGTCATAATGCGATTGATTGTACTTATCCAAATAATGTGTGTTGGACGTGTCACAAAGAGGGACATCGAGCGGGTGATTGTCCTGATGCAAGGAAGCAGGGTACGGGTGCGGTTAGAGGTTCCTCATCTTCTGGCCAGAAAAGGAAGATTCCACCAGCTGCTACGGGTCGAGCTTTCCGAATGACCGTGGATGATGCTGTGCATATTGATGACGTGATTACTGGTACTTTCCTTGTTAACTCTGTACCAGCCCGTATATTATTTGATTCTGGAGCAAATTGCTCGTTTATATCTGTGCAATTTTGTGATAAACTGAAATTGATGCCCTCTGTGATTTCTAATCCCTTAGAAGTTGAGGTAGCTGATGGTAAGACAGTTCCTGTTACCACATCGGTAGCCGGAGCTAGTATACAAATAGAGGATCATGAATTTCCAGTTTCTTTCTTATTGATGCAAATCCCTAGTTTTGATGTGGTTCTTGGTATGGACTGGCTGAGTCAAAACAAAGCCGACATCTCTTGTCATAAAAAGTTGATAAAAATCCCAGTTTCCAATCTATCATATGTGGTGGCGCGTGGGGAACGTGCGAAGGGTAGTATTCCGGTAATATCCATGATGAAGGCTAGGAAGTCTTTAGTTAAGGGTTGTGAATCCTTTGTGGCCTATGTTGTAGATGTCAAAGTAGAAAAGAAATCCATTTCCGATATTCGGGTGGTTTCTGAATATTCGGACGTATTTCCGGATGAATTGCCTGGTCTTCCCCCTGTAAGAGATGTAGAATACCAAATTGACTTAATTCCTGGTTCGTCTCCAGTAGCAAGGGCTCCTTATAGATTAGCTCCTTCCGAAATCCGTGAAATGATGGATCAAATTCAGGAATTGTTAGATAAGGGATTTATTAGGCCGAGTTCATCACCGTGGGGTGCTCCCGTGTTGTTTGTGAGGAAGAAAGATGGTACTCTCCGTATGTGCATCGATTATCGGGAATTAAATAAGAGAACGGTGAAGAACAAATACCCGTTGCCCAGAATTGATGAATTGTTTGATCAATTGCAAGGATCCTCATTTTTTTCAAAAAATGATTTGAGATCGGGATATCATCAAGTCCGAGTTCGTGAGGAAGATATTCCAAAAACCGCTTTTCGCACGAGGTATGGTCACTATGAGTTTTTGGTTATGCCGTTTGGTTTAACAAATGCTCCTGCAATCTTTATGGATTTAATGAATCGGGTGTGTCGTCCCTATCTTGATCAGTTTGTGATTGTGTTCATCGATGATATTTTAATTTATTCCAAGTCTGAAGCGGATCATGAAATGCATCTGAGACTGATACTTGAAACATTGAAAAGAGAGCAGCTTTATGCAAAGTTTTCGAAATGTGAGTTTTGGTTACGTGAGGTGCAGTTTTTGGGGCATATCATTTGCAAAGACGGGGTTAGAGTGGATCCATCTAAAGTGAAAGCTGTTATGAATTGGAATGCGCCTAAATCTCCTTCAGAAATTAAGAGTTTTCTTGGATTAGCAGGATACTATAGAAAGTTTATCAAAGATTTCTCCAAAATTGCGAGTTCATTGACTAAGTTAACTCGGAAGGATGTGAAATTTCAGTGGACCGAGCAACAAGAGGCAGCTTTTCAGACATTAAAGCAATTATTGTGTCAAGCCCCGGTGTTGGCGTTACCTGATGGGTCGGATGATTTCATCGTATATTGTGATGCATCGCATACCGGATTAGGTGGTGTTTTAATGCAAAGAGATCGTGTAATTGCGTATGCTTCTAGACAGCTTAAACCACATGAAAAGAATTATCCGACGCACGATTTAGAACTTGCGGCTGTAATTTTTGCTTTGAAGATTTGGAGACATTATTTGTATGGTACGAAATGTGTAATTTGCACTGATCATAAAAGCCTTCAGTACGTGTTTTCGCAAAAAGAATTGAATATGCGTCAGAGGCGGTGGTTAGAATTGATTAGAGATTATGATTGCGAGATCCGTTATCACCCGGGTAAAGCTAATGTGGTTGCGGACGCGTTGAGTAGAAATATTTCTAGTGACAAGGTTTGTTTCATGCGATTAGAGGTGTCCTCTGATTTGATTTCTCAGCTAAGAGTCGCACAGATTGAAGCTTTATTGGATGTAAATTTGAAATCTGAGATCATGTTGAAACGAAAGGATTTATTAGTTGATGATTCACGTGGGTTGAAAACTTTTCAGTCTCGGGTTTGGGTCCCATTAATTGGTGGACTTCGTGAGTTGATTTTGACGGAGGTTCATAAATCGAGATTATCTATTCATCCCGGTAGTACAAAAATGTATAACGATTTGAAACCTCTTTATTGGTGGCCAACAATGAAAATGGATGTAGCAAGATTTGTGGAATCATGTCATATTTGTTCCCAAGTAAAAGCCGAGCATCAAAAGCCATATGGTTCGTTGAAACAATTGGAGATACCCGAGTGGAAATGGGAACACATCACTATGGATTTTGTCACCAAATTACCACGTACGCAGAAAGGCAACGATATGATTTGGGTTGTTGTTGATCGTTTAACTAAAAGCGCCCATTTTCTTGCGACCAGTGAAACCGCTTCTTTGACCCGTTTGGCTCAATTGTATATTAATGAGATTGTATCGAGGCACGGAATTCCATTATCTATTGTGTCAGATCGAGATTCCAGATTTGTGTCAGGCTTTTGGCAGAATCTTCAGAAAGAGTTAGGTACTCGAGTTAATCTTAGTACTGCATATCATCCTCAGACAGATGGACAGTCAGAAAGAACCATTCAGACTCTCGAGGATATGTTGAGGGCGTGCATATTGGAGTATGGGGGTTCGTGGGACTCTCACTTACCTTTGGTGGAATTTGCGTATAATAATTCGTATCATTCGAGTATTGGTATGCCACCATATGAAATGTTATACGGACGTCGTTGTCGAACGCCGACTTGTTGGTTAGAGGCGGGAGAAAAACAGTTTGCAGGTCCCGATATTGTTCAGATTACGGCCGATAAAGTTGATATAGCTCGCGAGAAGTTGAAAGCCGCCAGAGATAGACAAAAACAGTATGCTGATCCGCGTCGTCGACCAGTTAATTTTGTCGAAGGTGAATTAGTTTATTTAAAAGTGTCACCTTGGAAGGGCGTGATTCGTTTTGGTAAGCGTGGGAAATTGGCTCCGAGATTTATAGGTCCATTCAAAATTCGTCAAGTAGTTAATGACCAAACTGTTGCCTTAGACCTTCCTTCTGAATTAATTGGTATTCACGACACCTTTAATGTTTGTTATTTGCGGAAATGTAATGTGGAGGATCCAACCCAAATCCTTCCGTTGCAAGACCTTAGAGTTGACCAAGGTCAGAAATTAGTAGAAGAGCCCATTGAGTTAGTGGATAGAAAAGTGACTAAATTGCGCAAGAAGGAGATACCTATGGTTCTAGTGAAATGGAAACATAGTTTGGGAGAAAATCTTACTTGGGAGACCGAGTCGAGTATGAGGGCCCGTTACCCTAGTTTGTTCGAGTCTAGTTAGATTTCGGGGACGAAATCTTTTAAGGAGGGAAGATTTGTAACACCCTGAATTGGGCCCAGTAGAATCAGGTATTTCTTTAAATTTAAATACGTAAATTTAATTGTTTAGATATGTTTGATTGTGAAATTAATAGGTAAATAAGCCTCAGGAGATATTGTGACTAGTAAAATATTGTTTGTTTTAAATAATCCTAGACGACGGTAAAATAAAATACTTTTCTCGCAATGAGTATTTAGGTTCCAGACAATAGATCAAAATGTGGTATTATATTGTACTGCAAATAAAGGGGTCGGTTTTATTAAAATGGGGAGGCCGATCATTTTTCCCCCAATTCTCATTATTCTTTAGTTTCTAAACCTAACTCAATGTAACTCAAATCTTTTCAAATCAAAAGCTTGTATCAAATCGATTGAAGATTGAAGCTTGAATCCTTGTTAAGATCATCATCCTCATCATCTTATTTTGCTTCCTCATTATTTTGTAAGTTATATTTCATATATATAATGAGTTTTAAGAAAGTATTGATTATTATGATTTGAAGTTTGATGAGTTAAATTAGTGGTTGTATATCGATTTGATGATGATGATTGAACTCCTTTTACTTGATTACATGATCAAAACATGATAGATTTCTTGAGTTTTAGTTTGAATGATAATTTTTAGGTTAGATGTGTTTAGAATGAATTGTAGTGATTTGAGGATATACAATATGTTATATGATGTTACTAGGTGTTATTGTACTCATATATTGGTAAATTTTCGAGTATAAGCTGAGTTTTGGTCGAATTGTGTTTTTTGGTTCGAGCTGAAATGTGCAGGAAAACCTGCAATTTTCGTGCAGATCTTTAACGGGAATCCGGACGGATTCATGGGAATCCGGACGTATTCCCGGGAATACGGCGGATTCCCTGGCGTATTCGAGAACGGATTGCTTAAAATAAGTTCTGACTTGAAATTTGATCGGGAATACGGCGTATTCATCTGAATCCGGCCGGATTCAAGTGAATACGGACGTATTCAAGGGAATCCGGGCGGATTCCCACTGCAGATCAATGCATTATCTTTTTACTAATTATGATTATATATCTATGTGTGTATTGTATCTATTATATAATACATGTTTGAGTTGCAAGTTAGGAGTAGGTGAATTGATTGTTTTCTTAACAATGTGCATTTATATTACGTTACTAATTCGAGTGTTTTAACGTGATTTCAGACAAGGTGAAGACTCAGTGAAATTAGTCACTTGAGTAACTGAAGTTAAAGTGGACAGGTGAGTGGACTTTGATCTTTCACTATGTTTGGTGATCACTCATGTGGTTACTTCAAGTGTTAATTATGCATTCTTGTGTTAAGGCATATTGTGAATTAGAAGCAAGTGTTAAGAAACCTATTGGTGATTGTGTTAAAGAGGTCAATTTTGTTGGACGTTTTGCTACAGGTTAGTCAACACGAGAGTTGTGAACATGTGTTGTGAATGGAGCTTGTGTTGACTAAAGGTAGCAAATCGTTATCGGTTAACCACTGTATTGGCCTGCAGTTGGTGTAAGTGTCGCTTGGTGGGCCACCGCGGCTGAGGGTGCCACAAGGGCCACCGATCCTCTAGTGATGTTGAGTCAATGTGTTAATTGTTGAAGACTCATAGTGTTAAACTAAGTGTAGTGTTTGTGATGAGTTAACTCACTTAGCTTCGTGCTAATCCCTCGTTGTTTACTCCTTGCAGGTTAATATATTTTGTTCAGGGCGGGTCTTGGAGTAAATTGAAGGAATGTTCGACAATGATAAAACTCTGATGACTTTTATACTAATTCAAATGTTTTGTTAAAGTAACGCCCATTTAATAGTGTAGTTGTATAATGAAATACTTATGTAAAGGATTATGTATATTTGGTTAATCCAGGGTTATATATATATATATATATATATATATATATATATATATATATATATATATATATCTATGGGATATTGCTTCCGCGATGTTTTAAAAAAAAAAAAAACATGTGATTGAAATTAGGGGCGTTATAGAGCTGCCAGGTCAGCTTGGAAAATTTTTATTTCTACTACTTTGCTTTAAAGAAAACGCATTCGAAATCCAAATTCGGGTAAAATCGAGTGGTAAAATTTGGTTGTCAATACTTAGTGAAAAACATAGGTTTTTAAGGTTCTGCGACGTCAGATGCGACGTCAGATGCGACGTCAGAGGCGACGTAGAGTCCTGCGTCGCTATGTGCGACATTCGCAAGTCAATGCGACGTAAAAGCTTGCGTCGCTAAATGCGACGTTGAGGTTTTGTGCGACGTAAGGGTCGGCGTCGCTATATGTGACGTTTGTAATTTCATGTGACGTTGTGACTGACGTCGCACCAGGCGACGTCATGGTATTTGCGACGTTGGTTGCTACGTTGACTGCGACGTTGGCTGCGACGTCGCAGCACTGTTTTTGGTCCGAATGCGACGTCGTCGTCTGTTCGACGATTTCAAGATCCAAATCGAGTTTTGGCTCGATTTTTGGGTGTTTTGATGCTATAGAAAGCTTCTAGCATGTATTTTGAAGTAATCTAAGTAATTTATAGAAAGAGAAACGATTTCTAGAGAGAGAGTGAGTAAATCCTTACTTTTTGGTAAAAATGGAGATGAAGAGGATGGTGAGGAAGATGATGATGTCCGGTTTTGATGATGATGAACTCCGAAAATGACGATGATTATGATGATTCCGATTTTTGATGATGATGATATTGTTGTTGATGTTGTTGGTTGTTGTTGTTGTTGTTGTTGTTAGAGAATGAGAGAGAGATAGGGATGAGAAAAAGAAGAAGAAAATGAAAATGAAAGAGTGGAATGGGGGTGGGTTGGTTTAGGCCGGCTCATCCCCAATCATGTGGGTATCTTGTCCACAATCGCAGTATAGAATACCCGTGTTTTTATACCCGAAGGTAAAATAAATTTAATATTTTACTTTCAAAATTTTGTTTATACTAATTCGTAAATATTTAAAATAAAAATATCTTACTGGAATTACAAAAATGTAATTTGGTAATAATTGTTTATAAAAATACAATTATTCACAGTATTAAATTTGGAGCGAAAATTGACTCTTTTTGACCGGGTGTTACACCGTTTAAATTACACGAAATCAAAGATTTTATGAAACTAGGGTTTCGGTTTACAATTTCAACGATTAACTAAGATTAAAGGTGTTATTTAACATGAATCCTTAGGGTTTATGTTAAACGGACCTTACTAAAAGTAAATCAATCAATAGATCACGTTAAAATTAACAGATTATTTGATTTTGAAATTAAACTCACGACGGCAGTTCATCTAACGAGTTGAGTTGTCAATTCGACTCGCATGTCTAAACTAGCGAGTTGAGAAATGTGTGCGAGTTGACTTATTAACTTCGCGAACCGAGTTACTTTGCGAATCGACTTACGAGTCGAAGTTGCAAGTTGACTTGGTAGGCGAGTTGAAAAACTTGCGAATTGAGAAGCGAACCGAGTTGAACTTGATTCGCATAGATTGCTTCTGCGAGTCCATTACTTAGCAAATTTTTATTTTTAAACTATTTATATAAATGTTAAGACTTTTTAAGTAATAACTTTTATATATAATGGATTTGCATTTAATTATATATTAGACTTACGACTTACTAGTTATAAGTTAAATATTTATATATACGACTTGAAACAATTTTGTAACAAGTTATATATAACTTTAGGCTAAGATGTTTGATGAATTATTTTCTTAAAACATTATAGTTTAATGTTAACATGTCTTCCTTGTTTTCTTGTCATTTGTGTTTATACAGATATGGCGAGAACATTCGATAAAGGTCACAATAATTTGGTTGATCTTTACCTTGAAGCCAAGGGAGCTGACAAGGTAGCTGATATGTTGACATTCTTTGCCCGTTCACGCATTCGATATGCTATTACGGCCAATCCACCTATCTCTCAGGCGATTCTGAACGATTTCTGGACAAATATTCAGTATGAAAAATCGGTCAA
Organism: Helichrysum umbraculigerum; assembly: GCA_949592205.1. Classification (NCBI taxonomy): domain Eukaryota; kingdom Viridiplantae; phylum Streptophyta; class Magnoliopsida; order Asterales; family Asteraceae; genus Helichrysum; species Helichrysum umbraculigerum. The sequence goes on along the minus strand of CATIUR010000004.1, from coordinate 11,804,506 downwards.
TCCACCAGAGATCCGAGCAACGGTTAATAATCAACCGGTTGTTTTTACTGCTGGAAATCTCCGTGAGATTTTACAGCTGGGTACAGAAGAACAGGAGAATGGGGATAACGAGTTTCCCATGGATTTTGAAGAAGGAGCTATCGGTCGTATGGGTTATACGGGAGATAGACGAGGGTGCCAGTTTCAGAAGCCTCTGGTTATCAGTCAGTGGAGGTTTCTGTGGCCCGTGATGAACACGGTTTTTGCACCGAAGAAGGGTGGTTTTGATGAGTTAAGCCCTGTGATGAACGCCAAAATGTGCTATTTTATAGTGCTAATTACCCCTTTATTCAATTGATTTCTTATGCATTTTATTTGAGTTTGATACTCATTTCGTTCATATTTGCATTTAGGAATAAATTGGAGATTGAATTGTTAAAGAATCAGAAAACGAGCTAAAAAGTTGAAGTTTGAAGAAGAAAGTCGAGTTGGTGAAAATCTGGAAATATTCATCCATACGGCGTATGGATCGAGTGAGCCGGGCTGACAGTTACGCGGGCTTGGATTCTGGGCTTTGTTCATCCATACGGCATATGGAAATCCATACGGCGTATGGATTGATTCGGCAGAAAACCTAAATACCCTAATTTACTTCATTTTGAGGGGAACACTTTTTCTAAACTTTGGAGCAGTCGACTACAGAGGCAGGAGGACGACTCTTAGGGACACCTAGGGTCCGATTCACCCGTTTTTATCCGTTCGAAGCGAAGAGATTGATTCCGTTCATCGATAACATTGGTATCTTCATTATTTAAGCGATTATGAACATGTCTATGTCTTTGATTCATTGTTTTGCTGAACCCATGATTATGGGCTAGGTTTCTAATACTTGTTTAGACCAATTTTGCATCTAGTTTGGATATATTTTCGTGATTGGATTTATATACTTTGATTTCTCGGTAACGAAAGAACGATTGATATTATTTATAGGTTGATTATTTCAAGTAGTAACTTTATTACTTTGCAATTAGTGATAACTTTTGCGTAATATTGTTACTTTGTCAATTGAGTGATTAATTGTGAATTCTAATTAGACGTGATTAGAAGACTTGAATTGGGTGATTGATTTAAAATATTGGTGGACCATAATTTAGAGACATCTTGTATGGTCAGTGATTTTTATGAAAGTATAACCATAAGTTAATTTGTGATTTCATTGATTACATAATTCATAGTTAAGAGGTTTTAAATTTCAAGGACACTTGGATTGTATAATCTTGACTAGGTGATTGTTAAGTGACAACTTGTAATCCGAATTGTGTTTTCTAGGTGGACTAAATCTGATCCAGTTCTTAATTTAAAATATCAATAAGCTAGATGTCAAAAGGTCTAAACAAGTATATTTTCTCTATTTGAGTACAACTATCTTTTACTTGTTTTTCTTAGTTAATTATTATTTAAACAATTCCTTTTTACTGTCTGTCATTAAAAGACACAAAACTCCCAATATTTATTTGTTTTGTTAGTTTAATTATTAGATAAATTAATTGCTTAGAATACACATACATTGTTCCCTGTGGAGACGAACTTAACCGGAATTTACCTTTTACTATACTATTGTGCGATTAGGTACACTTGCCTAGTTGTGTTTTAGTCTAGATCCTTGGTATTTTCTATTTAAATTTTATAACCTGATTTTAGCACATCAAGTTTTTGGCGCCGCTTTTTTGATTCTAAACAATTCAAGCTCCAATTTATTCCTAAATGCAAATATGAACGAAATGAGTATCAAACTCAAATAAAATGCATAAGAAATCAATTGAATAAAGGGGTAATTAGCACTATAAAATAGCACATTTTGGCGTTCATCAAACATCCCCTACTTGAATCCTACTTGTCCTCAAGTAGACCATCAATTGAACATAATAAAACTTTAGATATGAACGACAAACAAAGGTGCAAACGGACTTACATACTACACAACATTCGGAAAACCAAATTCTTATCTTAAAATAGATTCTACCTTAAAACTTAGTAATCAAGAAACTCTCTAAGGGAAACAACTTCCAATACATTATTATTATGCATAAAAGATAATTCACTCAGGTTACCGATATTGTTGTCCACTTAAACAATCTAAATTTCAGAAATTGAGCTCAACTTATTATTATTATTCTAGCAGGCCTTACCCTTAATTCCCAATAGCAAAATACTCTCATACAAATAACGTGTCACAATTTTCCAAATAATGAACATCCAAATAAATCAATCATTTTTCAAACCAAGACATTGATGACAGGTCTGTACCTCAGTACAACAGAGCGACATAACTTGGCTTTGGTTTTTCAATCCATGAGTCATTTGTACTCTTTTCTTTTTATCTATTTTGATATCAAATATACTGACGGAAACCAGGTCTGTACTTTCGTACAACAGAGGAGACAACACCCAGTATATTCCCAAATGATGATAATTAGGATCCCAAAATTATGGATTATAACACACTATCATATAAGAATTAAGACTAAGGTCATACCTTGCTAAAAGATTCTCTAAGGATAATCCTACTTTATTCATTAAATTTCTTAAAAGCTTAATAACCTTAAAATAGATTGCCTATCGATACATCACATGACAAACTATCTAATATCAACAATTAAATTCATTTCATTATATTCCCAAATTGTGTTACAAGATTCGCTAAACTTAACATAGAATACAATTTTAAAAGAAAAATTTGGGCTGAAAAACGACTAACACGTAGAATGCCCTTTAGCTTTAAAATTTTCCAATATTCACCATTCATAACTTAAGGACAAACCAACTTCTTTTCCCCCAACCCCCACTTAAAAATATGCACTGTCCTCAATGCAAAAACAAAATAACAGTATAGGGAATAGAAAAGAAGTGAAACAGAAAACTCCCCTAATATGGCGCGTATTTGGTCGTATCCCGTTCAACTAATTGGTTTGCTCGCGATCTTTATTCCAAACATATACAACAACACACTTCCGTAGGCATCACGATTGCATTTAGCGTATGCAATAAGCCTTTAAACCCCTTGGTATCCCGAGTGAACGAGTTATAGTCTCGTGAGGGTTTTCAGGGAACACACCCACAAAGTTCAAAAGTTCCTACATTGTTAATAAACAAAACAAAACAAAACAACAAAAACCAAATAATATATATAACATCCCTCATTATGGAACTATTATAATAATGATTTTAGTCGGAAGCGTAGATTTAAAATATATCCATTAAGTGTTATACGAAATACACGTAAACTTTTTCCAACCAAAACCTGGTATTCAACAGTTCAAAAAAACTATTACAATATTAATATAAGCAAAGCGAGGTGTTATATAATTCCAAAACCACACTGATTTAGTCAAATCAGATATCAGAGTATGTGCATGTTCTTCAAACATTCCATCCAGGTCAACAGCTTCTTGCTCAATCAATTATATCTAAAACATAACCTGCAAGAAGTATTTAAAGTGGTGGGATTAGCACAACTGCTAAGTGAGTAAATCAATAAACAACATACTGACTTAGCATAACAAACTTGTGCCCAACAAATAATTATATGCACACAACTCATCTGTTCACAACTTATCACATCTCAATCAACTAGCGTCATAGAGGACCGGTGGTTCTTGGGTAACTTCCTCAAAGAACACTTTAAAACCAACTGCAGGCCCATACAGAGGTTAAACCAACTTCTTGGTGCTATTAACTCACATAACACAGGCTACGACAATAATACTTGTACTAAGACCCTGTGTTATCCAACCATTAGCAAACCCAAGCCCAGCCCCATGCTGGCCCCTAAATCAACAATGCCCAAAGGCAATACACAAGTGATCACATTTTCACATACTTATCAGGGCAACAAATCAGGTCAACAGTCTATCAACAGTATTATTACTAATAAACCACAATCATCATGGTAACTTAAACAATAGTAATAATACAATTACCCATTGTAACAAACCTGTTACAACTAAATCAAACTGAGGGTTATCGATCCACTCACCGTTACCTCAGTCGTCCACTCAGAAGTCTAATGTTACCGAGTCTTCTCCGTATCTGATAATTCAAATTAACAACGAGTCAATAACTCATCCCATAAAAAGTAACCCATATACTTTACAACTAACCGTTAAAATCAAGTTAACTTACATAATTAATAATAATAATAATATCATTATAACAAACGATAGCCAATTTACAATAACAATTTACTTGTAAAATCACTTATTTATTTTATCTAGTTCTAATGTATCATCATAACACAATATTTCAGTTTTCATATAATATCATCTCATACTTATATTAAATGGTCAAACACACATAAGAAATTGGTAAATGTATCATTAAGGTAACAAGCTAAGCATAAACAAGTTATCAATAATTCTACTTGTATCATTTGAACCAGCAATTATCATTAAGTTATTACAAATTAACTCATTTACTTAATTCCTATTTCACTTGTTATCCTTGTATCATGTCATAGGATTGGATTAAATCATTCTTGCTTGACAAGCTTGTATGCCACGCTCTTCTACTTGTACTATAAGTCTTTAAATTTATGTAGTACCATTTCCTTCTTACTTCTTCTTATAAAATTCCATTCTTACTTACATTATAAATCACTCTTCTTAATTTTATATATATATATATGTCTGATGTTTGATGTCGTATGTATGCAAAATGAAACAAACGGAAAGTAACTTCCTTTTATAGTGAAATTATGATTAGTCACCAAAACTCTATGGATACATAGATAATACACATAGGCTAGTCTACATAATGAACATGTTCATATGTGGCTTACTATGAAACCTAGGTGATTAAAATGTTTGATGACTCATGAAGGTATATACACTTGGTCACTAAGCTCATTAAATTTTCAAGATCATATGCTAATTTCATGCCACGTAGAGATTAAGTGTATCATATCATCACATCTACTCCATTCCAACATCAATTATCACCATATAATAATAATTATATAAGCTCTATCATAAACAATGATTTTAATTAAATAAGTATATGGACCATAGAATACTTACAAGGCAATGATAGAAGAGCAAGAAGATAATAGAACGGATGATGACGATGATGAGCTTAATAAAAATCACAAGCAATTAGTTCTTCAATTTATTTTATGGTTTATGTTTCCTTACTGTGTTCTGAGTTTGTAGGTTGCAAAGTAGTAACAATAGAAATTTGGGGAAAGTAGGGAATATGTCGGCCCATCCCTTGACCGACCCAATATATTTTAAATTTTTAATCCCCTTTTGAATCTATTGTCTGGAACCTAAAAATCATTTGCGAAACCACTAACTTTTATTATTCTTTCAACTCAATTAATTTAAAGCAATTAATACTTTATCTGTCACAATAAATTATTTGACCACTTTCCCAATTATTTTCAAGTTCACCTAAACAAAATATTTCCTAACACATTAATTAATACTTTAAATTCAGAAATTATTATTTTACTACTAGACCCTCAGTACGGGTGTTACAAATCTCTCCCCCTTAAAGAGATTTCGTCCTCGAAATCTTATTATACTTAGTAACCTAAGGTGATATAATCACACTTAATTCACTTTTCTTCCCAACATTCCGCTTTTACTGCACCATTACCATATCATGTCATTATCTGGTGATATCCGCTAAAGTTATTATTAAACTCCATCATTAACATTTCGGTACTATTTCAACGATTCACCATGCAACTGATATCCATTTTTATTCAACTCATATACCAGTATCCACAACCAATTACATTTGTCTTCATGATAATCCAACGATATGATAATTTCAAATCATTATACAATCCTCGAATGGACAATCAATCCACACTTAGAAGTTTCAGTTTAAGATCACATCTCGAAAATCTCAAACAAACTGAATTCTACACAAGATTAAACAATCTTTAATCCACTATCATTGTTCAATAACAATTTTCCATATTTCAGATTGTAATCTATCAACTTCTCAAGTCAAACGACTTTCAATCAATTCACTAGTTATGAAGAAATTGTCAAACACGTAGGATAAATTCCATCACAACTTTTCACAATATCACCCCTTTCTAGGTAATATCAAATTCCACAATCAAATCTTTGATTTGTTTTAACCATCAACAATATCTCCATGAGGTTAAGGTAATACAACAATTACAAACTCCAAGTCAAGGATAAAATAATTCCTTCACATAGCTTAGGCTATCACGAAGTATAAACCAGTAATTCAATCTCCTTATATCACGACACAATTCAATCCTGTGAAATATATCACAACACTTTATAGGATTATTAAACCCGTCAAGTAATACAAAGTCAAACCTGAAACAACAACTGTTCCAATATCAAAAGACAATTTCTTGATATCTCAAAGTTAATTCAAGAAATTCTGTAATTCTCAAGATCAAGTTTTCAACTTTGGATGATCCATTTTAATTCCATCGCTACAAGTAACATATCTCAACTTCTCATCTTTCAAAGTTGAATTTATGAAATTGACAATTTAATACAAGGATAATCTCCCTTTTACAGTTCCAAGAACTAATCACAAACACCTGGTATGCCCAAATCCAATCTTATAATTAATCAAGATATCATCATTCTAACAATTTCAACTTGTCCAACAGAATTGACATACCCAGATCATTTAATTCATAAAATCTCATGAGCATTTATTAATCTCAATAATATAATCAACTCATAACAATCACAACTGATACAACAAACAGTCATGGTATACTCCTCTTTTTCAACTTACACTTTGAATCATATCAATCCGGTATTTTATCAATCAAACAGATTAATTCAACGATCTCATCAAAACTTTCAAACACTGGTAATCATACCACATCATACCGATAATCTCATCAAACGATAATAAATCTTTTCAAAATGTCAACATATACAGTTCAACATATTCATAAAATCCACATAACATTTCTGAACTCAACAACATAATCATTTTCTCAGATCCCTCGAGTCAATCACACGACTCATCCAACAAGGAGATTTATTAATTTCTTTTACTATGCACTATTATTTACCCAATTCATATCAAGGTCTGTATCAACTAAGGATTGACACTAACACATATCGTTAAATATTATGACCCTCTATCAAACACTTAATTTCAGTCACTAACATAGTAACATAAATTATTTCATTATCAACTACCTTTATTCTAAAAGAATTAGGATCACTAGGGATCACTTTCAGTTTATCACATGATAAACAGATATAAAGGAACAATTAGTTCCAATGCATATAAACACATGCCAGTACAGGGTAAATACAAAAGTACCTGTAATGATGTCATCCGTCCTGACAGCTTTATCAACTGTCATCAGAAAATCTGACAACTGCTGACTGCAGATTCTTCCGCTTATGGCCAGAAGATGACGACGCACCGACCAAACCCGATCCCTGTCTTATCTCCTCTGGACACTACCCCGCATGATGACCTTTCTGCTGACAATTCCAACATACTTTCTCAGGATAAATACAATCCCTAACTTTATTTCCAATCAACCCACGTTTAATGCATCTGATAGTTTGAGAAGAACACTTTCCCGTATGTTTGGATTTACAATCATTACACCAAAGAGATCGATCATCTGAAACACTACGACTCTTTGTCTTTCTGCTATGTCTTTTATGTTTACCTTTATCAGAAGATTCACTTTCAACTGGATATAAAATCTTCTCTTTATTCTGTTTATTCTGAGCTTGTAAGTCATTATCCACTAAGCGGGCTAGAGCAAAAGCATCTGCAAGAGAACTTGCCAATCTTACTGTAGTACGATATTCAGGTGGTAATGTTTCAACAAAATGATCTATTTTGGTTCTGTCATCAGGTACCCATTGCTGTACAAATCTCAATTTCTCTCATTGTAGAAATCATTCCACTGAATAGAAGCTTTCTGTTGTGAAGTCAGATTTGCTGTAATCGAATCCCACCAAAACATTGCGTGTCCTTTTAAAAGCTGAACCGCATAGGGAACTTTAAATTTCTCCTCACATTGGAAAATCTCTAACTTTCTCTCAGTATCCCGCAACCAATCAAGTGTAACATCTGGATCGAAACTTCCATGATATTTTGAAGGCTTACAAAACATAAAAGTTGCAAAAGAACAACTCTTCTCCTGTTGATACGGTGCTAAAAACACCGGTACCTGTCTATCCTGTAGATACTGTTGTCTTCTCCAAGATTCCCTTAATTCATTTTCTAGCTGTAATACATATTCATCTCTAACTGTGTGTTCCTCAACTGAAAATGATGTACCTGTCTCATCAAGTTTCTCTGTGTTTATCTCTACATGAAAGGCATCCGATCTAGGGGAACTGTCAAGGGTACTGGTCGGGTGCTCGTGTTCTGCCATATATTACTGAAAACAACAATAACTCGCAACTTGTTAATCATTAGTACTCAATATACTAACTAATTCTCAACTTAGTTAAACCCCACTCCATGGAATGTTTGACTAACACAACTCTAGATTTGGGATTGAACACTTACCAATGTTCAATTCACCCAAACCTATGCTCTGATACCAACTTGTTGATGCAAAATCAACATAGTTTGTCAATATCTTGTATAGAATATTTAGGAGATGTGAATTTGTAATTGAAATTATATGTGTTTGGGCCTGCGACATGGTCTATGTTGCTGTGGGCTTGGGCCTGCGACGTTGAGCCCAACGTCGCAGGGTCCAATGGTCCAACATATATAAGCATGTTTAGGGTTTCGTTTTCACAGTTTAGTTGGTGTGTGTGAAAAACTAAAATCAGAGAGAGAGAGATCAGAGAGTTCGGGTAGTTTGTATTGTGGTGCTTAATCCGTTTGTTTTTGTTAATCAATAACAGAAACATTATTTATATCGTTTTGTTCGTTTAGATTCACGTTCTTGTTAATTGGTTGTTGATTCCGCTATATACAATCTGTGATTCACATATCCTAGATCCGTATAGGCATTTACAACTGGTATCAGAGAGGGAGGAGTTTTGTTTGAATCGTTATTGAACGTGTTTTCGGGTTAAACGAAGGTGCGTATTGAAGATTTATTGGTTATTCATTGTTTCTGAGTTTATTGGGGTGATCAGATCGACTTCTGGAGCAATTTTTGGGGTTTGTTCATCGCATATTCGTCAAAATTCAGAAGTGTTTGGAAAAACTCCGATTTTAGGGTTTTCTGCAGCTGCTGCCGCGACATTGCGACGTTAGCTGCGACGTTGGTTGCGACGTCGCTTGCGACGTTATTAATTTTGACCTAGTTTGGTCTTTGCGACGTTCCGTTGCGACGTAGGTTGCGACGTCGCTTGCATTGGGTGCGACGTTATCCTCAACGTCGCATTTTTCGATTCTTAATTGAATCTTTTGTTTTGTGCGACATCATCTGCGACGTCGCAATTTCAAGTGCGACATAACCTGCGACGTTAGTCTCATCGTCGCTAAATCATTGATATTTAAAAAAAAAAAAAATTTGTTCCTTAGACGTCGCAATTTCAAGGAATTTTGTGACCATTTAGCGACGACTTTGGTGCAAAATATTCGCATTACCAAATTTTGTTCCTAGGCTTAAAATTGTTCAATTTTAGCTTGGAAAAAGTTTCATTTTACCCGAGCAATTTTTGGACGTTTAGCGACGCAATTTTGACGGGAAAATCGCGAAAATTTTTGCGGTACCAAATTTTGTTTTTAAGCTTAAAAGTGCTTAATTTTAGTTTGGGAAAAGTTTCGTTTTACTCGGAAACTTTCTGATAGTTTTGAACGAAATTTTTGTGTCGCTAAATTCGAATATGGACTTTTTGACCCAAACCATGAGAGATAGGTTGAAGTCGTTATACAATAAGGATTTTGATCGTTGGAAGACTATCTTTGAAGATTTGGTTATGTTGTATGATTCAAATTTATGGATATATATTACTCAGCCATACGAGAAACCTACAATAGCAGGTCGTGCATCTTTCAAAACGGTAAACCAAATGTCTACAACAGAACGTGCAAAGTTTAATGTGGAAAGGAAGACATTTGAGACAATACTGGCGTGTTTACCAAAAGATGAAACATCATGTTTCAAAACACAAGAAACATCGTTTGATTTGTGGAACTCTCTTGAAGTAAGTAATGGATGTAATACTAACTTGAGAGTGACAAGTTCGGACAAAGGGCTGAAAGAGATAGACATAGAGAGGCATGGTTAGGGCATTCAATAGTATTAGATGCTGGATACCAAAATTTTTCCGAGATTTATAAAAAAAAGACCGATGAAATCTAATATGGCACAAGGCGAAAAAGATTGAATCAACGAATTTTCACATGACCAAACTCATGTTTATGTATGAGCACGACGGTTCTGAATATGTAAAACAGAGAGAGCATTACTAGATTTGGAACTTTTGCAAGTGCTTTACAATAAACCATGTAAAAACGCAGTCATACGCAAAATGAAAAGCAACAAAAAAAAAAATAAGAGGGAAAGTTTTAGTAAAACAATATTGTAAGGCATATATGAAATCTATGAAAACGTAAAAAAAGTGGGGATGCTTTAGTGTGCGCATAGAAGGACAATATAACATCAAACTAATGGGTTAAGTAACCAATAGAATCTGTCATTGCATTATCACCACATATCTTATGCGTTATGATTCCAGATTCGATTGATTCCTTCAGGTCACAAAATACAGCGGATTAATTAAGCATTCTGCTAATGACTGGGATGTGTTTTCGATTGCTGCTAGAATTTGAATTCCAATTCGCCTTTAAGCCAATAGAAGCCTGACAAGAAATCAAATCCATAAACACTATAATTTTGTTTTTGTATGTAACAGATTGGTCCAATTTCAAATAACGCACGGGTCATACTTTAATACATCATCATAGATGATCAAATCATTAGATGTGTAACTTGCGAGTCGATTATGTAATGAAACTCAGACACCAATCCGGTATTCACTTCTATCAAACCCTATAAGAATGGAGAGACAAATACCTGTGTTACAATCGACTGCGGGGTCTGACGATCGTCCACTGCCGGCCGTCGTTGTCGCCGTCTGATGAGGCGGTTAACGGATTCTTGCATCCGTTGCTCTTCCGCTGCCACCTGCGGTTGTTGAAGGTCTTGTTGATCGGAATTTCACCCATCTCCGCCGGCGCACATGTCTGCTGTTCAAGAACAATTGTTAGGTTTTCAGCAGAAATTGAGACGATTAATTGGTGGACATGGAGAAGAATAGATGAATAGATGAATAAATTTTTATTGGGATTGGTTGATTTGCTTGCTTTTATGTGTGTGGATTGGGCGGCTGTAGGTTGCCTGGAATTGGTGGATAAGGTTGAAACCAAAGAGAAGATACTAGATGTTGAGCCGAGGGTAAATTTGGAACAAATTAGGACAAAGAAAGGTTAAGATTAATTAATTATTTTATTAATCTTTACTCCTTTATAATACATATTAGATTATAACCCGCAAAATTTGCGGTCTAGTACATGATTATAAGATAAATTTTATATTTTTATTTAATTTTAGCGGATAATGTTACATATACATCTTTTTGCTGATGAAATTGCATATATATTGAATTTAAGGATATATGATTATACATTGTAGTATTTTTGGAGAAACGTTGATAGTAAATAGTTGTTACTGCATATTACTATATTTTTATAATCAAATAAGAAATTGTATAGTAATTACAATTTGTAACAAACATTATAATATGTGGATTCGCGGGTTGATACATATTTTTTTATACTAAAAAGATAAGAAATAAGAACTTGATTGTGTGATAATACACTCGTTTTTTTTTTTATATATATTTCGCAGCACAATAATATAGTTATCATCCATACTACAACACATGTATTGATGTACCACTCTTTTGGTTGAGCAAGCCAAAGACTACCCGGGGCCTGAAGCCTAGAGAAGTAGTCATTTTTCGCAAATAGGGCAAGTAGTGTTTTTCAAGTTGTAAGTATTATATACATATAATGTAATGTCCTACAATATAATTTATCGCTTGATAATTGCAAAGGGCATTAAGTAGACGATTAGAATGATATTTAACATCAATAATTGCAAAGAATGTGTTAATTATATAGCTAAATAAAAAAGAATATAGTGTTAATCAAAAATATATTGAAGGAGTAAGTACCGATACTTATATTAGTAGCAAAAATTCATATAGTAATTCACTATATATAACGTGAGAGATCAACCAAGTTTGTAAATATACTACGTACAATTTACCAAGTATATATACAAATTTGGTTTAGAAAATTAGAATATTCAATAAAACTAACAAATTCATATAACTCAATTGTATTGAAACACCATAACATTTTCCATATAGTAACATTAGTAGCAAGAATTCATATACTGATCCACTATAAAGAACGTGAAGGTAAGATCAACCAATATCTAAAATTTAAAATGTACCTTGTACATAAAATTTTCGTAAGCGCCCAACTTTAACATGACCATAACTATATGTTTCATGTAAATAGCCTCACTTAATGAGTAACCTTTGTCCAAAGGTGCCACAACTAAAAGTCTGTACCAAAGATTCCTACAATTTGTCGATCCCTTTGTTGGACCAAATTCAGAGGGCAATGATAAATTCACCATCATATCTGGAAAATCCACCAACATTATCCATTATACAACTTGTTAATGCACATTTGTGATGAATATATCAAAATTAATAATGGATTTTTAACATTACTTCCTATTCAAACCATTACACACAAGCACTACGTGAGTTAATCACCTAAATTTTACAAGTGATAAAATCTAGTTGAGCATGGATGTAAATTCAATTCCTTGAGTGGATGACAATTTGGTTACTTTTGGCCACAAATTTATAGCCTCGTACATTTTACTACGATACACTTAATCCATATAAATGTATTTATCATCATCGAAAACACAAAAGATGATAAACACTGATTGTTTCGTTTACCTAGGGCTCGAAGAGTTACATAATACATGTGTAGGACAAACCAACGGGTTACATATCTTTTAATATCAAGTGATTCGGGCTTTATTCAATATTAGATTAGATTAGATTAGGTGGGATTTATTAATCCAAAGGTTTTTGTGGGGCAATGCAGTCCATTCCGATATGACGCAACTCAATTTGACATGTTACCGCTTTGCCACCCAACTTGCATCTCTACCTATTAGACAATTTGAAAAGAGAGAAATACCAAAACCATGAAAGTTAAAAGAGTTTTCACAACGTATCAGCATAAATTAAGTTTGTGTTCTTACAATGAAAAACAGTATTCATCTTCACTCACTATACTACAAACATATGTACCTTCTCCTTTCCCTCTCTCATGATACTTTCAAATCATGCAAAAAAAGATGGGTTTATTGTTTCATTATGCGGTCACCTTTACACTTGTGACACTCCTCCAAATTAGGTATATAATTATACTTAATTACATGCATTTCTTACGCTAATTCCCTGCGATTGTTTTAAACTAAACCTATGATGTGATATAAGTCTAGCGAGCCCAAAAACAATAACACATAAGTATTACATAAATTGTAATTTGCAAAATTACACTATTATTAGCTGAAATGCTAGCGAAAACATGTCCGAAAAACGTCTCCAAAAATGTTCCCAAATTGTATCGAAATATTATTTAACCAAAATAATATGCGGGAAAAATTTCAGAATTTAATAATTTTGCGTTTTAAGTACTTATTAATAACGCAGAACTTTTATAATGTACAATTTGTACAACTGCTAAAAATAATGATAATCTCATTATTCTGAAAATATATTATGAACCAGGAGATCACCAACAAAATAAAAATATAAAAAGTTTATTTTTATATTGCAATAATTATACCCGTACTCGAAATTTAGGTACCAAAAATCTGTCACCAACCTCAAATAATTGAGGGACAGTCTGCTATTTACCAGCCATACCGTTTGATTATTTTATACTCCCTCCCATTTCCTTCGTCTGATGAACAACACACAAACACACACCAAAATCATATCATCTTTTTCTTCTTCTTTGATCAAGATCAGAAGCATCAGGAGAGTAGCAGTAGCAGGAGATAATAATAATAATAGCAATAACACAGCTTCATCATCATCATCCTCGTTCATCTCATCACCAACTCATTGTAAGAAACTACATATCTTGAAATTCTTTACTTTGATTTCATGTTATAACATGTTAACATAACATAATCTACATATATAACATGAAAATGTGATGATTTAGTTAACAATCTTAAAAATGGGTTTTATAAAACTAAGGCATCTAACCCACCAATTTCATATATAAACTTGTTAAAACGATACACAAAGAAGTTAAAATGTGATATTGCGAGGTTATAACCGATTGGAACCAAAAATAAACGAGTATATGTGTGTGTGAGAACGAACCTGTCTGTGAACAAGATGATGTACAGTGCCACCATCTAAGACACGATTGTGTCTTAGTCCTCAAAACCCAAAAGCTATTCCAAAAACCTAACACACGATCGTGTGTTAGGTAACTCGCAAAAACTCAAAACTTAACAAAGCCACACGATCGTGTCTTAGCCGAGGGAGAATCCACGCGATCGTGTGGATTTCAAAACAGGAACCAAAAACTTTACTTAACACACGATCGTGTGACATGTTACGCGATCGTGTCATTTTCTGTAACACATGATCGTGTATTATACCACACTATCGTGTCATTTTCGGTAACACACGATCGTGTATCAACTCACACGACCGTGTAGGTTTGCATGGACAAGCCATGTGACTTCGATGAACTAGTAATGGACAAGCCATGTGATTACGATGAACTGGTAATGGACAAGCCATGTGATTACGATGAACTAGTAAATGACAACCCAAATGTTTACGACGAACGAGTAACGGACAAACCCCAGCGATCTCGATGAACGAATACGAGACACGAGTAATTGACCGAGCCCGAACACGAGGGTCCGGCGGCACCATAAAAGGGTGCCGGCGGCACCTTTTTGATTTGAACTTCAAAATATTTTTGATATTTAGCAAAAATACAACGGTTATGTTTTGTTAACGAGATTACAAGTAAAGTGTATTTTGTATATATAACGTGTAACAAGCTTATAAATATATATACAAACTTAAATACGTACATTTATCGAATGGAATTTATAAATGAGTGAGACGTATTTACAAACGAACATATATATATATATATATATATATATATATATATATACCACGAATGTAGAACGAACTTGTTTGGTATATATACACATTTGGGACGAGACGTACATTATATGGAACAGACGAGACTTGTGTTTTGGAAACTTAAACGACAAACAATATTTAGATTTATACGAGGTATATATGAAAGAAACAACGAATAATAATATATATATATATATATACGAGAATATATATATTCAACTATATAAGTATATATATGTATATGTACTTACACACTTCGGACAATTCGATAAACGAACATAACTTGGATAATATTGTATATTTCCAACAACAATCATCAACGAAATACACAAACTTAAGAAATGGATAATTTCTTCAAACAAAAGAATTATTAACGTAAGTAAACTAAGTACTTATGGTTAATACAATATTGTGTATAGGTTGACTTTCGTTGGGCGACGCTACTCTTCACCGCTAGCTATCACATCTACTCTACTACTACGTGAGTTCACAAACCCCTTTTAAATGTTTTAATGTTTTAAAACCTCGGGGTGGAAAATATAGAAATCGTATGTATAATTGCATGCGACAACTATTTAAATACTTGATGTATTTACTTAAACTATTGATGAAATGAGATTTAATGTTGTGATTGATTAAATACTGTACGTATTTGCTTAAACTGTTTATGAAAGGGTATTTCATACTTGAACTATTTGTGAAAGGGTATTTCACACAACTATTTGAACTATGGTTTATGAAATGTTTTCATAACTATTTTGGGAATTTAGGCAACGAATCTTGGTACAGATCTAGGCTGAACGATGTAGTGCATAAAAGACCTTATGGCTACAGACTATAACCATTAGCTAGGTGATTCTAGCCACTGAGTATACGGATAGTACTATCGCCGTGACGACCCTCCTACGGATTTGGGAGCGTATACTTAAATGTCCTGCTTGGCAAACAACAACAGATTAGGGTCGTGGTTTGGTTATAGGGTTAGGTCGTGTTACCTTACTTGACTGGTTTAGCTCACCTTTCAAGGGATCACCGTCTAAATATTCCCACTAAACTATTGATTAGGAAGTGATTTCCTACGTATACTATTTTGGAAATGTTAATCTTTATGTAGGTTAACCTGTGTTTCCTACTGATAACTGATTTAGGAAATGTTATTTGTTTAATAACTTGTGTTTCCTACTTGACAAACAACACTTAATTGGAAATGTTATTCTTTAATGATTAACTTGTGTTTCCTACATTACATACAAACCTGTGAATTCACTCAACAATCTTGTTGACGACTTACTCTATGTTTTTCAGGGAATTAGCAGCGTAAGTAAGATCTGCATGCATAATCAGGACGGATTACCCTGGACTTGTTAGGATGCCACTACTTTTGGGACACTTGGATTTCCTCTGTATAACTGCATTTACTGCAGTCATACCTATGAAATCTACTTTTGATATTACGTATTTTGTGAAATACTGATTTCAACTATCCCTATTACTGTTAAAACTTTAACTAATGGCATCTTAATCTATTTCGTTCTGCAATAACCATATGCTCTGAGTATGTATGTATCTGTTGATTGTTATTACTGCTCGCACCCCCGCCACGTCACTAAGCTTCCGCAAACCACTCTATGTAATTGTAATTACCGTTTGGCGGGGTGTGACAGACTTGGTATCAGAGCCATTGGTTATAGCGAACTAGCAGTCTTTAAGTGACTTGGAACCTTAGAGACCTAGACTTAGCCTTGGCTAGAACATTGTGCATTCATGCATACATACTTTGCATACACTAACATACTACTGACACGTCACCTACGACTTCTTGCTTGCAGCATGGCTGGACAATTTCCGATTGTGGTCACGAGCTCAGAGGAGGATCCCAGCGAGGACACTCACCAGAGTATTGCTGAGTCAGGGATCGAGAGCCCACCCACTCACCCGAGAGCCATGTCTGACTGCACTAGCGATGCTTACCTAGTGCCACCTCCGACCGCACCTGTGGTCACTCCTACCCCTACATCACCTGTTGAGAGTACTTCGCGTGTGCCTGTACCTAGGAGGACAGCTAGGATCTGTGTTTGGGATTTTCCTAGGGGACCGCTCGCACCGCGCGATAAGGCGCCAGTAACTGAGCTTGAGGTTCCAGTGGTCGAGCCGCCACAGAAGAGGCTTCGACATTCTCATCTGGACTGGATGCCTCATGTGTTGAGAGATTGGAGGTCCCTAGAGGGTATTCCCTCGACCTTTGAGATTGGAGAGTCTTCCCGTTCACCACCATCTGCACTTCTCACTGGTGAGCCTCTGGAGCTCACTGTGCCTACCCTTGTAGCTGTGGTCCACACCCTGTTTAGGATATCCTCTGGTCGGGACAGAGATGTGATGGAGCTGCTGAGTGATGCCTCCCGTGTTGACATGGATATGGTGTGACACCCGGTCAAAATAACCCAAAAATTAGCTCCTAATTTAAACTTTTAAAACACGTAATTACATACGTGTCAATACTCAAGTACACAAGTATTATATATAGGTATATATATATAAACCCGAAACGATTATATAATAATCACACGTACACGAATATGGTAGAACGCAGAAACCCAAATTAAGATTTGGTGAAAAACATTTTCAAAGAAAGTATTATTATTATTAATAATAATTACAAACTCCGTTTGAAATTTGAATGCGTTTTAAATACAGAAAACCATCCGTACATTTCGAGTTAAACTACGATATATTTTTATATCACTTTAAAAGTATTTTCGTAAAATACTTAGAATGAAAATGTAGACGAAATAATATTTAGAAAATTTACACATATAAATATTATACTACAATAACGATCGGGTACACAAACACGGGACGAAAATACACACACACCTCAATAATTGAGGCCGGTGTATATACACCGACCCCAATTATTTCCCTCTCACAAACACATATACGGATCATTCTCTACCTCTCTCGGCTCTCATTCTCTCGGCTCTCTTTCTTTTGCGGATCATCAAACACAAACAACAACAACATCACAATCATCACCATAGTCTTGATCATCACCATCATCATCGGATCATCACTATCATCCTCACGGTTCCAAATTTTACTACGTAAGAAAACTTATTAATTCTCGTTAATTTCATGTTTTTGATATGTAATATAACTTGTTTTAGCATAATACTACGTTCCTTGTTTGCGGAAATTGATTTAAAACTGGTTCTGTTAAATTATCGTTCGAACAGACCTGAAAAACCAGGGGATACCCGGCGGGTAACCCTTATGCCCGGCGGGTACTTCTGCAAAATAGCCCAATCCGGCGGATTCAAGGGAATCCGGCGGATTCCGCCCAAAAACTTGAATGATCCGGCGGATCCAAGGGGTGATCCGGCGGATCCTACCCAAACCCATGAACTATCCGGCGGATCCTATTACTGATCCGGCGGATCCTCTTCAAACCCAATGAATCCGGCGGATTCGGGTGAATCCGGCGGATTCCCCTTGAAAACCTGTTTACCCGGCGGGTACCTCGCCTACCCGGCGGGTACCTAGCCCAGACCAGCCTTCCACTTTCAAAATTAACTAAAAAGGATACGAACATTTATACGGATACAATATACGTTTAAATAAACATATTTACACGAAACAAACTTAATTATATTCTTGAAATATAATTGTAATCCGACAACAACGGGTCGTACATTTTCACAAACTAAGTAACTAACTTCATACGTTTTCTAATAATGATAAACGACTCGGTATACGAATGTATGAAAGGATTTTATACATAACGAACAATATTATATTTTCGAAATATAATTCCGAACCACCACCAAAAGGCCGCGCATTTTATGAAACTTCAATTGGAATACAATTCGAATACATTGAACATAATCAACCATATGAATAACTAAACAAATGAATTGTTACGCGTACACTTACAAACATACAATCTTGCGTGTTTAGGACGTTAGGAGATTACTGTGGAATACGTACGCACTTTAGGAATTGCTGGCTCTACAGGTGAGTCTTACAGCCCCACTTTTTACTGTTTTCACATTTGGGGGAGATGCATTACTGGTTTTACTCGAACACATGTACTTACTCACTTGATTACAAACTGATTTACTGGTATATCGATTGCATGAGATTACTTAATCCAATGAAGTCCCTTTAATCATAGTCGTCAGTTATGGTCTTAAGCGCGAGTACTAGTAAATGGATCCATTAGGACTGACAATCCTCACCCAGGGTAGCACGCACTACCCCGAACATTCAGTATAAATGGGTGTTTCTTACTCGTTACATATGAATGTCTGGATTAGCATTCACGAGGGCAAAAACACTGATTGTTAAGCTTCGACTATGGTGCTCATGGCAATGTATACGGAAACTATTGCGACTGTGCAATATTTACTCAATGATTTACAAGCTAATGTGTTCAAACTGTTACTTACTATAAACCTGTGAGATTCACCAACCTTTTGGTTGACCTGTTTTAGTAATGCATTCTCAGGTACACAGCAACATTAGGGTTGATCAGTACGGATGGCCCAGCAGGATATGCTTTAATAGCTCGAGTCGCATGCAATTACACATATGAAGATTTTACTTGCATTATCTTTAGTATAATGATTATGTACTTAAAATAACTCATTAATGATGTATTACTTTTGAAAACTTATGTATTAATGTAACATCTTCTACAACGTCTCATTTAGAGTCGTTTGCTTGTACTTTGGGTTTGATTATTGATTAGTCACGCCCCAAAACAGTCGCTTCCGCAAATCATGAAATTGGGGGTGTGACAGATTGGTATCAGAGCCTAAGGTTATAGCGAACTAGGTTGCATTTAGTGGGCCTAGACTATGACCGTTAGGCAGTATTCCTCATTAGATATAACTGGTTCAGGAATTTCAGCATACAAGTTTAATTTAACATAGCCTGATCAACTATGTACAATTAAATGAGGATGATGAAATATCTGAAAGGGGTTATGTTGAACAGGAATGCACTAGTTGACTCTGACCACGAGAGAACCGTGACTTGTACTTGTTTTGCGCTAGATACAACTAGGTGGAAAATATGTATGTATATATGGGTTATACATATATGATTAGGCCTAGTGATATTCTCTGATACTTAGTAACGAACTTATTGTTCATATACGCTTTAGGATAGGCCTTTGGTAAGTTGATCGAGTCAGGAAAAATAGTACCGGGATGTGCCCTGGCAGAGAGGGTCATCTCTTCGAAATAGACTTACCATAGGTAGAGATTAAGAATTTCGACACTTTATTCTACACAACTGGTCATCAGAGGACCATCCTTCACTTGCCCATCAATTTAAACGTTCAACTCCAGTATTTCTCTAAGTGCAAATCTTTTCTACTTTCCTATCACATTCCGCAAAACTACTGATACATGATCGGATGTAATATCCCTTTCACTTTTGAAAACCCCAATACTCGTAATCATTTGAACGTGCATGTTAAGCGATATTTCATATGTTTTGACAAAGCAAACTTTCCAACACTCTTGTACCACTAAATTTCTTATAACTTATGTTTTGATCAGATTTTTATAAACAGAATTTTTCACAATTTGTCGCTAACAAGGATTTTTCAACCAAACTAATTATCAACACAAGTTTTCATCGGATTTCATGTTTTCAACAGATACTCACCAACATAGTTTGTTTTACAAAATTTTCAAAATTTTAGATCATAATTACTGTTTAGCGTTTCATCTGTATTCCAAGGATTCTAAGTACAAATAGAATTAGGAATTTGTGAACAAATTTTTAAGTATCCAGTGTGATACCAAGGGATTTCACACTAAGTTTAACGAACAAGTTCCTCCCATACATCTTGTACATAATGAGATTTGGGAACCACAACAACACCATCTGTGCAAATTTCCCGTCCAAGTGCCGTACTGAAATCATACATTCCTAGGAACTATACACTTCTTGCAAACGTAGTGGTACAAATTTGTGATAACTACGAACTTGAGTATTGTGTTATAAGAATTTCCATGTTATACAAATGATTACAATTAGTTACAAAAACATTAGCTTAACGTGAAACAGTTATGTCATAAGAAATGACTGAACACTCCAACAACAATCACACGTCAGAGGACGACCAACTCAGTGAGGAACATATGGTGTTTCCTTACCTTCTTACCCTAGACTTATTGATTTACTCAACACGGGTACACTCACTCCCGAATAACCAAAACTGCATCTGTACTACTTACTTGAATAGGTTCTATCACTGCTTAGAACTTAATGTGTTTCCTTAGATTCTAAGTACGAATAGAATAAGGAAATTGGCGAACTATTTCAGGTAGACAGTATGAAACAAATGGAATCGGTGATACATACAAGGATGATTAGGCTATTATGGGATATTGGTATATATACATACATAGGCCTAGACTACATACTACTCACTAGGCTATTATATACTGGAGGCATAAGAATAGGCCTTTACTTGATGATACATTTGAGACTGTCTACATCACTACCACAAACAAACATACTTATTTCAATGTCCTTTGATAAGAAGATCGGGACTCTATTTTAAACTGCTACTGTCTACAAAATTTTTACGTTTACAACGTACTTCATTTTCAACATGGTTTTACCTCGAATTTTTCTTAAATTCTGTTTTTGAATAGAATTTGGTAAACAAGATTTCAAAACTTTGTTACTGACAAGAATTTCAACCAAACTGTTTATTGACTAAAGTTTTCGACAAACTTTAAAGTTTTAAATCGATTTTCACTGTCAAAATTTTCTGACAAATGTACTTTTAACAGACATGTTGCAAAATTTCTTATGAAAAGTTTTAAAGAAATTTTCAAGACTTCAAAACCGTTCAAACTTGCATACGGTACACAACTTGATACAAAACTTCAAACCTTGAATGGTCAACAGAATTTCACAGTACACAATGACTTCCTTGCTGTTATAGGAACAAAACTTACCAGGAGCTAAATAGGGATGCGATTATGGTAACTCGCTAGCAACCTATCTGCTTTCATACTACTTACTTGATAAACTTTACTTGCTACTTGAAACTTGTTAGGTTTTCCCTAGATTCTAAGTACACTAAAGAGTTAGGGGAAAATAACAATTTAGATCTATAGTCTCTATATATGAAACTAGTTTTAGCACAAAGGTATAGGAATAACATATCCTACGATGTTGTATACCGGAAAACATACCGGTTGACTTTTCTATACTGGGTAACGTCCCGAGTAAAATAAAATTTTTGGGTGACGACTCACATGAAACCGTATTTTGGGTAACATCCCACATAAACCTGAAAGGTGCTAAACCACTTCGTTTCTGTATGAGACTGATAGAGTCTAAGGTGGACTACTAGTGCAAAAGTAGTTGTACTCAAGCAATTGGCTGAACGAATAACTTTGTCCTACCGACAAAACCCTCAAGGATTTACTGAATTACTTAAGGCTACTAGTACACATTGTAGCTACTCCCTAGTGATCGACTGGACTGATCATGTAGGCACAATAGTCAACACATCTCGAAGATTGATTTCAAATTCCTTAGTTGCCGGAAGGGCACTAGTTCAACAAGGGGAGATAGACAACTCTAGATAGGTGTTGTCAGACTTACATAGATAACACGCGAACTATAACTTGAATACAACGATAAATAATACGAACAAATTTCGGGACGAAATTCTCCTAACAAGGGGAGAATGTGACACCCGGTCATGTAACACCCCCAAATTTAATGATTTGCGGAAGCTTGATTTGGGTGTTACTAATCAATAACAAAGCACAAAGATATATAGCAAACGACTCTATATGCGTCGTTTTAACAAAATATATTGATAATTGAAATGTTTACAACATTTAAAGCTTTACATAGCTCGAGTTTAAATAAAATGAGATTTCAGTACATAAGTACTTGTACAAAATATACTAATGCAAGAAAATCTCAATCTTCTGTATGCTGACTCGAGCTAAATCCTGAAGCAGAAACATCCTACTGCTTGGTACCTGCGATATATGCTAAAAGGTCAGCTATAAAGCTGGTGAGCTCACAGGTTTGAAATCAAGTAATATCGTATGAACCGCAAGATTTAAATAATGAATTGCATCCAGCAATTAAATAATGAATTGCATCAAGCAATTAAATGATAATCATCGTGTATACAGCCATGAGCACATAGTTGAGCTTAACTCGAGGGCCGGGTCCCCTATAGAGAATTCCGGGCGAGGTGCCTCCACGAATGCCTAATCAACATTCGTCTTCCCAAATATTAGTACGTCCGTTTACCCGGTTAGTGCTTGGTAACCCGGACGAGGAGGGTCAATCCTATATGGTACCATATACTAATATTCACGCTACAACGTATTAACAACTATGCTGACGGAGGACTTTAAATGATTAGTTTCGAAAAACTCATGTAGTATATGAAAAGTTGGTACTTGCGTTCACATGTTAAAAGTTGAGCAGTATATCACACCCCTGAGTAAAACAGTAAAAGAGGGGCTATGAAACTCACCTGAGTCTGAATGCGTTTACACAAACGTAAGTTGATTAGCCGAATATGAAGTCCAAAGACTTGTAACCTGAGGGTGTCCACGACACGCGATGGTTATAATCATGATTGGGTATCTCAAAAGATCACCCTTGTAGTTGTTACACAACTATATATATGTCCAAATCACTACGATTTGGTTGATTTGTTAACTGTTTGAAAACATGTACGGCCCGTTGGTGATGGATTTGTAATAATAATCTCAACTATTATTATTGTGATTTCGTGGCGTTTTACTTTGAAAAATGTATTTCGATTGTGTTTTAGAAGCCGTTACGGAATCTAAGTACGGGGGTCCGGGGGCAGCGCCCCTGGTAGCGGGGTCCAAGGGGCGGCAGCCCCTGGCGGGGTCCAAGGGGCAGAGCCCCTGGCTGGGGTCGAGCTGCCAGGTCAGCTTGGAAAATTTTTATTTCTACTATATTGCTTTGACGAAAAACGCATCTGGGATCTGAATTCGGGTAAAATCGAGTGATAAATTTTAGGTCTCGACACTTAGTAAAAATCTGAGTTTTCTGTGTTTTGCGACACAATATGCGACACTAAAGATGTTATGCGACACAAGGGTTGTGTCGCATAGAAAATGCGACACAATGTCTATACGACACAAGGGTTGTGTCGCATAGATGCGAGATGCTGATTCAACAGCGACATAGTGATTGTGTCGTATGGGGTATGCGACATAGTGGTTGTGTCGCAAGACTTGCGACACTAAATCTTTGGTACGACATAAGGTACTACACAAGGGATTTTATGCGACACTAAAGCCAAAATACGACACAACATGCGACACAAGGCTTGTGTCGCATGGATGAACACCAGCCCAGAAAGTCCGGCTGTTAACGTTTTTCCGGCGAAAAATCCGTTTTAAACTCGTTTTTAAGCTATGAAATCGTGTTCTATACATTGTAATGGACATATACTAGTTATAAAAACAACCACAAATGAAAAATACTAAGAATCAAGAGATTTCGGGATTTTGTCGGAAACTTACAATTTGCCGAAATGAAAATCCGGAAAGGTAGAAATGTAGATCGTTGCGAGGTGGTCGTGAATCTCTAAAAATATTGGTGATTCGGTTGCGTTTCGTGACGTTATTTTGCGGTTTTGTGAGTTTTTGGTGATTTGGTGATTTTGGAGGAAATAAGAGAAGAGAGAGAGAATTGATAGAAGAATGAGAAAGAAAAGGAGTGGGAGGTGGGGTTATCCCCACTTTTCAGTTTCTCGCCCCGCGTTCCGCGTGGTGTTCGTTTGCTCCGTCGTTTAAACGTTAAATAATTATTTACATTTTGATTATAAGTTTTAAAATACGATTTATTACGCGATATATTGTTTAAATATTTTACAAATCAATTTATATTTGTGTTATAAGATGTAAGTTAGTTTGTTTATTTAGTTTACGCATTTTATTGTTTTAAATTGTGTAAGTTCGGTTTGTACGATACGAATTGAATACAAAATATTATCAAAATAATATTTTTGACATAAAAGCGTTATTTAATAAAATGGGTCACCAACGTCCGTATTTGATTGAATCGAAATACATTCGATTTAAGTCGCGTACGATTTAATCAAATCGCATTTTCGTATATATTCAACAATATATATAATTCGATACATTAATTAGCCTAACACAGAACTAATTACATGTATTAACATATGATTAGGCACTAATTACTAGTCCTAATTTTGGCGGGTGTTACATTCTCCCCCTGTTAGAAGAATTTCGTCCCGAAATTTAGTTCGAAGTCGTGTTTGATGTAGAATCAGTGAAAAGTTGAGGATATTTGAGTCGCATTTGGTCTTCCCGTTCCCAGGTGAATTCCGGACCACGCCGCGAATTCATCTGACCTTGACGATGGGAATACGACTTTGTTTCAGTTGTTTGACCTCACGGTCCATAATTTCAGCGGGTTCCTCAACGAAATGAAGTTTATCGTCAACACGAATTTCATCTAATGGAATAATAAGTGTCTCATCAGACAGACACTTCTTCAAATTTGAAATATGAAAAGTAGGGTGCACGCTGCTGAGTTCGGATGGCAGCTGCAATCGATAAGCTACGGGGCCAATCCGTTCGAGGATTTCAAAAGGCCCTATGTATCTGGGATTCAACTTCCCGCGTTTGCCAAAACGGATGACGCCTTTCCAAGGCGATACTTTTAAGAGTACTCGATCCCCAACTTGGAACTCGAGTGGTTTGCGTCTCACGTCAGCATAACTTTTCTGACGATCACGTGCGGCTTTGAGTCTGTTTTGGATTTCCACAATTTTCTCAGTGGTGGTGTGTATGAGTTCAGGACCAGTGAGTTGACTATCTCCCACTTCAGTCCAACAGATCGGTGATCGGCACTTACGACCGTACAGTGCCTCAAAAGGTGCAGCCTTAATGCTGGCATGATAACTGTTATTGTACGAAAATTCGCACAACGGTAGATGTCTTTCCCAGTTTGTACCGAAATCAACTACGCAGGCGCGTAGCATATCTTCCAGGGTTTGGATGGTTCGTTCACTTTGGCCATCGGTTTGAGGATGGTACGCGGTACTCATATCGAGACGGGTACCCATTGCTTTTTGAAGTGACTGCCAAAAGTGAGAGCTGAAACGGGCATCTCTGTCAGAGATGATCGAGATTGGAACGCCGTGATGAGAAACGATTTCCTTGATGTAGATTTGTGCGAGACGCTCCATTTTATCATTTTCCTTGATTGCCAGGAAATGAGCAGATTTGGTGAGACGATCGACGATCACCCAAATGGTATCGCAACCGTTCGACGATTTGGGTAGTTTGGTTATGAAATCCATGGCAATTTGATCCCATTTCCATTCAGGGATTTCAGGTTGTTGGAGTAAACCAGAAGGTTTCTGATGTTCGGTTTTGGCTTTCGAGCAAGTAAGACACTTGCTGACATAAGTGGCGATTTCGGCTTTCATGTTTGGCCACCAATAAAATTCCTTGATACCGTGGTACATCTTATCGGATCCCGGATGGATAGAATATTTAGACTTGTGAGCTTCATCCGTCACCAAGTCTCGTAGGTTCCCGAAATTTGGCAGCCAGATGCTGTTTGAGAAACACCTAATCCCGTTAGATCTGATTTCGAATTGTTTGTCAATACCCCGTAAGGCTTCATTTTTGATGTTTTCCGGTTTCAGGGCTTCGATCTGAGTGGTATGAATCTGAACTGTAAGATCGTTGTGAATGGTCATACTGAGGGCTCGGACTCGAAGTGGTTTTGGTCGTTCCTTTCGACTGAGGGCATCGGCTACAACATTAGCCTTCCCTGGATGGTACTTGATCTCGCAATCGTAATCGGTAAGCAACTCGACCCATCGACGTTGCCTCATATTGAGATCCTTCTGATCGAAGATATGTTGAAGACTTTTGTGATCGGTAAAGATGGTGCACTTAGTGCTGTAGAGATAATGTCTCCAGATTTTGAGAGCAAAAACGACAGCTCCAAGTTCGAGATCATGAGTGGTGTAGTTCTTTTCGTGAATTTTTAGCTGTCGTGAGGCATAAGCAATGACCTTGTCTCGTTGCATCAACACACAACCGAGACCTTGATAGGAAGCATCGCAGTATACTACGAAGTCATCGGTGCCTTCGGGTAAGGATAGAATCGGAGCACTGCAAAGCTTTTGTTTCAAAAGTTGGAACGCTGACTCTTGTTTTTCGGTCCAATCGAACCTTTTGTCCTTCTGAGTCAGTACCGTAAGTGGTTGAGCTATTTTAGAGAAATTTTCGATAAATCGCCGATAGTACCCAGCAAGA
The DNA here is from genome assembly GCA_949592205.1 of Helichrysum umbraculigerum. NCBI lineage: Eukaryota > Viridiplantae > Streptophyta > Magnoliopsida > Asterales > Asteraceae > Helichrysum > Helichrysum umbraculigerum. Next base: position 11,776,953 of record CATIUR010000004.1, on the reverse strand, counting down.
CCCAAGAATTGACGTACTTCAGTTGCAGAGGTGGGTGCTTGCCAGTCTTTGATTGCCTCGATCTTTGATGGGTCCACGTGAATTCCCTGACTGTCGATCACGTGACCAAGAAATTGAACGGTTTGAATCCAGAACTCACACTTAGAGAATTTAGCATAAAGCTCCTCGTGTCTAAGTAGTTCAAGGATAGTCTTAAGGTGTTGCGCATGTTCTTGCTCGTTGCGCGAGTAAATGAGTATGTCATCAATAAAGACAATGACAAACTTATCGAGGTAAGGTTTGCACACCCGGTTCATGAGGTCCATGAATACAGCCGGTGCGTTGGTTAGACCAAAGGGCATCACTTGAAATTCGTAGTGCCCGTAACGAGTTCTGAAAGCAGTTTTTGGAATATCGGTGTTGCGAACTCGTAACTGATGATAACCTGATAGCAGGTCGATTTTTGAGTAGAAACTTGAACCCTGAAGTTGGTCGAATAGATCATCAATGCGAGGAAGTGGGTATCGGTTTTTGACGGTCAATTTGTTCAATTCTCGGTAGTCGATGCACATTCGGAAAGAACCGTCCTTCTTCTTAACAAATAAGACCGGAGCTCCCCAAGGTGAAGAACTCGGTCTAATGAATCCTCGATCCAGAAGTTCCTGTAACTGAGAGGACAACTCCTGAAGTTCGGATGGGGCTAAACGGTATGGTGCGCGGGCCACCGGTGCGGCACCCGGCACGAGATCAATTGAGAACTCGACCTGTCTAGATGGAGGTAAACCAGGCAGTTCTTCTGGAAAGACTTCGGGAAAGTCTCTAACAATCGGCACATCCTCAAGTCGCTTCTCCTCCGACTTCTTCTCCGTGATGTGTGCAAGTATTGCGGGGTAACCCTTTCTCAGAAATTTTCGGGTTTTTAAGCACGAGATGATATTGAGTCCAGTCCCGCCGGTCTCCCCCTGTATGATCAAGGTTCCACCAACGGCGAGTGGGATACGGACGATTTTATCGTGACAAACGATTTCAGCTCGATGTTTGGACAACCAGTCCATTCCAATAATGACGTCGAAACTTCCGATTTCAATGGGTATAAGGTCGATCGAAAAGGTTTCGTCAGCTAGGTTTAAAGTGCAATTCGGTATCACACTGGTGGTTTCTACAAGTTTTCCATTTGCTAGCTCTACAGTGTACTTAACATCTAAGGCAACAGGAGTGATGTCAAGTAATGGGCAAAAATCATCGGAGATAAAGCTTCTATCAGCACCAGTATCAAATAGAACAGAAGCATTTAAGTTGTTGAGGAGGAACATACCCGAGACCACATTTGGGTCCTGGCGGGCGTCCCCAGATTTGATGACGAAAGCTCTGCTTCGGGTGTTGTTGTTGTTGCTGTTGCGGTTGTTGTTGTTGTTGTTCTTCAGTTTTGGGCACGAGTCCCTGAAATGCCCAGGTTTCCCACACTCAAAGCATACTTTGGGTGGTCTGGTGTTGTTGGGGTTGTTGTTGGTAGGAGAGCGGCAATCTTTGGTAAGGTGGCCGTACCTCTTGCAATTGTTGCAAAAGGGACCACAGGAGCCTTCATGGTGGCGACTGCACTTGGAACAATAAGGTTTGCTCCCAGTGTAGCCCCGGACGATGTCAGTGGTGGTGTTGTAAGCTTTGATGGTGTCGGGTTTCTTGTTTTGTTGGTTGGAGGGGTTGTTGTGGTAGTCAGACCACTTGCGTTTGTTGTTATGGGAGGATGAAGTGGGTGGTTCAGAATCTTGGCTCATTGACATCAAGTCTTGGGCCAATAGGATCGCACCGTCAATGGTGGTTGGTTTTGAAGAGATGACATGTCCCCGAACAGGATCAGGGAGACCAAGGGTGTACTTCCTGATTTTATCAGGTTCAGTGCTAACCATAGCTGGGCGGAGGGCAGCTAGTTGTTGAAACCTGGTGGTATAACCATCGATATCACCACCCTGAACCTTTAAGTTCCAGAACTCCTCATCTAGCTTTTGGAGTTTGGCGATAGAGCAGTATTTGGCAGTGAGTTTTGCCTTCAATTCCTCCCAAGTGAGTTGGTAGGCAATGTCAGCACCCACTGATTGGGTATATGAATTCCACCAAGAGTGGGCATCATCTTCAAGAGAGCAGGTGGCGAAGTTTACTTTGTCGTTCTCCGCGCATTTACTAACACGGAAAACAGTTTCCATTTTCTCGAACCATCTGATCAGTCCGATGGCTCCTTCAGAACCCTTGAAGCTCGAGGGTTTGCAGCTTTGGAAGTCCTTGTAAGAACAAGGTTTGACGGCAGAGGTTCCAGCGGTATCGCTGTTTCTTGTGGAGTTGGGTGGGGTATTCCGAGCCAAGGCTTCAGTAACAGCCTGGGTTATGAGTGACGTGATCTGAGCATCTGTGTAAGGTCGTGTCTTTGGCGGCATGATTCTTCAATAAAAGAAATGAAGATACATGAGATTTTGTAAGAAAATTGTATTTAATTCAGATGTACATGTATAAAGGTGGTAATACATAACATCAATATGAAAAAGAATTATGGCAATTAATATGAGTTGAACAACAAGAAATATTTGATAGCTAATACGAGTTCAAAGGTTACATCCTACAGATGTATTACAAAAGATGTCGGGAATTGTTACATCCGACTGAATTATAGAGTAGCGCGTAGATAGTAGATTACAGGATAGATTACAAGACAAAGACTACACTAGTCTTGACGTAGATTAATTTGTTCCATCATCGTGACAAGACGGTCCACAGTGTTTGCAAGCCTGCTAGCTTGTCGGGCGTTGTCTTCTGCTAGCGCAAGTCGTTGTGTTATTCCGCGCGCATACTCTTCTGCTTCATGTGAGCGTTGCTCACATTCTTCCATCCTTTGTTGTAGAAGGGCATTTTCCACCCTTATTTCTATAATTTGGTTGCGAAGGACATCCATGTTGTTGTTTGTGGTTTCAAGGTCGTCGGAGACCTGTTCTATGCGTTCAAGAGACGTAAGTCGCCAGTTTTCATTTGTTTCCTGCAACAAGACATCCATGGTGTGAAGTCGCTGCTCGTGTTGATTTACCCTAGCAGTTAAAGCCGGTAAGGCGATGTGAGTGGGATACGGGCCAGCTCGAGGCAACCTGTTGTTCCTCCTTGCTACCCTTGGGTTCTGCGACCCGGATGGAGAACGAGATGAATTTGATGGGATGTTTGCCATTTCTGAGACAAAGCGTTAGTAAGATTGAGGCCTATATTCATATAGCTCCTATATAATATAGCCTATTGAGTGTCTAGCATAAACATGTTTGAGTCTCGGTTCTCTCGAGGTCAGAGTCTTCTATTGTATCCTGTTCAGTCATAACTACTTTCAGATCTTACATCATCTTTGCTTAATTGTACATAGTTGATCAGGCTATGTTAAATTAAACTCGTATGCTGTAATCCCTGAACCAGTCATACCTAATAAGGAATACTGCCTAATGGTCATAGTCTAGGCTCACTAAATGCAACCTAGTTCACTATAACCTTAGGCTCTGATACCAATCTGTAACACCCCCAAATTTAATGATTTGCGGAAGCTTGATTTGGGTGTTACTAATCAATAACAAAGCACAAAGATATATAGCAAACGACTCTATATGCGTCGTTTTAACAAAATATATTGATAATTGAAATGTTTACAACATTTAAAGCTTTACATAGCTCGAGTTTAAATAAAATGAGATTTCAGTACATAAGTACTTGTACAAAATATACTAATGCAAGAAAATCTCAATCTTCTGTATGCTGACTCGAGCTAAATCCTGAAGCAGAAACATCCTACTGCTTGGTACCTGCGATATATGCTAAAAGGTCAGCTATAAAGCTGGTGAGCTCACAGGTTTGAAATCAAGTAATATCGTATGAACCGCAAGATTTAAATAATGAATTGCATCCAGCAATTAAATAATGAATTGCATCAAGCAATTAAATGATAATCATCGTGTATACAGCCATGAGCACATAGTTGAGCTTAACTCGAGGGCCGGGTCCCCTATAGAGAATTCCGGGCGAGGTGCCTCCACGAATGCCTAATCAACATTCGTCTTCCCAAATATTAGTACGTCCGTTTACCCGGTTAGTGCTTGGTAACCCGGACGAGGAGGGTCAATCCTATATGGTACCATATACTAATATTCACGCTACAACGTATTAACAACTATGCTGACGGAGGACTTTAAATGATTAGTTTCGAAAAACTCATGTAGTATATGAAAAGTTGGTACTTGCGTTCACATGTTAAAAGTTGAGCAGTATATCACACCCCTGAGTAAAACAGTAAAAGAGGGGCTATGAAACTCACCTGAGTCTGAATGCGTTTACACAAACGTAAGTTGATTAGCCGAATATGAAGTCCAAAGACTTGTAACCTGAGGGTGTCCACGACACGCGATGGTTATAATCATGATTGGGTATCTCAAAAGATCACCCTTGTAGTTGTTACACAACTATATATATGTCCAAATCACTACGATTTGGTTGATTTGTTAACTGTTTGAAAACATGTACGGCCCGTTGGTGATGGATTTGTAATAATAATCTCAACTATTATTATTGTGATTTCGTGGCGTTTTACTTTGAAAAATGTATTTCGATTGTGTTTTAGAAGCCGTTACGGAATCTAAGTACGGGGGTCCGGGGGCAGCGCCCCTGGTAGCGGGGTCCAAGGGGCGGCAGCCCCTGGCGGGGTCCAAGGGGCAGAGCCCCTGGCTGGGGTCGAGCTGCCAGGTCAGCTTGGAAAATTTTTATTTCTACTATATTGCTTTGACGAAAAACGCATCTGGGATCTGAATTCGGGTAAAATCGAGTGATAAATTTTAGGTCTCGACACTTAGTAAAAATCTGAGTTTTCTGTGTTTTGCGACACAATATGCGACACTAAAGATGTTATGCGACACAAGGGTTGTGTCGCATAGAAAATGCGACACAATGTCTATACGACACAAGGGTTGTGTCGCATAGATGCGAGATGCTGATTCAACAGCGACATAGTGATTGTGTCGTATGGGGTATGCGACATAGTGGTTGTGTCGCAAGACTTGCGACACTAAATCTTTGGTACGACATAAGGTACTACACAAGGGATTTTATGCGACACTAAAGCCAAAATACGACACAACATGCGACACAAGGCTTGTGTCGCATGGATGAACACCAGCCCAGAAAGTCCGGCTGTTAACGTTTTTCCGGCGAAAAATCCGTTTTAAACTCGTTTTTAAGCTATGAAATCGTGTTCTATACATTGTAATGGACATATACTAGTTATAAAAACAACCACAAATGAAAAATACTAAGAATCAAGAGATTTCGGGATTTTGTCGGAAACTTACAATTTGCCGAAATGAAAATCCGGAAAGGTAGAAATGTAGATCGTTGCGAGGTGGTCGTGAATCTCTAAAAATATTGGTGATTCGGTTGCGTTTCGTGACGTTATTTTGCGGTTTTGTGAGTTTTTGGTGATTTGGTGATTTTGGAGGAAATAAGAGAAGAGAGAGAGAATTGATAGAAGAATGAGAAAGAAAAGGAGTGGGAGGTGGGGTTATCCCCACTTTTCAGTTTCTCGCCCCGCGTTCCGCGTGGTGTTCGTTTGCTCCGTCGTTTAAACGTTAAATAATTATTTACATTTTGATTATAAGTTTTAAAATACGATTTATTACGCGATATATTGTTTAAATATTTTACAAATCAATTTATATTTGTGTTATAAGATGTAAGTTAGTTTGTTTATTTAGTTTACGCATTTTATTGTTTTAAATTGTGTAAGTTCGGTTTGTACGATACGAATTGAATACAAAATATTATCAAAATAATATTTTTGACATAAAAGCGTTATTTAATAAAATGGGTCACCAACGTCCGTATTTGATTGAATCGAAATACATTCGATTTAAGTCGCGTACGATTTAATCAAATCGCATTTTCGTATATATTCAACAATATATATAATTCGATACATTAATTAGCCTAACACAGAACTAATTACATGTATTAACATATGATTAGGCACTAATTACTAGTCCTAATTTTGGCGGGTGTTACAGGTCAAAATAACCCAAAAATTAGCTCCTAATTTAAACTTTTAAAACACATAATTACATACGTGTCAATACTCAAGTACACAAGTATTATATATAGGTATATATATATAAACCCGAAACGATTATATAATAATCACACGTACACGAATCTGGTAGAACGCAGAAACCCAAATTAAGATTTGGTGAAAAACATTTTCAAAGAAAGTATTATTATTATTAATAATAATTACAAACTCCGTTTGAAATTTGAATGCGTTTTAAATACAGAAAACCATCCGTACATTTCGAGTTAAACTACGATATATTTTTATATCACTTTAAAAGTATTTTCGTAAAATACTTAGAATGAAAATGTAGACGAAATAATATTTAGAAAATTTACACATATAAATATTATACTACAATAACGATCGGGTACACAAACACGGGACGAAAATACACACACACCTCAATAATTGAGGCCGGTGTATATACACCGACCCCAATTATTTCCCTCTCACAAACACATATACGGATCATTCTCTACCTCTCTCGGCTCTCATTCTCTCGGCTCTCTTTCTTTTGCGGATCATCAAACACAAACAACAACAACATCACAATCATCACCATAGTCTTGATCATCACCATCATCATCGGATCATCACTATCATCCTCACGGTTCCAAATTTTACTACGTAAGAAAACTTATTAATTCTCGTTAATTTCATGTTTTTGATATGTAATATAACTTGTTTTAGCATAATACTACGTTCCTTGTTTGCGGAAATTGATTTAAAACTGGTTCTGTTAAATTATCGTTCGAACAGACCTGAAAAACCAGGGGATACCCGGCGGGTAACCCTTATGCCCGGCGGGTACTTCTGCAAAATAGCCCAATCCGGCGGATTCAAGGGAATCCGGCGGATTCCGCCCAAAAACTTGAATGATCCGGCGGATCCAAGGGGTGATCCGGCGGATCCTACCCAAACCCATGAACTATCCGGCGGATCCTATTACTGATCCGGCGGATCCTCTTCAAACCCAATGAATCCGGCGGATTCGGGTGAATCCGGCGGATTCCCCTTGAAAACCTGTTTACCCGGCGGGAACCTCGCCTACCCGGCGGGTACCTAGCCCAGACCAGCCTTCCACTTTCAAAATTAACTAAAAAGGATACGAACATTTATACGGATACAATATACGTTTAAATAAACATATTTACACGAAACAAACTTAATTATATTCTTGAAATATAATTGTAATCCGACAACAACGGGTCGTACATTTTCACAAACTAAGTAACTAACTTCATACGTTTTCTAATAATGATAAACGACTCGGTATACGAATGTATGAAAGGATTTTATACATAACGAACAATATTATATTTTCGAAATATAATTCCGAACCACCACCAAAAGGCCGCGCATTTTATGAAACTTCAATTGGAATACAATTCGAATACATTGAACATAATCAACCATATGAATAACTAAACAAATGAATTGTTACGCGTACACTTACAAACATACAATCTTGCGTGTTTAGGACGTTAGGAGATTACTGTGGAATACGTACGCACTTTAGGAATTGCTGGCTCTACAGGTGAGTCTTACAGCCCCACTTTTTACTGTTTTCACATTTGGGGGAGATGCATTACTGGTTTTACTCGAACACATGTACTTACTCACTTGATTACAAACTGATTTACTGGTATATCGATTGCATGAGATTACTTAATCCAATGAAGTCCCTTTAATCATAGTCGTCAGTTATGGTCTTAAGCGCGAGTACTAGTAAATGGATCCATTAGGACTGACAATCCTCACCCAGGGTAGCACGCACTACCCCGAACATTCAGTATAAATGGGTGTTTCTTACTCGTTACATATGAATGTCTGGATTAGCATTCACGAGGGCAAAAACACTGATTGTTAAGCTTCGACTATGGTGCTCATGGCAATGTATACGGAAACTATTGCGACTGTGCAATATTTACTCAATGATTTACAAGCTAATGTGTTCAAACTGTTACTTACTATAAACCTGTGAGATTCACCAACCTTTTGGTTGACCTGTTTTAGTAATGCATTCTCAGGTACACAGCAACATTAGGGTTGATCAGTACGGATGGCCCAGCAGGATATGCTTTAATAGCTCGAGTCGCATGCAATTACACATATGAAGATTTTACTTGCATTATCTTTAGTATAATGATTATGTACTTAAAATAACTCATTAATGATGTATTACTTTTGAAAACTTATGTATTAATGTAACATCTTCTACAACGTCTCATTTAGAGTCGTTTGCTTGTACTTTGGGTTTGATTATTGATTAGTCACGCCCCAAAACAGTCGCTTCCGCAAATCATGAAATTGGGGGTGTGACATATGGCATTGCTCCATCAAAGGATGGATATTGTGGAGAGTCGCCGTCAGGCAGACTGGCAGAGCCTAGTATTCACCCGTGCACGCGTTACAGCTTTGGAGAGGCGTGCTAGTATGTCAGAGGTTGTAGCGGGTGTTTGTGTGATGACTGCAGCAGTGATGGTTACGGTTAGGATGTATTTACCATGGTTTCATTAGGCCTGTGTATGGCGACTTGTGCCTACACTAGATTAGACTACTACTTTTGATGGACGTGTATGTATGTACTAGTGATGTACTAGCTGTATTTTGGGATGGAACTTTGTTAGTAGAATGGGTACATGTATAGGAACCCATTACCTTTTGTTTAACGCTAACCATCGATGGGTGTATTAGAAATCCCATCTCATTTTGTACTGAACTCGTGTAACAGCGTTATGACTTTTGATTATATATCATATTATATGTTTGGCTTACATCTCGTGTTTGTTATAACTGTTGTCAACTTTGGTATTCTCCATACATCTGATTACTTGCGCTAAAACTATACTCTATCGATAACCTTTGTGATAAATTTTTGTAAACCTTGAAACATACTACACTTTGATTTTAACTTGTGATCCGAAATCTTTAAGCCTAATCGTGTTAAGATGATGAAAAGAAATATGTATTTGGCATTATATAATGACGCCTGGCCAACGTGATTATATTATATTAAATACATATGGGTGTTTCAAAGTCGTGAGACACGTGTTGTACAACCTCATTCTTCAACCTTCAAGCTATTATTGTCTGTTAAATGTGAATCCTTGATCTGTTCACATTCACTATCTCGATATTAACACTCTGCATTTTTATCTCAGAGTTGAACTATGCCTCCCAAACGAAGAGTTACTAGGAACAGCCCACGAACGGCTACACCTGTGAACCCTGAAACCACACCACCATCGAACCCTGAAGAAACCACTGAACAAATGATTGCGAGGCGTATAGCGGAAGGAATTGCCCAGTATGAGGCAAGCCGCAACCGCGATCAGGTAGTAAATGACAGTGGAACAACCCCCATTAACACTGAGACGATTGTGAATACCCGCCGAGGGTGTTCATATAAAACATTCCAGGCTTGTAAGCCACCTTCTTTCTGTGGCACCGAGGGTGCTATCGGTGTCATACACTGGATAGAAAAGATGGATTCTGTGATTGACATCAGTGATTGTCTACCAGACATTGCGGTGAAATATGTCGCCTGCACCTTAGCTGATAAAGCTTTGACTTGGTGGAACAGTCAAGTCCAATCAATGGGACGACCAGCGGCCTATTCCATGACATGGGAAATGCTGAAGCGTATGATGTTAGAGGAATTCTGCCCTCGAAGTGAACTGCAGAAAATTGAAACTGAACTGTGGAACATTGCTATGATTGGGGCTGATGTCGCTGGCTATACAACCAGGTTTCAGGAACTAGCACGTTTAGTGCCACATATGGTGACACCAGAGTATAAGCGTATCGAACGCTACATATACAGTCTGGCACCACAAATCCGCGGTCTAGTGACATCGTCCAAACCGAACACTTTCAGGAGTGCGGTTAATCTAGCACAGAGTCTGACTGATGAGGCGGTCAGAATGGGAACAATGACCAAGAAGGCTGTGTCGGGAAAAGGTGAACCGAACAGTACGGATGTTAGTAGTTCTGGTGGTGCAAAGCGAAGGTGGAAAGGTAGTGGTACTGATCGTCAGGGTCAACAAAACAAGAAACATTCTGGAAATGCGAAAGCATATGTTGCCACCACTACTGAATCGAAACCATACCTGGGTAATAAACCCAAATGTGATAAGTGCAACCGACACCATGAAGGTGGGTGTGGGTATTGTGGAAATTGTAAGGCATGGGGACATAAAACCCGAGACTGTAAAACCAACCCTCCCCCACGGGCAAACACTGATCGTCAAAACCAGGGATGTTTTGAATGTGGTGAGCAAGGACACTACCGTAACCGATGCCCTAAGCTCAACAACAACAACCAAAACCGCAACAACAACAACCGCGGTAACAACAATAACCGAGCCAACAACATCAACAATCAACGGGCTCAAGGAAGGGCATTCGTAATCGGAGCACAGGAGGCACGCCAGGACCCTAACACCGTCACTGGTACGTTTCTCGTAAACAACCATTATGCCTCTGTGTTAATTGATTCGGGTGCTGATTTAAGCTTTGTGTCTACTGAGTTTAGACCACTATTAGAACTTGAATCACGTAAGTTAGATAACAAGTATACTATAGAGTTAGCCGATGGTGAGTTAATCGAATAAGGAGAAATAGTACCGGGATGTACCTTGGAGTTAGAAGGTCATCTCTTCGAAATAGACTTGCTACCGGTTAAGCTGGGAAGTTTTGACATTGTAGTCGGTATGGACTGGTTATCTAAGAACCGCGCCGAGATCATATGTCATGATAAGATGGTTCACTTACCATTACCGACTGGAGAAACTTTAGTGATTCAAGGTGAGAAACGCAAGAGTGACACAAAGATGATTTCGTGCTTGAAGTCCAGTAGGTATCTCCGAAAGGGGTACCAAGCATTTTTGGCGCACGTTGTAGAAAAGAAATCCGAGGAGCGACGTATAGACGATGTGCCCATTGTGTGTGACTATCCAGGAGTATTTCCTGATGAGTTGCCGGGATTACCACCCCCACGACAGGTTGAATTTCACATCGATCTGGTGCTAGGAGCCGCACCAATCGCCCGTGCACCTTATCGTCTAGCTCCCTCGGAGATGCAGGAGCTATCTACACAACTGCAAGAACTCCTAGACTTGGGATTCATCCGGCCGAGCTTTTCACCTTGGGGAGCTCCGGTTTTGTTTGTTAAGAAAAAGGATGGATCTATGCGGATGTGCATCGATTATCGAGAACTGAACAAGGTAACCATCAAAAACCGATACCCATTACCACGCATTGATGATCTGTTTGATCAACTGCAAGGGTCAAGTTATTATTCAAAAATTGACCTACGATCTGGTTACCACCAACTTAAGGTGCGAGAAGAGGATGTACCAAAGACTGCTTTTAGGACTCGTTACGGTCACTACGAGTTCTTAGTCATGCCTTTTGGGCTGACCAATGCACCTGCAGTATTCATGGATTTGATGAACCGTCTATGCAAACCTTATCTGGATAAATTCGTCATAGTGTTTATTGACGACATCCTGGTGTACTCACGAACAAAAGAGGATCACGAACAACATTTGAAACTTGTTCTCGAACTACTGCAGAAAGAGAAGCTTTATGCAAAGTTCTCTAAGTGCGAATTTTGGATGCGAGAGGTTCATTTCCTTGGTCATGTGATAAATGACAAGGGAATTCACGTAGACCCGTCCAAAATTAAGGCGATTAACAACTGGGAAGCGCCAAAGACCCCAACTGAGGTACGACAATTTCTTGGTCTAGCTGGCTATTACAGGCGATTCATCGCAAACTTTTCAAAGATAGCCCAGCCACTCACCGCATTAACTCAAAAGGATAAGAAATTCGAGTGGAATGAGAAACAAGAAAATGCATTCCAACTGTTGAAACAGAGACTGAGCAGCGCACCCATACTATCTCTACCGGAAGGAGTAGATAACTTTGTTGTTTACTATGATGCTTCGCATCAGGGATTGGGTTGCGTATTGATGCAAAATGACAAGGTCATCGCATATGCATCACGACAACTGAAAATGCATGAGAAAAACTATACCACCCACGACTTGGAGTTGGGAGCAGTTGTTTTTGCACTAAAGATCTGGAGACACTACCTATACGGTACAAAGTGTACGATCTTCACAGATCATAAGAGCCTACAACATATATTCGACCAGAAAGAACTAAATATGAGACAACGACGCTGGGTCGAATTACTTAACGATCACGACTGTGAGATAAAGTATCACCCGGGTAAGGCTAACGTTGTAGCAGATGCCCTGAGTCGTAAGGAACGAATCAAACCTCGAAGAGTTCGAGCCTTGAGATTGACAATCCACTTGAATCTCATTACTCAAATTCGCGAAGCACAAGGACTTGCTTTCAATCCCGAACGCCTTAAGGATGAATCCTTGAAGGGAATGGAAAAGCAACTCGAGAAAAAGGACAACGGAGTGTTGTACTTTATGAATCGAATTTGGGTACCATGCGTAGAGGAGTTACGCAAACTGATTTTGGATGAGGCTCATAAATCCAACTATTCGATACATCCTGGTGCAGACAAGATGTACCGTGACTTGAAAGGATTCTACTGGTGGCCTGGAATGAGACGTGATATTGCCACCTACGTGAGCAAATGCTTAACTTGCTCGAAGGTAAAGGTCGAATATCAAAAGCCGTCTGGGCTTTTGCAACAACCTGAATTGCCCAAGTGGAAATGGGAGCAAATAACAATGGATTTCATTACGAAGTTGCCTAGAACGGCATCTGGAGCAAATGCCATATGGGTGATTGTCGATCGATTGACGAAATCAGCCCACTTTCTTGCTATTAAGGAAACGGATGGAATGGAAAAACTTGCTAAAATCTATATTAAAGAGATTGTTTCTCGGCATGGAGTGCCACTATCCATCATCTCCGATAGAGATGCACGATTCACTTATCGCTTTTGGCAAACATTACAAAAGGCATTGGGTACTCGACTGGATATGAGTACTGCCTACCACCCGCAGACTGACGGCCAAAGTGAGCGAACTATACAGACGCTCGAAGACTTGTTGCGAGCATGTGTGATAGACTTTGGAGGTAACTGGGATACCCACCTACCTCTAGCTGAATTTTCTTACAACAATAGTTATCACACGAGTATACAGATGGCACCTTTTGAGGCGTTATATGGACGCAAGTGCCGATCACCACTCTGTTGGGCAGAGTTGGACGACAGACAACTATCTGGACCCGAACTTGTTCAGGAAACCACTGACAAGATAACTCAAGTACTAAACCGATTGAAATCGGCACGAGACCGACAAAAGAGTTACGCTGATAACCGCCATAAACCTCTTGAGTTCCAAGTAGGAGACAAGGTCCTACTCAAAGTATCGCCCTGGAAGGGGGTAACGCGATTTGGCAAACGAGGAAAGCTGAACCCACGATACATCGGACCATTTGAAATCCTTGCTAGGGTTGGTCCTGTCGCTTACAAGCTCAAACTACCGCAAGAGCTTAGTAGCATACACGATACTTTCCACGTAAGCAACCTCAAAAAGTGTCTTTCCGACGAAACACTTATCATTCCTCCTGACGAAGTCTTCATTGACTCAAAACTAAACTTTGTGGAGGAACCCTTTGAAGGTATGGACTCGAAAACGCAGAAACTTCGACACAAACGAATCAAACTGGTTAAAGTTCGTTGGAACTCGAAACATGGCCAAGAGTTTACCTGGGAACGAGAGGATGAAATACGAAAGAAATACCCTAACCTATTTGAGAGCGTGACCGAGACTCACGGCTCGACTTAAATCTCGGGACGAGATTTCACTAACGGGGGGAGAATGTGACACTCCTCCAAATTAGGTATATAATTATACTTAATTACATGCATTTCTTACGCTAATTCCCTGCGATTGTTTTAAACTAAACCTATGATGTGATATAAGACTAGCGAGCCCAAAAACAATAATACATAAGTATTACATAAATTGTAATTTGCAAAATTACACTATTATTAGCTGAAATGCTAGCGAAAACGTGTCCGAAAAACGTCTCCAAAAATGTTCCCAAATTGTATCGAAATATTATTTAACCAAAATAATATGCGGGAAAAATTTCAGAATTTAATAATTTTGCGTTTTAAGTACTTATTAATAACGCAGAACTTTTATAATGTACAATTTGTACAACTGCTAAAAATAATGATAATCTCATTATTCTTAAAATATATTACGAACCAGGAGATCACCAACAAAATAAAAATATAAAAAGTTTATTTTTATATTGCAATAATTATACCCGTACTCGAAATTTAGGTACCAAAAATATGTCACCAACCTCAAATAATTGAGGGACAGTCTGCTATTTACCAGCCATACCGTTTGATTATTTTATACTCCCTCCCATTTCCTTCGTCTGATGAACACCACACAAACACACACCAAAATCATATCATCTTTTTCTTCTTCTTTGATCAAGATCAGAAGCATCAGGAGAGTAGCAGTAGCAGGAGATAATAATAATAATAGCAATAACACAGCTTCATCATCATCATCCTCGTTCATCTCATCACCAACTCATTGTAAGAAACTACATATCTTGAAATTCTTTACTTTGATTTCATGTTATAACATGTTAACATAACATAATCTACATATATAACATGAAAATGTGATGATTTAGTTAACAATCTTAAAAATGGGTTTTATAAAACTAAGGCATCTAACCCACCAATTTCATATATAAACTTGTTAAAACGATACACAAAGAAGTTAAAATGTGATATTGGGAGGTTATAACCGATTGGAACCAAAAATAAACGAGTATATTTGTGTGTTAGAACGAACCTGTCTGTGAACAAGATGATGTACAGTGCCACCATCTAAGACACGATCATGTCTTAGTCCTCCGAACCCAAAAGCTATTCCAAAAACCTAATACACGATCGTGTGTTAGGTAACTCGCAAAAACTCAAAACTTAACAAAGCCACACGATCGTGTCTTAGCCGAGGGAGAATCCACGCGATCGTGTGGATTTCGAAACAGGAACCAAAAACTTTACTTAACACACGATCGTGTGACATGTTACGCGATCGTGTCATTTTCTGTAACACATGATCGTGTATTATACCACACTATCGTGTCATTTTCGGTAACACACGATCGTGTAGGTTTGCATGGACAAGCCATGTGACTTCGATGAACTAGTAATGGACAAGCCATGTGATTACGATGAACTAGTAATGGACAAGCCATGTGATTACGATGAACTAGTAAATGACAACCCAAATGTTTACGACGAACGAGTAACGGACAAACCCCAGCGATCTCGATGAACGAGTACGAGACACGAGTAATTGACCGAGCCCGAACACGAGGGTCCGGCGGCACCATAAAAGGGTGCCGGCGGCACCTTTTTGATTTGAACTTCAAAATATTTTTGATATTTAGCAAAAATACAACGGTTACGTTTTGTTAACGAGATTACAAGTAAAGTGTATTTTGTATATATAACGTGTAACAAGCTTATAAATATATATACAAACTTAAATACGTACATTTATCGAATGGAATTTATAAATGAGTGAGACGTATTTACAAACGAACATATATATATATATATATATATATATATATATATATATACCACGAATGTAGAACGAACTTATTTGGTATATATACACATTTGGGACGAGACGTACATTATATGGAACAGACGAGACTTGTGTTTTGGAAATTTAACGACAAACAATATTTAGATTTATACGAGGTATATATGAAAGAAACAACGAATAATAATATATATATATATACGAGAATATATATATTCAACTATATAAGTATATATATGTATATGTACTTACACACTTCGGACAATTCGATAAACGAACATAACTTGGATAATATTGTATATTTCCAACAACAATCATCAACGAAATACACAAACTTAAGAAATGGATAATTTCTTCAAACAAAAGAATTATTAACGTAAGTAAACTAAGTACTTATGGTTAATACAATATTGTGTATAGGTTGACTTTCGTTGGGCGACGCTACTCTTCACCGCTAGCTATCACATCTACTCTACTACTACGTGAGTTCACAAACCCCTTTTAAATGTTTTAATGTTTTAAAACCTCGGGGTGGAAAACATAGAAATCGTATGTATAATTGCATGCGACAACTGTTTAAATACTTGATGTATTTACTTAAACTATTGATGAAATGAGATTTCATGTTGTGATTGATTAAATACTGTACGTATTTGCTTAAACTGTTTATGAAAGGGTATTTCATACTTGAACTATTTGTGAAAGGGTATTTCACACAACTATTTGAACTATGGTTTATGAAATGTTTTCATAACTATTTTGGGAATTTAGGCAACGAATCTTGGTACAGATCTAGGCTGAACGATGTAGTGCATAAAAGACCTTATGGCTACAGATATAACCATTAGCTAGGTGACTCTAGCCACTGAGTATACGGATAGTACTATCGCCGTGACGACCCTCCTACGGATTTGGGAGCGTATACTTAAATGTCCTGCTTGGCAAACAACAACAGATTAGGGTCGTGGTTTGGTTATAGGGTTAGGTCGTGTTACCTTACTTGACAGGTTTAGCTCACCTTTCAAGGAATCACCGTCTAAATATTCCCACTAAACTATTGATTAGGAAGTGATTTCCTACGTATACTATTTTGGAAATGTTAATCTTTATGTAGGTTAACCTGTGTTTCCTACTGATAACTGATTTAGGAAATGTTATTTGTTTAATAACTTGTGTTTCCTACTTGACAAACAACACTTAATTGGAAATGTTATTCTTTAATGATTTGTGTTTCCTACATTACATACAAACCTGTGAATTCACTCAACAATCTTGTTGACGACTTACTCTATGTTTTTCAGGGAATTAGCAGCGTAAGTAAGATCTGCATGCATAATCAGGACGGATTACCCTGGACTTGTTAGGATGCCACTACTTTTGGGACACTTGGATTTCCTCTGTATAACTGCAATTAATGCAGTCATACCTATGAAATCTACTTTTGATATTACTTATTTTGTGAAATACTGATTTCAACTATTACTATTACTGTTACTACTTTTTCAAGTGGTAACCTTTTGTAAAACTTTAACTAATGGCATCTTAATCTATTTCGTTCTGCAATAACCATATGCTCTGAGTATGTATGTATCTGTTGATTGTTATTACTACTCGCACCCCCGCCACGTCACTAAGCTTCCGCAAACCACTCTATGTAATTGTAATTACCGTTTGGCGGGGTGTGACAACACTTATTAGTTATTACTATTATATGCTCCTATCTTTCAGTGAACTTGCTCAAACCCTCTATTGTATGAAGTCGGTGACTTGAAACCTGCTAAACAGTTAAAAATGAGTCCACCTCAGCTATTAGTATTACGTAGTGTATGATGTGGACACTTTGACAGACCATTTGACCCGTTTAACCCATCGTCACCGGTAAAAAAAGAGTCCACAACATACAATAGAGTTTTATCAGGTTTGAAAGACTGGAGCATACAGTAGTGATAAGTACGTGTAGTTGACCGCATAACAAAACAATAAACCCAAAAAAGACTAACCTTCCAAATGCTTATTTTATACGTTTGATAAAAATATACAATCCTATGATCCAAAACAATTATAACCTTATGTAAGTTACCTACATATTCGATGTTGGCATTTGACGCTTGTCGAAACCAAATAATACACAACACCGTCATCTAGTGCCTTCTTAACTACTTGTGTGGCTTGATGTGGGGGTAGAGTCCTGTGAAAAGCCAAAGGAGCACCAACGTTTGGACCTAATACATTCTAAATATTAAGTATACGAAGGGGAGTCCTCAACTAACCTCCATTATATTCCTGGAGAGTATGTGATGGTTAAGGCAAAATAGGAGACCAAAATGCATAAAAAAGGCGAGGATCCTCAACATACCTTCACAGCTAATATTCACCATAAAGAAGACGATTAGCAAGTTTTATTCTATCAAACAAAGTAAAAGTAATTTAGTAAAAGATGAAAAATCTCTCATTAGTCTCAATAATGTCCTAAAAGTAAAGATGTACAATTAGTTATCAAAGAGCACGTTTATATAAGAGAACATATCATATACGTTGCACATAACTAAAAAGGGACAATCACTAAGCTAATATATCAGCTAATATAAAGAAATTTTCACTCAGACATATCATCAAACACCTAATATACATATAAAAAAATGAAGCCAGATAGATGAAATATGAAAATCTGTTTGTCATGTGAGGAACAACATCAGAAACCACAAATGCATAACTCAGGTGTAAACAACATATTGGTTACCCATCATAAGGTCCAGTTACTTTAGCCGAGATTGATAACATACGTCACAAACCATTGGTCTTATAGTTGGTGCAAGCAGTTGATCCTTTGCCAGGTCGATCATTTTGTTGGATGAAGTAAGCATCATCAACTCGAGTCGATTTTGGTTTCTCATGGATTTCTTTGCTTAAAGTATGGAAAAAGTGGCCCTATGGAATCAACATTCTTCTCTACCATCGAATTTTGTTACCGGGGTCCTAAAAGCTCCTAATTTTATGAACCATACACAAAATTAACAAAAAGTGATGTTAGTAAAACAGTAGGTTTAGCAGTTTCAACCCATTTACTTGTGAATAAGTCGACTCGGATTAAGTTTTCAACCTTTTGACACCAACCCATTTACCTGTTACCCAACCTATACAACACAATCTATCAGCTCTAGTCAACGTGGTAAGTGACAAACCTGAACAATATGATGAACAATCTTTTCAGGGAACATCTTCTATTTTAAAAGCTCACCAATCAAACGCATGTTTCCCGGTATACGAATGTTTAAGAGCCTTTCCTTATATCTACGTTCGGGCTCTTGCTCAATTGTCGTTATATGAGCTATGTCTTCCCTCATTCAATATGCGCCTTCAAAAGCCTCATCGTAAATATTCAATAACAATCGTTTGAAGTTGATCTCTTTTCCACCGGGCTCATCAGACGGAAATGGAGGCAGTTTCACATTAATGCTTGAACACAATTGGGGCAAAACGTAGGCTCAAGAACAACTTTGGCAAGTATCTAAGAAATGACATCCTGTAACATGAACATCAGCAAGATTGTCGCTAATCTCCTAAGTGACCAATATAATATAGTTATTGGGATTATAAATTAGACGTGACAAATTCGACCCATTTATTAAAAGACTATGTTACCAAAATTTTATTAAATTCCAAAAATTCGACTAAAAGACTATTTGGGTCAAAATAACCCATTCAGAATGTTACCAAAATTTACCAAAAATTTAATTAGCCCATCTTGCACTTCTAATTTGAATCAAGAATAATATGTACCAGATACAAAACTTTAGAATATCAGCTATAAGATGGCCTTTGAGGATGTCAAACTTCTTCGGCGTCAGTTTGTTTAAGACACTGAAAGTCAAGCAAAGTTATATACATTCTTAGTACCTGAATGAAACAAAATTTTAATAAAAAACAGTTAGTAACATGAAGTTTCATTAAAAAGTTTACCCTGTCATTGTCTTCAAGCCACATTCCTTATCAGTTCCCTCCGAGCTAACCAGGGTACCATGGATTTGATAAGTGCATGAGTATGGCCAGCATGTTGCAAAAAGTTAAAACCAATTGCTGTAAAACGAATAACACTATAAACAACTTTAATATGACAACAAATTCATTAAGAAAGAATAAAAAAAAAAGAGTTGTCAGTGAATTAGTCATGTGTAAGATGGTGTATTTGTATTAATTCCTCGCAATAAATTAATTTTTTTGATTTTTTTCGGTTGTATTCTTGAGTTCAACAAAAAAAAAAAAAAAGGATCATTTTGGCTCACAAACCTAATTCATAATAAAGTTATATCAATTATAATAAAAACTAAGATAAATATTCATGTGATGCTTACATTTAACTATCAAAGTTGATTTAACACATGACAATATGCTCAAATAAAGAGTCCAGTTGTAAGTAAAGGAGTCGATTTGACCGAAAGTGGGTCAATTCATGCTTTATCTCCAACGGGTCAATATGATACATTAAGAAAATTAGTTTCAAAGTTTTAGGGTCAAATGGTTTGAAGGGGTCAAAAATTGGTCGAAGTTTTTTATTTTAAGAATAAAACCACCTAAATCAATTGACTCAAAAATTACTTTAGCATTAAAATTGTCAGTTGTACTCATTTTTTACATTAAAAGTTTTTGACCCTCCAAAGACATTAAGGTGGTCAATAAAGAATTTTTGAAAAAGTTGAGTACTGAAACGTGCAAATACAATGAGCATCACTTAACGAAAAAGATGAAATAATAGTCTTACGTTATCAAGGACTCAGCCACCAAAACATCTATGGGCATCTAGATGGAATTCGCATAGTTCTGCATCCACAAGATGTTAGGCTTCCATGGAAGCTTTGACCCCTAAAAACAAAACACAAGTCACAATTTTGTTTGATTAAAACTAAAGATTAACAGCTAAGATTGATAACCTCGAAAGTAACAATCCATTTTCCATTCAAAATAGCCATCAGAATTTTGAGTGTTTGTATACATGCACCATTTGAATTTGTGGCAGCAATGACATGGGTAAAACTAAAGAACCATCTAAGCAAAACTAAAGATCAGAACCAAGAATATAAATGGTCCCAACTCCCAAGTACACAACAAAATTCATTCAAATGGTGTACGAAATATGTTTGATAGCTGATACCTTTTATTAGCATCTGGCTTCCAAGCTCGAGGTCTTGAGTTCAACTCGCTTGAAATTTTTTGAGATACGTGTACCAGACACAATAACAGAAAATTAACCTTGAAAAACCACATGATGAGAAAACTCTGAATATAATTATTAAATTTTTAACATACTGGGAAATGTTGTTTTTCCTTCACTTTTAGAGACCATGTACTCAAGCCGTTGACATAAGCTAACATCCACAGCTGCCATAACAGAGACCCTATTTTCAAATGGCTATTGTTCTAATTTATGACAGTTACTTTAATTCATGGCAATCCTTTCTAGACTAATGGCAATTACTTTAATTCATGGCTATCCTCTGTTATCTCCCCACTACATACAACTATCATCACCATAAACTTCAAAACAAAGTTTTGATTTTGGCCGGTCAATTAACAAACATTGATCTAAAAGTCAAATGTATGTAAACTCAAAAATGGGTTCAAAACTTCAAACTAACAAATCAAACCTAAACCCATCTATAGTGCAAGGTTGTAAAAATCGGTAATCGGGGATTAATCGGGCGCGACCTTATAGGGATTAATCGACCTAATCGGGGATTAATCGGCGATTAATCGGATTTGACTTTTTCTGACTTTTTCTAATAACTTTTAAAAGTATATGTATAAATTTGGATGAGAACCATAAAATTGATAGAGTATTAAAAGAATATCTAAATTCTTGTTTATCATTTAGGGGCTGTTTACTGTTTTTTTCATTAAGTCATATATGGATAAAGATAGCAGTATGGGTATAGAATGTCCATATGTAGTAATCAGTGAATGAATAATCATGTTTACTAATTGTGCTGAATAAACGGTCTGAATAGTTAAAATGACTATTTTACCCCTAAGTTAAATAATTGTCTGAACAGTTAAAATGACTATTTTACCCCTAAGTTAAATAATTATCTTTTTTTTTTATTGAATGACAAACCTAATTGTATAACTTATCAATTTGTGAGTTGGAATAACATACTACATTTTAGACCCACAATTATGTTATATATACTAGTATCAATCGATCGGTACGCTAACAACACCATACGTACATACCCAGATACACAGTGAAGTTGAATTGAGTCAAATGTGTTTCTTTGAGAAACCAATAAAATAATATAAAAACCCACTAACATTCCTATGGTTGCCTAAAAAAGACACCAACGTTTCAAGTCAAATAACATGAACTTTCAACAAATCGGCAATTTGGTATTTAATTATGACGATGCTTTCAACATCAGAATAATCGATTTCTAGTTTTCTATCATATTACCAATCTTCGTCGATTCAACCTTCAAATTAGTATCGCGTTATGAACTGAAATAGTTTTCAAAACCTCACTTTGTGCCCGATTTTCTCGGTGGTTTTTAGCAAAGTGACCAGATCTGCATCTGCGAACTTTTACGAAACAACAGGTGATTGTGGCTTTCGAGATCGGTGATGAGTGAAGGTCACCGGAGCAGCTCGTAGTGATCTCTTTGGTGACAAGGTAATTGACAGTGAGAATGAGAAGAGTTTACCTTTTTACAAAGGGAGATGAGGTGAGGGTAATATTGAGAAAATAATGGCTATATGGGGAATAGAGGGCTTTTGGAGATGACCGAATAAGTCTCTCACTCAGTTGAGATTAATTTTTAAGTCCTAAGAGCATTTCCAATGAGTATTTTTGAAAAGCTTTTCAAAAGCTTTTCTTTAAAAGCTTTATCAAAAAAGCTTTAGAAAAAGTTTTACCTCCATCAAAGAAAAGCTATTCAACAATTGAAAACTATTAAAAATAATTAAAATATTTAAGTAATAGAATGAAAGACTTGAGAAATGTAAAGCTTTGCTTTCTCTTTCTTTGTTAATTTTGTACTTTTTAATAGTTTTATATATAGAAAAAGGTTTATATCATTGGAGCAAAAGCTTTTTTAAAAGCTTTTCTCTAAAAACCTCTTACTCCATTTATTGGATCATGGATCCGGGTCAAACCAGATCCAATTCGCCCACAACTTAAATGGTTAGTCAACTAGTAATAAACACCTTTATTATTGGTGATAAATGGAGTATAGGTTATGACCTTTGTGATCACTACCTAATACTTGGAATTCCCATAATCATTGAGTTGATTAATGGAGGTAACTCCATTGCCTCTTGAGCTCACCATTTGGGTGGCTATATAAAGAGGCTTATGTACTTGTTGCAAGTCACCACACCAAATAGACACACACAAGAGAGTTAGTGAGAGGCAAACGTGATTGAGGAAATTTAGGCTGTGAATTGTGGAAGCCTTCCGTTCGTGATTGCTTCCCGGTCCGGTGATCTAAGCATCGATCCTTCACTTCCGCTTCTAGTATTCGGGTACGTTCCGAATGTCTATTTTCTAACACCATTTTTTCAAATAAAGCTTTACATATTGACTCATTGAAGATGCTCTAAGTAAACACTAAAGATTTCTGACCGAATAAGGCATTTGGTCAACTAAGCTCATTAATGCAAAAACGAAACAGCCCCTTAATCATTTATGTGTGTTTAGTGTATCTATGTATGCTTGACAGCTAATACCCCACTACCAATTCACTCAAAATAAAAGAAAAACAATTGTTTCTGTTTTCAAACCACACAAGACAAAAGCGATACAGCTTTACTCACTTCTCCAAAGCTCAAGCAAATACCCACCGCCATCCGCCACCAACTTCTGTAACCATTTTTCAAATTCTTTCACCCCTCTCATTTTTCTCCTTTAAAAGTTACAGAAATACGATCTGGATGTCGAATTTGACCCGAAATGTCACGTTGACCGGCATTGACCGGTGTTGACCGGCGTTGACCGATTTTTTTGAGCGATTAGGAGTAATACAATCGGTCCATGCCCAAAATCAGATTAATCGGGGATTAATCCCGATTTTTACAACACTGCTACAGTGACAACTTCAAAAGTAAATTGATTTCTGTTTTTATGAGGGGAAATTTTGATCTAACAATTCAGAATTAGGATATATTGACTCAAATAAAAGCGTGTAGATAAATAAAATCAAAGAAAATTACATAGGATAGCAGGCACACATCGTATAAAAAACAAATCATTACTGTAATGATATATAGCATTGAATTCACATGTAAATTAATACAAAAATAAGCATATAAAAACTGAAAAAAACTATAAGAATCACTAACCCGTGGTTATAATTCATCAGGCAAAATAGCCCATTGTCTTTAACCATCGTATCTCCAAACAGGTGTGGTGTAGACACTGTCACTGCTTCATCGTACTCAAAAAGTTAAATTAAGTTGGAGGACATGCTGGATCTGCAAAAGTGTTGTCATGTTAAAAAGTAACATATCAGTAAGATCCTCGAGACCCATGAGTAGGGCTCTAAACGAACCAAACGCACACAAACAAAACCATGTTGATCTTCGTTCGTTTCAGCTTAACCAAACTGTTGGAAAATTTAGTGAAACATGTGCTTTTTCACTAACTTTGGACACATAATTTTATATGTATGTTTGGTATATATAAATATTACTTTATGTAATTGCATTCTTCCTTACAAGAGCTTCGTAATGAGGTAATATGTGTCCAAATTGGAGCTAATGTGAATGAGATATAGATTCACAAAGTAAGACATTTAATGTGTAGTTTGTTAGGTTTGGGTTTGTCCCACATCGGTGGGTGAACTAAACCTAGAGGTACCACCTACACTATAAATAGAGGTGTCTAGGCTCAATGTTAGATACACCAAAAATCACAACCTTTTCATTAAAGGAGATATAAGTAATCTTCAATGAAATCTCGGGCAGTGTTAGTCAAGTCTGGCAGTACAAGCTGTTTCGGTCGTTGTACCCTGGGAAACAGACGGCGAATCTGTTTTAAGGAAACCGTGTCAAACACGGGCCTCGGTCTTCTTCATATAGGTTTGCGGTTGCGGATCTCGGTCTTCTTTATGAGATAAGTTTATCTACCTATCTCCGTATTTTTTTTGTTGTTTCTTATTCGTTTGTTTATTATTTATATTATCTTATAAATAATAATAATAAAATATATTTGGGTACGAAATATTTTACCTTCAATCTTAAAACAGATTTTTATAATCAATACCCGAATTACTTTTGAGAAACAAAAGATACGAAAAAATGTTACTGTTGTCTAATCATTCGTTAGACACATAGTTTTCTATATATAAATATGATCAAAGAATATGTCATCAAAATAGATATAGATATACATATTGAAACGAGTTTATATGTTACTACGTATTATATAGCACCAGCAAACAATTTTATAGATTCTGATTTCGAATCAAATTTTCAGTAATCATAACCCCTCGAAGGAAAAGGTGGGACCAAAAGTTAAAAGTTCAGTAAGTTTTATACGAATAGTATATTTTTGGACGGTTGGTGTTGGGCTACTTGATAGAAAATAACATATAAAACTAGTAACAGTTAGGACTTTATTTGGATACACAAGTGAAGTTATTCCATGAACGTCTGAAAGAAGTTATAATTATTATGGTTTAAGTTCGAAATTCATATGGACTATTTTGATTCTATATTAAAACATAACTTGTATGTCTAATTGTAACACCTGCTAAATTAGAATAATTAATTATGCCTAATTAATTGTAACTAGATGTAATTAGTATGTAATAGGACTAATTGCAGACTCTATTTGTATATATATAAGGTGATTTATATATATATATATATGTGTGTGTACTTACGCGATTTGGATAAATCGTGCGAATTAACCGGACGGAGTCCGACACAGTTTACTTGGACGTTGGTGACAGAAATTTACTTAAATAATGAGAACGTATTTTGTTATATAAAATACGCAACAGAACGAGCATTATTTATATATTATAGTGACGACATTTTAACTAACGCAACAAAACGTAATAAACGCGACTTAATAATTGAAATATTGCGACAAATGTTTTTATTATTAATTTCAAAGTATTTTTATTTAAATATTCCAGTTACATTTTTAAAAATATAACGGTTTGATTAAATACTAAAAACAAAGGATTAAACGATTAGGACACGGAGTAAATACTGAGTTTTAGGGAGCGTTTACCCCTCCCTTGTCTCTTGGATCAGCCAACACCCCTTCCCCCTCCTCATTCTTCTTTCATTTTCATTATCTCCAAAAACACACACACCTCCAAAAACACTCTCACTAAAAATACTACCAAATTTTCGGACTACAAACCGACCCACGAAATTTACATATTCGGAATCACCATCACGAGTGGAGCAAGAATATCAAGATCGTTTTCACCATTTCATCCTCCATTTAGCTCGATTTGCAAAAGTAAGAAATTCCTAAAATCTTAGATCTATTCAAATTGGTGTAATGTTTTGATGTTTTGATGTGTACACAACTTAGATATAACCTAATATATGAAGAATACACGATTTTATAGCTCAAAAATGGGTTAGATTTGCGTTTTTGGTCGAAAATTCTTGAAACCCGAAAGTTTCTGGGCTGGTGTTCATACATGCGACACAAGCCTTGTGTCGCATGCTATGTCGCATAAACCCGTTTGTGTCGCACCTTGTGTCGTACAAATCCGTTTGTGTCGTAACCTTTGCGACACAATATTGTGTCGCACTCTATGTCGCATACTATGTCGTATTTTATACGACACAACCTTTATGTCGCTATTGAATTAGCATCGCAAGCTTTTTGCGACACAACCACTGTGTCGCAGGGCTCTTGTGTCGCATCCTTCATGCGACACAACCCTTGTGTCGCATGACAAATTTTAGTGTCGCATTTTGTGTCGCAAAACACAGCAGATTCACAAATAAATTCCAAGTTAAGTGTTATACATTTCGGACTTCAAACGACTATACGATATAACAGCTAAGGTACATTGAAACATGTTTTTCAAGCATAACAATTCAAGCAAGTTTATAAATGTCGAGATTAACGTTTCAACTAAGTCACCAACGGGCCCAAACATGTTTTCCAACAAACGAACAATTACAAACATACAGACAAACATCGGCTATACTAGTTGTGTACAACTAAACGAAACGTCTCATGAGACACATACTTACATAACTTCATATGAATAGGCATTTGAAGGTTACAGGTTCGGATAACCTACTTGCTATATTTACTACTTGCTATTTGCTACAGCTTATTACCAGACTCAGGTGAGTCTTACAGCCCCACTTTTACTGTTTTATACTTGGGGTGAGATACTTAGCAACTGTTTTACGTATGAACACAATGTACTGAACTGAAAACATTACTGATTACAAACAAACGCATGAGTTACTTTTATCCACTGAAAGCCTCCCAATCGTAAGTTGTTAGTTATGGACTTAAGCGCGATTACTAATAGATGGATCCATTTGGGACTGACAATCCCTGTCTGGGGTGGTAGCGCCACCACGTACTGATTTACACGTAGAAACAGACATATTAGTATTTGTTACATATGAGTGTGCGGATAGCACTCACGGGGGTACGTGATATATTCACACTACACGGTTAAGCTTCAACTTATGAGCTCATGGCACTGTACTGATTAACTGATTTACTTACTTTGCTTGATAGCAATACGGGTACATACTTGTGGTTCATAACACTTACTTATTACTAAACCTGTGAGATTCACCAACCTTTTTGGTTGACACTTTTTAGCTTTGTATCTCAGGTACACTTACGGAGTAGGGTCACTCCAGGATTACTAGCTAGAGTCGCATGATTTTACAAACTGCATTTAACGGAGATTCTTTGGCATTATCTTTTGTAACTATGGTTATGTAATAGAATCTCCCGCTATACGCGTGGGCTCTAGGGAATTACATTTTGTATACGAAAACCTTCGGTTTTCAAATGATTATTAATTATGAAATGTAACTATTTTACAAACGTCTCATTTAGAGGTCGTTTGCTATTAATCTTGTGCTTTGTATATTGATTAGTAACACCCAATGTATGCTTCCGCAAATCGTTAAATTTGGGGGTGTTACAGATTGGTATCAGAGCCTAAGGTTATAGTGAACTAGGTTGCATTTAGTGAGCCTAGACTATGACCATTAGGCAGTATCCCTTATTAGGTATAACCGGTTCAGTGATTACATCATACGAGTTTAATTTAACATAGCCTGATCAACTATGTACAATTAAGCAAAGATGATGTAAGATCTGAAAGGGGTTATGGCTGAACAGGGTACAATAGAAGACTCTGACCTCGAGAGAACCGAGACTTAAACATGTTTATGCTAGACACTCAATAGGCTATATTATATGGGGACTATATGAATATAGGCCTCGATCTTACTAACGCTTTGTCTCAGAAATGGCAAGCATCCCATCCGATTCATCTCGTTCTCAATCCGGGTCGCAGAACCCGAGGGTAGCTAGGAGGAACAACAGGTTGCCTCGAGCTGGCCCGTACTCCACTCACTTCACCTTGCCGGCCTTAGCTGCTAGGGTGAACCAACACGAGCAACGACTTCGCACCATGGATGTCGTGTTGCAGGAAACAAACGAAAACTGGAGACTTACAGCACTTGAGCGCATCGAACAAGTCTCTGAGGATCACGAAACCACCGTTAATAATGTGGACGTTCTTCTCAACAAAGTGGTGGAGATAAGCGTGGAAACCACTCTTTTGAAACACAAACTTGATGAGTGTGAACAACGCTCACGGAAAACGGAATAATATACCCGTGGATTGGTACAGCGACTAGCATTAGCTGAAGACAATGCTCGACAAGCCAGCAGACTTGCAAATACTGTGGATCGTCTCATCGAAATGATGGAGCAGATTAACCTACGTTAAGACTAACTTAGTCCTTGCTTTGTAAACTATCCTGTAATCTAGTAACTATCTAAGCACTACTCTATGTTCCAGTCGGATGTAACAATTCCCGACATCTTTTGTAATACATCCGTAGGATGTAACCTTTGAACTCGTATCATCTAGCAAATACTCCTTGCTGTTTTGACTCATATTAATTGCCATAATTCTTGTCATAATGATGTTATGTATTACCACCTTTATACATGTACATCTGAAATAAATGCAATTTTCTTACAAAATCTTATGTATCTTCATTTCTTTTATTGAAGAATCATGCCGCCAAAGTCAAGACCTTATACTGATGCTCAGATCACGTCACTCATAACCCAGGCTGTTACTGAAGCCTTGGCTCGGAATACTCCACCAAACTCCACAAGAAACAGCGATGCCGCTGAAACCTCTGCTGCTAAACCTTGTTCATACAAGGATTTTCAAAACTGCAAACCCTTGAGCTTCAAGGGGACCGAAGGAGCCATCGGACTTATCAGATGGTTCGAAAAGATGGAATCCGTTTTCCGCATCAGCAAATGTGCGGAGGACGACAAAGTCAAATTCTCCACCTGCACCCTCGAAGATGGTGCCCTCTCGTGGTGGAATTCCTATACCCAGTCCGTGGGGATTGACACCGCTTACCTACTCCCTTGGGAGGATCTAAAGAAAATGCTCACGGATGAGTATTGCCCGTCCGAACAACTTCACAAGCTGGACGAAGAGTTCTGGAACTTAAAAGTGCAAGGAACTGATATCGTTGGATACACCACCAGATTCCAACAACTCACCGTTCTTCGCCCAGCTATGGCAGGTACTGGGCCTGACAAGATTAAGAAATACATCCGCGGCCTCCCGGAACCCGTCCGGGGAAACGTCGCCTCCTCAAACCAAACCACTCTTCACGGTGCCATCCGGTTGGCCCATGAACTTCTAGCTATGAATGAGGACCCAGAACCACCCACTCCATCCTCCAACAGCAATAAACGAAAATGGTCCGACAACCACAACAACCATCAAACCAAGAAACCTGAAACCATTAAAGCCTACACCTCCAATTCTGATGACAAGGGAGCGTACAAGGGAACCAAGCCCTATTGCTCAAAGTGCCAACGACACCACTTTGGTTCGTGTCCCTGTAGCAAGTGTAAGAGGTTTGGACACTTGGCTAAGGACTGTAGATCAAACACCACTGACACCAACACCTCTGCACCAAAGACTTGTTATGGGTGCAACGGTACGGGGCATTTCAAGAAAGACTGCCCGAAACTGAACAACAACAACAACAAGAACAACAACAATGCTCGAGGAAGAGCTTTTGTACTGAAATCTGGGGAAGCCCGTCAAGACCCGAATGTGGTCACGGGTACGTTTCTTCTCAACAACTTGACTGCATCTGTGTTATTTGATACTGGTGCTGATAAGAGCTTTATTTCTGATGAGTTTTATCCACTACTTGACACCACACCTATTGCCTTAGATTCTAAGTACACGGTAGAATTGGCAAACGGAAAGCTTATTGAGGCCGACAGTGTAATACCTAATTGCACCCTAAACTTAGCTAACGAGCTCTTTTCTATTGACTTGATACCTGTCGAAATCGGCAGCTTTGACATCATCGTCGGTATGGATTGGTTGTCCAAGCATCGAGCCGAAATCGTTTGTTTCGAGAAAATTGTACGCATTCCTCTCGTCACCGGTGGAACTTTGAGCATACAAGGGGAGACCGGTGGGACGAGAATAAATATCATTTCTTGCATGAAAACTCGAAAATACTTGAGAAAAGGGTACCAGGCAATCCTCGCACACGTTATGGAGAAAAATTCGGTGGAGAAGCGACTTGAGGATGTGCCTATTGTTCGAGACTTCCCAGAAGTCTTTCCTGAAGACTTGCCTGGCCTACCGCCAACTAGACAAGTCGAATTCTCTATTGATCTTGTGCCCGGCGCAGCACCTGTGGCACGAGCCCCTTAGGCACGAGCCCCTTACCGACTAGCCCCATCCGAACTTCAGGAGTTGTCTACTCAGTTACAGGAACTCCTGGACAAGGGATTTATTCGACCAAGTTCCTCACCTTGGGGAGCTCCGGTCCTGTTTGTGAAAAAGAAAGACGGTTCTTTCCGCATGTGCATCGACTACCGAGAACTCAACAAATTAACTGTCAAGAACCGTTATCCACTTCCTCGCATTGATGACCTGTTTGACCAACTTCAGGGGTCGAGTTTTTATTCAAAAATAGATCTACGGTCAGGTTATCACCAACTCCGAGTTCGTGATGAAGATATTCCAAAAACTGCTTTCCGAACTCGTTACGGCCATTATGAATTCCAAGTGATGCCATTCGGCTTAACCAACGCACCGGCTGTATTCATGGACCTTATGAATCGGGTTTGCAAACCTTACCTTGACAAGTTTGTTATCGTCTTCATCGATGACATCCTGATTTACTCGCGCACTGAACAAGAGCACGCGCAACACCTGAAAACTATCCTAGAGCTGCTCAAACACGAAGAGTTATACGCCAAATTCTCTAAGTGTGAGTTCTGGATGCAAACCGTTCAATTCCTTGGACACGTCATTGACAATCAAGGGATTCATGTCGATCCTTCAAAAATCGAGGCTATCAAGTGTTGGCAAGCACCTACAACACCAACCGAGGTACGTCAATTCTTAGGACTTGCCGGATACTACAGGCGGTTCATTGAGAATTTTTCAAAAATAGCCCTACCTCTCACTGCACTGACTCAAAAAGAAAAGAAGTTCGATTGGACTGACAAACAGGAGTCAGCTTTCCAACTACTAAAACAGAAACTCTGCAGTGCACCTATCTTATCCTTACCCGAAGGCAACGATGACTTCGTGGTATACTGTGATGCTTCACACCAAGGTCTTGGTTGCGTGCTGATGCAACGAGACAAGGTTATCGCTTACGCCTCTCGACAACTCAAGGTCCACGAAAAGAATTACACAACTCATGACCTAGAGTTGGGGGCTGTTGTATTCGCTCTAAAAATCTGGAGACACTACTTATACGGTACCAAGTGTACAATTTTTACTGACCATAAAAGTCTCCAACATATCTTCGATCAAAAGGATCTCAACATGAGGCAACGTCGATGGGTCGAGTTGCTCACTGATTACGATTGCGAAATTCGCTATCATCCAGGCAAGGCGAATGTTGTCGCCGATGCTTTAAGCCGAAAAGAACGAGTGAAACCACTTCGAGTTCGAGCTCTCGGTATGACCATTCACAACGACCTCATCAATCAAACTCTCACCGCTCAACTCGAAGCACTCAAACCAGAAAACTTGATAAACGAGGCCTTGCGGGGCATGGACAAACAATTTGAAACCAAACCTAACGGGGCCAAATACTTCTCGAATCGAATCTGGTTGCCAAGTTTTGGGAACCTGCGAGACTTGGTGATGGATGAAGCTCACAAGTCTAAATACTCTATACACCCCGGTGCCGACAAAATGTATCACGGCATCAAGGAAATGTATTGGTGGCCCAACATGAAGTCTGACATTGCAACCTATGTTGGCAAGTGTCTTACTTGTTCCAAGGTTAAAGCTGAACACCAGAAGCCTTCCGGTTTGCTACAACAACCCGAAATACCTCAATGGAAATGGGAGCAGATCACCATGGATTTCATTACCAAACTCCCAAAAACTTCTAACGGTTACGACACCATTTGGGTGATCGTTGACCGACTCACTAAATCTGCTCATTTTCTAGCCATCAAGGAAACTGATAAGATGGAACGTTTGACACGGATCTACCTGAAAGAAATCGTGTCAAGACACGGCGTACCCATCTCAATCATCTCCGACAGAGATGCTCGATTTACTTCTCGCTTCTGGCAGTCACTGCAAAAATCTCTTGGTACTCGTCTGGATATGAGTACGGCTTACCATCCTCAAACCGATGGCCAGAGCGAACGAACCATACAAACACTGGAAGACATGCTACGAGCCTGCGTAGTTGACTTCGGTAAAAACTGGGAAATTCACTTGCCGTTGTGCGAGTTCTCGTACAACAACAGTTATCACACCGGCATAAAGGCTGCACCCTTCGAGGCACTGTACGGTCGTAAGTGCCGGTCACCTATCTGTTGGACTGAGGTGGGGGATACACAACTCACCGGTTCAGAAATCATACATGAAACAACTGAAAAGATCGTCGGCATACAAAACAGACTAAAAGCCGCGCGTGATCGTCAGAAAAGCTATGCTGATGTGAGACGCAAACACCTTGAGTTCCAAGTAGGGGACAAGGTACTTCTCAAAGTGGCACCGTGGAAAGGTGTCATTCGATTCGGAAAACGAGGCAAACTAAATCCTAGATACATCGGACCATTCGAAATCCTTGAAAAGATTGGTCCAGTGGCATACCGCCTGCAACTTCCTGCTGAACTTAGCAGCGTACACAACACATTCCACATTTCTAACTTGAAGAAATGTCTGTCTGACGAGACGCTGATTATACCACTCGACGAAATTCAAATCGATGATAAACTTCATTTTGTCGAGGAACCTATGGAAATCATGGACCGCGAGGTCAAGCGATTGAAACAGAGTCGTATTCCCATCGTAAAGGTCAGGTGGAATTCTAGGCGCGGCCCTGAGTTCACCTGGGAACGGGAAGACCAAATACGACAGAAATATCCACATCTCTTCCCAGATAACGCACCGTCCGTGCACTCAAGCTAATTTCGGGACGAAATTTCTTTAACAAGGGGAGAATGTAACACCTGCTAAATTAGGATAATTAATTATGCCTAATTAATTGTAACTAGATGTAATTAGTATGTAATAGGACTAATTGCAGACTCTATTTGTATATATATAAGGTGATTTATATATATATGTGTGTGTACTTACGCGATTTGGATAAATCGTGCGAATTAACCGGACGGAGTCCGACACAGTTTACTTGGACGTTGGTGACAGAAATTTAC
Organism: Helichrysum umbraculigerum; assembly: GCA_949592205.1. Lineage (NCBI taxonomy): Eukaryota > Viridiplantae > Streptophyta > Magnoliopsida > Asterales > Asteraceae > Helichrysum > Helichrysum umbraculigerum. Next base: position 11,743,346 of record CATIUR010000004.1, on the reverse strand, counting down.
TTAAATAATGAGAACGTATTTTGTTATATAAAATACGCAACAGAACGAGCATTATTTATATATTATAGTGACGACATTTTAACTAACGCAACAAAACGTAATAAACGCGACTTAATAATTGAAATATTGCGACAAATGTTTTTATTATTAATTTCAAAGTATTTTTATTTAAATATTCCAGTTACATTTTTAAAAATATAACGGTTTGATTAAATACTAAAAACAAAGGATTAAACGATTAGGACACGGAGTAAATACTGAGTTTTAGGGAGCGTTTACCCCTCCCTTGTCTCTTGGATCAGCCAACACCCCTTCCCCCTCCTCATTCTTCTTTCATTTTCATTATCTCCAAAAACACACACACCTCCAAAAACACTCTCACTAAAAATACTACCAAATTTTCGGACTACAAACCGACCCACGAAATTTACATATTCGGAATCACCATCACGAGTGGAGCAAGAATATCAAGATCGTTTTCACCATTTCATCCTCCATTTAGCTCGATTTGCAAAAATAAGAAATTCCTAAAATCTTAGATCTATTCAAATTGGTGTAATGTTTTGATGTTTTGATGTGTACACAACTTAGATATAACCTAATATATGAAGAATACACGATTTTATAGCTCAAAAATGGGTTAGATTTGCGTTTTTGGTCGAAAATTCTTGAAACCCGAAAGTTTCTGGGCTGGTGTTCATACATGCGACACAAGCCTTGTGTCGCATGCTATGTCGCATAAACCCGTTTGTGTCGCACCTTGTGTCGTACAAATCCGTTTGTGTCGTAACCTTTGCGACACAATATTGTGTCGCACTCTATGTCGCATACTATGTCGTATTTTATACGACACAACCTTTATGTCGCTATTGAATTAGCATCGCAAGCTTTTTGCGACACAACCACTGTGTCGCAGGGCTCTTGTGTCGCATCCTTCATGCGACACAACCCTTGTGTCGCATGACAAATTTTAGTGTCGCATTTTGTGTCGCAAAACACAGCAGATTCACAAATAAATTCTGTAAGTCCCCTAGTTTTAGGATCGATAACTTCGTTATCTGTAGTATTAAGGTGCGGAATCCCTCAATACGGTGTTATTTTACTAACAACGAATATGTTCGTATTGCGTTTTAACTAGACTTAGCTTTAAACAACGAATCGTCAAAGCCTAGCCTTAGGTTATGTTTTTCTCTGGTTTGTTGAATTCGCAGCAATTGAAATCAGAATGCAAAAGTTATGTTTTTCACCGATTGAAAAACATTATATATGTCCAGCTCGTCTCGACTCGCAAGGGCCTGCGAGTTCGGTCCAACTCGCAGCCCAAGCCCAACTCGGAACTCGGCTCGCCAGACTTCCACGAATTCAGTTCTCATCTCGGCTCGTTAATCTCGCGACCTGAGAACTCGACTCGCACAGAATGTATTTATTTCGTATTTAATAATTCGTCTAACTTAACACAATAATATGTTTAACGAATATTACTAACAAAACAAATATTTATTTACAAATCTAAACCAATATACAAACGTAATAATAATTACACTAGTCCTATATCAAGCTAGATCTGTTGTCACAATCTATGTCTCAACAAATTCCAAGTTAAGTGTTATACATTTCGGACTTCAAACGACTATACGATATAACAGCTAAGGTACATTGAAACATGTTTTTCAAGCATAACAATTCAAGCAAGTTTATAAATGTCGAGATTAACGTTTCAACTAAGTCACCAACGGGCCCAAACATGTTTTCCAACAAACGAACAATTACAAACATACAGACAAACATCGGCTATACTAGTTGTGTACAACTAAACGAAACGTCTCATGAGACACATACTTACATAACTTCATATGAATAGGCATTTGAAGGTTACGGGTTCGGAGAACCTACTTGCTATATTTACTACTTGCTATTTGCTACAGCTTATTACCAGACTCAGGTGAGTCTTACAGCCCCACTTTTACTGTTTTATACTTGGGGTGAGATACTTAGCAACTGTTTTACGTATGAACACAATGTACTGAACTGAAAACATTACTGATTACAAACAAACGCATGAGTTACTTTTATCCACTGAAAGCCTCCCAATCGTAAGTTGTTAGTTATGGACTTAAGCGCGATTACTAATAGATGGATCCATTTGGGACTGACAATCCCTGTCTGGGGTGGTAGCGCCACCACGTACTGATTTACACGTAGAAACAGACATATTAGTATTTGTTACATATGAGTGTGCGGATAGCACTCACGGGGGTACGTGATATATTCACACTACACGGTTAAACTTCAACTTATGAGCTCATGGCACTGTACTGATTAACTGATTTACTTACTTTGCTTGATAGCAATACGGGTACATACTTGTGGTTCATAACACTTACTTATTACTAAACCTGTGAGATTCACCAACCTTTTTGGTTGACACTTTTTAGCTTTGTATCTCAGGTACACTTACGGAGTAGGGTCACTCCAGGATTACTAGCTAGAGTCGCATGATTTTACAAACTGCATTTAACGGAGATTCTTTGGCATTATCTTTTGTAACTATGGTTATGTAATAGAATCTCCCGCTATACGCGTGGGCTCTAGGGAATTACATTTTGTATACGAAAACCTTCGGTTTTCAAATGATTATTAATTATGAAATGTAACTATTTTACAAACGTCTCATTTAGAGGTCGTTTGCTATTAATCTTGTGCTTTGTATATTGATTAGTAACACCCAATGTATGCTTCCGCAAATCGTTAAATTTGGGGGTGTTACACTAATATTTTGTGTTCCAGATAGGTGGAGAATCAAAACCATGTGGGTATATAAGTAAGAGTAAAGTAATGTTTCTCAAAGTGTGATCATATTAGATGGTCTCAAACATTGTTTTTGAGTTACCTAATTATCTGTTAATAATAATCTGAATTGCATAACTGTATGACTATGGTAATGGGCAGATACAATTTTTTAACTCGATCAAGCTAGTTTAGAATCTTACTTTTATACTCCCTCCGTCCCAGAATAAGTGTCCTGTTTTGACTTTTTGAGTCTTTCCTTTTCAACTTTGACCTTACATATTTTTGTTTGTATTATATAATATTTGGTGCAAAATATATGAATGGATTGAGTTTTAAATGTATTTCCATTGGTATAATTTTCATAAAGTATTATATAACACAAAAAAAGATATTTAAGGTCAAAGTTGAAAAAGAAAGACTTCCAAATCTGAAACAGGACACTTATTCCGGGACGGAGGGAGTATTCACTGTGATCCTATTAATTGTGACCATCTTATTTGTTGTATGTGGAATCATTTAAGTGACAGGTCTGATGCATTTGTTCCCTCATAAACAGAGACGAGACAGTTTATGGAGAAGTAAGATTTTCCTTGTGTGCAAATGCAGTGTTGCCAACAATATAATAGATCGAGTTGGTCCTCGAACCAATAACCTTGTGCATGACCGTTATGCTTGCGGGAGTAAGTTGTGTTCCGTGAAACCATACATTTTGGTATTTGCTTTGAGCTAAAACCCGTATCTGGGTTTATTATTCGACGATGGAACTCTTAAGGGTGTTGGTGTATGATCCAAGGGACCAACTATGCGTGTCACAATTCTCTCCAATTCACTCATGATGTGTGGAGTTTAATCGTGAATTTGTAAAGCTTCAAATTGGTAACTCCCAAAGTTTTTATAAATATTGTGATAATATTTGTTTAATCATACGTGTAACAACGCTTGGAGATTAACAAAATTATTAATTGTTTTGAATAATTTTGTTACTCCGCTTATTAAGACCGAATTCATATCAGTTAAAATTAATATAAAATTTGGTTTTTTGATTGAAAAAGAATTATGCTAATCCTTGTTCAACTTTAAAGACTACTCTATAAGAAGTATTTGTTTCGGTTTTACCAAACTTAAAAATATATTAGTAGCTTACTACTCTAGAAGAAGTAGTGTTTATCATTATTTCTATGAAAAATTATATACCTTTATATGAAACGTGATTATATGTTTATGGATGTCAAAAACTCGGGAGTACCGAAATTGACACTGTGAAGCGATGAAGCTACTATGGGAGCCATCTCAGAGTTGGAATAATCATTAATGCTCAAGGATGGTTTGTGATGTTTGGGGAAACTAATCGTATGTGTAGTTTTGGATCTAGTTATATTAACGATCAAATTTTTTATAAAAGTGATGACACTTTGAGGGAGGGTCGTATAGTTTCTGAAAGAAATAGAAATGTACAACTCCCATTAATATATGTTGTTTGAGAATATAATTCAAACAAATTGGTTGAATATTTATTATATTCAAATTGTAAGGTTCAATACCTTTTGGGAAAATAGTTAACATATGTTAAACGGCCTACTACTCAAGATAGAAGTAGTTTTGTTAACTATTGAATAAAAGTTTAGAACGATTTTGTTCATTGTTCTAAGTTTTGAAATGAGATAGTGGACTGTGAGCACCAACTGGGGTTGTAGACCACAAATGACCGTTATTGGAATTCTATTATGGATGTAGTTCATTTATATCATATATGGATATATAATCTCGATATATAATTGTGTGTTCGAGATGGTCCTTGATGTCGGTTATGCCACATGCCTGTGGAAACCGATTTAAGACTTATGAGACACTCGAGAGACTATTGCCACTTATTGATGTCATCGGACATTGGTAATGAGAATTGTGATTGTAGAAACTGGGGTTATTTGTTATATAGACCTTGCTCATGAGGATGTTCTTAATGTTTCCCTCAATTACAAAGGGAATTAAATCTGCTAGCATTGACTGCAGATTGCTACTTCATACTTCTAGATAATGGATTTATTATCAGAGGCAAAAATGGACATATAGGGTTTTTGCCGGCGGAAGTATTGTTGGAGGATTGTTCCGATTCGGTTTAGCCGAGGGACATAGTTATGATGATTAAACATCTGATAATGATAAATGAAACCATTTTTTTCTCTAGTATTGTCTAGGTTTTGATTATGTATCCATTACACTATTATCTAATAACATTTGAATTTTAGTTTCTTTATTTGAATTAATAGGTTTAAAATAATGAAAGAAACTTGATAATAGTTCATTACTTAATTACTTTGAAACCTAAAGTATTTTGTATCTTTTGGTAGCATTTTAAACCAATGAAAAAGGATACATATGTGAAACAACCATGGGTTGACTTATGACGAAAGGAGAAAATGTGTTTAAGAAATTTTATAATAAAGTCATAAAATTGAGCACATTATGATAAAAATGTGTTCTTGATTAAGAAATATTTCTACATTTATAGCATGACTTTGATTCGATAAAATTTTTATTGTATTATTAACGTATAATAATACATATATAGTCTATCAAACTTGTTGAAGTTGGCATAATTTTTGAAGAATGCTATCTTTTGCTTGAGTGGTAGACGAATCTACCATTATTGTTATCTAAGAATAGAATAATCCAATTCCATTGTGAGATTTTGTATGAATTGACGGTGTTTAGTGTCAAGATAAACCAATGAGAATTACGAAAATTCCACGGGAATATTATCTTAACTAATTGGTATTGGGAGGTAGTCGGTTGACTACAATATGATAGAGCGATAATGTGTTTCATTACAGTTAGATAATGAAATGTTGCTCTCACCAACTTCAATTAAGAGTAATTTCTTTGAAATATCTATATGAAGTTGGTGCAATTTCGGACATCAATTATATTTGGGTTTGATTCCGAATGATGAAAGAAAAAACTGGATGATAATTCGAATATGTGTCTTGTGTGAACACGAACATATAACCGAAATTGTTATAATATTCATTAATTTGGGATATTATATTCTAAAATAGATTTTGTTTAAATTAATGATGATATTGCAAGAAATATGAGAGGAGATTTCTTGTAATGAAATGAATATGAGTCGGAATGATGCATCTTCCGTTCATATGCTTAAGTCTTTGAAGTCTATGGCATGCTAGACTTAGACAAGTTAATTATAATCATCTACAGTGATTAATGTTAACGTCGAATATTCCAAGTAGTATTTGGAAAGTATGTAAACAAAATCAATTTATGTCATTCAGTGATATAAAGAATTTGGTATATCGTGAAATCAAACTGATTGAGACAATGATGCAAGATTGTTTCCATGATTAATATAGAATTCAGTTAGAATAAATCCTAAGAGAACTATAGACATAAAGATGTATATCTTTGTTATATTATCTCGGGATTTGAATTGCCTAAATGGAGCTCGGATTTATGAGCGCTTATTCGAGTGTTGCATTTTTATTAAGATGCGTAAATTCTATGTTTCTAGGTCAAACCTAGAGTATAACTAAGAATTGCTCTAAATATGTGAAAGTTTTAAACACTGGTTATAGAGTTTAGTTAACTTTCTAACGGCATTTTAATTGCATCATATGTGAAAGTATGAAAAAGATGACAATATGCAAGACATGTGGGGGAAGTCAAGATAGATATTACTTCTTGTACGGAATCCCATACTTGACATTCTTATAAAAAGGGAAGAAATTTCCCAGAATAATATAAAAATGTGGGGGTGTCTTGCATTTTGATATGGGAAGACCCGAATTCTAATTAATCAAGTGTTGCACACAATGATCATTAGAATTGATTGGATAAAGTATACAAAGGTCATAATGTAAGATGAATGTTGTAATATTGACCGATAGAGTATACAAGGGTCATGACGGAAAAGTCTAAAATTTCTATGATGATCGAGTGGAGTACACAAAGAGTCATAGAAATATAAGGTAAGATAATATTACTTTTAAAGAAAAGTAAATATAAAAGAGTACTCAATTTGCTTACCTGTTGTACAAAGTGTAGTGGAGATATGTTGAGATAACGGATATATTAGAATTTACAATCAAGTGAGAATTGTAACGACTAATTAAGGTTGTCATGGACAACATAATACCACTAGAACAATTGATCTCTTTGTAGGTTATCTATGATTATCAATGATAACATTTTGGATCCGACAACCATAGGGTTGAGAAGAGATCAAGTTGTGGAATGAGACTAAAGCCCTTGAATGAAAAGTTTATATGAAGGAAAACCTAACCTAGTTGACTGGAGATCCCAATATCTAGGTTCAACAGGACAACCTAATTGTAGGAACTAAGGGAGGTCACTATGGGGGAGTTCTTAAACCTCCAAAAACATTTGAGGGAGTTATTTAACTTCCTAGTCCATTCCAATAAATAACAGTGACAATGACACGAGGCTAAGCTTTTGGCTTTTAATGATTTTTGTATAACTACAAGGGTTTAAGTTATTACAAAGAATCACCTATGTGAGAGAGAAGTGGGGTCGCTTCGAAGGGAATTGTGGGGGCGTAATTCCTAAGAGCTCTTGCAGAACCAGGTTTGTGTTCAGGACCATAATGAACACGACTATGAGGACTTGACCTTGTCAGGGAGACTCTTGTGTTAAATGTATTGTCGTCTACACAAATAGCAGACCAGTTCAAAGACATCGCGTTCTACTGAGAGCTAGGAGACTAAGTGCATTTGATAAAGGAAGGTTCAAAGGGTAACACCTACCTATCCTATGCAAGATTCAACCGTTGAGATTTCATTGGAAATTTAGTGTGTATTCAATCAATATCCATTCATGTGGGGGATTGTTGGAAAATTTAGTGAAACATGTGCTTTTTCACTAACTTTGGACACATATATGTATGTTTGGTATATATAAATATTACTTTATGTAATTGCATTCTTCCTTACAAGAGCTTCGTAATGAGGTAATATGTGTCCAAATTGGAGCTAATGTGAATGAGATATAGATTCACAAAGTAAGACATTTAATGTGTAGTTTGTTAGGTTTGAGTTTGTCCCACATCGGTGGGTGAACTAAACCTAAAGGTACCACCTACACTATAAATAGAGGTGTCTAGGCTCAATGTTAGATACACCAAAAATCACAACCTTTTCATTAAAGGAGATATAAGTAATCTTCAATGAAATCTCGGGCAGTGTTAGTCAAGTCTGGCAGTACAAGCTGTTTCGGCCGTTGTATCCTGGGAAACAGACGGCGAATCTGTTTTAAGGGAACCGTGTCAAACACGGGCCTCGGTCTTCTTCATATAGGTTTGCGGTTGCGGATCTCGGTCTTCTTTATGAGATAAGTTTATCTACCTATCTCCGTATTTTTTTTGTTGTTTCTTATTCGTTTGTTTATTATTTATATTATCTTATAAATAATAATAATAAAATATATTTGGGTACGAAATGTTTTACCTACACAAACAAATGACATGTTCAGGTTTGGTACATTTACAGCCTAGACATAGGCAATTTGCTTATCTAAAAATTACCAAAAGTATGTTTTAAGATTTAACATTGACATTTTGCACGAGTGATTGACTACGAAACAAATGTGACTAAAAAAAACCCTTGAAGACGTGTTGGATAGTTAAAAAGAAGAACTTGAGAAGTGTAATGAACCAATGAACAATAAAAAAAATATCGACAATCAACTAACCAGTCATCTAGGAGACTCGGACCAAGCAACTCAACAATATCGTCATTCTAAAGCCTTGAAACTACCGATTACTGCATATATTTGTAAATGACAAACATATGCATTGTCTTTGGAAAACACAACGGGTAAATTTTGTGGTGACATTGTTGAAAGGCACCCATAATAGATCTTTTATGTAAAGAACCTACTACATGATTATATCAAAAGGGTTATATTAGTTATCAAATAAACCTTCATTATAATTAGCATACTAATCATCAATTAAAAAACTAAACTTAGTACACAAAGTGTTGTGGGTTAACCCAACTTGTTTAGACACATTACCCAATCTACCCATTTTGCCACCTACAGTGTCGATGGTCCAAAGGCCTTGGCTATACCCCGAGCATATCATTTAGCTGATGATAGAAACCATCATTCTTTAAAAGATAGTGTTCACAGATATAAAAAATATTGTACATAATTACGTAGCCAACAATGTGAGTATTCTTTCTGAAACATGCTTTCATTATATAGATAACATGAATGAATGCATAATACATTTTCAAGTGAAAATACAATTAGAAAGGCAAACCACAAAATTGATTGAATCGTATAGCTAAGGGCACCATTAAAAAGAAGAAAATATTTTAAATTTTAAATGATGACAAACGCATTCAGGAATAATGAATAAATAAACCACATACCATGATTCCATTGCCGACTCACCCTCCGGACAGCCGTTGTGGGGGTGGTGCTATAGGAATACGATTTTTACCCTATTATTACAAACACAATAAATGCAAATCGAGATCAATGGTAATAGCAATATAATCAGAAGCTAAAATACATCCATAGCAGTATACATTTATATATATGCAACTAAATAATTCAATTCGTATATTGTATATATATGTAAAAGCCCTAACCTTTTGATCCCGAAATAATCGCCGGTAGTGAGATGAATGGAGTTGTAATTAGCAGATATTTGAACTGAAATTCAAAGAGATTAGGGTTTGTGTAGAAGAGGAGGTTCTGAATAGAAGAAGAAGAAGAAGAAGAAGTTGACGTGCAACAGGGTTATGTTTCCTGATCGTGTATATAAATGATGATGAGCATAGTTGTTAACTCGTGACTCGACTCGTGATTCGGAGTATTGATTTTTAACTCGTGACTCGTGACTCGACTCGACTCAACTCGTAAGAGTCATAATTTTACAATAAATACATATATTTATATCTATATGTATATTATTATTTAGATTTCTATCCTTAATTGAAGTAAAACATGATAAAAGTCATTAAATAACACAAATGTTTAATTTATAACGGATTATTAGTCATTTCCTATCATATTTTGTCATTTTATATTTTTTATTAGATTACATTAAATGTGTGTCCGGTTTCTGACTCGTAAGAGTCGCCCACGACTCGGAAGAGTCAATAACTGACTCGTAAGAGTCAAAGCCATTCACGAGTCGGGGTCCGAGTCGCCTCGTTTTTTGAATTTCTGAGCCGACTAGTAAGAGTCGACTCGTGAATCGTAAGAGTTTAACAACTATGATGATGAGGATGAAGTTTTTTTTATTATAATATAATTTTTTAAGGAAAAAATGTTTTTTATTTTATGTTTTCCACGGTTTTTTTTTTTCTAAAATAAACCTAAATTTAATTAAATAATTAAACAAATTTATAATATTTAAGAAGGGACAATTAAGACTTTTGAGAAAATAGACATTTACTATTTAGGTTGTCATTTATATTGAAGATTATCAATGGTTTTAATTTAAAAAGGTTAATTAATTGATGGTTGGGATTAGATTAGAGTTACCTTAATTTATAATGAAAACCTAATATACACTATATTATAATATATTAACTAGATAGATACCCCCCTCCCCTTTTCAACATTTAAGTTTCAACAAATCTCAAATCCTAACCATTCATTCAAATCAAGTAAATCACAACCCTCCAATTCTAAAATCTTTACTCCTTCATCTTTATCTTTACTACTTTATAATACATTTCACCCTTTCTTAAAATTCAGCCAATATACGATCCTAGCCATTCATTTCTTTTCTTGAATACTAGCCCTTAGATTGTAATCCATTTCAACTTATATCCTCCAATTATATAACCCCACTCTATCACAAAAACACACAATTACACCATAAAAACACACAGTCATTTTCCTTCATCTCTTTCCCTCGCCCACACCGCCAATGGCCAACGCCCACCACCATTGACACCTGTTGTGGGTAGAATTTTCACTAACTATGCAGGATCCCGGATCTACTATTATTTTGATAACTTGTAAGGATCCTGGAACGCTTCTGGATAACTTGTATTCGGGATACTGAGCTTATCATCAGGATAAGGAAAGGTATGATCCTGACTCGCTATATCATGCTGGATCCTCAGGTATGACCATGTTATCCTTGAAATTATGCTAAAATAGGTATTATAGTGTGACACCCGTCAAATTAGGACTAGAAATTTAGTTCCTAATCCTTATGTAATACATGTAGTTAGTGCTATGTATTAGACTAATTGTATGTATCAAAATATATATTGATGAATATATATATCAGTACTCGATTAGATTTAATCGTTCATTTTTTTAAATCGGCCGAATTCCGATTCAATTATACGGCGTTGGTAAAAAAAATCAAGTAATTAAGTGACATGGAATTGTTATTTAATACCTTCATAATTATTATATATTATTTTGATAATATATCAAGTATCTCGTATCGTACAAATCAAACGCAACCAAAAATGCACAAGTCGTGCCCGATAATCGAAACAAACTAAAGTTATATTTTATAAGTCATTAATAAGTATTTTGATAAAATACTTCAACTCGAAAATATCTAAAGTTCATTCGTTATTTAAAATACGTACGTATTGCGTATAAAATATAACGTCTAAATATACGTTTAAACGATCGGGTAAACGAACACGGATATAATACCAATTATTTGAGACAAAATATAACAAAAATCCACCTCCTTTTTGACTTGGAAAAATCAGCCAAACAAGATCCATGAAACATGGATCTTGTTCTTGACTTTAACCACCACCATCATCTCATCTTTCTTCATTCAATCACCAACTCAATCTCTCTCATTCTCTCTCTAATCTCTGATCTTTCTCTCTCTAAAATCAGCCACTTTCACCACCATAATCCACCATCAAAACCTCTTTGGATCATCAAGTCGATTGAAACAAAAACGATCACGAGAACGCGAGCTACGCTTCCACCTTTTCGGATTCTTCATTCGATCATCGTAAGAATCCCGACACTTTCGTAAAATACTTGTATTATGTTTATATAGATGATATATTGTTCATACAACTTGATAATGTCCAAATCTAAATCTTAAAAACGTTTTTCATAAGTATGTATGTATGACAGATTCTGTCTCTCAAAAACAGTCCCACAAAATCGTTAATATCTCGAGCTCTAAGATGAGTTAGACAACCAATTTTTTTTTAAAAGTTGCGTATTGAAAAGAGCTACAACTTTCGTGTTTTACACTTTTTCCAGATCTGTACGGATTTAAGTATAGAAGCTGATCTTTGAATGTTACTCGTTTCCGAACCAAATCCGACTACCTTTCATGTTGATTTTTGTTAAAAATAGCAGATGAACTTATAAAATTACCATAAAGTGCAGATTTACACTAGACCCATAGGGGAATATCTGTGATTTTTGGTGGGTCTTGGTTTTGAATAAAAAGTGTAGAAAACGAGAGGTTCGTCGAGCCAAAAATCAGAAAAAGATATAAAAAGGGGCTGTTTTGGAAACTAAGTTATAACTAACAGTGGTAACTAAGTTATAACTAACAGTGGTAACTATGTTATAACTAACAGTGGTAACTAAGTTATAACTAACAGTGGTAACTATGTTATAACTAACAGTGGTAACTAAGTTATAACTAACAGTGGTAACTATGTTATAACTAACAGTGGTAACTAAGTTATAACTAACAGTGGTAACTAAGTTATAACTAACAGTGGTAACTATGTTATAACTAACAGTGGTAACTATGTTATAACTAACAGTGGTAACTAAGTTATAACTAACAGTGGTAACTATGTTATAACTAACAGTGGTAACTAAGTTATAACTAACAGTGGTAACTATGTTATAACTAACAGTGGTAACTAAGTTATAACTAACAGTGGTAACTATGTTATAACTAACAGTGATAACAACTTATAACTAACAGTGGTAACAACTTAAACTAACAATGGTAACGAGGTTATAACTAGAAGTGGTAACAACTTATAATCACCTAAGACAATAACGCATCAACACATGATTTATACGAATACTAACCACTTCAATTATATTTTACAAGTATATCATTACAACATTTTAATAATAATGTTTTGAGATTATTATTACAATTAATCACCAACGGGCCGTACATGTTTTCAAAATACAATCAATCCAAAACTAATTATTTGGACATTACTAGTTGGATGAACAACTAGCATAGATGGTCTGCTGAGACATCTAATCATTTAAAACCTTGCGCGTTTAAGACGCCCTGCAGGTTCAGTCGTTGTAACGACATCAAATCATTGTGAATCATCATAATTGTTGGCTAACAATTCATTAGGCTCAGGTGAGTCTCATAGCCCCTTTTTAAATGCTTTTACCTAGGGGTGAGATACATGCTCGTTTTGTTTTACATGTGAACGCAAGTATCAAATTATCACGTATGCTGCATGAGTTGTTTTCATCTAATCAATCAAAGTCCTCTGAAGCATAGTTCTGTTAATATGATTTAGCGTGAATGTTAGTGTATGGTACCATATGGGATTGACAATCCCCGTCCGAGTTAGCAAGCACTAACCTGTCAAACGGACGCATTATCATTTGTTCAAACGTATGTTGATTAGGCATACGCATAGAGGCACCCTCGCTCAGGCACTTGATAGTGATCCTGACCCCTCAGTTAAGCTCAGACTATGTGCTCATGTTAGTTGTATCAATCTTTACTTATTTGTTTAATTACAAATATTCATGTGATACTCATATTCAAATTATTTACATGCTTTGTAAATCGAATCATTAAATCTTGCGGTTCACAAATCATATATTATCATATCAAACCTGTGAGCTCACCAGCTTTATAGCTGACCTTTTAGCATGTTATCTCAGGTACTCAGCAGTAGGTTGGACTGCCCATCAGGATACTGTAGCTCGAGTCGCATGCAATCATATAATCATCAAGAGATTTCCTTGCATTTCTATATTTTGTATAAATTAGATATGTATTAGAATCTCTCAAATATCTATGCGAACTCGTCTTTTGTAAAACATATGTAGACTTTTACATAAATCAATGTATTTTATCAAACGACGCATGTAGTGGTCGTTCATTATGTAATCTTATGTGTTTTGTTATTGATTAGTAGCACCCCAATGTATGCTTCCGCGATCAGTAAATTTGGGGGTGTTACAGATTGGTATCAGAGCCTAAGGTTATAGTGAACTAGGTTGCATTAGTGGGCCTAGACTATGACCGTTAGGCAGTATTTTCTGTTAAGTGTGATTGGTTCAAGAGTTACGTCATACAAGTTTAATTTAACATAGCTTGATCAACTATGTACAATTAAATAAAGATGATGTAAGGCTTGAAATGGTTATGCTGGAATAGGAATACATTAGTTGACTCTGACCTCGAGAGAAACCGGGACTCAAAATTGTTTGTGCTAGACACTCATAAGACTATTATGTGATATAAGTATATATACATAGTTAGTCATCGATCAAGCACAGTACGCTAGTCTATTATATATTATATATATAGACACTCACATATTCAAACACTTTGTCATAGCGATGGCAACACACACCCACCGAAACATCTTCTATTTCATCCCGCTCTCGACAACATCTCTTGTAATCACGAAACTCATAGGTAGCTAGGAGGACCACCGAGTCACTTCAAGCGAGACCTTATCCAACTCAACAATTCAAATAACCAGGCTAGTTAGCACGTAGTTGCTAGTCAGTAGAGATGGTTATTCAATTCCTCTTGATTGTTCTATAATGTTGATTGTCATATTGTGATGTTGTATATTACCGCATTTGTATATGTACATCTATGATAATCATCATTTATGGACAATCTCTCACGAACTTTATCCTTCTAATCTCAGGAAAATCATGCCGCCAAAGTCAAGGACTTACACTGATGCCCAGATGGCATCTATCATCTCTCAGGCTGTGACTGAAGCCTTGGCGCGACATTCGTCAGAGACCCCCGAAAGGAATAGTGGTACTGCCAATACCCCTCCCACTACCAAGCCTTGTTCCTACAAGGATTTCCAAAACTGCAAACCCCTGAGCTTTAAAGGAACTGAAGGAGCCATCGGCCTAATCAGATGGGTTGAGAAGATGGAATCCGTCTTTCGCATTAGCAAATGTGCGGAAGGAGATAGAGTTCAGTTTTCCACATGCACCCTTGCTGATGGTGCCCTCACCTGGTGGAACTCGTATACCCAGTCTGTGGGTATAGATACCGCCTATCTACTTCCATGGGAAGATCTGAAGAAAATGCTCACAGAAGAGTATTGCCCATCTGAAGAACTCGAGAAGCTAGATGAGGAATTCTGGCATCTCAAGGTTCAAGGAACCGACATTATTGGTTATACCACTAGGTTTCAACAACTGGCAGCCCTCCGCCCAGCCTTAGTAAGCACTGAGACCGACAAGGTCAAGAGGTACATTCGCGGTCTTCCGGAACCTGTCCGGGGGAACGTCGCTTCTTCCGGAAAAACCACTATTCAGGGAGCGATTCGATTATCTCATGAGCTCATGGCTATGCAAGAAAGCCAAGGAAACCCTGTCTCATCTTCTGGGAACAACAACAAGAGAAAATGGTCTGGGAATCAGAACCAACAGACCTTCAAAAAGACTGAGACTGTCAAGAATGACACATCAGGTTCTGGAGAGAGGAAAGGGTACACTGGAAGTAAACCCTACTGTTCAAAGTGCAATCGTCATCATGATGGTCCTTGTAGTGCACCCTGCAACAACTGCAAGAGGTATGGACATCTTACCAAAGACTGTCGAACACCTGCAACCAACCCCACCGCCAACAACAACAACAACCAACCCCGAGCATGCTATGAGTGTGGAAACACTGGACACTTCAGGAATGCGTGTCCAAAGTTGAAGAACAAAGGGAACAACAACAACAATGCTAGGGGCAGAGCTTTTGTACTGAATGCTGGAGAGGCCCGTGAAGACCCTAATGTGGTCACGGGTATGTTTCTTCTCAACAATTTAACTGCTTCAATTTTGTTTGATACTGGTGCTGATAAGAGTTTTATATCTGAGGAATTTAGCCCACTATTAGACATTTCACCAGTTGCCTTAGAAGCTAAGTACACTGTAGAGTTAGCTAATGGCAAATTAATCGAGGCCGATAGTGTAATACCAAATTGCACCCTAAACCTCGCAAATGAACTATTTACCATAAACCTCATACCCATCGAGATTGGAAGTTTTGACATAGTAGTAGGCATGGATTGGCTATCTAAGCATCGAGCTGAAATTGTATGTCATGACAAGATCGTTCGTATTCCTCTCGTCACTGGTAGTACTTTGATCATACAAGGGGAGACCAGTGGGACGAGATTGAATATCATATCCTGCATGAAGACTCGCAAGTACCTTAGAAAAGGGTATCAGGCAATCCTCGCTCATGTTATTGAGAAGAAGTCAGAAGAGAAGCGACTTGAGGATGTGCCCATCGTCAGAGACTTTCCAGAAGTCTTCCCTGAAGAATTACCTGGTCTTCCACCACCAAGGCAAGTTGAGTTCTCAATAGATCTTGTGCCTGGGGCAGCACCCGTGGCACGAGCACCATATCGTTTAGCCCCTTCAGAACTTCAGGAGTTGTCTGTTCAGTTACAGGAACTTCTGGATAAGGGTTTCATAAGACCGAGTTCTTCACCATGGGGAGCTCCGGTCCTGTTTGTGAAAAAGAAGGACGGTTCATTCAGGATGTGTATCGACTACAGAGAGTTGAACAAATTGACCGTCAAGAACCGTTATCCACTTCCCCGTATCGATGACCTGTTCGACCAACTCCAAGGGTCAAGTGTTTATTCAAAAATAGATCTACGATCGGGTTATCATCAGTTACGAGTTCGCGATGAATATATTCCGAAAACCGCTTTCCGAACTCGCTATGGTCATTACGAGTTTCAGGTTATGGCCTTTGGTTTGACTAACGCACCGGCAGTATTCATGGATCTAATGAACCGAGTGTGCAAACCATATCTTGACAAGTTTGTCATTGTCTTCATAGACGACATTCTTATCTACTCACGCAACGAGCAAGAGCACGTGCAGCATCTCAAAACCATTCTAGAACTTCTCAGACACGAAGAGTTATATGCTAAGTTCTCCAAGTGTGAGTTCTGGATTCGGACCGTTCAATTCCTTGGTCATGTGATTGACAGTCAGGGAATTCATGTTGATCCCTCAAAGATCGCGGCTATCAAGTGCTGGCAAGCACCGACAACACCGACCGAAGTACGCCAATTCTTAGGACTGGCTGGTTACTATCGGCGCTTCATTGAGAATTTCTCCAAGATAGCTCAACCACTCACAACACTGACTCAGAAAGAGAAGAAGTTCAATTGGACCGATAAGCAGGAGTCAGCGTTCCAGTTATTAAAGCAAAAGCTTTGCAGTGCGCCCATCCTATCACTACCCGAAGGTGTGACACCCCCAAATTTAATGATTTGCGGAAGCTTGATTTGGGTGTCACTAATCAATATACAAAGCACATAAGATATAATGAACGACCACTATATGCGTCGTTTTAAACTTGTATAGATAAAGTAAATGTTTACATCAAAATATAGTTACATTAGCTCGGTTCCTGAAATTGAGAGATTACATAGCATAATTACTTTTACAAAATATAATAATGCCGTCCAATCTCTAGTTGTATGTATGCTGACTCGAGCTAATAATTCCTGCTTGTGTAGCCAAACTACTGCTGGGTACCTGTGATAAAAACTAAAATGGGTCAGCGAAAACGCTGGTGAGCTCACAGGTTTGTATGTCAATGTATAGTTGTCAGAACCGCAAGATTTATATTGAATTTAAAATGCAATTAAGCAAAATAAAAGTTATACTGTCCATGAGCACATAGTCTGAGCTTAACTTGATTTGTCAGGCCCAATTAAGGAAACCTAACTTGAAATGCCTCCTACGAGTGCCTAATCAACACTCGTCTTCCCAAATGCTAATACATCCGTTTGACCGGTTAGTGCGTGCTAACCCGGATGAGGATTGTCAATCCCATATGATATCATATACTAACATTCACGCTATAAAATACTAGAGACTATGCTTATGGAGGACTTTAAATTGATTAGCTTGAAACTCATGTAGTATTTGAAGTTTGGCACTTGCGTTCTACTTGTAAAACAAAATCGAGTAGTAATATCACACCCCTAGTTGTAAAGCAGTGAAAATGGGGCTATGAAACTCACCTGAGTCTTGGAGTGTTTAAGTTAATAAACTTGAAGTAATTAGCTGTGAGTTGATGTCCAAAGACTTGAAACCTGAATGTGTCCACGACACTTGATTGTTATTAATTGTACCGGTATCTCGAAAGACTACCTTTGTAGTTGTTATTTAATTATATATGTCCAAATTACTACGATTTGGTTGATTAATTGTTTTGTTTCAAGTTACTACGACTTGATTGACTAAATTATCCAAGTTACTACGACTTGGTTGATTGAATAATCTGTTTTGTAAGTTTTGAAAATGTGTACGGCCCGTTGGTGACGGTTTGTAATAATAAAAATTCTAAAATGTTGACTTTGCTACAGTACTGCTACAGTACTGCTACAGTAAATTTGACTTTTTTTGAACAGTAACTTTGACTTCAAAATTCTGGTTTTTCTGTGTTTTGCGACACAATATGCGACATAAAAATTTGTCATGCGACACAAGGGTTGTGTCGCAGACGTCATGCGACACAAGGATACGACACAAGGATTGTGTCGCATCAGATACGAAATGCTAATTTAATAGCGACATAGTGATTGTGTCGTATAGAAATACGACATAATATGCGACATAGAGTGCGACACAATATTGTGTCGCATGAGTTACGACACTAAAGATTTGATACGACACAAGGTGCGACATAACAGGTTTTATGCGACACAGTATGCGACACAAGGCTTGTGTCGCACTGAAGAACACCAGCCCAGAAACATCGGCTGTTCGTGATTTTTCCGGCCAAAACTCAAATCAAACTCATTTTTAGACTATAAAACCTTGTTATCTTCCTAGTATTGGACATATATAAGTTGTGTAAACATCAAAACATCCAAAGATTACATCAAAATAAACAAATCTAAGTTTTTAGAATTTTTCTTACAAATGCAAATCGAAGACGATGGAGGCCGAAAATGATGGTAGAGCTTTTGTAATTCTTGTTCCCCTTGAAATGGTGATTCCGAAAATATGGTTTTTGTTGTCGGTTTTGCGAGATCCGAAAATTTGGTGATTTTTGGTTGAGAGGTTTTTGGGTGTAAGTGTGTGTTTTATGGAAAAATGGAAATGAAAGAAAGAGGAAAGGAGAGGTGGGGTGTAGGTGAAAGCCTCACCTCGCAGTCTCCGTCCCGTGCTCCGCGTGGTGTTCGTTTTCTCCGTCATTTAACATTAAATATTTGTTTGCGCGTTTGTATTTTTAGTTGCGTATACATTAATTGTGTAATAAAACTTGGATACGAAATGTCACAATAAATAATATTCTGAATAACATTTAGTTATTAAATAATATTTGTATTACTTAATAAAATTGTTCACCAACGTCCGTGTTTATTGTATCGAAATTCATTCGATTTGAAACTCGTACGATTTAAACAAACCGCATAATTGTGTAGATATATATTCAACAATATATATGATAATTGATACATTAATTAGCCTAACACAGAACTAATTACATGTATTAAAACTTGATTAGGCACTAAATTCTAGTCCTAAATTGACGGGTGTCACATTCTCCCCCTGTTAGAAGAATTTCGTCCCGAAATTTATGTTGAAGTCGCGTTTGATGTTGAGTCAGTGAAGAGTTGAGGATACTTGAGTCGCATTTGGTCTTCTCGTTCCCAGGTGAATTCCGGACCGCGCCGCGAATTCCACCTAACCTTGACAATGGGAATACGACTTTGTTTAAGTTGTTTGACCTCACGGTCCATGATCTCGGCGGGTTCCTCAACAAAGTGAAGTTTCTCGTCAACTCGAATTTCATCGAGTGGAATGATAAGTGTCTCATCAGATAGACACTTCTTCAGATTTGAGACATGGAATGTGGGATGCACACTGCTGAGTTCGGATGGCAGCTGCAATCGATATGTTACTGGACCAATCCTTTCAAGGATCTCGAATGGTCCAATGTATCTGGGATTCAACTTTCCTCGTTTGCCAAATCGGATTACGCCTTTCCAAGGCGATACTTTGAGTAGAACTCGATCCCCAACCTGGAACTCGAGTGGCTTGCGTCTCACATCAGCATAACTTTTCTGACGATCACGCGCGGCTTTGAGTTTGTTTTGAATTTCTACGATTCTCTCGGTCGTCTCGTGAATGATTTCTGGACCCGTGAGTTGGCTGTCCCCAACTTCGGTCCAACAGATAGGTGACCGGCACTTACGACCGTACAGTGCCTCGAAGGGTGCAGCTTTGATGCTGGTATGATAACTGTTGTTGTACGAGAACTCGCACAATGGTAGATGTTTTTCCCAGTTTACACCGAAGTCTACTACGCAGGCCCGTAGCATGTCTTCAAGTGTTTGAATGGTTCGTTCACTTTGACCGTCGGTTTGAGGATGGTATGCGGTACTCATATCCAGTCGAGTACCCAGGGATTTTTGAAGTGATTGCCAAAATTGTGAAGTGAAACGACTATCCCTATCGGAGATAATGGAGATTGGAACACCGTGTTTGGTCACGATTTCCTTCAGATAAATGTTGGTGAGGCGTTCCATTTTGTCGGATTCCTTGATTGCCAGGAAGTGAGCAGACTTTGTGAGACGATCCACGATCACCCAAATGGAATCGCAACCGTTCGCTGACTTTGGTAGTTTGGTTATGAAGTCCATAGCAATTTGTTCCCATTTCCATTCAGGAAGACTGGGTTGTTGAAGTAAACCAGAAGGTTTTTGATATTCGATTTTGACTTTGGAGCAAGTAAGGCACTTGCTGACATAGGTGGCGATTTCGGCTTTCATGTTCGGCCACCAGTAGAAGTCCTTGATACCGTGGTACATTTTATCGGCTCCCGGATGGATAGAATATTTTGACTTGTGAGCTTCATCCATCACCAAGTCTCGTAGGTTCCCAAATTTAGGCAACCAGATTCGGTTTGAAAAATACCTAATCCCGTTAGGTCTGATTTCAAGCTGTTTATCCATGCCCCGCAAGGCTTCATCTTTGACATGTTCGGGTTTTAAGGCTTCGAGTTGAGTAGTGAGAATTTGAATGTTTAAATTGTTGTGAATGGTCATACTGAGGGCTCGAACCCGAAGTGGTTTCACTCGCTCTTTTCGACTGAGGGCGTCAGCAACAACATTTGCTTTGCCTGGATGATATTTGAGTTCGCAGTCGTAATCGGTAAGCAACTCGACCCATCGACGTTGCCTCATGTTGAGATCCTTCTGATCGAATATGTGTTGAAGGCTTTTATGGTCGGTGAAAATTGTACATCTGGTACCGTAAAGGTAATGTCTCCAGATCTTGAGGGCAAAAACGACAGCTCCTAGCTCGAGGTCGTGGGTGGTGTAATTCTTTTCATGAATCTTGAGCTGTCGGGAAGCATAAGCTATGACTTTGTCTCGTTGCATGAGCACGCAACCGAGACCTTGATGAGAAGCATCGCAGTATACCACGAAGTCATCAGTGCCTTCGGGTAATGATAGGATAGGAGCACTGCAAAGCTTTTGTTTTAAGAGTTGGAATGCCGATTCTTGTTTATCAGTCCAGTCAAACTTTTTGTCTTTCTGGGTCAGCGTCGTGAGTGGTATGGCTATCTTGGAGAAATTTTCAATGAATCGTCGATAATATCCGGCCAGTCCTAAAAACTGCCGTACTTCGGTCGGAGTGGTTGGCGATTGCCAGTCTTTGATAGCCTCGATCTTTGACGGGTCAACGTGAATCCCCTGACTGTCAATCACGTGACCAAGGAATTGAACGGTTTTGATCCAGAACTCACACTTAGAGAACTTGGCATAAAGCTCCTCGTGTTTAAGTAGTTCAAGGATGGTTCTGAGGTGTTGCGCATGCTCTTCTTTGCTTCGTGAATATATGAGGATGTCATCGATGAAGACAATGACACACTTATCAAGGTAAGGTTTACACACCCGATTCATAAGGTCCATGAATACAGCCGGTGCATTGGTTAGGCCGAATGGCATCACTTGGAATTCGTAATGCCCGTAACGGGTTCTGAAAGCGGTTTTTGGAATATCGGCATCGCGAACACGCAATTGGTGATAACCGGATCGGAGATCAATCTTTGAATAACAACTCGACCCTTGAAGTTGGTCGAACAAATCATCGATTCGAGGGAGTGGATACCGGTTCTTGACAGTTAACTTGTTCAACTCTCGATAGTCGATACACATTCGAAAAGAACCGTCTTTCTTCTTGACAAATAGGACCGGAGCTCCCCAAGGTGAAGAACTCGGCCTGATGAATCCTCGTTCCAGGAGTTCCTGTAACTGGGTGGACAGCTCCTGAAGTTCGGATGGAGCTAAACGGTATGGTGCTCGGGCCACCGGCGCAGCACCTGGTACAAGATCGATTGAGAACTCAACCTGTCTTGGTGGTGGTAGACCAGGTAGTTCTTCAGGAAAGACTTCTGGAAAGTCTCGAACAATTGGAACATCCTCAAGTCGCTTCTCCTCCGACTTTTTCTCCATGATGTGCGCGAGGATTGCTGGATAACCCTTTCTCAGAAATTTTCGGGTTTTAAGACAAGATATGATGTTAAGCCTCGTCCCTCCGGTCTCCCCCTGTATGACTAGGGTTCTACCGACAGTGAGAGGTATGCGAACAATTTTGTCATGGCAAATGATTTCGGCGCGATGCTTGGATAACCAGTCCATGCCCACAATGACATCGAAACTTCCTATCTCAACAGGCATAAGATCTATGGAGAAGGTTTCGTCGGCTAGATTTAAGGTGCAATTAGGTATCACACTATTGGTTTCTATCAATTTGCCATTTGCTAGTTCTACGGTGTACTTAACGTCTAAAGCAACAGGTGTAATGTCAAGTAGAGGGCAAAATTCATCGGAAATAAAACTCCTATCGGCACCAGTATCAAACAGTATGGAAGCAGTTAAATTGTTGAGGAGGAACATACCCGTGACCACATTCGGGTCCTGACGGGCGTCCCCTGAGTTGATCACGAAGGCGCTACTTTTGGCGTTGTTGTTGTTGCGGTGGTTGTTGTTGTTGTTGCCCTTATTCTTCAGTTTTGGGCAAGAATCCCTGAAGTGTCCTGGGTTTCCACATTCATAACAGGACTTAGGTTGTCGGTTATTTCTGTCAGAGGGGTTGTTGTTGGATTTGGGGGCTCGGCAATCCTTAGTCGAATGCCCGTACCTCCTGCAGTTGTTGCAAGGAGTACCGCACTGACCAAAGTGGTGATAGTTACACTTGGGACAATAAGGTCTGTCCCCGGTGTAGCTGCGGTTGGATTCAGAGTTGGTGGTGTAGACTTGGATGGCGTTGTTTTTCTTGTTTGAGTTGTGGTGGTGTTCAGTGGATTTGCGTTTGTTGTTGTTGGAGAATGAGGTGTTGGAGGTCTCACGGCTGACAACTAGAGCCATGAGTTCCTGGGCCAATCGAATGGCACTTTCAGTAGTAGTTGGTTTGGATGAGGCGACGTTTCCCTGAATGTTCTCGGGAAGTCCACGAATGTATTTCTTAATGCCCTTACTTTCTGGTTCGACCAAACCCGGGCATAATAGGGCAAACTGCTGAAACTTGGTGGTATATTCAGCAACATCATTTCCCTGCACCTCCAGATGCCAGAATTCTTCTTCCAGCCTGTGTAATTCCTCTTCAGGACAGTACTTTTCTGTCAGTTTCTTCTTCAGTTCGGCCCAAGGAAGCCGATTTGCAACCTCAAGGCCTACAGAGTTTGCGTGGGTTTTCCACCACGTGAGTGCACCTTCCTGAAAGGTGTAAGCAGCGAATTTGACTTTGTTGTTCTCAGTACAGTCGCAGAGACTGAAAACAGATTCCATACGCTCAATCCAACGGATCAAACCAATGGCACCTTCCGTGCCCTTGAAGTATAGCGGTTTACAGCTAAGAAAGTCCTTATAGGAGCAAGGTTTGGGTGGTGGAGTATTGGTTGCTGTGTCCTCGCTACCGGGTGGTGTTCGGGTAGCCAAGGCTTCGGTCACACTGCGGGCAATTATTCCCGCGATCTCAGCTTCGCTAAGGGTAATTTGACGACGAGGAGGCATGATGCTGAGTAAGAAAGAACAAGGAAATGAAATAAGATACTAGTCCGAGTATGATGAACTAGTGGTGTGTTTGTCATTTCGAGACAAAGCGTTAGAGAGAAAGAGGCCTATATTCATATAATATAATATAGCCTAAAGTTGTAATGAGGTCTACTTATGTAAATATATGTATATCACATAATAACCTATTGAGTGTCTAGCACAGAAGTGTTTTTGAGTCCCGTTTCTCTCGAGGTCAGAGTCAACTAATGCATTCCTGTTCAACATAACTCTTTCAGATTTCACATCATCTTTCTTTAATTATACATAGTTGATCAGGCTATGTTAAATTAAAGTCGTATGATGTAATCCCTGAACTAGTCATAACTAATAAGGAATACTGCCTAACGGTCATAGTCTAGGCCCACTAAATGCAACCTAGTTCACTATAACCTTAGGCTCTGATACCAATCTGTGACACCCCCAAATTTAATGATTTGCGGAAGCTTGATTTGGGTGTCACTAATCAATATACAAAGCACATAAGATATAATGAACGACCACTATATGCGTCGTTTTAAACTTGTATAGATAAAGTAAATGTTTACATCAAAATATAGTTACATTAGCTCGGTTCCTGAAATTGAGAGATTACATAGCATAATTACTTTTACAAAATATAATAATGCCGTCCAATCTCTAGTTGTATGTATGCTGACTCGAGCTAATAATTCCTGCTTGTGTAGCCAAACTACTGCTGGGTACCTGTGATAAATACTAAAATGGGTCAGCGAAAACGCTGGTGAGCTCACAGGTTTGTATGTCAATGTATAGTTGTCAGAACCGCAAGATTTATATTGAATTTAAAATGCAATTAAGCAAAATAAAAGTTATACTGTCCATGAGCACATAGTCTGAGCTTAACTTGATTTGTCAGGCCCAATTAAGGAAACCTAACTTGAAATGCCTCCTACGAGTGCCTAATCAACACTCGTCTTCCCAAATGCTAATACATCCGTTTGACCGGTTAGTGCGTGCTAACCCGGATGAGGATTGTCAATCCCATATGATATCATATACTAACATTCACGCTATAAAATACTAGAGACTATGCTTATGGAGGACTTTAAATTGATTAGCTTGAAACTCATGTAGTATTTGAAGTTTGGCACTTGCGTTCTACTTGTAAAACAAAATCGAGTAGTAATATCACACCCCTAGTTGTAAAGCAGTGAAAATGGGGCTATGAAACTCACCTGAGTCTTGGAGTGTTTAAGTTAATAAACTTGAAGTAATTAGCTGTGAGTTGATGTCCAAAGACTTGAAACCTGAATGTGTCCACGACACTTGATTGTTATTAATTGTACCGGTATCTCGAAAGACTACCTTTGTAGTTGTTATTTAATTATATATGTCCAAATTACTACGATTTGGTTGATTAATTGTTTTGTTTCAAGTTACTACGACTTGATTGACTAAATTATCCAAGTTACTACGACTTGGTTGATTGAATAATCTGTTTTGTAAGTTTTGAAAATGTGTACGGCCCGTTGGTGACGGTTTGTAATAATAAAAATTCTAAAATGTTGACTTTGCTACAGTACTGCTACAGTACTGCTACAGTAAATTTGACTTTTTTTGAACAGTAACTTTGACTTCAAAATTCTGGTTTTTCTGTGTTTTGCGACACAATATGCGACATAAAAATTTGTCATGCGACACAAGGGTTGTGTCGCAGACGTCATGCGACACAAGGATACGACACAAGGATTGTGTCGCATCAGATACGAAATGCTAATTTAATAGCGACATAGTGATTGTGTCGTATAGAAATACGACATAATATGCGACATAGAGTGCGACACAATATTGTGTCGCATGAGTTACGACACTAAAGATTTGATACGACACAAGGTGCGACATAACAGGTTTTATGCGACACAGTATGCGACACAAGGCTTGTGTCGCACTGAAGAACACCAGCCCAGAAACATCGGCTGTTCGTGATTTTTCCGGCCAAAACTCAAATCAAACTCATTTTTAGACTATAAAACCTTGTTATCTTCCTAGTATTGGACATATATAAGTTGTGTAAACATCAAAACATCCAAAGATTAC
This sequence comes from Helichrysum umbraculigerum, assembly GCA_949592205.1. Classification (NCBI taxonomy): domain Eukaryota; kingdom Viridiplantae; phylum Streptophyta; class Magnoliopsida; order Asterales; family Asteraceae; genus Helichrysum; species Helichrysum umbraculigerum. The sequence goes on along the minus strand of CATIUR010000004.1, from coordinate 11,717,214 downwards.
ATCAAAATAAACAAATCTAAGTTTTTAGAATTTTTCTTACAAATGCAAATCGAAGACGATGGAGGCCGAAAATGATGGTAGAGCTTTTGTAATTCTTGTTCCCCTTGAAATGGTGATTCCGAAAATATGGTTTTTGTTGTCGGTTTTGCGAGATCCGAAAATTTGGTGATTTTTGGTTGAGAGGTTTTTGGGTGTAAGTGTGTGTTTTATGGAAAAATGGAAATGAAAGAAAGAGGAAAGGAGAGGTGGGGTGTAGGTGAAAGCCTCACCTCGCAGTCTCCGTCCCGTGCTCCGCGTGGTGTTCGTTTTCTCCGTCATTTAACATTAAATATTTGTTTGCGCGTTTGTATTTTTAGTTGCGTATACATTAATTGTGTAATAAAACTTGGATACGAAATGTCACAATAAATAATATTCTGAATAACATTTAGTTATTAAATAATATTTGTATTACTTAATAAAATTGTTCACCAACGTCCGTGTTTATTGTATCGAAATTCATTCGATTTGAAACTCGTACGATTTAAACAAACCGCATAATTGTGTAGATATATATTCAACAATATATATGATAATTGATACATTAATTAGCCTAACACAGAACTAATTACATGTATTAAAACTTGATTAGGCACTAAATTCTAGTCCTAAATTGACGGGTGTCACATTGTAACGAGGACTTCGTGGTATACTGTGATGCTTCGCATCAGGGACTTGGTTGCGTATTGATGCAACGAGAGAAAGTCATAGCTTACGCCTCCCGACAACTTAAAGTTCACGAGAAGAACTACACAACCCATGATCTCGAATTAGGAGCCGTAGTGTTCGCTCTCAAAATCTGGAGACATTATCTGTATGGCACGAAATGTACCATCTTCACTGATCATAAGAGCCTCCAGCATATATTCGATCAAAAGGATCTCAACATGAGGCAACGTCGTTGGGTCGAGTTGCTCACCGATTATGACTGCGAGATCAAGTATCATCCGGGTAAAGCAAATGTAGTTGCCGATGCCCTAAGTCGAAAAGAGCGCACCAAACCTCTTCGAGTCCGAGCCCTCAGTATTATCATTCATAATGATCTAATCATTCAAATCCTCACTGCTCAACTCGAAGCATTGAAACCTGAAAACATCAAGGAAGAGGCCTTGCGAAATATGGAGAATCAATTTGAAACCAAACCCAATGGGGTCAAGTACTTCGCAAACCGAATCTGGTTACCCAAGTTTGGGAATCTTCGAGACTTTGTGATGGATGAAGCTCACAAGTCCAAGTACTCTATACATCCTGGATCGGACAAGATGTATCATGGCATCAAGGGACTGTACTGGTGGCCGAGCATGAAAGCAGAGATTGCCACGTACGTCAGTAAATGCCTCACATGTTCCAAGGTTAAAGCCGAATATCAGAAACCCTCCGGCTTGCTCCAGCAACCGGAAATCCCTCAATGGAAATGGGAGCAAATCTCCATGGATTTCATCACTAAACTCCCAAAAACATCAAGTGGTTGCGATACTATATGGGTAATAGTTGATCGTCTAACCAAATCTGCTCACTTCCTGGCCATGAAGGAAACCGACAAAATGGAACGTCTCACGCGAATCTATTTGAGGGAGATCGTATCCCGACACGGCGTTCCAATCTCAATTATCTCTGATAGAGACAGCCGATTCACATCTAACTTTTGGCAATCATTGCAAAAGTCATTGGGTACTCGTTTAGATATGAGTACAGCCTATCATCCACAAACCGATGGCCAAAGTGAAAGGACTATTCAAACACTGGAAGATATGTTACGCGCCTGCGTAATTGATTTCGGTGCAAATTGGGAGCATCATTTACCTTTGTGCGAATTCTCATATAACAACAGTTACCACACTAGTATTGGAGTTGCACCTTTTGAGGCACTATACGGTCGTAAGTGCCGATCGCCTATCTGTTGGACCGAAGTTGGAGATAGTCAACTCACTGGTCCTGAAATCATTCATGAAACCACCGAAAAGATCGTTGGTATCCAGCAACGGCTGAAAGCCGCACGTGATCGTCAGAAGAGTTATGCTGACGTGAGACGTAAGCAGCTCGAGTTCCAGGTTGGGGATCGAGTTTTGCTCAAAGTGTCACCTTGGAAAGGTGTCATCCGTTTTGGTAAACGTGGGAAGTTAAATCCTAGATACATCGGACCTTTTGAGATCCTTGAAAGGATTGGTCCAGTCGCATATCGATTGCAGCTACCTCCAGAGCTCAGTAGCGTGCATCCCACATTTCACATTTCTAACCTGAAGAAATGTCTATCCGACGAGACACTCATTATTCCACTCGAGGAAATTCAAATCGACGACAAACTTCATTTTGTCGAGACACCAGTGGAGGTCATGGACCGTGAGGTCAAACAGCTCAAGCAAAGTCGTATCCCTATAGTCAAAGTTCGGTGGAATTCGCGGCGTGGTCCGGAATTCACCTGGGAACGGGAAGACCAGATGCGACTCAAATATCCACATCTATTCTCAGACTCCACTCACACGCCAACTCAGAGTTAAATTTCGGGACGAAATTCTCTTAACAAGGGGAGAATGTGACACCCGTCAAATTAGGACTAGAAATTTAGTTCCTAATCCTTATGTAATACATGTAGTTAGTGCTATGTATTAGACTAATTGTATGTATCAAAATATATATTGATGAATATATATATCAGTACTCGATTAGATTTAATCGTTCATTTTTTTAAATCGGCCGAATTCCGATTCAATTATACGGCGTTGGTAAAAAAAATCAAGTAATTAAGTGACATGGAATTGTTATTTAATACCTTCATAATTATTATATATTATTTTGATAATATATCAAGTATCTCGTATCGTACAAATCAAACGCAACCAAAAATGCACAAGTCGTGCCCGATAATCGAAACAAACTAAAGTTATATTTTATAAGTCATTAATAAGTATTTTGATAAAATACTTCAACTCGAAAATATCTAAAGTTCATTCGTTATTTAAAATACGTACGTATTGCGTATAAAATATAACGTCTAAATATACGTTTAAACGATCGGGTAAACGAACACGGATATAATACCAATTATTTGAGACAAAATATAACAAAAATCCACCTCCTTTTTGACTTGGAAAAATCAGCCAAACAAGATCCATGAAACATGGATCTTGTTCTTGACTTTAACCACCACCATCATCTCATCTTTCTTCATTCAATCACCAACTCAATCTCTCTCATTCTCTCTCTAATCTCTGATCTTTCTCTCTCTAAAATCAGCCACTTTCACCACCATAATCCACCATCAAAACCTCTTTGGATCATCAAGTCGATTGAAACAAAAACGATCACGAGAACGCGAGCTACGCTTCCACCTTTTCGGATTCTTCATTCGATCATCGTAAGAATCCCGACACTTTCGTAAAATACTTGTATTATGTTTATATAGATGATATATTGTTCATACAACTTGATAATGTCCAAATCTAAATCTTAAAAACGTTTTTCATAAGTATGTATGTATGACAGATTCTGTCTCTCAAAAACAGTCCCACAAAATCGTTAATATCTCGAGCTCTAAGATGAGTTAGACAACCAATTTTTTTTTAAAAGTTGCGTATTGAAAAGAGCTACAACTTTCGTGTTTTACACTTTTTCCAGATCTGTACGGATTTAAGTATAGAAGCTGATCTTTGAATGTTACTCGTTTCCGAACCAAATCCGACTACCTTTCATGTTGATTTTTGTTAAAAATAGCAGATGAACTTATAAAATTACCATAAAGTGCAGATTTACACTAGACCCATAGGGGAATATCTGTGATTTTTGGTGGGTCTTGGTTTTGAATAAAAAGTGTAGAAAACGAGAGGTTCGTCGAGCCAAAAATCAGAAAAAGATATAAAAAGGGGCTGTTTTGGAAACTAAGTTATAACTAACAGTGGTAACTAAGTTATAACTAACGGTGGTAACTATGTTATAACTAACAGTGGTAACTAAGTTATAACTAACAGTGGTAACTATGTTATAACTAACAGTGGTAACTAAGTTATAACTAACAGTGGTAACTATGTTATAACTAACAGTGGTAACTATGTTATAACTAACAGTGGTAACTAAGTTATAACTAACAGTGGTAACTATGTTATAACTAACAGTGGTAACTATGTTATAACTAACAGTGGTAACTAAGTTATAACTAACAGTGGTAACTATGTTATAACTAACAGTGGTAACTAAGTTATAACTAACAGTGGTAACTATGTTATAACTAACAGTGGTAACTAAGTTATAACTAACAGTGGTAACTATGTTATAACTAACAGTGATAACAACTTATAACTAACAGTGGTAACAACTTAAACTAACAATGGTAACGAGGTTATAACTAGAAGTGGTAACAACTTATAATCACCTAAGACAATAACGCATCAACACATGATTTATACGAATACTAACCACTTCAATTATATTTTACAAGTATATCATTACAACATTTTAATAATAATGTTTTGAGATTATTATTACAATTAATCACCAACGGGCCGTACATGTTTTCAAAATACAATCAATCCAAAACTAATTATTTGGACATTACTAGTTGGATGAACAACTAGCATAGATGGTCTGCTGAGACATCTAATCATTTAAAACCTTGCGCGTTTAAGACGCCCTGCAGGTTCAGTCGTTGTAACGACATCAAATCATTGTGAATCATCATAATTGTTGGCTAACAATTCATTAGGCTCAGGTGAGTCTCATAGCCCCTTTTTAAATGCTTTTACCTAGGGGTGAGATACATGCTCGTTTTGTTTTACATGTGAACGCAAGTATCAAATTATCACGTATGCTGCATGAGTTGTTTTCATCTAATCAATCAAAGTCCTCTGAAGCATAGTTCTGTTAATATGATTTAGCGTGAATGTTAGTGTATGGTACCATATGGGATTGACAATCCCCGTCCGAGTTAGCAAGCACTAACCTGTCAAACGGACGCATTATCATTTGTTCAAACGTATGTTGATTAGGCATACGCATAGAGGCACCCTCGCTCAGGCACTTGATAGTGATCCTGACCCCTCAGTTAAGCTCAGACTATGTGCTCATGTTAGTTGTATCAATCTTTACTTATTTGTTTAATTACAAATATTCATGTGATACTCATATTCAAATTATTTACATGCTTTGTAAATCGAATCATTAAATCTTGCGGTTCACAAATCATATATTATCATATCAAACCTGTGAGCTCACCAGCTTTATAGCTGACCTTTTAGCATGTTATCTCAGGTACTCAGCAGTAGGTTGGACTGCCCATCAGGATACTGTAGCTCGAGTCGCATGCAATCATATAATCATCAAGAGATTTCCTTGCATTTCTATATTTTGTATAAATTAGATATGTATTAGAATCTCTCAAATATCTATGCGAACTCGTCTTTTGTAAAACATATGTAGACTTTTACATAAATCAATGTATTTTATCAAACGACGCATGTAGTGGTCGTTCATTATGTAATCTTATGTGTTTTGTTATTGATTAGTAGCACCCCAATGTATGCTTCCGCGATCAGTAAATTTGGGGGTGTTACATATAGTTATATAGCTATGATATTAAAATTATTATTACGCAGGATCCCGATAGGGATATTCTTTTATATTTCAGGATCACTTATTTATAATTATTCTGAATCTGTCTAAGTCTGAGATAAGATAATGGATTGGACTGAACATTATCTTGATTATCTTATAATACATGCTTATTATAAAGATCCCAGATATCATATATCTCGGGATCCCTTTGCTACTAATATTTCCGCGTGTTTAATATGCCTTGACCAGGTCATGAAGACTTGTGAAGGTAGTTCCGATTTCTTTGGATCGTATATTTAATTGAAGACTATTTTGAATTACGAAGGAGGGAGTCAACACGTGCGTATTGCTTGGTCAAGTGAACGTTGGAGACGCTCCATCATATCTCGGGGATGATCCCGGATATTTCGGAATAATGGTTTAGCGGCTGTAGTATATAAATGAGGCTAGAATGATCGAATAGGTTAACTGTGGCTCACTACTTACACTCAAAACTCTCTCTGCAATTCACCAACACTTACACCTTTCATCGATAAACACTTAGACGATCATTCTTGTGTTCTTTAGCTTGTAATTTATTTTATTTTCAATAAGATAAACAGAAGGCAAGGATCTATTGATCCTTCCCGAGGTTTTGTGTCGGCGATCTTCTAAAGATCAAGGGTTTTCCTCGTACATCTTCGTATTCTTGCATTTTACTTTGATTACTTATTTTGTTTAATCGATTTATTGCATATAAACAGTATTATCCTGGAATTATCCTGGATTAATTATACTCGATTTTATTACCAATCAAACACTTGTTTATCATAATTAAGCATCTCAAAAGCATTTCATAACGTTTTTAACAAAGATTTATACGTGTATTTAGAAACACAAGGATTTCTGACATAAATTAGCTTTAATTGATAATTTATCTTGAAAATCAATATAAACACACTACCTCACTTTACTGATTTGATCACTTAATTGCCTTAGGTAATTTTTGACCAAAACAATTTGGCGCCCACCGTGGGGCAAGTGGTGTTTTTCATAATCAAATTTTTGTTAAAAGTCTTGATCAATCACTTTTTTCAAAAGTTTTTGTTAAAAATGTCGACTCAAGGACGATCTACGTCTTCTGCCATGCCATCATCCACTTCTGCTATAACTAGCCTACCACCACCTCCACCTGTTTCTTCATCAAGACCAAGGCCTGAACATACCTATCCGAGGCCAACTTCTGCCATACCCGTCTATACGGGATCAGGTTCGATGGATAATGATCCCGTTATTATATCTAACCGTGATATTATGTCTATGTTTTCAGAAGTAAGGGAACAGATGGAATGAATGGAAAGGAGCAATGCATCGCTCAGGAGAGATGTGGATGGCATGAGACATAGAGAAGATGATTCTGTCACTCACGTTACCACCCCTATTCGGAGCAGGATCCTGGATTTCAATACTCCTCCTTCGCCAAATTATTCTGGAGATTTCATATCCATGCAGGGAAGTGTCAGGATCCCAGGATCAACATATGCTACCGGTGTTTCCACATCCAGAGATCCTGGTCTAACATCGGGATCCCTGCCGAGAACGACTAATGGCGGTAACATATCCGCTGGCTATTTGTAACACCCCCGAAATTCACTGTTTGGCGGAAGCAAGGTTTGGGATGCTACTAATCAAATATCACAGCACAAAGATAAAGCAAACGACATCTATATGCAACGTTTGTAAATTTGTTACATTCCATAGATATAATGTTTGAAAACTTAATGTTTTCGTATACAAAAGTAGTTCCCTAGAGTCCACGCGTATGGCGGGAGATTCTATTACATAATCAACATGTACAAAAGATAATGCTGAGAATCTCCGTTAATGCAGTTTAGTTGAAATCATGTGACTCTAGCTATGTCCTGGAGAAATCCTACTCCATGTGAGTACCTGAGAATACATGCCAAAAGGTCAACACGAATGTTGGTGAATCTCACAGGTTTGTAAGTAATATCAGTTTTGAAACACAAGATTTCATCAGTAGTGCCCATAGGCGTAAAATCGGTATTTGCAATCCAGCAAATGTAAAACCAGTATTTGCAATTCCGCAAATGTAAGTAAGTAAGTTATACCGTTGCCATGAGGCTCATAATCGAAGCTTAACCCGTAAGTAATAAGTTTGCTCCCGTGACATGCTCGTAATTGAGCAAGCATCAGTAATGAATAATTAGTCACCCGTTTCTACGTGTAAATCAGTACGTGGCAGCGCTACTACCCCGGGCGGGGAGGGTCAATTCCCTAATGGATCCATTAACTAGTGTTCGCGCTTAAGTCCATAACTAACGATATATGATGGAGAGACTTCTGTTTGTAAGTAAACTCATGCAATTCCGTTTGGTATAGTAAACAGTTTTAGTACTTGTGTTCAAAGAAAAGTAGTAGCATGTATCTCCCCCAATAAGATAAAACAGTAAAAGTGGGGCCGTAAGACTCACCTGAGTCTTGTAATAAGCCGTAGCAAATAGCAAGTAGTAAATATAGCAAGTAGGTTCTCCGAACCCGTAACCTTCAAATGCCTAATCATATGAAGTTATGTAAGTATGTGTCTCGCGAGATGTTTCGTTTAGTTGTACACAACTAGTATATCCAATGTTTGTCCGTATGTCTGTAATTGTTTGTTTGTTGGAAAACATGTTTGGCCCGTTGGTGACGGTTTGTAATAAAAATTCTAAAATGTTGACTTTGCTACAGTGAATTGCTACAGTAAATTTGACTTTGCTACAGTAACTTTGACTTTGCTATAGTAAAAATCCTTCAAAATTTCCAAGTTTTCTGTTTTCTGCGACATAAGCTGTGACACAAGGATTTGTATGCGACACAAGGGTTGTGTCGCATGAAGGATGCGACACAAGAGCTCTGCGACACAGTGGTTGTGTCGCAAAAGCTTGCGATGCTAATTCAATAGCGACATAAGGGTTGTGTCGTATAAAAATACGACATAATATGCGACATAGAGTGCGACACAATATTGTGTCGCAAAAGGGTACGACATTAAAGGTTTGGTACGACACAAGGTGCGACATAACAGGCTTTATGCGACACAACATGCGACACAAGCGTTGTGTCGCAAAGATGAACACCAGCCCAGAAACTTTCGGGTTTCGAGATTTTCCGACCAAAAACGCAAATCTAACGTATTTTTGAGCTGTAAAATCGTGTTTTCTTCATGGTTTAGGTTATATCTATGTTGTGTACACATCAAAACATCAAAACATTACACCAAATTGAATAGATCTAAGATTTTAGAAATTTTTTACCTTTTGCAAATCGAGCTAGATCGAGGATGAAATGATGAAAACGGTCTTGATATCCTTGCTCCACTCGTGATGGTGATTCCGAATATGTAAATTTCGTGGGTCGATTTGTAGGTCCAAAATTTGGTGAAGATTTTTAGTGAGAGTGTTTATGTGTGTGTGTGTGTGTGTTGGAGATAATGAAAATGAAAGAGGGATTTGGGGGTGGGGGTTGGGTTGGTGGCTGATCCAAAAGGAAGGAGGGGAAAATACTCCCCAAAACACAGTGTTTACTCCGTGTCCTAATCGTTTAATCACTCGTTTTTAATATTTAACCATAACAGTTATATTTTTAAAATGTAACTGAAGTACTTAAATAAAAATACCTTGAAATTAATAATAAAAACATTTGTCGAAATATTTAAATTATTAATTCGCGTTTAATACGTTTATGTTGAATTATTTAAAATGTCGTCGCGGTAATATAAATACTGTTCGTTCAATTGTGTATTTCATATAACTAAAATACGTTCTCGTTATTTAAGTAAATTTCTGTCACATATGTCCAAGTAAACTGTGTCGGACTCCGTCCGGTTAATTTGTATGATTCATCCAAATCGCGTAAGTACACACATATATGTATAAATCACCCTATATATATATATATATAAATAGAGTCTGTAATTAGTCCTATTACATACTAATTACAACTAGTTACAAATAATTAGGCATAATTAATTATCCTAATTATGCAGGTGTTACATTATTCTTTTGGTACTAACGTTCTGCAGGATCCAGGCGTAAATCCTACTATGGCAAGGGAACTGCAGAAACTCAAGGATATGATATCAAGTGTCCCCGGCATCGTGCAACCTATCCCGAAAGCAGCTCCAACAGCCCATAGGATCTCGAGATTCGCACCACCAATCTGCGATGCCGAGATCCCGAAGAGATTCCAAACTCCAAGCATGAAACTATATGATGGAACCACAGATCCTGAAGAGCATATAGCACAATACAGGGAAAGAATGGAAATCATTCCTATCCCTCAGGATCTCAAAGAAGCATGTCTTTGCAAAGGATTTGGATCCACTATTACAGGATCAGCCCTCAAATGGCTACTTAATGTTCCTGCATATTCAATTACTTCTTTCGCTCATTTGGTTAATCTTTTTAATAATCAATTTTCTTGTAGTAGGACCTTTGAAAGACTAACCACTGATTTGTATAGGGTTGTTCAAAGGAATAATGAAACTCTTCGAGATTTTGTAGGAAGATTTGGAAGGGAATCCTTAGATATCCCTAATCTGGACCTAGCAACTGCCGTTCAGGCATTCAAAATGGGGATCAAAAGGGATTCCTCTTTTTATGAAGATCTTGTGATGAACCCTTGCAGAAACCTGGATGAAGTCAGAAATAGGGCTTTGAGGTTCATTCGATTAGAAGAGGATGCAATGATCCAAAAGAGGCTAGAGATCTTTTCAACATATGATAAGCCTAATAGAAAGACAGAGTCATCCTCATTCAGATCAAACAGAAATAAACCATATTCAAGAAATGAAGACCGCAGGGTTAACATTGTAGATGAGGATGATGAAGATTGTCCCAAACTAACTGATTATTGTTTTGCAGTTGACACTACAGGAATCCTCTATGCATTGCAGAATCTTGGGGACAAAGCCTGATGCCCGAAGAAAAATGAAAGAAGCACGGGTTGGAAGGATAAATCCAAGTGGTGTGCTTTTCATGAAGATTTTGGTCATGTAACTGAGGATTGTATAGCTCTGAGAAAAGAGATAAGCCATCTTCTCAGCAAGGGTTATTTAAAAGAACTCTTTGGTAAAAAGAAGGATCAGATAAGGGATCAGCACAATACCCGGAATCCCGAGATCCAGGATCACACTAAGATCCCGCAAAGAGCAGGATCACCGCCTTCTAATGCTAAGGTAATTAACTTTATTTCTGGTGGTTCTGACATATGTGGTACGTCTTATTCCGCAGCAAAGAGACATGTGAAAGAATCTAAGACTGAAAGACAAGATAAGCCAATGAGATCCATGACTCTAGAAGATGAAAAACTGGTGACTTTTGGCGAAGATGATAAAGAGAATGTTCAGGATCCTCATCATGATGGGCTAGTCATAACGTTGTACGTAGCCAATCACTTTGTACGCCGGATCCTAATTGATGGCGGTAGCTCGGTCAACATCATCCAGCTGGAGACACTTAAAAGAATGGGGATCCCAGAATCAGAAATAATTGCAAAGTCAACCGTTCTCGTGGGATTCAGTGGTGAAGCTAAGAATACAGTATGAGAGATTAAGCTTCCGATCTATATCGAGGGGGTAAACTCTATGCAACACTTTTGTGTTATGGATTCATTATCTTGCTACAACATTATTCTGGGCAAACCTTGGATCCATGACATGAAGGCGGTACCATCAACATATCATCAATGCGTGAAACTGCCCACTCCATGGGGAGTTGTTAGGATAAATAGCGATCAACAGGAGGCTAAGGATTGCTATACAACTTCAATGAAATCTACTACCAAGCCTACACCAGCATAGCAATTAAAGACGCAAGCGCGGGGCATCTTAGAGGCAGCTGAACAGGATGTCAAAGAAGTGCCGCTGAACATTGATGATCCTGAAGAGAAAGTGCTAATAGGATCTGCCATACCTAAGGATCTTGAACATGATCTTGTAAAGTTCCTTCAGGATAAAAGAGCAACCTTTGCCTGGAAACCCGAAGATATGACGGGTATATCTAAGGATATTATTACACATAAATTGGGTATTGATAACAGTTTTAAACCAATTCAACAAAAACGAAGAAAGTTTGCTCCGGAGAGAAATGTCATTATTCAAGAAGATGTTGAGAGGTTGCTTAAGGCTGGTATAATAAGGGAAGTCAAGTTCCCGAGATGGTTGGCAAACGTGGTAGTGGTATAAAAGAAAAATGGGAAATGGAGAGTATGTGTAGATTACACCGATCTTAATAAGGCATGTCCTAAGGATCCTTTTCCATTGCCTCACATAGACTCAATGGTGGACGCAACTGCTGGACACGAAATCCTGACCTTCATGGATGCATCTTCGGGATTTCAACAAATACAGATGGAACCGTCTGACCAGGAAGATACCGCCTTCATGACTCCAACAGGTATTTATTGTTATATCGCAATGCCTTTTGGCCTCAAAAATGCAGGATCAACATACCAGAGATTAGTGAATATGATGTTCAAGGATCACTTGGGTAAGATCATGAAGGTATATATCAATGATATGGTGGTCAAGTCAAAGAGAGCTGAGGATCATCTTCAGGATCTTGAAATTACCTTTAGGATCCTGGACCAATATAACATGAAGCTGAACCCTGCTAAATGCCATTTTGGAGTGAGGGCAGGAAAGTTTCTAGGATATATGGTAACCAAAAGAGGGATTGAGGCCAGTCCAGAGCAAATCAAGGCAATTTTGGACTTGAAATCACCATCCAACCCAAAAGATATACAAAGATTGACTGGCAGGATAGCTGCGCTGAACAGGTTCATATCAAGATCATCGGACCGTTGCAAAGAATTTTATGACATCTTGAAGAAGAATAAGAAATTCGAATGGGGAGACAAGCAAGAAGCGGCATTTCAAGAATTAAAAAGCTATCGATCTTCTGCTCCATTGTTGATGAAACCGAAAGATGGAGAACCACTATTTCTATACTTGGCAGTATCCCGAAATACTATAAGTGCAGTGCTTGTCAAGGATCATGAAGGTCAACAGCATCCTATATACTACGTAAGTAAAAGACTACTTGATGCTGAAACCAGGTATTCCTATCTTGAAAAACTTATTCTTGCATTAATCATGGCCTCTACCAAACTGAGACATTATTTTGAAACACATCCTGTGCATGTTAGATCTAATTATCCTATAAAATATGTTTTGAGAAAACTGGAAATGTCAGGAAGAATGGCTAAATGGTCAGTAAAATTAAGTGCATATAATTTAATATACGAACCTAGAAATGCTATAAAATCCCAGGCCCTAGCAGATTTTATAGCCGACTTCACTAGTGATCTTCAAGATGAAGCAGATTTAGAAGTTCAACAATTAGATGAATTAAAAGATAAGTGGATCTTATACACTGATGGAGCTTCTAATATGAATGGAATCGGATTAGGGATAATATTAAGATCACCACAGGGAGATATAATGCCACAAGCAATTAATTGTGAATTCCAAGCTACTAATAATGAAGCTGAATATGAAGCACTAATTGCTGGATTACAACTAGCAATAGATATAGGAGTAAAACATTTACAAGTTTATATGGATTCCTTACTAGTTGTTAATCATTATAATGGTACTTATGCTGTAAAAGGCAAAAGGTTGGCATTGTATTTGGATATAGTAAAAAACCTTGCAGGTACATTCGAGATATTTAACATAGAACAGGTACCAAGAGAAGCCAATTCAGAAGCAGATGCATTAGCAAATTTGGGATCTACTCTCAGGATCCCGCCGGATATTAGGATCTCTATTGCTCATATCCTATCACCTGCTATAGCGGATAAGCAGGAAGACCAAGTATGTGAAATTGAAGATCCTGATACTAAGGACAAATTGGATACATCAGCTTGTGGGGGCAAATCAGGATCATGGATGCAACCAATCATGGAATACTTGCAGAATGACGTGATCCCGGAAAACGAAACCAATCCTAAGGCTTTTAGATCAAAGGTATCTCGTTTTACTATTCAGGATGGAATATTGTATCGTAAATCTCTTGTAGGACCGTTGTTGCTATGCCTCGAGGATCCTAAGACTCAAGAGGTACTTAAGGATATACATGAAGGAGATTGTGGAAATCATTCTGGGGGCAGAGCACTATTTTCAAAAACTTTGAGAATATGCTACTTCTGGCCCACTATGCGGAAGGATTCCATGGATTTTGCTCGCAAATGTGATGCTTGTCAAAGACATGGAAACATCCATCATCAACCAGCAGAACCGATGTATCAAATTATCTCTTCATGGCCATTTATGAAGTGGGGAATGGATATTGTGGGAAAGTTACCTACTGCTCCTGGAGGAAAAGTTTTTATGCTTGCAATGACGGATTATTTCTCAAAATGGATTGAAGCGGAAGCATTTGTGCAAGTAAAAGAGAAAGATGTGATCTCGTTCATCAAAAGAAATATCCTGACCAGGTTTGGAATCCCAGCAGAGATAGTCTGTGACAACGGATCTCAATTTATTGGGAATAGAACAACCAAATTCTGTGAAAGTTGGGGGATTAAAATGATAACATCAACACCGGTACACCCTCAAGCTAATGGACAAGCGGAATCCAGCAATAAGATTATTATTAACAATCTTAAAAAGAGGTTGGATGCTAAAAAAGAAAGATGGGCTGAAGAATTACCTTTTGTCCTATGGGCTAATAGGACTACTGAAAAGCAAGCTACCAAACAAACCCCTTTTGCTTTGGTATTTGGATCTGAAGCCATGATCCCAACAGAAATGGTGATCCCGACAGCAAGATCCCGAATGCAGAATTGGGAAGCAAATAAAAAGGTGTTACTTCAGGATCTCGACACTGTGGATGAGATCAGGGATCGTGCTAAGTTCAGGATTGCAGCATATCAACAAAGGATTTCAAGATCCTATAATAAGAATATCAGGATAAGAAGATTCCAAATTGGGGATTTGGTATTAAGGAAAGTATTCCAAAATACTAAGAATCCTGCTGAGGGCAAATTGACACCAAAATGGGAAGGTCCATATTTGATAGCTTAAGATGCTGGAAAGGGGGCATATTGGCTAGCTAATATGAATGGAGAGTTACTTCCGAGATCCTGGAATGCTATTCATCTAAAGCTTTATTATGCGTAAATTGAATAATTATATTCAATAAAAGAGGTACTTCTGTAATCCATGACTTTTCATTCGTTTTTATTACTAATATATGTATATGTGTGCTAAAATTACTATATACGTACATATATGTGTGTTTAATTTTTTTTTATTTTATTATCCTCATGTGAACTTGATACTGACTTAAGCATCGGAGGGGTGTTAGGCAAACTAACACCCACCTTTACCCAAGATCTTGTATTTGTTGTAGATACTACACTTGGAGAGCATACAATGAGGATAAGAGGTTGGCCACCTCTTTCCCCCGATTAGGAATCCCAGGGATTCCTCTAAAGGTTTAGAGGTTTGCGAACGCATAAACACCTCTCTAAGTTTTTGGGTTTCCACACTCACGCCAGGAGCGCACGATGTTTGATTATAGTGTCAGGGTTAGGGAATCGTGGTTGCCTCTGGTGCCCGACAACTTCATTTCCATTGACACTATAGATCAAACTCTTCCGATTGTCGACACTGATGTGCACTAGACGTGTCGACCTAAGGTTCATGGCGTTTTCACGTCATTCATAAGGTTTGTAATGTTTTCACATTACATAAGGGTTTGGCGTTTTCACGTCACTTAAATTGGAAAATTCCCAAGTACATAAGGCTGTTAATGACTTTGACATTACGTAATACGCATGGTTTGTAATGTTTTCACATTATCCAAAGGGTATTGGTATATACGTACCATACAATGATCGGATTATCCCGAATATTGGCTTAGCCCATAAATTAAAGTAGTGTTATCACATTACTAAAACATGATTTTATTGGCTTTGCCCAAATATTTGCAAAAACTTGAGACTTATGATGTTTTCACATTATGAAAAATAATCTTTCAAAAGGATCTAAGAGTAAAAATGATTTTTATCAAAATTGTTTTATAAGCTTGTTTTAAAAGATCTTGGAACTGATTATCAAAAACTTGTGCATCTTTTATGTCACAAATACATTACATGATTATCTTATGTTGATCTTACAGGATGTTTCTCATAAGGTATAATACGTAATTGATACTTTATCTTTCAGGATCCTTATATCCTGACTAAAGGATAATTTCGAGTTATCGTGAGGGAATATCCTCGGGATCATGACGTTTTAAGGAAGACTTTATAATGGGAAATGTTCCTGTTATTTTAGAAACACTGCTTTCTTTGATTATGTCTTGAGGAAATCTCCTCAGGATCATATAATTGAAGGGTATATAATGGAAAGTTTTTCTGTTATCCCGAGCTATGATTTGTTTGCTGCAAGTCCTGAGGGAATCTCCTCAGGATCCTGGAGTTATGAAAAAGATTTTAATTATTTTGAGGATTTTATTGTTTCTCAAATATATCTTGAGGGAATCTCCTCAGGATCATGTGGATTCGAGATATGAAGGAATCTTTTCATTATTCTACAGGTTAATTCATATAATATTTATCCTGAGGGAATCTCCTCAGGATCCTGGTATTATGCAAGGATCGAGCAGAAACAAGATTACTGAGGGAATCTCCTCAGTATCCTGGGAAGCAGAAGTATATAATAAATCCTAATATTATTATTCAAAAGATCCCAAGATTAGCTTATCTTAGAATGGCAGTTTGAAGATTGTTCAAAATAAAAATCAAGTGGCCAACATAAACCACTTGCTACACCACCATGGTTAGCCATACCAGGCTAACCTCACCCCAGAATAATTGTTTGTTTACAGCACGAATCCATAAAAAGTAAATTGTTTAAAGATAATACTGGGCTCCGGCTTTCATTTACCATCCTCGCCCAGTGTGGAACCGCCTTCAACCAGGTCACCTGCTGCTGCTAATCCCTCTAAAACCTCCTTCACTGATGGCAACTCCTTCATGACATCTTCAGCCATGTCTTCTTCTCGGGGAGGTGAAGAATTGTCGCCTGCAGCTTTGTTGGCCTTGTTGGATTTGTTTTTTGTCACTTTGGGAGCTTTGGCTGAGGGATCTTCAAGGTTGGATTCAACAGTGGGATTTGGACCCTTAAGTTTAGCAAGTCTTGTTTTCCAGGTTTCAACATCCCAGAACGAAGTATCCATACCTTGGGCATTAGCCTCATTCACCATCTTGATCCTCCCCTCAAAGATGGCGATGGCGGCATCCTTCTTTGTTTCCTCCACCAAGATCCTTCTTGCCTCTGCAACTCTGATGTCAGCCTCAGTCATACTCTTATTCAGCAGGGATTTGGTCTCTTTGAGTTCTTTCCTGACTTTGATTAGTTCAGCAGCATCCTTATTGCGATCAGCTTCCATAGCCAAGCCTATTTTCTTCCGGCTATCGATCATATCTCCTCTTTCTTGGTGGCTCTTGGCTAACAGATCGACAGCCTGTATAAGACAAATTCAGAGTGAGTATATGAAATATAGAATCCTGATATAGAACTTTGATTCGCATTTTTTGTAGGAACATGAACAATTTTTACCTTGGAAGCTTCAACACCAAGATCGCAGAGATCAATTATCTCTTCGATTTTTCTCTTTTTTGCTGATTTGGAGCGAAGATTAGGAATCCTTGGCTTAGAAGCTTCAGAAACAGGTTTGGCAGTGGTTTCAGTATCGATATCCTCCAAAGAAAAGTGAGCTATAGAGTGCAACAGAAATATAATAAGAAACAATGTTGTAGAAGGGTTGATGTAAAATTCAGGATAAGTTTACCTGACATGGCGGCTCCGGATTCCTGGGATCCTACGCTCTCAACTTGATATGGAGGTTTGAATGTCCGATTGCTTTCAGGAATCTCCAAGAATTTCTTTAAGTTTGCTTCGATATCTATAGTTGGAGGAGCCAAATCTGTAAACGGTGGTGCTGCAGAAAGGGAACAAGTTAGGTACGTTATTGATGTTAATAAAACCCTAAGTAAAATTTTCTATTTCCTACCCTTTTCAACCCAAATTGAAGGGATTGAATCGCCGTCCGGCAATGAATCACGGGCAACAAAGAAGAATCAGCCCTTCCATTTAGGATCATTCTGAGTAGCACGAAGGACTAGAGGAGAATGCTTGTGTTTTGTTTGGAAAAGAAAATAGTGATTTCCGTGACTGCGTAAGTTATATGCTTGGGCGATTTCAGGGATCCCTAAATCTAGGTCGTAAAGATCGATGAGAGATTGGATAACTGAGAGAACATGCCAGACCATAGGCATGGTTTGGGAATAACATAGTTCGGTGGTAGAGAAGAAATCATTGAATAGTGATGGAAAAGGGTATTTAATTCCGATTGTGAAGGGATACTCAGGAAAACATACCCATTTGTTTGAACGAAAGTCAGTTTGAGCATTGACATCGTATGAACGAAAAATAGTATTGGGAGGGAAAGAACCCTTAAGTTTTAATCTATCGATGTCAAAATCAAGAAAGTTACAGGGTTCTGGATTGGTAATCATTTGTTGATCGATGAATTCGGGTTCGTGATGTTCACCGTCGTGAATTACGAGTGCCATTTTTTGATATAAAGAAAATTAAAAAACTGGAAATTGAAAGGGAAAGAGATAGAAGATAATACCTGCAAATGACGATGGAATTTGGTGATAAGAAGTAATGAGGAAATGATGTATCTCAGAGCTGCTATAAACTCTCGGGCACGGTTATCTATATGCATAAATGTCTCACCTAACTCTTTCAAGGTTGAAGTTCTAACGTTTTCAGGATCCTGAGAAAACGCTACAACTTCGGGGGCAATTGTTGTGGGTAGAATTTTCACTAACTATGCAGGATCCCGGATCTACTATTATTTTGATAACTTGTAAGGATCCTGGAATGCTTCTGGATAACTTGTATTCGGGATACTGAGCTTATCATCAGGATAAGGAAAGGTATGATCCTGACTCGCTATATCATGCTGGATCCTCAGGTATGACCATGTTATCCTTGAAATTACGCTAAAACAGGTATTATAGTTATATAGCTATGATATTAAAATTATTATTACGCAGGATCCCGATAGGGATATTCTTTTATATTTCAGGATCACTTATTTATAATTATTCTGAATCTGTCTAAGTCTGAGATAAGATAATGGATTGGACTGAACATTATCTTGATTATCTTATAATACATGCTTATTATAAAGATCCCAGATGTTATGGTCAAAAATTACTAAAAACAATTAAGTGATCAAAATTAGTTTGTGAGGTCAGGTGTATAAATTACTCTCAAGATAATTACGTAGAAACACGATTATCTCTATTAGTAAGTAAATGTTTTGTGTTTAAAATAATTAATTTGATCCGTGGATCCTTGTTGAATAAACGTTTTGCTAACAAGGTTTTATCACGGGTTAAAGATAACAGCAAAAAGTGTACGAAAAATACGATTAAAGTAAAGTAAATAAGATCGACACGATGATGTACGAGGAAAGCCCTTGATCAAGGTAGATCGCCGGCACAAAACCTCGGGAAGGATCAAATGATCCTAGCCTATGTTAATCTTATTAAAACAAAAGTAATGAATTACAAAGTAAGAGCACAAGGATGATCGGCTAAGTGAATGTGTGTGAATTTAGCTAAGTGTTAGTGAAATAATCGTAAAATGAAGAAATAGCATAGTGTATTTGTGATTTGCAGGTGTGAGTAGTGAATTGTGATTAACCTAATCGATCACCCAAGCCTCGTATATATACTAAGAGCGTATAACAATAATTCCGAAATATCAGGGATCCTCCGAGGAATGGTGAAGACCTCCAACGTCTCTTTTGACTTCGTTTTACACTTGCATAAGACTTCGTCTTCATAGAATCGTATCAGAACCCCTTCACGTAATCCGGAGCATATCTCATTAACGCGTTCCATGTATGACCTGGTCAATACTCAAAGAAAATAAACACGTTAAACAGCCCATGATCCTGAACTAATACGGGTTCAGGATCCTGAGTTTATGTATACTCCAGAACAAATTTAGGATCCTCGCTTAAGGATCCACCTCATTCAGTATCCTGCAAGAATATGTTAGACAAATATATCCTGACTAGGATCCTGCAAGATAAATATCCATAACATATCCAGGATCCTTAATAATATCAGTGATCCTGAAAACAGATTAATAAACTACCATTATCATAAGGTACGAATATAAAATATAAACGACTTTCATACCTGCGAGGTGTACTTATGATGCTAATAAGGATCCTGCAAAGGTTAGTAAAAATCTAGCCACAACAATTGCCCCCGAAGTTATAACGTTTTTCAGGATCCTAAAACATTGTAGCTTCTCAAATTAACCGCTTAAATCGTGTTAGGTAAGATATTTTGCGTGTATCGGAAAACGCGCCCAAGTATTAATGATAACTTACAGAGCCTTATCACATCAAACCGTCATCACCTCTTTACATTAGTCCTATTATCTTCCATCCTTCTTTTTCGTCATCTCAACCCTTAAGTGCTCCATAACTCAATTTCACCACTTATTCTCAACAAGAATAATCGGAGCAATCATAAGAGATCAACTATGTCAGGTATCTTTTTTCCTTTTCTTCTTTCTTCGTTTATATCTTCTTTCTCTTTTGCTCTAAACTTTGATATATTTTCAGTGCATTTTAGTTTGTCCGACATTGACTCAGAAAGTCCATCTCACAAAGAGGCAACCAAAATCGGGACTTCCAGTTTCAAGCCCTTCCCAACACACTTTCTATCTAAAAAGAGAAAAGTTGAAGATTTATATGATATCAACAATCCTTCCTCCAATCTTCTGATAGTAAGACTCTTTTCCCTCAATTTCTCTTCTATTAACAAGTCCTGATATTAATCTTTAATCAGGCTGCAGACAGTATGATAGAGGAATACACAGACAAGGTCAAAACGATCGAGGCCCTGACTTTTGCCCTCAAAAAGAATACTCTTGATCTAGAAAAAGCCAAACAAAAAATTGGAACCCTCAAAGCTAAACTTGCCGAAAAATCCGATCATGCTAAAGGAGAAGGATCCAATATCAGGAAAACTCTGTTGGAAGAAATGAAGAGAGATGCTACCATTGCGGTGTTGGAATCCAAAATTCATATGGCCACCGAAGCTGCTGACAACGGGCTAGATGCTAGCCTATGGGACGTTAAAGGATGGAAGGACAAACTATCAAAAATGAAAGATGATCATCTATCAAATCCATTCTTCATTGGTCTCGGAAGACCCTGGATTCAAAAAGCAACGGAAGCTTCCAAGACGAGGGTTCCTGAGATACTGACCAAAGGTGAAACGCCTAGTTCCAAGAATAAAGAGAAGATGGCTGCAGCTGTTGACTTAGCCGACAGTGAAGAATCCTCGGGCGAGGAAGGTATTTGACTAGCTGGAGCCCGATTGCTATTTTTATTTCAATGTTCTCTTTAAGGGTCATGGTTGTAACAAACAATTTATGTAAGGTGAAGTTGACTCGGTGCAGTCAACCATGGTTGTTTTTTTGAATGTGGTTCATGTAGGCCACAAAACATTTTTAGATTTCTTGCACTTTTGAACCTTAATTCGGGATTAACAATCCTGAATTCTTTTGATGTCAATAATATTAGGATATTATATATGCCCTGTGCCTTTAAGATACTGAGGAGATTCCCTCAGTATAAGTATTTGCTTGATAATCATTTAGAAACAGGATCCCAAGGAGATTCCCTCAGGACATATCCAGGATATTGAGAAGATTCTCTCAATATATATTCGGCTCCATAGATTTCAAGGATCCTGAACAGGATCTGAAATAATCTTAAGTTTAGGATCCTCAGATTCAAGGATCCTTAATTAGATTTGATATAAACTCAATCTTAGGATCCTGAGATTCCAGGATCTTAAAATACTTTGCAGATTCCTGTAACACGGAAATGTTTTTAAATTTGTCAAACAATTGTGAAAACAATTTTTTTTCGAAAAAACATTGCAATCTTAAAAAGATTTTATGATCCTTAGATCAAAATAATTTCGATGAAAACATTAGGGCTAATAAAATCATTTATTAGACTTAACCAATGAAAGTTTGATAATGTGAAAACATTATAACCATTAGGTAGTTTAAGTAAACTACAATTGTGACATGTAAATGCCAAACCGTTGAGTAATGTGAAAACATTACAAACCATGCGTATTACGTAATGAGAAGTCATTACAAGCCTTATGTACTTGGGCTACGCCATTTGAGACATGAAAATGCCTAACCAATTGATAATGTGAAAACATTACAAACCTTAGAGTGACGTGAAAACGACACAAACCTTAGATCGATATGTATAGTGCACATCAGTATCGACATTCGTTAGCGCTTGATCTATAGGCCAATGGAAATGAAGTTGTCGGGTACCAGAGGCATCACCGATTCCCTAACTGTGGCACTATAATCAAACATCGTGCGCTCCTGGCGAGGTGTCAAAACCCTTTTCGTAGAGAGGTGTATATCCGTATGGAAACCTCTAAACCTTAGAGGATCGCTGGGATCCTTAACGGAAGAGAGGTGGCCAACCTCTAATCTTTATTCCATGATCCTTAAATGCATGAACTACATCAAATACAAAATCTTGGATAAAGGTGGGCGTTAGTTTGCCTAACACCCCTCCGATGCTTAAGTCAGTACAATGTTCAATGACAATAACAATTATTAAAAATTTTCATGCATATAATAATATATAATTATAATACACACATATATATACTTATATATATAGTAAAGAGTACTAAAATTAATGAAAAGTTAAGGACCATAGGAGTACCTTATACGTTGAATAGAAATATTCAACTTACACGTGATAGAGTTTCAAATGAATGGCATTCCAGGATCTTGGAAGTAGTTCTCCATCCATATTGGCCAACCAGTATGCCCCCTTTCCAGCATCCGAATCTATCAAATACGGACCTTCCCATTTTGGTGCTAATTTTCCTTCAGCAGGATTCTTAGTATTTTGAAATATTTTCCTTAATACCAAATCTCCCACTTGAAATCTTCTTATCCTAACATTTTTGTTGTAGGATCTTGAGCTCCTTTGCTGGTACGCAGCTATTCTGAATTTAGCACGGTCTCTTAATTCGTCCACAGTATCCAAATCCTGAATCAACACTTTCTTATTTGCTTCAAAAGTCTACATCTGGGATCTTGCCGTTGGGATCACCATCTCTGTAGGAATCACAGCTTCAGATCCAAACACCAAAGCGAAAGGAGTTTGTTTGGTTGCCTCCTTTTCTGTGGTCCTATCAGCCCATAATACAAAAGGTAATTCTTCAGCCCACCTTCCTTTCTTAGCATCCAGCCTTTTCTTAAGATTATTGATTATGATCTTGTTGCTAGATTCTGCTTGTCCATTAGCTTGAGGATGGACTGGTGTTGAAGTGATCATCTTAATTCCCCAACTTTCACAAAACTTGGTTGTTCTTCTTCCAATAAACTGAGATCCATTGTCGCATACTATTTCTGCCGGGATCCCAAACCTTGTGAGGATATTTCTTTTGATGAATGATATTACATCCTTTTCCTTTATTTGAACAAATGCTTCAGCTTCAATCCATTTTGAGAAATAATCCGTCATTGCAAGCATAAACACCTTTCCACCAGGAGCAACAGGTAGTTTTCCAACTATGTCCATTCCCCATTTCATAAACGGCCATGGTGAGATAATTGGATGCATCGGTTCTGCTGGTTGATGATGGATGTTCCCGTGTCTTTGACAAGCATCACATTTGCGAGCAAACCCCATGGAATCCTTCTTCATTGTAGGCCAGAAGTATCCTGTCCTCAAAGCTTTTGAAAATAACGATCTGCCCCCAGAATGATTCCCACAATCACCTTCATGTATATCTTTAAGAACCGCTTTTGCTTCAGAATCCTCAAGGCATCGCAATAATGGTCCTGCAAGTGATTTTTTATACAGTATACCATTTTCTATAGTAAAACGAGATACCTTTAACCTGAAAGCTTTTGGGTTGTTTTCATCCTTAGGGATCACATCGTGTTGTAAGTATTCCATGATTGGTTGCGTCCATGATCCTGACTTGCCCCCAGAACCTGATGTATTCAAATTATCTCCAGGCTGAGGATCCTCAACATCATAGACTTTTTCTTCTTTGTGATCCTTATCAACGATGGCGGGTGCTGCAATATGTATAATTGGTATTTTGACATCCGGTGGGATCCTTAAGCTTGACCCCAGATTTGCCAAAGCATCCGCTTCGGTATTGTCCTCACGTGGTACCTGTTGGATTTCAAAGACCTCGAAGCTACCTGCAAGATCCTTAACAATCTCCAAATACAGGGCTAATCTATCTACTTTCACAGTATAGGATCCATTATAATGATTAGCAATTAACAATGAATCAACATACACGTTTAAGTATTTTATTCCAATATCCTTAGCTAATTGTAATCCCGCAATCAATGCTTCATATTCCGCTTCATTATTTGTAGCTTGAAATTCACATCTTATGGCTTGAGGCATTATATCACCTTGAGGTGATTTTAACACAATTCCTAATCCAGTTCCTTTTACATTAGAAGCACCATCAGTATATAATGTCCATCTTTCACTTATTTGGTTCAATTCTTGTACTTCTAAATCTACCTCATTTTGGAGATCACTAGTAAAGTCAGCAATAAAATCCGCTAAGGCTTGAGATTTAATTGCATTCCTAGGTTCATAGATTAGGTTATATGCGCTTAATTTTACAGACCATTTAGCTAATCATCCTAACATCTCTGGTTTTCTTAAAACATTTTTAATTGGATAATTAGTTTTAACATGTATGGGATGTGTCTCAAAATAATGCCTAAGCTTAGTTGATGCCACGACTAATGCAAGTATAAGTTTTTCAAGATGAGAATACCTGGTTTCAGCATCTAATAGACTCTTACTTACATAGTAAACAGGATGTTGCTGTCCTTCATGATCCTTCACGAGCACCGCACTTACAGCATTCCTAGACACCGATAAATAGAGAAACAGTGGTTCGCCATTCTCAGTCTTCATCAACAAAGGAGCCGTTGATAAGTAATCCTTTAGTTCTTGAAACGCAGCTTCATGCTTTTCTCCCCATTCGAATTTTTTATTCTTCTTTAGGATATCATAGAATTCTTTGCATCTATCTGAGGATCTTGAAATAAAAAGGTTTAGAGCTGCTATCCTTCCCGTCAACCTTTGTATATCCTTTGGACTTGACGGAGATTTCAAGTTTAGGATTGCTTTAATCTGTTCTGGACTGGCTTCTATTCCTCTCTTGGACCATGTATCCTAAGAACTTTCCTGCCCCCACTCCGAAGTGACATTTAGCAGGATTAAGCTTCATGTTATACTGATCCAAGATATCGAACGCCATCTTAAGATCCTTAAGGTGATCCTTAGTCTTTTTTGATTTTACCACCATGTCATCGATGTATACTTCCATCGTGCTTCCCAATTGGTCTTTGAACATCATATTGACTGGTCTTTGATATGTTGCACCTGCATTTTTAAGACCAAAAGGCATAGCTATATAACAATATATACCTGTAGGGGTTATGAAGGCTGTGTCTTCCTGATCTGAAGGTTCCATCTGAATCTGTTGAAATCCTGATGAAGCATCCATGAAGGTTAGGATCTCATGCCCAGCCGTAGCATCCACCATTGAATCTATATGAGGCAACGGAAAAGGATCCTTCGGGCAAGCTTTATTGAGATCCGTATAGTCCACGCACACTCTCCATTTCCCATTCTTCTTTTGTACCACTACCACGTTTGCCAACCATCTTGGAAACTTTACTTCCCTTATCATGCCAGCAGCAAGCAATCTTTCAACATCTGCCTGGATAATAGCATTCCTTTCCGGTGCGAATTTTCTTCTCTTTTGTTGGACCGGCCTGAAACTATTATCAATTCCATGTTTACGAGTTATAACATCCTTAGATATTCCTGTCATGTCCTCTGGTTTCCAGGCAAAAGTTGATCTCCTCTGATTCAAGAATTTCATCAGATCCTGCTCAAGATCTTCTGGGATGCTTGATCCTATAAGCACCTTTTCTTCAAGATCCTTCAAGCTCAGCGGCACTTCTTTGACATCCTGCTCCTTTGTATCCAGGACATCCCATGCCTTGTTCTTTAATTGCTATGCTGACGGAGGCTTGGCAGTAGATTTCATTGATGTTGTATAACAATCCTTCGCTTCTTGCTGGTCACTGCTGATCTTGACTACCCCCCACGGAGTTGGTAACTTGACGCATTGATGATACGTTGAGGGTACCTCTTTCATATCGTGCAACCAAGGTCTCCCTAGGATAATGTTATAGCTTGACAAACAATCCATAACACAAAATTTTTGAATAGAGTTTACCCCTTCAATGTAAATTGGCAACTTGATATCATCAACTGTATTCTTTGCCTCTCCACTGAATCCTACCAATACAGCGGATCTTGAGGTGATTTCCGATTCTGGAATACCCATCATTTTCAATGTTTCTAGACGGATGATATTGACTGAACTCCCACCATCGATCAGGATCCTTCGCACAAAATGATTGGCAACATAGAGGGTGATAACCAAACCATCATGGTGAGGATCCTGAACGTCTTCTAAATCGTCCTCATCAAATGCTATGATCCTCTCATCTTTCTTCATAGAAGTCCTTGTAGGTTTATATGGTTTGTCTGACTTGGACTCTCTTGCATGCCTTTTAGCTGAAGAATAAGAAGTACCACAGATATCAGATCCACCAGAAATAAAATTGATTACCTTGGCATCTGAAGGTGGAGATCCTGCTCTGGTAGGGATCCTGCGATTATCCTGAAATTCAGGATCCTGAATTATATCATGATCCTTTGCGTGATCCTTCTTTTTCCCAAGCAGATCCTTCAAGTATCCTTTATTGAGCAGATGACTGATCTCCTTCCGTAGAGCTATGCAGTTCTCAGTTGTGTGGCCAAAATCCTCGTGGTAAGCACACCACTTAGATTTATCCTTCCATGCGTAAGGTTTGTCATTCTTCTTCGGCCATCTTGATTTGTCTCCTAAACCCTGCATAGCACACAATATATCCGTTGTATCTACAGAAAAATTATAATCAGTTATTTTAGGATATTCTTCGTCGTCTTCGTCAACAGCATTTACGCGACGATCCTCGTTTCTGGAATAAGGTTTATTCCTGTTTGATCTGAACGAGGAAGAGTCCGATTTCCTGTTGGGTCTATCATATGCTGATTGAGTATCCACTCTCTTCTGTATCATCGCATCCTCTTCCAATCTGATGAACCTTAGAGCTCTGTTCCTGACTTCATCAAGGTTCCTGCAAGGATTCATAACAAGATCCTCATAGAATGGGGAATCCCTTTTGATCCCCATTTTAAAGGCTTGTACAGCAGTAGGCATATCTAAGTTAGGAATATTCAGGGATTCTCTCCCGAACCTTCCTACAAAATCCCGAAGAGATTCATTAGTCTTTTGGACAATTCTATACAAATCAGTAGTTAGTTTTTCAAATGTTCTACTGCAAGAGAATTGATTATTAAATAAATTAATTAAATGAGCAAATGAAGTCATAGAGTAGGGAGGAACGTTCAATAGCCATTTTAGTGCGGATCCTGTGAGAGTGGAACCAAAGCCTTTGCATAAGCACGCTTCTTTGAGATCAGAAGGAATTGGAATGATTTCCATCCTTTCCCTGTATTGCGCAATGTGCTCTTCAGGATCCGTCGTTCCATCATACAGCTTCATATTAGGTGTTTGAAACCTCTTTGGGATCTCAGCATCACAAATAGGTGGTGCAAATCTAGAGATCCTATGCGCCGTTGGAGCAACTTATGGAATCGGTTGTACAACTCCGGGAACGCTCGATATCATATCCTTTAACTTCTGTATTTCTCTAGCCATTATAGGGCTAACTCCAGGATCCTGAAAATTGTTAGTCCCAACAGTGTTATTAGAAGTAAAATTATTGAACATATTACCACCATCATGAGTCCTGTATGAGGATCCTGGATCATATTGTTGACCCCTTGAAGTAGAAACTCCAGTAGCATAGATTGGATCTGGGATCCTAGCGCTCCCTTGCATGGATACAAAGTCTCCTTGGTGTTCCATGGATGAAGGAGTGCTGAAATCAAGGATCCTGCTTCGGATGGGAGTAGTAACTCGAGAAGCTGGAATATTGCTTCTAGTTCTCATGTCCTCCACATCCTTTCTCAAGACTTCATTGCTTCTTTCCACTCGTTGAAGCTGCTCCTTGACCTGCGCAAGCATAGACACAATATCCCGGTTAGCAATTGTAACACCCCCCCTCCATCGCCCGCAGGCCCAAGGAGGAATGTTAATATAAGCCATTGGGCCAGGTCTGCAGCCCAATGCACCCCAACCTATCTCCTGAACAGCTCAGGTAGGTTGTTGGATTCGAACATGAATCCCTTTAATACTAAGTCTTACCACTTAGTATCACCAATTGAGCTGCAGCTCAATAGGTGATACTAAGTGGTAAGACTTAGTATTAAAGGGATTCATGTTCGAATCCAACAACCTACCTGAGATGTTCAGGAGATAGGTTGGGGTGCATTGGGCTGCAGACCTGGCCCAATGGCTTATATTAACATTCCTCCTTGGGCCTGCGGGCGATGGAGGGGGGTGTTACATAAAAAGTGCAATTTATAACACCCTTCATTTTCAAAGCCATTTTAAAAAAAAAAAAAAAAAAAAAACGGAAGCGAAAGTCCAACTAACATTAATAATGTTACTTGTATAATATACTTATATAATCAAACCATTTCAAAACATAATTTACCATTTGGGTGTTACATAAATTAAAAGACACCAATGATTTATAAAATCAAAGATCAGAGTACACGTCCAGTCGTCAAACATTCCATCCAGTCAATAGCTCCTTGCTCATCCCATAATCTAATCATAACCTGCAAGGAGTGGTAATGTGGGGGATTAGCTCAACGCTAAGTGAATGAACTAATAACCATCAACACAGCTTAGCCTAACAAATATGTTTACAAGTAAGCATAGCATACTAAACGAGTTTACAGCAACAGCATCGTAAACACACAATCATTTGTTTACAGCATAAAGCATCGCAAACAAATATCATCCAAGAGGATCGGCGGTCCTTGAGGTGCCCTCATGCCCGGGTGGCCCCCAAGCAACCTCACACCAACTGCAGGCCAATACAGCGGTAAACCGATAGCCTAGGTACTATTTACCCACACAACACAGTATTCCTATAACCATCCGTGTACAAGGACCTGTGTTGGCAACTCAATAGTAACCTTAAGCCCAAACCATGTTGACCTCTGAAAACACATATGCCCAAAGGCCAGATATCACAAAATCTATATCTATCAAGGCAATATGTCAATCCACAGTTTATAAGCAGTAAAACCACGTTTACCCGTTGTAACCAAATCTGTTACAACTAAGTTACGCTGAAGGTTACAGGTCCACTCACCAATACCTCCGCCGTCCACTCAGTAGTCTAATGTCACTGAGTCTTCTCCACATCTGAGAATACAATGGAATAACACAAGTTAGTTACTTGTCTCAAAATCTATACAACATCATTCCAATATTATAAATAACCATATCAACGACACAATTCAAACTCGATTATCAAGTTTATGATCGTTATGACCACCATCTCATTTAATCAACTTTTATTATCCCCATTAACATAGTTACATCTTTAATAAGATCATTACCATCAAATATCACTAATTCATTCAAAACCCCTAACACATGGTTTAATGAATACTTAGTCAATAATTTGCAACATTACTCTTTAATTCTCTATTAAGTGTTCTAATTAACAATCAACATCACTTTCACCATATAACTCATCATAATCATCAATTCTAAAAACACCTCATGAACACTTAATCAAACTCTTCCATTTTAAGTTAATACTTATGTTATAATCATGAATTAGGTACTAATTACCAACCATAACATAACCATAAGCCTCAATATCAATTACCCAAAAACCCATTTTGATTACAACTTGTATAACATGATTACTTCATTTCTAGGTTAAATTAATATTACTAACCATCTTATAAACACTTATCAACATCACCTTAACCAATTTCATACTTTAAATTCGGATTAAAGTCATTAACCCATCAAAATCATCATAAACCCTAAGAATCACTATAAATCTATAATCTTAAGCTTGAATCTAGTTAGTAATCAACAATAACATGTTTAACTAACAACAATTTCACAAAATCAAACTCTAATTTCGGATTAAACCAAGAACATCAAAAACCCCCAAATTCTAGGTTATGAAAAATGAAGAACATGTGATTATACCTTGTTTTGATGATGAAGGAAGCTTGAATCCAAGCTTAGAAGCTTCAATTTGATGATTTCTTCATGTTTTGATTTAGGGTTTTTGGTGTAGGTATGCATGTACGTACGTATGTGTGTGTGGGAGAAGAAATAAAACCAATTAATCCATATAGTATACCATTTAAGTGTTACTTTTCATTCCCCGTATTTATTATTGTCTGGAACTTAAAAACCATTTACGGGAAAACACTATTTTACTTTACCGTCAACTAAATAAATTTAAAACAAGTAATATTTTACTATCCACAATAACTCATTTAGCTAATGGACCTATTAAATTTATAATTATTCACAAGACATTAATTATTTAAAAACACACTTAAATAATTAAATAAATAAAGAAATTACCGATTTCGACTAGGCCCAAAACGAGGATGTTACAAATCTCTCCCCCTTAAAGAGATTTCGTCCTCAAAATCTAATCGCACCTAGTTAACCTATTGTAATCAAATCACGTAAACAATAACTAGTAAATGCACATACGACATGTGTGTACATTAGTCTAAGTATCTATGC
Source organism: Helichrysum umbraculigerum (assembly GCA_949592205.1). Classification (NCBI taxonomy): domain Eukaryota; kingdom Viridiplantae; phylum Streptophyta; class Magnoliopsida; order Asterales; family Asteraceae; genus Helichrysum; species Helichrysum umbraculigerum. The sequence continues at coordinate 11,686,668 of CATIUR010000004.1, read as the reverse complement.
ATCCACATAAACACTAAATGAGTACTCTTTATAATATACTTACATGGTATATTTTAATTCATCTACTTACACATCACTAGTGTGTATTTCAACTTAAAATCACATAAGTCTTGATAAACCTATATAAGCATAACCGCATATATAGCAAAATAATAGTAGTGATAAACACCACCACATGCACATTTGTAATAAAAGTTTAACTCAATTCCTAACTAACCATTTAGCTAATAACCATGTATCTCTACTTTTTGCAATTAGTTAAATACTGATTTACGGCTTGTAAATGTAACACCACCAGGTTACATGAAGCCCTATGCTTAGCCATATAAACACTTTGGATCACACAATTACTTAAAATAAATGAAACACATAATCCTTTATTTTAATCTTAATCAGAAAACTAGCGACATGCTAGGATCTTTAAACCGAATATAAATACTTACATTCCTTTCTCTTAACAAAACAACCACAATGTTTATAAAACTTCAATGTTCATATTCACAATGAGAATTTAATTTAGATCATGCAAGCAATTAACCACATACATCATCCTTAAATGATGAAGCATCAATAACCTTATCCATCATAACTATTTATCTTAAGGTCATTTTTTATCAATTGAAACACTATTTGATCCTGTAAAGTCTATTACTCACCCGTGTTTCAAATCATACCACTTAATCCCACCTTTTAAAGCAAAGTACAAGTCACTTCCTATGATTAAAATCATAATCTACAAAATCAAATAGCACCAATCTCAACAGATAATTGCTATTATACATCAATGGGTACTTGCTATCTCAGCACACGTACCACATTATCAAAATGTGCTAATCATCAACACATTTTCAACAATATTCACCTATTTAATCCATTTTAGCTGACCTCTTACTTAACTGATTTCATCGCATAACCTTTTCAAATTGCAATTTACCACTTTATCTAGCCATTAGATATACAACAACACATAAAATCACATGCAATTCGCACTTAATGATAATAAAATTATCAATTTGTCAAATTTAAACTCTTATATTATAGACTATCTCGTCTTTCACATAGGCATAATTTCGCACATTTTTCTAACCATAAACTATCCGTGCATGGCAGCCTTTACTTAACCTTTATTACCATGAATGAAGAATCACGTACTCATCTTAACAAGTAGTATAAACAGTTCAAATTCTTCTTTTACCACATTTCCACATTAAACACTAGTTAAATAGTTTACTACCACCTTATTTTAGCCAATCAATAACTATTTCATAACTGCGGGTCAATACATGTTACCCGTTAATTTAAAATCATTTAACTTTATTTGGTACTTATTAGCCTCAACAACTCCATGTGAAATGGCATAATATGAATACGTTGGCCAGACGTCATCATATTATGTCAGTCACACTTTATTCTCAGGCTAGTTCATACCGTTGATCTTCCAAAATTTATTAGCCTTTAACCTTACCAATATCACAACAATGAAATCAACCATATGCACAATTATAACAACTCGTAGTAGCAGGTATATCATCAAGTATTAGTTTGCTACCGTTTCCACTTATCATTTTGAATGCACATTACACATATCATCAAGTTTACACAAACAACACAGACATTCAACACCTCTTTTTATTATATCATTAACTCATGTGTAATGTCTAACACCATTATTACAAACAACTTCTTTATTACCTAATTCAAGGTCATTTACTAATTACATCACTTAATATTAATAGTACATTCAATACTAAACATTTTATCAATACTATGTGTAATACTCAGCTTATTCTCTTCAATCTATCCTTCTTTAGTTGTATTATAAGTAAACCCTTCATACCACACATGCAAATTGTTACTCTACTGTCAAATATCAATAAGTATAGACCCATGTATTCCTTTCAATCTCTACAAATACTTATTTTAACTATTTCTAGTATTTTAGATGACTCATTTACTTCATCCTTTCTCACTTAATCCATATAACTCAAGGATTTAAATCACCACCAACAACAGTTGGCCACAATTGACAATACGACGAATACACAGCTTGAAAATAACTTATACTCAATAGAATATGAGGACCTCTTAAAACAAGTTATAACGTCATATTTAGTCATAGGGATGATCCCAGGGCTCAAAGAAACAAAAGCCCAATTTAAAACGTAAGTCAAAAGTTCAAAATAAAGTCCGAAAAACAGTAAAATGCCATTTTCGGGCCCCAAACGACCCCGAAGTGCCCAAAACTGACAGGGCTCTTGGCGAAGCGATGAGCTTTGACCGTTGAGCCGTTTCCAAGTGACCCTGTAAATTTCGTCTTAATCGGACACCGAAATTTTCTAAAAATTTTCTACGTCAAGAACTACGTCGAACGTCGCAAAAAAAATTTTTTTATACTAACGCGATCCGGGAAACAGGTCAGGATCGCGTTCCCTAGTGTAAAATATTCTGTAACCAAATTAGGCATACAAACGCGATCCGGAGAAGTGAGCGGGATCGCGTTCCCAAGAGAAAACGCATCTGCACAAATTACACACACAAACGCGATCCTGGAAAATGGCTGGGATCGCGTTCCCAAGCAGAAAATAATCTGAGCCAAAATAACACGTACGAACGCGATCCAGAAGAACTTGTTGGGATCGCGTTCCCAAGCAGAAATCTGAAGTTCAGAAAAAATCATATTTTTAGCCAATTTCAAACGCGTATAACTTTTTACTCGTTAAGAGTTAGACTCTAAAATTTTGCAGGCACGTCCACTATGCCAAAATGAAACTTTCCCTTTTTACACTTTTTCAATTTACACGTTTTACGAGAAAATGGACGTACGACTCATTTTTGACCATTTTCGACCATTTTGGTTGACACGCTATATTTCAAACGACTTGGTTTCTGACTTCCACCTTTTACCAACATGTTTCTATATACATTAGTGACGTGTGGGCATATTCGTCACCTACAAACACTCATTCTACATTGTTTTGACACGTTGACCCGTTTAGGGGTCCAAATGGACATTTTTTCCCAATTTCATTCATAATGACCACATTAATACTTTTAATCCACATTTTATCTATACTTATGACTGTAAGTCATTTTAAAAGTAATCATACACAAACCACATCAAGTTTTAACCGTTTTATCACTAAGTGACCCATTTGGGCACTTAAATTACCCGTTTGGGTTTATGAACATATAATCACTATTCTATTACCCATTCCACATAACTTTGACTAATCCAAGTCAAACCAAACCATTATCACTATTGGTGGCATAACATAACCTTAAAACACCAATTTCACATATTACCATCATATTTACACAATTACATCAAGTTTTCAACATTGACCTTCCTAAACTTGTCAATACATACAAAAGCTAGCTGACCATTTTTGACTTTACTACTAAGCATATAATCAACTATGCTAAAAACATAGGCAAAAATTAACTTACTCACAAATGAGAAATCATATCAATCTAATTCAATTTACTTCACTAATCATAGTCCTCATAGCAAGTAAACAATTCAAACTTATTTAATTTAAACAAGCTTATAGAGAATTACCTGATGCTTTTACACCAACGAACATAGAGGAATCATTTAGAGTACCAGTCGGTTACTCATGTTCCTCCTTCTCTGCAATCAAACACAATCTCACATCTTGTTAAGCGTTAGTACATATCTTACGACCCAATTATCATGCAACAACTAACCCCACCTTCTGGAATGTTTGACTTGACACAAATCCAGATTTGGGATTGAACACCATAAATGTTCAATTCACCCAAACCGATGCTCTGATACCAATTTATAACACCCTTCATTTTCAAAGCCATTTTTTTTTTTTTTAAACCGGAAGCGAAAGTCCAACTAACATTAATAATGTTACTTGTATAATATACTTATATAATCAAACCATTTCAAAACATAATTTACCATTTGGGTGTTACATAAATTAAAAGACACCAATGATTTATAAAATCAAAGATCAGAGTACACGTCCAGTCGTCAAACATTCCATCCAGTCAATAGCTCCTTGCTCATCCCATAATCTAATCATAACCTGCAAGGAGTGGTAATGTGGGGGATTAGCTCAACGCTAAGTGAATGAACTAATAACCATCAACACAGCTTAGCCTAACAAATATGTTTACAAGTAAGCATAGCATACTAAACGAGTTTACAGCAACAGCATCGTAAACACACAATCATTTGTTTACAGCATAAAGCATCGCAAACAAATATCATCCAAGAGGATCGGCGGTCCTTGAGGTGCCCTCATGCCCGGGTGGCCCCCAAGCAACCTCACACCAACTGCAGGCCAATACAGCGGTAAACCGATAGCCTAGGTACTATTTACCCACATAACACAGTATTCCTATAACTATCCGTGTACAAGGACCTGTGTTGGCAACTCAATAGTAACCTTAAGCCCAAACCATGTTGACCTCTGAAAACACATATGCCCAAAGGCCAGATATCACAAAATCTATATCTATCAAGGCAATATGTCAATCCACAGTTTATAAGCAGTAAAACCACGTTTACCCGTTGTAACCAAATCTGTTACAACTAAGTTACGCTGAAGGTTACAGGTCCACTCACCAATACCTCCGCCGTCCACTCAGTAGTCTAATGTCACTGAGTCTTCTCCACATCTGAGAATACAATGGAATAACACAAGTTAGTTACTTGTCTCAAAATCTATACAACATCATTCCAATATTATAAATAACCATATCAACGACACAATTCAAACTCGATTATCAAGTTTATGATCGTTATGACCACCATCTCATTTAATCAACTTTTATTATCCCCATTAACATAGTTACATCTTTAATAAGATCATTACCATCAAATATCACTAATTCATTCAAAACCCCTAACACATGGTTTAATGAATACTTAGTCAATAATTTGCAACATTACTCTTTAATTCTCTATTAAGTGTTCTAATTAACAATCAACATCACTTTCACCATATAACTCATCATAATCATCAATTCTAAAAACACCTCATGAACACTTAATCAAACTCTTCCATTTTAAGTTAATACTTATGTTATAATCATGAATTAGGTACTAATTACCAACCATAACATAACCATAAGCCTCAATTCATGTTAATCATGCTAATTCCATCAATTACCCAAAAACCCATTTTGATTACAACTTGTATAACATGATTACTTCATTTCTAGGTTAAATTAATATTACTAACCATCTTATAAACACTTATCAACATCACCTTAACCAATTTCATACTTTAAATTCGGATTAAAGTCATTAACCCATCAAAATCATCATAAACCCTAAGAATCACTATAAATCTATAATCTTAAGCTTGAATCTAGTTAGTAATCAACAATAACATGTTTAACTAACAACAATTTCACAAAATCAAACCCTAATTTCGGATTAAACCAAGAACATCAAAAACCCCCAAATTCTAGGTTATGAAAAATGAAGAACATGTGATTATACCTTGTTTTGATGATGAAGGAAGCTTGAATCCAAGCTTAGAAGCTTCAATTTGATGATTTCTTCATGTTTTGATTTAGGGTTTTTGGTGTAGGTATGCATGTACGTACGTATGTGTGTGTGGGAGAAGAAATAAAACCAATTAATCCATATAGTATACCATTTAAGTGTTACTTTTCATTCCCCGTATTTATTATTGTCTGGAACTTAAAAACCATTTACGGGAAAACACTATTTTACTTTACCGTCAACTAAATAAATTTAAAACAAGTAATATTTTACTATCCACAATAACTCATTTAGCTAATGGACCTATTAAATTTATAATTATTCACAAGACATTAATTATTTAAAAACACACTTAAATAATTAAATAAATAAAGAAATTACCGATTTCGACTAGGCCCAAAACGAGGATGTTACAGCAATCATAACAGGGTCTGGATCCGAGAAGAATCCAGTCCCCAAAGAAGTGGATCCAGCCGAGGATAGCCTCTGATAGACGTTTTGTGGCTGCTGTTGGGATGATGATAGAGGTGGAGCAGGTGGAAGAGTGGTTCTAGCAGATGATGATGATGGCACAGTAGATGAAGTAGATCGTCCTTGGCTCGACATTTTCAACAAAAATCTTTGGAAAAGATGACTCAACAAGGATCTTAACAAAAGTTTGAATAAGCAAAACACCAATTGCCCCACGGTGGGCACCAAATTGTTTTGGTCAAAAATTACTAAAAGCAATTAAGTGATCAAAATTAGTTTGTGAGGTCAGGTGTATAAATTACTCTCAAGATAATTACTTAGAAACACGATTATCTCTATTAGTAAGTAAATGTTTTGTGTTTAAAATAATTAATTTGATCCGTGGATCCTTGTTGAATAAACGTTTTGCTAACAAGGTTTTATCACGGGTTAAAGATAAGAGCAAAAAGTGTACGAAAAATACGATTAAAGTAAAGTAAATAAGATCGACACGATGATGTACGAGGAAAGCCCTTGATCAAGGTAGATCGCCGGCACAAAACCTCGGGAAGGATCAAACGATCCTTGCCTATGTTAATCTTATTAAAACAAAAGTAATGAATTACAAAGTAAGAGCACAAGGATGATCGGCTAAGTGAATGTGTGTGAATTTAGCTAAGTGTTAGTGAAATAATCGTAAAATGAAGAAATAGCAGAGTGTATTCGTGATTTGCAGGTGTGAGTAGTGAATTGTGATTAACCTAATCGATCACCCAAGCCTCGTATATATACTAAGAGCGTATAACAATAATTCCGAAATATCAGGGATCCTCCGAGGAATGGTGAAGATCTCCAATGTCTCTTTTGACTTCGTTTTACACGTGCATAAGACTTCGTCTTCATAGAATCGTATCAGAACCCCTTCACGTAACCCGGAGCATATCTCATTAACGCGTTCCATGTATGACCTGGTCAATACTCAAAGAAAATAAACATGTTAAACAGCCCATGATCCTGAACTAATACGGGTTCAGGATCCTGAGTTTATGTATACTCCAGAACAAATTTAGGATCCTCGCTTAAGGATCCTCCTCATTCAGTATCCTGCAAGAATATGTTAGACAAATATATCCTGACTAGGATCCTGCAAGATAAATATCCATAACATATCCAGGATCCTTAATAATATCAGTGATCCTGAAAACAGATTAATAAACTACCATTATCATAAGGTACGAATATAAAATATAAACGACTTTCATACCTGCGAGGTGTACTTATGATGCTAATAAGGATCCTGCAAAGGTTAGTAAAAATCTAGCCACAACACCAGATATCATATATCTCGGGATCCCTTTGCTACTAATATTTTCGCGTGTTTAATATGCCTTGACCAGGTCATGAAGACGTGTGAAGGTAGTTCCGATTTCTTTGGATCGTATATTTAATTGAAGACTATTTTGAATTACGAAGGAGGGAGTCAACACGTGCGTATTGCTTGGTCAAGTGAACGTTGGAGACGCTCCATCATATCTCGGGGATGATCCCGGATATTTCGGAATAATGGTTTAGCGGCTGTAGTATATAAATGAGACTAGAATGATCGAATAGGTTAACTGTGACTCACTACTTACACTCAAAACTCTCTCTGCAATTCACCAACACTTACACCTTTCATCGATAAACACTTAGACGATCATTCTTGTGTTCTTTAGCTTGTAATTTATTTTATTTTCAATAAGATAAACAGAAGGCAATGATCTATTGATCCTTCCCGAGGTTTTGTGCCGGCGATCTTCTAAAGATCAAGGGTTTTCCTCGTACATCTTCGTATTCTTGCATTTTACTTTGATTACTTATTTTTTTAATCGATTTATTGCATATAAACAGTATTATCCTGGAATTATCCTGGATTATACTCGATTTTATTACCAATCAAACACTTGTTTATCATAATTAAGCATCTCAAAAGCATTTCATAACGTTTTTAACAAAGATTTATACGTTTATTTAGAAACACAAGGATTTCTGACATAAATTAGCTTTAATTGATAATTTATCTTGAAAATCAATATAAACACACTACCTCACTTTACTGATTTGATCACTTAATTGCCTTAGGTAATTTTTGACCAAAACAACACCCACCAGCACCACCACCGTTGACACCCACTACCACCGCCGCTTCTGATCTTTACTCCACAAAAACATACACGTCATTTTCCTTCATCTCTTTCTCTGTAATCGCCATCACCGCCGACACCATCCACTGCCGACACCTACCAGCACCACCAACGTTGACACCCACTACCACCGCCGCTTCTGAAACTAGAAATCCATACTACCACTGCCGCTTCGGATATGAAGTGATTTATATAATTCCGTCAATGTTAGGTCAAAGATTGCTTCAGATCAGGCGATGGTTACAGTTTTCCAGCCATTGATCGAGTTTACCATAATCGAAGAGCCATCATAAAAAACGAACCGCCATCCCCGGACTTCCAAACCGATGACACCATTTTCCGGCTAGCGGTAAAGTACACTGGTACCATCGCGTAATTTCGTTCGTTTAGGTATGAACATGATTTTTGATTTTGTGATTGTGTTTGGGTTTTGTAAAGATCTGCTACTTCTTGTTGTGATTCGATTTTGTGCTATGGATGTACTAATTAAATACTCCCTCCGTCCCAATTTAATTGTCCCCAAACAGAAAACACGCTGTTTAAGATAAACACAATAATCACTACTTTTTGCACAATGACATTCTTACCTCTAACCAATTAATTGAACTTCCTTTCACTTTTGTAATTTAATTTTTAAAGCAAGGACAATATAGTAAATGTAATCATATTCCTTTCTATATTTGGTAGTGGACAATCAATTTGGGACAACCCTGGTACAGATATACTACGTGCTCTATCGTGAAAACCTCTACACACGCTACTTTCTATTGCGTGAAATCGTCCATTTAGTCTGCTTATTCTAAAAAAGATTGTAAGCAAGTTTCATTGAAATTTCCGGTCATCAGAAAATTATTTAGCTGAGAACATTTCTTATTGGATTCTCATTTTTTTCATGATGGTATTGACTTTTGGAGAATACAACTTTTGTATGTAGTGATTTTCTGTGAAAGTGGACTGCAGCCTACAGGCTTGAGTAGTCGATCTATGAAACATGTAATTTTACTTTCTTTTTAATTATATTGTTTCACAGGTTGTTTCAGATCTACGAGAAGTGATATCAATATATGTATAGCTTGAATAATGACATCTAATATTTAAACAGTTTAGTTTAAAGGAAACTGCTATAGTGTGATTTTGAGAAATCAAAGGTAAATGATACTTTCGATCTTTGTGAATTTTTTGTTGTTTATCATTGTTTGTTTAACGTTTTTATGTGTTATATTCTTGGTTGCATAGACTGATAGACTGAAAATGGAGTATACAAAATAGGGCCATTCTCACTGGCTCTTAAAAGTTTTTGGTCTTATTGTTCCAAGGTTAGTTTTCCGGATTTAGATTTCTTCATAGATGATTTTGTTTTGAAAATACTAATTCACAATTTATTGAGGGAAATACTCATCGAAACAAGGATACCAAAAATAAGATGGGCACTTCTAATATATTGTCGAGAAGTGAGTCTCATCGATCGGTTGGGACAATGCTTTCTTCTATGGATCAAGGGGGTCCTTTCTGCTGCCAAATCATCGACAGAGACTCCAATTAGCAAGTATGCAGAGTCCAATAGTAATTCCAAGCGTTCTACATTTTGGGGACGTAAAAATGTAAGTCTTGAATGAATTCTATATAAAATTAGAATATTGATTATTAAATATACTGAATGCTGAAATATTAAGTCTCAAATTCGTTGTTGGAGTCTTAAGGGCCTGACTGTTTTTCTTATTGTTATTTCACAGGGAAGAAAGAGTCCATCAGTGGAATCAGTTGATTCTTCAGGAGAAGAAGAGTAAGACGATAAACTTCTTTTTAGTAAATCTTCTGCTTTCTGTTGTATTACAGGTTGATATTCAGGCTCCAGTGTGAAAAATCCTTAATTGTTCAAAACATGATGTCCAGTATATAAGATATGTCAAAATCTTTTTTGTCTTTTCTCCAAGTATTAGTGTAATGGTCCAATGTAATCACAGTAGTCATTATGGTGGCTTAATTTAGGTTATGTAACTAAGTGGATCCTTATATAGCTAGGGAATCTTAAGTTTTCTGCCATTCTACCTCTTTTTTAGTTTAAACATGAGGATATTATTTATGTTAGCTGTGAAGTAATAGGTTTTATAATAGCTGTTACATGTGTGTATGATATAGTATATGTGTAATATCTTATAATTGCAATATAGCATTCTAGTATCATTCTATCGGTTCATCTAATTTTATAACGATATCAACATTAGTTCAATGTGTTATTAGCTATTTTTCAGATTTGGTATTCATGATCACGATATTATTTTTTGAAAGACTTGCTATCCAAAGGCTTGAGCTCACCAAAAACGACTTGATGCAGAGAATCGCAAAAGTGGTGATCTTAGATTTTTACGTACTTTCTTCGCATATTCTTCTGCAATCAGGACAATCTTGAAGCCGTAAACTTTATTTGGTTTCCTCTTATTGATTGACTGTTGATTCTTGACGGGATTGTGTTTATCTTGTTTTGTTTTATTGATTGATTGTTGGTTGTTGATTTTTAATTAATTGTTTCTGATGATTAAGTTCATGTTTGTGTTTTCCTGACATTCAGGTTGAAAGCTCGATACTTAACTTATTGTTGTTTTCCGTTGAAGCTTAATTTGGGGTTAGGGATGTTTTGTATAAATATTCTTTTTTCAAGAATTGATTTTCTTCAAATTATTGTGTTAGATAAATGTTTGATAGTTGTTAGCAAGAATTGTAACTATTAAAAACATTGATAGGCCAATAGGAAAGTAATGATTTTTCGTAGATATATAGTACTCCCTCCGTCCCGTATCTATTGTTCGGTATTCTTTTTTGGATGTCCTAATTTAATTGTCCACTTCCATAAATGGAAAAGAATAATGAGATAAAGTTCATTTATGCCCCTAATTTATATATGTAAGACAAAAAGGTATGTAAAAAGTTAAGGGTAAAATTGTCTTGTTACCAAAAAGTAAGAGAGATGGTAATGTTTTTCTTAAACTGTGTGTTTTTTGTCTGGGGATAATAAAATTGGGACGGAGGGAGTTCAATAATTCTTAACTTTTGAATTTTGATTTGGATATTCTAAAAATCTCAACTTTTAGTGTTCAAAATTTGAAATTTGGATTCACGATTTTGAGACTTTTATAGTACAATAAGGCACTGTTTGACAAGAAGCTTTTAGGAGTTTTAAATTTTAGTTTGAAAATGTGAACATGTTAAGGAAAGTGGGGGTATGATATAATAAAGATGAAAATAGTGATCGACTTTTTAAAAAAAATACCCACCAACTTTTGTTGACCATTTTTTAAAAAATAAAATAATAATATATGATGGACGATAATCGATGGCCAATTTTTTTTTTTTAAATACGTTTAGTGGTGAAGATCAAGAATGAAGAGCGGTGTGGTTAAAAACTATTCAACATGAGAGAGAGAGAGATTTTTTTAAATCAAATAATGTGGGTAGCCTCACGTTTTTTTTTTATATAATTTAAATAAAGAATAAAGTGGGAGCATTTTCTTTAATTATTTGGAAGTGGCCTCATTTTTTTGATAATAAGAAACAGCAAAATTAATGGGTGCTCACGGTTCGGATATAACTATATTAGTCAAATGGTCTATTCGAATTGGACCATTCAGATTGGACGATTTAAATTTTTAGATTTGGATCGGGCAAAAACAAATTATTGTTTTGATTTTTGGATTAGTTTTGGTAACTTCTTTTAGAACTGGATTTTCCAAATGAACTGAATAGTAATAGTTGTATATGTAATTCTATTATGTAATACTTTTGTTTATTTATGAAAATGTATACTGTTTGAGGCTAAATTTTATAGTCAGGATACGGGATCCCGAAGTCTTTTGTTACTGTTGAGAATTATATCCAGGGTCTTGGATATATTCAGGATAAAGCTAAGACTAAGGATCTCGAGATAGTATGTATATATGATACAGGTTATCATGATCTTGGATCCCGCTTGGATCAAGGATCCCGATTATATATAAGTATTTAGGTATATTTAGGATCCTGAGTACTATAAAAATCTCAGATATACTCAGGATCTCACATATGTTTAGGATCTCGAATGTGCAGGATCCCGGATATGTTAAATATCTCGGGATCAAACGTTATTAATCTTTGTTTATCAGTTTATGATCAGGATCCTGGATAATTAGGATCCTAGATGATCAGGATCCCTGATATGTTAGATATCATGGAATCAAATGTTACTAATCAATATTTGTCTGATTATGTTCAGGATCTTGGATGATTCAGGATCCCAAGTGATCAGGATCCAGGTTATATTCAGTATCCCGGGTAAAACGTAACTAATCCCTATTTTTCCGTTGTATATCTTGACCAAGTCTTGCAGGAGTTAAACATGGGTCAATTATACCATTAATTTCGGATCAAGGCTTGGAAGCAATAAAGAAAACGTGTAAAAAGGCTGAGTCAAGGTGGAAGACTGGAGGGTCCCGAAAATCTCGGAATAATCCCTGATTTTTAGGAAAGTTAGTTACATTGTATTTACTATAAATTGGAGGCAAATGATTGTAGGAAAACACTTCATTCTACACAACCACGACTGATAACACTTAGAACTCTCACAAAACACGATCAAAACACACTTTACTTCATCTTCTTCACCGAATTCATCACACACACACTTTAGATCGATCATATTGCGCTCTTTTATTGTATTATCCCGAATTTCAGCAATAAAATCAACAAAGGCAAGGAACAATTGTTTCTTCCCGAGGTTTTATGCCGGCGATCTAACAAGTTCAAGGGCTTTCCTCGTACATCCTTGTGTCGATTGCATTTACTTTACGTTTTCGTTGTTTAATTTGCATTTCATTGATCTCTTGATCATAAATTCTGCATTATCCTGATTTTATCTTACATTTATCATAAGTATACGTGTTTATCTTGCTTTTTATCACATTTTTATCATAAAATTTGCATTATCAATCTGTTTCATGCGTTTTATTGATCATAATCATATTTTTGCTGCATAACTTGCATTATCCCGAAAATACTTTGCATTTAACTTGATATTTTGCATTTATCTTGTTATAGATCACTTGTTTCATTTAAAATCAGTATTATTCAAACCCTTGGTCGCATTTTTGACAAGTCTTCTGTTTGTATCATATTTGCATTGTGAAATTCATATAGTTTCACCATAAATTTACGTTTTTAGTCGATTATCTCGAAAATCTTAACAAGCACACTACCTCACTTTACTGATTTGATCACTTAATTGCCTTGGGTAATTTTTGACCAAAACAATTTGGCGCCCACCGTGGGGCAAGTGGTGCTTTTCATAATCACATTCTCGTTAAAATCCTTGTTAATTCATATTTTCCAAAAGTTATTGTCAAAAATGTCGACACAAGAATGGTCTCTCTCTTCTAATATGAAACACCCCGAAATTTAGAACATTTTTTTTTTTTCATTTCGTAAAGTCCTACGTTTTAATATGACATTTTAGACTTGTTGTATCATTCCCTAGATCAAATAAGGATTTAAATAAGAAAATGTTGAATTTATAAGAGATTCCCCAGGAATGACTCCCATTCCCCAGGAATGAAGCATGCTGTTAGAAATTTGAGTCGAATTCCCCAGGAATGACTCCCATTCCCCAGGAATGAAGCCTGCTGTCCATTTTACCATCTTCGAAATTCGATCGTGCATATCTTGAAAATGACAAGTCCAATGACCATGAAAATTTGCAGGCACGTGTATTATGACTATATGAACATTTCCCAATTAACACTTTTCCAAATTTCATGTTTAACGAGAAAACGGATCGTTGACCACTTTATGGTCATTTTTGACCACTTCCGTTGACATACCAAATTCCAAACCAACAAACTTCAGACTTTGACACTTCTACTACCTTTTTAATACCACAATTGGGACCTAGTGCAATGTTTACATTCGTCATATCATATTTACAACTCAACGTAGCCTTTTGACCCGTTAGTGACCCATTTGGGCACTTTGAAGACCCGTTTGGGTCTTTACCCAAATAACCACTATTCTAACACCCAAATCACATTTCTTTGACTATTCTAAGTCAACTCATGCCACTTTCACTATCAATACTTCAACTTAACTATTAACATCAAATTTCCATAAACCATTATATTCACATTATATTCATCTATTATACAATAACATCATCTCCAAAACTATCAATGAGTATACCAACTCATTGACTAATTTGACTTCCACACTTCAACATGTTTGACTTTCAACATTAGGTGTCAAAACTAAGTTTTCTTAAACAAAAGGGGTGATTACATATCGAGAGCATGATTTAAAAGATTAGCTTGTTACCGATAACTTAACAAGCTCCACCACTAGCATCATTCGGGCCTTTTACCCGGATCCCTCTGGGTCCCACTTGGCTCACCTAAAACACATAAACATAATAGAGTAAGCATAAAGCTTAGTAAGAAATGGGCTATCAATGATAATCAATATCATTTCACAACATACGTATATTAAGGATCCATAATATCATATGCTAATTCCCGCAAGAATTAACATCTTCGGGCCTACACCCCGGTATATAATCATAACTCATCAAGTAAATGACATATCCATTACCGGTCCTTCCAAGTAAATGGAACAAGCATTACTTGAAGAAAGATAGCATCATCCATTAACTTACCTTGTGATAGCCCACACGAATAATTACTTGTAACACCTTGAACATGTTTATCACCTAATTCATATAATCACATAAACACGTATCAATTTCACAATCACTTTCTAATTATATCACATATCATACTACAAGGTGTTAAATCTCATAACACTTATAATCTTACTATAAGCTTCATACACTTTTATGTGTGATTGCTTATAAATGGGTATTTATCATAATTTCTCATCAATTCCATTTACCAACATCACAAGTATCACTCTTTGATGCATAATCACACACAATACATATCAATTACCCATTTATAGCAATCATCATATACATGGTCATGATTATAATTATTCAATTTTTCTCAAACACATGATCATGGGTGTTTTAACCAAACTAATATCATTTATGTATTGAACATACTATAATTAAGTGTATGAAACCTTAATTGAATCATTAGTCCACTAATTCATCAAAACCCCAAGACTAGGGTTTAACCTAATTCATGAAATTCATCAATTAAACACAAAAGGGAGGTTAATCATACCTTAAAGAAGTTATTTGCAAGCTAACAAGCACTAATTTAACAAAACCTAGCTTTAATTTAACTTCCTTCTTCTTGTTCTTTCAAAACCTACCTCATACAAGCCCTGTACGTATTTTTATTTTCTGTGTATGTAATTGCAGTAGAAGATTACAGAAGCAGTGTTTTTATACTGCATTTTACAATTAAACCCTCAACTTATAGTACTTGTCACTTTTAGTCCCTCTACTAACAATTTCATTAAATGGTAAGTCCTATTGACACAAAACATATTACACAGTTAGTCCTTCTAACTTAAACAGTTAAAATAATATAATTTAAGGTTTTGTACTTACGAAATTTTGGGCGTTACAACTCTCCCCCACTTATTCAGGATTGTGTCCTCACAATCCATTCCTGATATATAGCATGATAATAACGGATGATCTCCTCCTCGGGTTCCCAAGTAAATTCTGAACCCTTGCGATGTCTCCATTGGATTTTGAACAACTTTATTTCTTTATTCCTCAGCTTCTTTATCTTTTCATCAAGAATCATCACTGGTTGTTCAACGTAATTCAACTGATCATTAATTTCAATTTCATCCAATGGCACGTAAGCGGCTTCATCAACCAAACACTTCCTTAAATAGGACACGTGAAAAGTAGAATGTATTCCAGCTAGTTCATTAGGCAGCTCGAGGCGATAAGCTACATTTCCAACTTTTTCAAGAATCTTAAAGGGACCAATGTATCGAGGGCTCAATTTTCCCCGCTTTCTGAACCGAATGATACCCTTCCATGGAGATACTTTCAACATAACAAAATCTCCAACTTGGAATTCGATTGGACGCCTTCGGTTGTCAGCATAAGATTTTTGTCGATCTTGGGCTATTTTCAACCGTTCTCTGACCTGATCAATCTTTTCAGTCGTCTTCTGGACAATATCAGTACTACCCAATTCTCGTTGCCCAATCTCATCCCAACATATTGGAGTTCTACATTTTCTGCCATATAACATTTGATAAGGAGGCATGCCAATACTCGCATGATAACTGTTATTATAAGAAAACTCAACCAACGGTAAGTGAGTATCCCAGCTACCACCGAAATCAATGGCACATGCCCTCAACATGTCTTCAAGCGTCTGGATGGTTCTTTCACTCTGCCCATCAGTCTGGGGATGATATGCAGTACTTAAATGAATACGAGTACCAATATCCTCTTGGAATTTGTTCCAGAATCTAGAAGTGAATCTACTATCTCGATCAGAGATAATAGAGATAGGCATACCATGTCGTGCCACAACTTCTTTAACATATAAATCAGCAAGTGCCTCTGAAGTATAAGTTTCCTTAATTGGCAAGAATAGAGCACTTTTTGTCAACCGATCAACAATCACCCAAATAGTGTCATGATGACGTTGAGTTTTGGGTAATTTAGTGATAAGGTCCATGGTAAGGTGCTCCCATTTCCAAACAGGTATGTCCAACGGTTGCATTTTACCAAATGGCTTTTGATGTTCTGCTTTAACCTGCAAACACGTTAGACATTGTTCGACATATTTCACAATTTCACGCTTCATCCCAGGCCACCAATAATCAACTTTCAAATCATGGTACATTTTTGTTGCACCAGGATGAATGGAATATCTGGACTTGTGAGCTTCATCAAGTAACAGCTTTTTCAGCTCAGGTGAATTTGGAATCCATATTCTTCCATAACGTGTTTTTATCCCACGAGAATCATCAACAATGTTTGGAATTTGACCTTTAATACGTTCTGCTCTCCAAAGACCTTTTTGCCATGCCTTTTGTTGGACTTCCTTAATCTGGTCAAGTAAATCAGGAATGACAGTAATGCGAAGAGATTTAACAATTAAAGCATGATGCATCGCTTTTCAGCTGAGAGCATCAGCTACAACGTTAGCCTTTCCTGGATGATAAAGAATTTCACAGTCATAATCCTTTACCAAGTCAAGCCAACGTCGCTGTCTCATGTTAAGGTCACGCTGATCAAAGAAATATTTGAGGCTTTTGTGATCAGTGTAAATGGTACACTTCACACCATATAAGTAATGCCTCCAGATTTTTAGAGCAAAGACAACCACTGCCAGCTCCAAATCGTGAGTTGGATATCCTTTTTCATGTTCTTTCAGTTGTCGAGAAGCATAAGCAATCACTTTACCCCTCTGCATCAGAACACAACCAAGACCATTTCGAGAAGCATCGTAGTAAACTACCATGTCATCAGTACCATCAGGAAGTACTAAGACAGGAGCTTGACTAAGCTTTAATTTCAAAGTACGGAAAGCTTGCTCAGCTGCATCATTCCATTCATATTTAATATTTTTACGAGTAAGCTTAGTGAGAGGAGTAGCAATCTTGGAGAAATCCTGGATAAATCGTCTGTAATAGCCAGCTAAACCCAGAAAACTTCTAACTTCTGTTGCATTGGTTGGAGGTTCCCATTTCATCACCGCCTCAACCTTTGCAGGATCAACCATAATACCTTGGTTATTAACAACATGACCCAGAAATTGTACCTCACGAAGCCAAAATTCACACTTGGAGAACTTGGCATAAAGTTTCTCATTTCTCAAAGTTTGTAATACCTGCCTTAAATGAACATTGTGATCGTCAACAGATTTGGAATATATGAGAATATCATCTATAAATACAATTACAAACTTATCGAGCATAGGTCGGCACACTCGATTCATGAGATCCATAAAAGCGGCAGGAGCATTTGTCAGACCAAAAGGCATAACCACGAATTCATAATGGCCATACCTTGTCCTGAAAGCTGTTTTAGACACATCTTCTTCTCGAACTTTCAATTGGTGATAACCAGAACGTAAATCAATCTTCGAGAAGAAACTAGCACCTTGGAGTTGGTCAAACAAGTCATCAATCCTAGGCAAGGGATACCTATTCTTGATGGTAACCTTGTTCAATTCCCTATAATCGATGCACATTCTCATAGTGCCATCTTTCTTTTTAACAAATAGTATCGGTGCACCCCATGGTGAACTACTCGGACGAATAAAACCTTTATCAAGTAATTCTTGCAATTGTTTCATCAACTCTTGCATTTCAGAGGGGGCGAGTCTATAAGGTGTTTTAGCAATTGGTGTAGCTCCCGGTACTAATTCAATTCGGTATTCGACTTGTCTATCGGGCGGAATGCCCGGTAGCTCGTCGGGAAAAACATCGGGGAACTCATTAACAATAGGAATTTCAGATAATTTGGGAGTTTGCTTTTGGGTATCAATCACATATGCCAAAAAGGCCTGGCAACCATGTGATAAATGGCGTTTAGCACGAGCAAAGGTACAAATTGGAATTGAAAGTTTTCTCTTTTCGCCATAAATATCTATCACTCCCCCACTTGGTGAAGTAATACGAATAATCTTTTTCTCACACTGGATTATAGCATTATGTTTGCCTAACCAATCCATACCCACAACTACATCAAACTCACCCATTTGCATTGGAATTAAATTTATGAGAAATGTTTCATTGTTAATCACTAATTGACACCCTCTATACACATTAGTCACAAAGATAATTCTATCATCAGCAACTTCCATATCTAGTGGAGCATCTAACTCAGTAAGAGGGATTGAGAAATATCGACAGAACTTTTCAGACACAAATGATCGTGAAGCTCCCGAATCAAACAGTATGTATGCAGGTTTAAGATTTACAAAGAAGGTACCTGTTAACACATCGGGGGCTCTTTGTGCTTCTTCTGCAGTTATTTGAAAGGAACGGTGTCTAGGCTTCGGTGGTTCCACCGTCTTCCTCTCAGTATTCTTGCGAGGAGCAGAAGAAGTAGGTTGAGATTTCAATTCAGGACAATCAGGTCGAATATGTCCTGGTTTCAGACAATGATGACAAACTTTGATTGGATTGGGACAATCTTTGCTAAAATGTCCCGGCCTTCCACAAGAAAAACAATTTAGAGTCCCGGCTTTACACTCCCCACGATGCCTTTTATGGCATATCTTGCATTCTGGGATTTCAGTTCGATCATCCTTTCTAAAACTTCCACCAGATCTAAACTTTTTGGATGGAGTAGAAGTGGATTCAGCTTTTCTTTTCGTGGAACTTTTCTCATCCTTCTTTAACTCCAGTTCTTGAAATCGAGCCTCGTCTACCATTTCAGAAAAAGTACTACATTTCTTCGGATTGACAAACTGTCGAATTTCTTTCTTCAGGATTGTATGAAAATGATCCATAAGTAATTTAGGATTTGCCATGTATTCTGGACAAAATTGGGCTCGATCCAGAAAATTTCCTACCAGCTCGTTTATCGACTCAGTCGTTTGTTCCATAGAAAGGAACTCACGACGAATTCTATTTAGATCAGCATCCTGCGAATAAGTTTCAACAAACATCTTTTTAAAATCTTCCCATGTCATCATTGTAATAGCTTCCTCTCCTAAAGTACGACATTGAACTTCCCACCAGAATTTAGCACGGGATTTAAGAAGATTAGAAGCATATCTCACTTTCAATCGGTTAGGGACTTCTGCCGTGGTAAATGCCCCTTCAACTTCAGATAACCACCTTTGACATTTAATTGGATCCATCTCACCTTGAAAATCTGGCGGGTTACAAACAGAAAAGTCTTTATAACTGAATTTACGATCTTCATCACGATTTTGAATCACCCTGCGAACAACAGGTGTTGGTGGTCTTTCCTCATTTCTTTCACCACCAGGAGGTGGTCTTTCAAGATCAATTTCATTTTCATCATCTCGCCTTTGAAATTCATCAGCAACAGTTTCACGTATGGTTTCAGAAATACGGCCCAATAAGAGGGGAAGGGACGCCTCTTGAGCCTTTGCCACTTCAGCTGAGATTAAAGTTTTTAAGTCGGTCAAAGATAACCTAGCATCATCTGCTGGAGGTCTTTGTCTATCATCATCACCTCCAGTTCTTACATTCTGGGCTTGGTCTCGTGGACGAGGCCCAAGTGTCAATTCTATTCCTTCTTGATCATTCATCTTATTACTGAAAGTAGACACAATATATTTAATACAAACATATTCATCAATAAAATGTCTACTTTGTAATTTAACTGCACCTAGTCACATAGCAGTCAACAATTATTACCAAGACTTTATCTTCTTAACACCTTGTGACTTCCTTGGCTCCATACAATTGCCATATGATAATTATTGTGGTGGCCAGTCACACGAATTATCATATCCCAGTTATATGTTTCCAAAGTTACCACAAGATATTTCGAGTCAAAAGTCTTAGAAATCAAATAACTAGATTAATCAAAACAAATAACAATTCAATATCATGCTCAACAATAATAATAATGGCTTAAGATCAAGTACCCACTAATGGTGGATACCCGAATCCCTTAAACCAAGCTCTGATACCAACTTGAAACACCCCGAAATTTAGAACATTTTTTTTTTTCATTTCGTAAAGTCCTACGTTTTAATATGACATTTTAGACTTGTTGTATCATTCCCTAGATCAAATAAGGATTTAAATAAGAAAATGTTGAATTTATAAGAGATTCCCCAGGAATGACTCCCATTCCCCAGGAATGAAGCATGCTGTTAGAAATTTGAGTCGAATTCCCCAGGAATGACTCCCATTCCCCAGGAATGAAGCCTGCTGTCCATTTTACCATCTTCCGAAATTCGATCGTGCATATCTTGAAAATGACAAGTCCAATGACCATGAAAATTTGCAGGCACGTGTATTATGACTATATGAACATTTCCCAATTAACACTTTTCCAAATTTCATGTTTAACGAGAAAACGGATCGTTGACCACTTTATGGTCATTTTTGACCACTTCCGTTGACATACCAAATTCCAAACCAACAAACTTCAGACTTTGACACTTCTACTACCTTTTTAATACCACAATTGGGACCTAGTGCAATGTTTACATTCGTCATATCATATTTACAACTCAACGTAGCCTTTTGACCCGTTAGTGACCCATTTGGGCACTTTGAAGACCCGTTTGGGTCTTTACCCAAATAACCACTATTCTAACACCCAAATCACATTTCTTTGACTATTCTAAGTCAACTCATGCCACTTTCACTATCAATACTTCAACTTAACTATTAACATCAAATTTCCATAAACCATTATATTCACATTATATTCATCTATTATACAATAACATCATCTCCAAAACTATCAATGAGTATACCAACTCATTGACTAATTTGACTTCCACACTTCAACATGTTTGACTTTCAACATTAGGTGTCAAAACTAAGTTTTCTTAAACAAAAGGGGTGATTACATATCGAGAGCATGATTTAAAAGATTAGCTTGTTACCGATAACTTAACAAGCTCCACCACTAGCATCATTCGGGCCTTTTACCCGGATCCCTCTGGGTCCCACTTGGCTCACCTAAAACACATAAACATAATAGAGTAAGCATAAAGCTTAGTAAGAAATGGGCTATCAATGATAATCAATATCATTTCACAACATACGTATATTAAGGATCCATAATATCATATGCTAATTCCCGCAAGAATTAACATCTTCGGGCCTACACCCCGGTATATAATCATAACTCATCAAGTAAATGACATATCCATTACCGGTCCTTCCAAGTAAATGGAACAAGCATTACTTGAAGAAAGATAGCATCATCCATTAACTTACCTTGTGATAGCCCACACGAATAATTACTTGTAACACCTTGAACATGTTTATCACCTAATTCATATAATCACATAAACACGTATCAATTTCACAATCACTTTCTAATTATATCACATATCATACTACAAGGTGTTAAATCTCATAACACTTATAATCTTACTATAAGCTTCATACACTTTTATGTGTGATTGCTTATAAATGGGTATTTATCATAATTTCTCATCAATTCCATTTACCAACATCACAAGTATCACTCTTTGATGCATAATCACACACAATACATATCAATTACCCATTTATAGCAATCATCATATACATGGTCATGATTATAATTATTCAATTTTTCTCAAACACATGATCATGGGTGTTTTAACCAAACTAATATCATTTATGTATTGAACATACTATAATTAAGTGTATGAAACCTTAATTGAATCATTAGTCCACTAATTCATCAAAACCCCAAGACTAGGGTTTAACCTAATTCATGAAATTCATCAATTAAACACAAAAGGGAGGTTAATCATACCTTAAAGAAGTTATTTGCAAGCTAACAAGCACTAATTTAACAAAACCTAGCTTTAATTTAGCTTCCTTCTTCTTGTTCTTTCAAAACCTACCTCACACAAGCCCTGTACGTATTTTTATTTTCTGTGTATGTAATTGCAGTAGAAGATTACAGAAGCAGTGTTTTTATACTGCATTTTACAATTAAACCCTCAACTTATAGTACTTGTCACTTTTAGTCCCTCTACTAACAATTTCATTAAATGGTAAGTCCTATTGACACAAAACATATTACACAGTTAGTCCTTCTAACTTAAACAGTTAAAATAATATAATTTAAGGTTTTGTACTTACGAAATTTTGGGCGTTACATAATATGCCATCATCGACCTCTGAGATGACTAGTCTACCTCTCACATTATCATAATCAAGACTAGAAAATACGAACAGAAGGATGATCTCCGTGGAATCTACTTTCTCAGGATCCGGGATCCCAGATTCGGATCCCGTTATTATTTCTAACCAAGATATTATGACTATGTTTTCGAAGGATAAGGAGCAATTAGGTCGCATGGAACGAAGTAACGAGATCCTGAAAAGGGATATGGAGAGCTTGAGGACAAGGATCAGCACTCCTGCTTCTCAGGATATTACTCCTACCCGGAGCAGGATCCTGGATTTCAACACTTCAGCATCTACAAGTCTTGAAGGAGATTTCATTGCAATGCAAGGAACTACTGGGATCCCAGATTCCATATTTGCAACGGGGAAATCGACCACTCGGGATCCCAAACAGACTCTAGGATCTTTATTTGTGTCACCTAACAGTGGTAATGTATCTACTAGTTATACTTTCGAAACTGACATTGTGCAGGATCCTGGCTTGAGCCCTGTTATGGCAAGGGAGATACAGAAGCTCAAAGATATGATCTCAAATGTACCTAGTATGGTACAACCCATTCCAGAGGCCTTCAAGATGGGGATCAATAGGGATTCTCCATTTTATGAGGATCTTGTGATGAATCCTTGCAGAAACCTTGATAAAGTCAGGAATAGAGCTCTGAGGTTTATAAGGCTAGAAGAGGACGCTTTGATCCCGAAAAGGGTGGAAACTTCATCAACATATGACAGGCCCAACAGGAAATTGGAATCATCCTCATACAGATCTAATAGGAACAATCTTTATGCCAGAAATGAGGATTGTCGGATCGTTGCAATCGGAGAGGATAACGAGGAATATCCTAAGCTAACTGATTATTGTTTTTCTGTTGACACTACAGGTATCTTGTGTGCTATGCAAGGTCTTGCAGATAAGGCGAGATGGCTGTCGGGCCACCAGCAGTCACGCGTCGTTAACGCGACTGACAGCAGCACGACGGTGGAAGTTTTAAAATTTATATTTAGCTGGGGACCTAAGTTCTACTAGAGCTGTATAGCTGAAGTATGACCTAGGTTCATTCTAAAAAGTTAACCGTATTGTGAAACGACTTGTCGATACGAAGGTTCAAATTAGCGATGGTTTGAAAATAGTTGTGAGTGGGGGTTTTATACTTAGGTCCGTAATTAAAATTAAAACTAATTAAAGCAGTAAATAAAAGCGGTAGGTTGAATCAGTAAAAGGGAACTTGTGTTTGTTATGACTTCGTTAGCTTATACGCGGGGTAATGCTGTATTGGAGTTTTATATTTGAAAACGTCTTTTAAGATTTGTGTCTTGTGTTCACGTAGATACCTTGTGGTGTAAACACTAGTACCCTACTGATCGGTCAGTATGTCACTGAGTACTAGGCTGTCAAGATTCTGATCAGATCGGGCTGTCTTGAAACCCTCCTCGCCGTCTCTTGTGACGAGACTAGGCGACCCTCCAGATGGGGTGCAGGAATAAGGCGACAGTCCACAATTTATCCACTGATATTTCTTAACACAGACAAAGATATCTAAGCTAGGCAAGGCATTTAAGATTTAAGACAGGTGGTGACTGATTGACATATACATTAATGGTTGTGATTGAGTTCAGAGATATTCGGCTGTGATACAGTCTTCAACCCACAGAGTTTTCGACGGTTACATTGTGTACTAACCCGTATTACGGTCTTTCCTGGATCACAGACTATGCTAGGATGTAACACAGTATACATCCTTCAACCTTTCTGTAGTTTGCACGTGTTTGTACTTCACCATAGGTGTTTCCAACGTTAAACCGGATACTCAGTCGTATTACGGATTTAACTAGGCTACATACTTTACAGCCTTTAGAACTCAATATATCTAAGCTTGTATTACAGTAAAACCATTTATGATAGCTAAACAACCCGTTCACTTTATAATCCCAAACCAATAAATCCCTGATTAATCCACAGTGTACTATACGATAGGTAGACAGTATTTCCATTGCTTCAAAATCAGACCATGTTATTTTAAGAAAACATAGATAGGTAGTGACCGTCTGACCAAGGTTCGCGAGTCCTTGACATAAAGGTTCTAACCACGTTCATTGGAGGAAAGGTGATAGTTTAGTTTAAAATCATAAATGTATAGTTAACGGTATACCGGTTTTCAATATTTAACAATTGGGATCATTATTCTACAACGGATTGTGCCCATGACTTTCATAGCTTCCACGTTTCGTACTACACACATTCGTGATGTTTCCGGTGCTATACAAATGAAAGCCATATAACGTTACCTCCGTTGTTTCATAACGATGTTATCCCAATTGTATTTAAAGTAGCATCACCCCAAATATTATCAAGCTAACTAGATCATAACAAACACAATAGCAAATCTACTCACTAATCATGGCAATGTATCCTAAATCAAACATAATAATAGCATGCAACATTATGAGAGATAAAGATAAAAATAACCAAAAGTAATGCGTAGATTGAATAGTAGCTGAAAGATTACAGGGACAGAGCTCCGAAATATCCCGAACAATATTACAAAGGAGATCCTCCAAGAATTCCAACTTTATTACAAAAGCTACCCTATTGATTTCTCCTATAACTCCTAAGAGTAGTGCTAGAGAGAGAAACTAATTATCCTAACTAATTCTCCTCTAACTCCTAAGAGTAGTGCTAGAGAGAGAAAGAGAAATGTGTGAATGTGGTGTAAATGAGGTGTGTTGAAATTGTGAAATGGAGGTGGGTATTTATAGGAGAAGCTTGAAAGCCATGGTACAAGTCTTGAAGCATCAAATACAAGCATCAAAGCAGCCTACGGGACAAGCTGAACAAGGGGGGGTCAAACGGCACCTCACAAGGCAAACACCCCCCGTATACGGCACCCATAGGGCCGTATACGGAACCTAGGGTACCGTACACGGTACCTAGTGCCAGGGGGAGGGGAGGTTGGTGCTCCGTTTGGCCTCCGTTGACTTCTCGGTTACTTGGTTCGTCCGTATCTTCTTCGTTTTAAGCCCGATTTGCTTGATTCTTGCACCGTTGGCTTCATTTTTCCGTTACGCTTCTAATGACACTAAGTTTTCCAACTTTGGAAGTGTTTAGCTTTTGCGTATTCCGGATGACGTTCGGCGAGCTTCTAGACTGTGTATCTTCTCCGTCTTTCATCCGTTTCTTCTGATTCTTTCACCTTCGGTCTTGGATTTTTCTATGGAATCATAAAGTATGAATTAAGATCTAATTCCATAAGTAAATTAAGAAGGGAATATTTAAAGCGATTTCATTTGCCTCGTTTTGCTTGATAAACGGATGTTTTTGGTGATTTTAACAACAGTGTCTATAATTGGACCACTTTGGTGATTTTAAGTAAATAGTAGATGTTTTAAGATGATTTCACTGAAAATAAGTCCAATAAGTGTAGAATAATGTGCCTAAAAACATGACTTTTTGGGTTACATCAAGTATCCCACACTTAGACGTTGCTTGTCCTCAAGCAACACATCCATGCCTCGTGAAAAAGATATTTTAAAAATCTGGTTTTGGGGAGAGTCTGAACATTCCCAAAAGTTATCATTTTCTCATATTCATAATTTTGCTCTAAAAACATCAGGAAAGATAAGATAATCATTTCAGAAACAAGTAATGATTCTCTTTAAGCATACTTCCAAATCTCGTGATCTTGGAGTATACATGACCAGGCGATCTCACTAAGGTGGTCACTCAATTCACTCAAGAGTGTTTCGGGTTTCCTAATATTCTAAACAAAGAAATCGCTCAATTAGCCAGTCATGCAGTACTCATTGTCATAAACTTGATCGAGAATCGGATCTCCACCACTTAGGTGAGAACGATGTTAACTATCCCAAGACATTCATGGGTTGTAATGTTTGTGAGGGTTAAGGGGTATGGATAGTGGAAATTTTAGGTGTAAGGGTGTTGCTTATCATAGGACTCCCAAGGTCACGGAAAACTTAATTTAGAAACGGATGAAAGTAAAGTAGCTTTTGTCTTCTATCGGATCTTCTTCTTTTAGGGAGATACTTCGAAGCACTAAGCTTTATTTTTCGAAACTTCTTTTTCTTTTCTTTTTATGTTTTTCTATTTTATTTTTTTCTATTTTTCTCTTTCCTTTTTCTTTCAGAACTTATTTGCTAGAGAATTTCCAAGGATTATTAAATGCAGAAATCATTCTTCTCATCTTTTTTCTTCGAGTCATTTCATGGTGTCAATTTTTCACACCAAGGATGTTTCTTTTTCGGAGAACACGAGAGAGCACTAGTACAAAAACGAGTAAAAAGAGCGCAACGATATAGCGGTTTTATGTGAAAACCGCTATAAAGATCATAAAGTGGATATAATAATCTTCGATGGAGCGGTTTATCCGTCTTACTGTGGGGTCCCAACAATGTTATTGTAGCGGTTTATGTTAAACCGCTTTAATTAATAATGATTGTGGCGGTCAAGTCTACTCGCTACATTTGCTATCCTCCATTAGTAGCGGTTATTAACAAACCGATTCAAAATTAACAATATTTATCCCGGGAAAAAATACCCAAGAAAATATTCGGAGCCAATTATAGCGGTTGTCAGTAAACCGACCCACAAGAAACGTGTGCATGGGCCTTAATGGGCTTAATAATCTTGAAGTTGTGATAGACAGATCGAGAAGATGAAAGCCCAAACACAAGTGTAATATATATATATATATATATATATATATATATATATATATATATATATATATATATATATATATATACTCCGCATCCCACATCGGAAATAATAGAAAAGGTGTGTTTGTTTATTTACGTCTTTTGATGTTTCTTTCTTAAAGGTCATTTCCTTGTATCATTATCATCATTGTAGGTTTGGTTGTTCCCTTCTCCAAAGGCTGTTTGCTACTCGTGGCAAGTAGCAAATAGCAAATAGATTTACTTTTCTCGCGAGTAGCAAATAGCCTAAAGAGAAGGGAATTATTTTATCTACGTTGATATTAAAGGTATTTAAGAATGATCTTTTTTTTGGATATGATGTTAATTATTATTTTTCTGTGGTTGTTTTTTTTTTTTTTTAGTATGTTGATATTAAATGTTAGTAGATATGATGTTGATAATTTAATGGCAAATGTTAATGAAAAATCAAAAAATATATAAATGATTCGTAGGATTGTAAATCCCTTGTTTCTTTTTATTGATCACCTCTCAATATATAAAGATTACAATTACAGTGCTATAAATAAGATATGTGATTTGTTTGCATTGTCACAATACAAGCATACATCTACCTATTGTTACATACTGTATATATTATATCTAGTCGATCTATCATGATTGAATGCCAACTACGCTCCAATTTCAAGATTTTTGATTTCACCCTCAATTTTGTGAATCAAAGTTACCCATCCCCGGCATTCTTTATGAATCAACGTGTTTTGGAAGAATTATTCCTGGCTATTCCTTTGAATCAACAGAATTAATTTGTTATCTTAATTCCGCACTACATCACTAAATCGATAATGTTAGTAGAAAACAGAAAACACAAGGTCTATCGTTTTAAATTTTCATGTATAAAATAAATTCTATAGATTTTACTAGTAGTAGTAGTAATAATAATAATAATAATAATAATAATAATAATAATAATAATAATAATAATAATAATAATAATAATAATAATAATAAAATATAAATGGTAAAATATTTGGAGGATAGAACGGCAAGGGAATAATATCGATCTAAATCTAAAATAGTATAAACATCTATAAAAATTTATATGTAAATAACTTAAAATTGTATGAAACCTAAATCAAATTATAGAAACTTGACATGGCTTGTTCTGCAATTAAACACCTTTGTATGCAGAAACGATAAATAATATATTTATGTTCTTTCATCTGTTCCGTTCAAATCTTATTTATGTAATCTTTCATGCATATATTAGTGTTTTAATCTGAGCTAGAGATACTTTTGTGAATCAGGGGACATTATCCCTTATAATCAATGGCATACAGGAGTAGTCTCATTACAAGGGCTAGACTTTTCGCTCAACAACGATTTACACCTTCAATATCTTATCTTAATCACCATGATGATCGTAAGAATCTGCGTTCAGACGATAAAGCAAAGAGTTTTCTCCAAACTCGATCGTATGGTGTCCTCAATAGAAACAACATGTCGTTAGGGTTTGGCGGAATTTGTGGTAATGTGATCAGTTTTCGAGATCCAAAATGGTCTCAGTTTTATCTTCAGGAACCAATGGCAACAAGTGGATTATTGTTAGCAAGAAATATATCTACTCAAGCTTCTGCAGCTGTTAGTGAAGTTGCTGCTGCAGCTGCAGACTGTTGGCTACCAGTTGCAGCCGTGCAGTATCTCATTGAGGGCATTCATAACTGTACCGGACTTAATTGGTAACGATATATTTATACCTATTCTATGATTTTGTTAAAGATGCTCATGTAATCTTACTTTTTGTTTAATACAATTGAAGAGTATTTCACAGAATTGTTTCTTTATATTTCCGATTCCTGTTAGGTGGTCAAGCATTGTTATAGCAATCCTGATTATCGAGACCTTGCAAGCTCCAATCATTATCTATCTGTTGAGGCTTAGGAAAAGATTAGAAGCTGTGAGTTTTGTTCTGTCCACATTATTTGTTCTTTGTTTGATTGTCATTGCTACTAAAGTCAAGCTATGTTTCTATCTAATAGTTTGTTCAAAAGTAGCATTGATTTGTTCACATCTTCCATAATTTTCACTGATTTTGAAATCAAACTTCTTTAATGCTAACATAAAACTGTTTTTGGTCTAAAGTCTAAACTGTTTCCGGTCTAAAGTTGAGACTTTTCTTCTCAATTTTTCCCATCAAGCAATATTTTTTAATGCAACTACTAAACATAACCCCTGGTCATGATTAATTACTCAAGGTTGAGGAAGGTCATATATAGCTAGATTTACCACATTCATGTGCCCCTAAAGTTTTTTACTATTGAACTGTTGTTCACTGATTTTTTCATATATATTCAAGTAGATTTATATTCTCATCTTTTTTATTAATTTTTACTAATTATTTTTGTTCTTATTGAAATAGCCTAATAACCTTATGACCACACACAAAAGAACAATCAAGTAAGCAATTTTTCCTGCTCCTTACTGCACACACTAGCGTTTTTCACTTCCACTGATCAATACACCATGATTATTAGATTCATAGAATAAATTGGAAATATTTGGCACGTACTTGATATCTTTTTGCAGTTTCGAAGGTTGGACGGCTTTCTTATTCCATAGCTCTATCTATTACAGCTTACTCTTTGCTGTAAGTATATAACTTTATGTCCATTATAATATAACACCTTTAACCTTTAAATAATCTTGGTTCACATTATATTCAATGATACACATAAAATTTTTGTGTCAGTAACTGGTAATCCAGACGGGCCCGCAAACGGTTACATGCTATGTGGTGCCATGGCTCGAACCCATAACCTTGTGCTATATGTGGCAAAGATGCCTCTCATTAGTCATTACTAATTGAGCTACTGCTACACGTATAATTTTGAAAGTGACATTCCACTATATTTGGTAAAACTTGCATATACATAACGGAGCTGATATTTACAGTGAATACTTTGATAAATACACCAGAATTATACAATGATGTGTTGTACACTTGTACGAGGTGCATATCACCTCACATATTATAAAAGGATCGAATTGCTATTTCTATTTGTTTTCCTAAATCTCATACACATTTCACTTTGCAGATTGTGAACATGGTGGAAAAGGTTCCATCTTTTAAAACTGGTGGTCCATGTTGTTTCCTGGATCTTACAACTGCTGATTATTTTCTTCCTTTTCTGGCTTTATGTTCATATATGGTATGCATTCAATGTTACATACTCGGGTCACTTTTTGTATTTAGTTCACAAGTTGTGAGCTTCCGCTCTATGTATGTAGTCACTGTATGTACGTTGTGTTCCTCAGATTAAAGAACTACCATGTTTGGAAAACCATTCTTTATATGTAATGGTGTAACCAATATTACACCCACCAATTGCGGACCTCCACCTAGAGGTCTCCATCTTCAATAACAGAATAATACACTTGCTTCCACATGGAAGGAGATCATCAATTGATCTTGTGGCGTAACAGTTGACACCCGTTAGGTGTCCTTTACCTTCTAGGGAATCGCCACCAAATTATCTATTCTTCCGACCTCCACCTAGAGGTCTATATGTCGCTTTCACAAATCTAACAGAATGTAGAGTGGGGACCAACCTAAAATATTCAGGAGATCTCTCTAAACGGCTCAGATTAAATCATAGGGAATCATTTGTTAGTGCTCAAATATGATTGGCCAATACATGAGTAGGGGCCAAGAAACAACAACTATAAAAGGAGCACTCATTCTTCATTTTAAGGTAATGTTCATCTTCTCCAAAAACCCTAATTCTCACTTATATTTTCACTACTAAAACTGTGGAAACTTATTCTCACGCCGGAGGTGGTTTACAGGGGATTTCCCTGTGCTCCACGGTGATTTAGTGTCTACGTATTTGCTGTAGAATTCCTCTGGTGGGAAGCTTTTGGCTGGAAACAAGGGATTGATGCACTTGTGCGGTTGGACGTACAATCAAATGGCACGCCCAGTGGGACGCGATTATATCTGAGTATTTCGAACACTCATTCTTTATTTTACGTTGATTATCTCAAAATTCATAGTTTCTAGCGTAATATCTTCCATTTCCGATATTTTATTTCAAATAATTATTTACAATGGTTAACGGTGGTGAACAACCATCACCACCACCGGGTTTTTCATCAATTTCGCAAACGGAAACACCTATAGCAAACTTTGTTGTTACGGAAAGTAACCCAGAACCTGCAAACTCTGGTGTGGTAATTCCGGGGGTGAGTGATGATGTGTTAAGAAAATATATAGAGCCAATGATCACTAAGCAAATTAGAATGATGAGTTTGGAGGAGTTGAGATCAAGGTTGAATATGGATGATGAAGAGGATGTTGATGAAAAAAATTTTATGGAGGGGCCAAACGCCGGAACACGACAGACGGTAAATAAGCCCACTGTCACTTTTAACACCCCAAACCAATCTCAAATCGTCACTCAGAATACTCCACAAACACATAACACACCTAATAGCAATTTAAACCAAAGCCAACCCGTACCGATCGCCACTCAGAATAGTTACCAACACACAGGCGGAAACCCTTGGATAATATATCCTGGATATGGAATTCAAACTGGAATGAACCCCTCCACCACACTCCCACCACTGTTACATCAATATGTCACCAACACCGTCACATCCACCATCCCTGCCGTTACCACCAATTCAACAATCACAAGCTCCACTACACAGAACACCCAAGTATGGGCAAACCAAGGTAATCAGCAGAGTTTCCAAAATGCGCAAACAACCCCTTTCACAATAAGTCAGCCACTACAGGGTGGAGGGATGGCGCCAGGAGCAAACTACCTTCCACATGGAGGTCAGTCGTATATTTTACCTCAACATGGAGCTTGGATCAACTTCCCCACTGGAAGTTATAATCCAGCGTACCCACAGATGGCAATTGAGCAGAATGAGAGCTCACGAACTACAAGGTCGAGGGTCAATTCGTTTATTAAAAAGAAGCAATCTCCATTGGCCCCCTGGATTGAGTTTTACGGGATGCCCGATGGGCTGGAGTTACCATCAAACGTCAAAGAATACAACGGAAAGACAGACCCTGAAGATCACCTAAGGGTATTTAGGGGAGCTGAGAAAATAAGAAAGTGGGCAATGCCAGTCTCCTGTCACATGTTTTCCATGACTCTGATAGGAGCTGCTAGGTCATGGTATGACAAACTTCCACCTGGAAGTATTAATAGTTTTGATGAATTGGAAGTAAAGTTTTTATACCACTTTACTAAACAGAAGAGGTATACGAAAACCCATTTAGAGGCCCACAATATTTACCAAGGTGAAACTGAAGGGTTAAAAGCGTTCATGGATCATTACACCATGGAAACGCAACAGATTGAAGGGCTGGGAGAAGATCAGCGAATATCAGGATTCATACACGGGGTCAGAAATAAGGTTCTGGTAGCTGAGTTGGGAAGGATACTACCAGAATCATATCAGGAGCTCCAAGATGAAGTATATGCTTACGTAAGGGGAAAGGAAACAGCAATGAAAAGTGTATATGGAGACAGTGGAATTTTCAAAGAGGAACCTTCAGCCTTGAAAGGGATAGAGAAAGGTTACCAAAACAACAAGAGCTTCAGACCTCAACATGATGGAAGAGGAAGGAACAGTAACAAATACGAGAGGAGAAACAGGAACACCCCCTATTACAGGAAGGATTCTGGCAAAGGCCTGTGGCCGGATTTGAGTAAAACTCCTAGAGAAATTTTGATGACCGAGAAGGCTGCTGTCGACTTCAAAATTCCACCAAAGCTTCCGGAAAAAGCGAAAAAAGAGGGGGGAAGATACTGTGAATTTCATGAAGAATATGGGCATGACACTAATTTTTGTAGGGAATTATAGGCAGAGGTAAGAAGAGCAGTGAAAATAGGCAAATTGGCTCATCTAGTGAAGGATGGAAAAAACCTGGAACCTCAGGATAAGAAGAATTCTTCGGGACAGAAGAAACAATTTGCCTGGCAGAAGAAAGATGATGGAGTAAGGCACATGGAGGAAGATATTATGATGATACGGTCCCCAGTGATTGGAATGAAAAGAAGAGCAAAGGTAATGGAACAGTGGGAAGAAGAAGAAATCTCATTTCCATCAATACAAAGTATCATACCCTCTGAAGATCCAATGTTAATCACTGTGGAGATAGCCAACCGGAATGTCCATAGGGTATATCTGGATGGAGGAAGCTCCTCTGATGTTATATATGAGAGTTGTTTCAGGCAACTACCACGAGGAATACAAGGTACTACGGCAGGATATAACAAGACCATTAATCGGCTTTTCTGAAGAAACGTCATGGCCACTTGGAGTGATAAGCTTGAGAACAACAGTCGGCGCATATCCCCGGGTGAGAACCGAAGTCCTGGACTTCATGATTGTGAGATCAGACTCCCCGTATAATATGATTCTAGGGCGACCCTCTATGTGCTTACTCGGGGCAGTAGTATCAACAGTGCACGGGATCATGAAGTTTCCAACCCCAAACGGGATGGCAACGGTTCATTCCACACGGAAGGCCGAAAGAAAGGTGTTACCCCGGAATGAGCGCCACGAGGTAACAAAGCAGGCCATATACTCATGTGAAGAGGTAGAACAACGAGAAATAGTCAATGAAGCATGCCCCGATCAAACAGTTGCTATAGGAAAGCAACTTACGGAAGAAACCAAGAAGAAGTTGGTACAATTATTAAGGAGAAATGTGGACATATTTGCATGGACTCGGATGATATGACGGGAGTACCCAGAAAGCTTATGTTAAAAGAGCTGAATGGAGAAAGCAAAGAGTTTGTAACGGAGCACCACCTAAATGTACACCCAAACAAAACACCGGTGCAACAAAAGAAGAGGCATCTAGCACCAGAAAGAAGCAAGGAAGCATGCGATCAGGTAAGGGACCTAGTGGCAGCAGGGATCCTACGAGAGGTAAAGTACCAAACCTGGATTGCTAACCCTGTTATGGTAAAAAAGGGGGATGGAGGTTGGCGAATGTGTGTGGATTTTACAGACTTGAATAAGGCTTGTCCTAAAGATTGCTATCCTCTGCCGGCAATAGATTGGAAGGTTGAATCCTTGGGAGGTTTTCGACTGAAATGTTTCTTAGATGCCTACAAAGGGTACCATCAAATTCAAATGGCGGAGAAAGACAAAGACAAGACAGCGTTTCACACCGACATTGGAATTTTTTGTTACAAAAAAATGCCCTTCTGGTTGAAAAATGCAGGCGCAACCTACCAGCGGTTAGTAGACAAGGCCTTCGAAAGTCAGGTAGGCAGGAACCTGGAAGCATACGTCGATGACATGGTAATCAAAAGTCGTGACGAAGAAGACATGCTGAATGATATTTTAGAAACTTTCTCTACCCTGAGAAAAATTAACATGAAATTAAATCCAAAAAAGTGCACCTTTGGGGTGGAAGAAGGTCAATTCTTGGGACACCTGATAACAACCGAAGGAATAAAGGCTAACCCAGAAAAGATACAAGCGGTGCATGACATGAAATCCCCTAAGACCTTGAAAGAAGTACAAACTCTTAATGGAAGGTTGGCAGCTTTAAGCAGATTCCTATCCAAAGCAGCGGAAAGATCACTACCATTTTTCAAAACACTAAAGAATTGCAATAGTAAGAAGAGCTTTTCATGGACCACAGAGGCTGAAGAGGCATTCTAGCAAATGAAAGATTTGTTGGGAAAATTACATACGCTTATAACACCTGTAGCTGGGGAAACACTGTTTATGTATTTATCCGCTACAACAGAAGCAGTAAGCGCTGTCTTACTGGCTGAAAGGAAGAAGGTGCAGGTACCTATTTATTTTGTGAGCAGAGCATTACAAGGGCCGGAAATCAATTATCCTTCCATTGAGAAGATAGTGATAGCTTTAGTTCACGCTGCTAGGAGGTTGAAAAGATACTTTCAAGGACACCCTGTGATGGTAATCACCGACCAGCCACTCAGACAAGTGCTGGCTAAACCAGAAAAGTCAGGAAGATTGGCCAAATGGGCAATCGAGTTGGGAGAGCATGACATCGAATTCAAACCAAGGGTCTTAGTGAAAGGTCAAGTTCTAGCAGATTTCATGGCCGAAATAACTGTGAAAGACTCCACCCAAGAGATCAAGTTACAAGGAAATATAGCAGGAAAACCTCCACCTATTAAGTCCTGGTCCCTATATACTGATGGCGCCTCCAGTTCGGAGGGTGCAGGGGCAGGTCTAATCTTGACAAACCCAGAAAAGAAAGAGTTTACTTACGCCTTGAGGTTTGAATTTAATACCTCTAACAATGAAGCAGAATACGAGGCCTTGCTAGCAGGAATCAACATTGCAATTCAAATGAAGGTTGAATGTTTGAAAGCATTTGTGGATTCACAGTTGGTAGCAAAACAGGTTCAAGGAGAATTCGAGGCGAAAGATATCAAAATGAAGAAATATCTGGATCACTACCCACCGAGTCATCACCAAACTCAATCCTTCTAATACGTCCCTTAGTTCCGAATGAACTACTCTTAGATTGCTGCACCGACTTTTCCTTACCCAATTTCTCCCATGCTTGATTGTCACCATGCACCGACCTAGCTAACTCGAAAGCCTCGGTCAAACTATGAGCCAATCTCACCGAAGTCCGATAGTTTGGAGGTAAGGTCTTAACAAAGTGGGTAATCCTTGTCCTCTCGTCCGGAACCCATTGTTGAACAAAACGCAACTTCTCAGTAAATTGATTAATGAGCTCATCCATAGTCATTTGCTCATTGAACTGCAACTCCAGAAATTCCTGCCTAATTCTAATCATATCAAACTCCGAACAGAACTGCTTACAAATCTCCCTATGAAACTCGGCCCAATTGATTCTAGATCTCTGTTCCGGTGTCATTTGTGCAGTCGCAGAATCCCACCAGTTCATCGCTTGACCTTTCAATAACTGAACCGCATATTTGACTCTTAACTCATCTTCACACTGACACACCTCAAATTTCCTCTCGGTGTCCCTTAACCAGTTCAATGTCACCATCGGATCATTACCTCCCTCAAATTCTTTGGGTCCACACGCCTTGAAAGTCTTAAATGAACATAACTTATTCTG
The DNA here is from genome assembly GCA_949592205.1 of Helichrysum umbraculigerum. NCBI lineage: Eukaryota > Viridiplantae > Streptophyta > Magnoliopsida > Asterales > Asteraceae > Helichrysum > Helichrysum umbraculigerum. The sequence goes on along the minus strand of CATIUR010000004.1, from coordinate 11,650,016 downwards.
CTGTGGAGAAGGAAACTGATAACCGATGTCCCTCTGCTGAGTTGACCTAGCTTGTTGCTCCAAATACAACTGTTCAATTTTTCTAAGTCTTATAACCTCATCCTCCATATGCAACAAATAATCATCTTGGCTAGTTTCATCCTGATTCACATTGGAAGTCCCGGCTTGCCTATGATTACCATCATTATTTACCGGAGGCGGAAGCTCAGTTCTAGAAACATTGTTGAGAGTCGGGTTCTCATTATCTGCCATTCTTGTACTCACAATCAAAACACAACTTGCAACTTGTTAATCGTTAGCATTCACTATACTAACCAATCCCCAATCGCAAAGCTAATCCCACTTACCGGAATGTTTGACTAAAACCGAAATAAGTTTGGGATTGAACATTCGCAAATGCCCAATTCACCCAAACCTATTCTCTGATACCAACTTGTAAGACCCGACCTTTTTTCAAATAACATATTTTAATATTTTCAAACCAAAACATATCATTAGAATATTATATTTCGAAATCGGAAGCGCAAGTCCCCAAAATATTTACCAACTTACAATACCTCCAAGTTTAACGACTACAAAAGATAACTACATAAGTTAAGTAATTACAACCATATTAATTTCAACCCATATGAACACAAAACGGGCCTTATATATAAACGTTTTCCAAAACAACATCAACAAAAATCAGAGTTGCGTCAAGCTTAGTCAAACTTCCCGTCATCATCTACAACCCGAACATCTACATCACCTAACTACAATCTGCAAAACATTAAACCACGAGGGATTAGCTTATTACTAAGTGAATGGAACCGTAACCGACGGTTCAACCCATTCATAACAAGTCTTACAACAAGATAAATCACAACAAGGAAACACATAAGCACATAGCGTCAAGAGGACCGGCGGTTCCTGGTATACAACCAACCCAGAAACCACGACCACTGTATGCCATTCGCAGTGATCTACCGATAGCCTGAGTACTACCTTCACTGACTAGGTTTATTCTCAACTATGTGTATCAAAGAAACCTAGACAGCTACACAATAGTACCCAAACCCAACCGACCAATGTTGACCTCTGAAATCAACCATATTGCAAGCAACAATGCAATAGCAACCAACAACTAACAACAGTTCAACAACTGATAGCAACTGAGCAACAAAACAATAATCACACAACAACTCATATAAATATATCCAACAACATAATAAACAAGCTGGTACCAGTACGACTATTAACAACAACCTAATAATATGAACTATCCTGGTTTACCCGTTGTAACCGAAACCCGTTACAACTGGGTTGACCCGAGGATTACGATAACCACTCACCGATATTATCTTATCTTCAACTCAGTGGTCTAATCTTACTGAGTTGCTGCCCGCTTATCTGGAATTACAAACAACAACAAGTCAGTAATTTATCACATAACTAAGAACTCATATGCTATTTCATAATATATTCCAATATATAACATAAAGATGCAATATTAACCATACTAGCTAAACCAAACCATAGTTCCAAAACTCCTTTATTAATTCCCTTTTCTATTTAGACTCCAAGGATGTAACCATCATAAAGTAGACTCTTTTACCTTTCCAACGATATAAAGAACATAAAAATTGGAGTTACGGTTCATCTTTTATGACTATTTTAAAAGCTGTCCTGAATTTTTGAACTACATAAGCCGATCTTCTTAGCCTTAGCCGATCTTCTTAGCCTTAGCCGATCGGCTTTCCTAGTTAATTTTCAGACTTTTGGTTAAAAGGCAAGACGCTGTGTTGGTTTTGAACTAGATTAGCCGATCGGCTAAAAGAAGCCGATCTGCTTAGAAGCTGAAACCCAGAACCCTCGAGCTAAACCTGCATTTTTCCTTCTGCTCAACCCAAATTCGATTTTAAGCATCAAAATACATGTTCCAACTATTATAATCAGTTTTACACTTCAAATAACTTCTAATAACATCAAACAACACTATCAACTTCAATTTTCTAACATATAAGATCATCAATCACCTAAACTTTAAACCCTAGCTTTTAAACTTAATTTTGGAAAAACACTAACAATTTATTGCATAATAGCTTTCATAATCATCATGTTTCATCATATAATCAGTAACTAACCATCTTTCTATCAATTTTTAATCACAAATCATAAACCTTTATAATCAATTCAACCTCATGAATATCAAAGAATGAAGAACACTTACAACTAGATAGAGAACAAGATAAAGATGATGATGATGATTAACCACCTTGCTAGTAAATTTAATCTAAGAACACAATTTATGGTTTGATTTCTTTGATTTCTTGAAAGAGAATTTGAGAGAGAATAGTAAAGATAAAAACATAATGAAGTTTGGTGAATGTGTCGATCATCACAACCACCGCCCCATTTTTATCTGTATAATATTATACCCACTCTAAGCCTATTGTCTGGAACTCGAAAATACCCGTAAGTCAAAATACTTTTATTTTACCGTCATCTTTAATAAATTAAAACAAGCAATATTTTATTAGTCACAATAAAATCGGTAACTCTTTCAACCATTTATTTCCAACTAGGCCAAATAAAATATTTCCTATTGTTAAAATAACCGTTTAATTCCAGGCCCAGAAACAGGATGTTACATTGTGAGTCCTGCTAGATCCACGCACCCATGCGAAGACAACCAAAACACGATATGATTCCGGTAACCTCAGCCTGGCCATTCTTCAAATGGGGAATTGACATTGTTGGGCCCTTCCCTGAAGCCCCTGGAGGAGTAAAATTCCTGCTAGTAGCAGTGGATTATTTCACAAAGTGGGTGGAGGCCAAGCCACTCAAGACAATCTCAGGTCAGAATGTGGTGAATTTTGTGTCGGACAACATCGTTTGCAGGTTCGGAGTACCCAAGGTGATAGTGAGCGACAATGGAAAGCAATTCGCTGAAGGAAAATTTAAAGATTGGTGCGAGTGTTTAGAAATACAGCAAGCGTTCACCTTAGTATACCACCCGCAAGCTAACGGCCAAGTGGAAGTAACCAACAGAGATGTGGTCAGAGGCATCAAAGCTAGACTTGGAAAGAGCAAGAGCGGTTGGGTTGATGAATTACCAAACGTGCTATGGGCCATTAGAACCACACCCAAGCGAAGTAATGGTGAAACACCTTTTAGTTTGGCTTACGGCTCAGAAGCTCTACTACCAGCAGAAATTAGTGTACCTTCATATAGATATCTCCACACAGAAGAAGGCAAAAATAAAGTTGACCTGAGGGAAAACCTGGACCTCCTAGAGGAAAGAAGAGAATTAGCAGCCATGCATGAAGCCAAGTACAAAAAAGAATTGGAGAAATACTATAACAAGAAGGTAAAGAAAGAATCCTTCAAGGTAGGAGAGTACGTCATGAGAAGCAATGAGGCTAGCAAATCAACTCCAGTTGGAAAACTTGGTCAGACGTGGGAAGGTCCCTACAAGGTAGTAGAGGCCAACATGAAGGGTTCATATCGACTGGAAGATTTGCAAGGAAAGGTGATAGATCAAACGTGGCATGCTACCAACCTGAAGAGATGCTATCTTTAAATTAAATCTCTTACTTAGATTACTTACATAGCACGTGTTTTGCTTGTAATTGAGAATTTTGATAGCATACATTAAATGAGAGATATGAAAAATTTGGTAACAAAAAATTGTTTATTATAACTACCCAAATCTTGCGTTTCCAAGATTTGAAAACCTTGATTCGTGCGTGTTCAAGGGGTAATACGGGGTAACCCACACTTTTGGGGCCCTAAGCACTACAAGTGGGATAGCAACCCATAGTAGGGGATTGATGTGTAGTTCAACCCAAAAATACATCACACTTTTGATGTATAAGTCCGGACATAGGTGATCACTTCCCACACTTCAGGGAGGAGGTTTCCAGAAAAAAGTAATATTTTTCAAAAGCGTATTCTAGAGTAAACTCGTGACCAAGATTTATGCCTTATCTATAAAAAGCAAGTTGCTTAAATTATAGCAACCAAGTATGAACTAAAAAATATGCAAAAAGGAGTGTTATAACAGAGAATATAACCAACCACGCATATAAAATAAAAGTTCAAAAGCCAAAAATTGGCACCAACCATTGTTTGCTCAACAAAGAGCTTACAAACCAACAAATATCCAACACACAACAAAAGCAAGTATTGTTCAAAGGACAGCAAAAGTGAAGAATAAAAGGGACTAAGAGTCTGCAGAAGGCACAGGAGCAGGGTCAGGAGTGATCATTAAAATTTCATCCAAAGGCAAATGAGCTGCATCAATAATTTTCTGGGTAAAAGGAAAGTTCAAGCCTCCACAAGCAGCTACAGCCTTCTTGTAATCTTCTTGGGCAGAAGGATTGTATTCAGCCAGGGTTTCAACAGCAGTGCCTTTATTCTCCTCATTCGAGTAGATATGCTCCAACATCTTCTGACTAGCATTAGCTTCTGCACAGCTAACCAGCCTAGCCACAGGTGCAGAAAACTCATAACTTTTTAAGAGATGGCCAGAATAATGACGCAACACCTTCTTGACACATTCAGCTTGCTCCTCTCTAGCAGCCTCCAATCTACCCTCAGCTGAAGAAAGCTTCATCTCTACAACACCCATCTTCTCTTCAAACTTCCCAACCTTACACTCCAAGTCAGCAACCTTATCCTCAGAAGCCTGTAACTTACCTCCTAGAGCAAGGACCTCATGATTCAGATTAGCTATCTTCTCATCTTTCTCTTGGATATCTGCCTCATTAGCTACAGCATCAATCTTCCGCCTTTCAAGCTCCACAGACAAACTCTCAATCTTCCTGGTAAGATCATCAACCTTCAACCCTGAGGAAACCTGTTTCAAATACTCCACAACAATCTCATGATAGAAAAGTGTATCAACAGCCAACTTATCCAGATTTTCAACCACCTCAGACAAACTAACATCAATACCACGAGCTTGTAATGCTAGAGGGAGTGAATGTGTGATAAAGTCCCTCCTGGTTTTCACATCGTCCAGGGTATCATCACATTCCACCCCCCATTTGGGAACATATACTCCCTTAACTCCCCTTCCAGAGTCACCAACAACATCTTCATCAACAAAACAAGTCACATTATCAATATCAGTAAAAAAATTCCCAAAAGACTTGTCCCTTACACCACTTTTTATAAGATAGGGACTACTCGTATCAACGAATGCAATGTCAAATATAGAAGAATCATAAGTACCTTTACCGGCGTCTTGATCAGAAAATGATTTCCCCACAGTGGAAGGAGAAATACAACTACGCGGTGGAAGAGTAGAAGACTTGCTCCTAGTCAGATGAGCAGGGACAAAAGCACCAGCAAAAGTCCGAGGTGATGTAGAATCATGAACACCATCTCCAGACTTGGAATTATCGCTATGATCTGTCTCAGTATCAGACACATTGACAAGAGGTAAATAATCATTGTCCTTCATTTTTTTTCCACTCTTACTCTTACCACCCGTAGCAGCCCTCTTCCCCCTTCTTTTCTCAACAACTTCCTCCACCTCGTATGATCCGGAAAAAGAACCAACTTGTTCCTGAGCTAAATCACGCATAGTCAAACCCTTAGTGCTCGCCCTGGTACGAGAGGCGACTTGAGACGAAGAAGCGGTAGGAGTAACTCGAGAACCAGCAGCCTTCGGGGTAGTAGCAACACCCTCTTCAGATTTTGCACCAAACTTCAAACCCTTCTTGCTATCAGAATTTAATAAATCGCCAATCATCATCTCTACAAAACAAAAACAACCATAAGAAAAACAACACCAAGGCAAAATCAAAAACATAAGAAAAATAAGCTTACCCTCCCCATCCTTATAAATAACGGGCACAGAACCATCATTTGGCCAATTGTTACTCATACCCAAGAGAACTAAAACCTCCTCGGCGAAGGCGTCAATAAAAACATGACAATTAGTTTCAAGAAAGACTCGGAGTTCATCCTCCTGGGTAGAAAGACAGGGAACAACGTTTAAAAGAACTTCGTCGTTCTTCCACAATAACACATCCCTAAACTCAATAGGAATCAAATCCTTACTTAACCAAAAGAAATTATCTTTCCAATCTTTCAATGATTCCCTTATACCTAAAAGGATCTTAGGGGTATTGACCCTCCTTTTTACCGTATAATACCCTTGTTCAGGGGGACCCAAACAGAAAAAATGTTTAAAAACGTTCACATTAGGGACTTTTTCATGAACACGACAGCCTATTTCAAAACCCAAGATCTTTATAGCACCCATAGGAGACATCTGAGATATGTGCAGTTGGTAATACTTCAAAACGGACAAATAAAATGTTGACAAAGGGATTCGAAGGTTGGACACATAAAACAACTTTGTATACACACCAAATTTGCCGGCGGGCAGTTTCGAAATCACGTCATTAAACTTAGCCATAGACGGACCGGCATCGCCGAAAATTCCATACTTTTTACAAATATAATTGAAATGGTTCTCCCTAAGAACGCTCGACACAGTATGAATAGTATTGACAGACGACATAGTAACAAGATTGATACGAAGGAAGAAATAAGAAGGCTAACATGTTTTAAGTAGTTCGAACGATCGCCGGAAGAAAAAAGGGGGGAAAAAGCAAGGGTTGAGAGAGAGAAAGACGAAATTGATTTTAAGAGTTTTGATTTTGAAAAAAGAAAAATAAAGACTAAATATTGAGATGGAAAACAACGCACGGTCATGATTCTGCAGAAGTGGAGACACGTGTACGGATCAGAAAAGAGAAGTCAGAAAAGTCATGATGATAGTTATTAATTAGGAAGCCGGAAAACCGTCAAATCAGCCTGACGGTTGCGACTTTTCAGTAAGAAGGAAGCTAAGAGACACAGAAAGAAAAAACTTATCAAGTCTAGTAAGATCTACTTCTGACTATCTCCTACTAGACTGGGGGGACTTAATGGTGTAACCAATATTACACCCACCAATTGCGGACCTCCACCTAGAGGTCTCCATCTTTAATAACAGAATAATACACTTGCTTCCACATGGAAGGAGATCATCAATTGATCTTGTGGCGTAACATTTGACACCCGTTAGGTGTCCTTTACCTTCTAGGGAATCGCCACCAAATTATCTATTCTTCCGACCTCCACCCAGAGGTCTATACGTCGCTTTCACAAATCTAACAGAATGTAGAGTGGGGACCAACCCAAAATATTCAGGAGATCTCTCTAAACGGCTCAGATTAAATCATAGGGAATCATTTGTTAGTGCTCAAATATGATTGGCCAATACATGAGTAGGGGCCAAGAAACAACAACTATAAAAGGAGCACTCATTCTTCATTTTAAGGCAATGTTCATCTTCTCCAAAAACCCTAATTCTCACTTATATTTTCACTACTAAAACTGTGGAAACTTATTCTCACGCCGGAGGTGGTTTACAGGGGATTTCCCTGTGCTCCACGGTGATTTAGTGTCTACGTATTTGCTGTAGGATTCCTCTGGTGGGAAGCTTTTGGCTGGAAACAAGGGATTGATGCACTTGTGCGGTTGGAAGTACAATCAATATGGTGACGTTGAAACCAAGTGGGAAGCCACTCATGCACTTTTAGTTCTTGTTGTGCCATTTATACCAAAGGTATGTATGACAAGTTGTTAATCACTATTCATTCCATGAAAATTGCAATGATTTTAGTTTCTGAATTCCTTATTTATATTTTCTTCTCATTTTAGATCCATTTCATATTGTGCAGGCTTTCTATTTTTGTTGCATCACCTCCAACTTGTTCACCTTTGTTTTTCGACAATGTAAGTTTCTGAATTAAACCTGGGGATTGCTAATCTTATTAACATTATATTTCTACAAATAGCAGATACTTTGGTCAATCTGAGTTGACTTTAAGAAGTTTATAGCACAAATCTTCTCTCTATGTGCATAATTTGTTGTTTCCCCTTTTAACCTGCTGATATTGTTTTTAACTTTAAAATATGTACAAGTTTTCTTTCAGTTTAAAGTAGGGGTGCTAGTTCGGGTCGGGTCAGGTTGGTTGGTCAAAAGTAACCAACCTGAAGCCGACCTAACTTTATAAACCGTTGGCAGGTCAAAAGTAGCCAACAACCTCCGTAACGTCAAATGAGTTGACGCATTGGTGGGTTAAGTTGGATCAATTTCAGGTTGGAATTCTAAACAAAAAAAAACTTCATTAACTTTTCCAGGTTGGCGGGTCACCCGTTGACACAACCTGAAAATATGAACGAGTAGTGGGCGCGTTGAAAAACCCAACCCTAACCCGTTTATTTTTGTGTCGGTTTCAGATCGTGTCAAGGATTGCTACCCCTAGTGTATATGGACTTTTATGCATACCCATCTCTAGTTAGCCAATTTTAGCATTTAATTTGTTGTTATCATTTATTCAGATCTTTATAAACCGAACGTGCAGAAGTTCTTGAACATATCCTTTCCACCTAAGCCGCCAAAGCAGTAACCTTTAACAAGTATAAAGCCGCGTAACGACAATACATAAGAGATAAAAAAGCTACAACCACGAATCCACAAACCAAACTGTAACTTCTTCATCAAGTCTCTGTCAGAATTGAAGACGATTATATTTCTAAAGACCAGCTATCAACCTACACCTGCTCATCTATTCTTTTAGCAATTATATTGTAACTACCGAGATTAAGAGTTTTAGTTATAAGATTTTTTGGAGCAATGTTTATCTTTTCTGATGGTTAAACTAGGAGCTAATTAATACATTTATGAATTCATATACGGGTTTACTTTTTAAGACTATATCAATTACGGAGTACATTTTAACGAGCAAGTATATGTATGCTGTAAGCTATTATATTGCTGAACTGATGGCGGTAGTAGAGAAAAAAAAAAGAAAAAGGTTTACTGTTTATATTTATATCTCTAACCCTTTATTAAGCATTTTCATATGTTGACCTTATGTCATATAGGAAATCCCCATAATGCCCTTCTATTTAATCACCTAACATGTCAACCTATTTTGGTAAGTCAACTATACAATAACTTTACAAAACTAATTACATCAAAATATTCACTACTCAATCAATTACAAAATCACTATACAAAAAAAAAAAAAAAAAAACATAGCAAAATTAACACTATATAAACACACTTGTACAGTTGTACTCATGAAAAAAATACCAATCTATTCATGTGCATTTGGATTTTGCTACTTGAAGTTTAAATTTATTTTCAACTATCTGTTATGTAATTTTTCACGTAATCATATGAATATGACATTTATAATGCACATATTTTAGACATGCAGTGTTTTTTTAATTTGTTATAGTGTTGTTCATCATATTACTTCGTATTATTATTATTTTTTGATTTAAACCCGTATATTTTATATCAATTTTTCAACTGCTCTTTCACCACCTTCTTTAACGAATTTCAAATATATTCCCGCCGCATTGCGCGGGTTATCGGCTAGTTTATAATGTATAAAAAGAGTTCTATATAATAACCAACACTAAAACCCTTGTATTGACATGACCCTTTGAATATGTATTTGATATTTATAATTATGCTGATAATATATGTGATAAAATTCATGATAAAATTCTATCATTTTGTATGAGTTAAAAAAGAAATACAATGAAATCGCGAAGTATATTATTTTAGGTAGTATGTATATGAATCATATCCTCTCAAGTACACATAGTAGGACTTTGTATATGGTAAGGATTTTTTATTCTACCTAACGGATTAGATTTCATATATGGTAAGGTTTCTTTTATCGTAGGATTTTAGTGATTATCTTTTTAATATTCAAATATTAATACTTTAAATATGACTAATTTTGGTGATGACATTGAAGATGTCCACGTTTCTATGTAAGTTAAATGACATAACCCTTAATTTGGTATATACTTCCTTCGTTCAAAAATAAGTATACACCTTATTTAGGGACGGAAGAAGTATTTAGGATAGAAAATATGATAAATTATATATCTTACAAGATAAGATAATATCATGAGTTGACTTAAATAAAGAAATATGATTATTTAACATTATTTTATAAATATTTGGAGGTTTCATTGTTTTTTTTTTTTAATCAAATCATCCATCAATTACACTAATAAAAACTATTATATGTTTTTTACGTACATTTATTTTTAGATATACGTGTTTTTTACCGCTGAAATAAACAATACCAATAACCATAAAAATGTATTTTATAATTGCTTATAACCTATTTATTTAATTTTTAGATAAACATATGCTTTTTTCTATAAGCTTCCTTATCTATGTTTGATTTTAAATATCACGATTTAAAATATATAATTCATGATGTCATCAAATCTTACATTTTACTCAATTTGATAAAATCGAGTAATTTTATTGGTCAATCAGATTTTTCATAATATCATAACCCTTATTAATGTCCGCGTTTGGCGTTGGGATAAATTATTATTTACATCGACTTTGACATAACATATATCAATCTATTTCAAATAAAATCGCTTTTAGCTTAATAGTATCAAGTTAACGTTAAAGTTTTTAGGTTTTTGGTCAAGTTTTGCATGAGATATATGTATGGGTTCGTAGTTATTTTGCACGTGAAAATTCATATTATAAAAAACGTATCAGCTTGTTTTAAAATTGAAAATTTATATGTATCATCATACATTATATTGTTATATGAAGTATAAAAGTTTTAAAACCTTAATTCCCAACCAATTATGTATTAGCTTGCATATATAGAAGGATCAAGTATATTAGAAACTATAAACTGGTTAGTTTTCTTTTATGAATATGTAAAACACTATACAAAATGTAACATCCTCAAATTGGGCCTAGGAGTAATAGGTATTTCCTGTAAATTTAAATGCAATTTAAATTTGTTATATGTGTTTGATTGTTAAAAATAATAGGTCAAACAGTTATATGACTTTTTGTGAATAGTAAATTATTAACTGTTTTAAATTTATTTAGTTGACGGTAAAATAAAAATGATGTTTCCCCGCAAATGGTTTTTAAGTTCCAGACAATAATAAATACGGGGAACGATAACTAACACTTATATGCTATACTCTATGGAATAAATTTGTTTTATCCCACATATGCATACATACGTACGTATACACACACACACACCCTAACACTTTACCAATCCACAAAATCATGAAGAAATCATCAAATTGAAGATCTCAAACTCGAATTCAAGCTTCCTTAATCATCACAAACAAGGTATGATCATGTGTTCTTGATTTTATAAACCCTAGAAATTGGGGGTTTTAGTGTTCTTGATTTAAATCCGAAATTAGGGTTTCAAAAGTGTGAATTGATGTTAATTAAGCTTCAATAACATGTAATAATCATTCTAGCATCATCTTAATCATGTTATATGTGTTAATTTCGTGTTTGATATAACCCTAAAAATTGAGGTTTTGGGTATTTGTTTAATTGGTATGATTAATCTTGAAATAAAACTTGTAGTCATGTTAGAAGGGTTAGTTAGTGCTTAATTTGTGATTATAACTTAAGCCCTAACTTGGAAATTAAGAATTTGATTAAGTGTTCATAATGTGATCTTGGAGAAAAATGGATGATTGTGATGAACTTGATATTAGTAGTGGTTATGAATACTTAATTAGTAATCAAAGAGTAAAGTTGGCACTCATGGGAATAAGAATTCATAAAACTTAGCCTTGAGGTTTTGATGAATTTGTGATAATTTAGGTTAATGACCTTGTAATGATTTAATCATGCTACTTAGTGATAAGTAAATGGATTAAAGAGATGTTGTGATCATAATGATCATGAATTGAGAAGTGACTGTGAATTAATAAGGATAATGCAATTATTCGTAAGCTTGAAATGATTAATGAAAGGTTGATGATCATAAGTAATTAACTATGAAGTTGTAGTTACTAAATGTGTGACATATTGATAATGAGTTTGAAACAAAGGCCTATAATGATTAGAGTAATAACTCACTGAAATTGAGTTTATGAATCAAGTTGTAATACTTTAACATGAGTTGATTGTTATGGACGAGTTACTAACTTGTTATTTAATTGAATTCTCAGATATGGAGAAGACTCAGTGACATTAGACTACTGAGTGGGTGACTATGATTGTCGGTGAGTGGATCTTGGACTTTCAGTCTAAGTTAGTTGTAACAACATGGTTACAACGGGTAAACTTGGTTTATTGCAATGATTGCTTTAATATTATATTGCCATGATGGCTGACCCTTGATTGATTATTGGCGACCCTCATACTATGATAGTTGTGGACTATTTGATTTGGTGGGGGTCAACTAATGTGTTGGGTTTGGATACTATTACTAGGACTTCGCAAGTGCCTTGTACATGTGTTGGACACTGAAATTGCATCGTGTGTAGTAATAGTACTAAACTATCGGTTTAACCTCTGATTTGGCCGTCAGTTGGTTTTAAGTGTTACTTGGGGAACCATCCGCGGCATGAGGGTACCTCAAGGACCACCGATCCTTCTATGTTGCTTGTGCATTGCTTGGTTATAGGCATGTGTTAAGCTGAGTTAGATTGATAGCTTGGGATCTATTCACTTAGCTTCGTGCTAACCCCTCATTACTTCTTGCAGGTTTACTTTTGTATGTGGGTGGGCAAGAAGTATCATATGGAATGGAATGTTTGACAAGCTCACTCTGTTTTTGTTACTCATGTTAATGATTCGGCATTATGTTGTGGATTTCTATAACACTAAACCTATTGTATGTAATGTCTAGGATAATCTGGTTTGAAAGATTGCACGTATTCGGATTGCCATTTTGAAATGTTTATATGCAATCCAATGGTTTGTATTTAACCTTGCGCTTCCTTTTAAAAAAAAAAATATCCTTGTATTTCGAGTCGGGTGTTAATAATTGGTATCAGAGCCTAGGTTTGGGTGAATTGGACATTGTATGGTGTTCAATCCCAAACTTAGGTTTGTGTCAAGTCAAACATTCCAGGGATGGGGTTTAGTGGTTACTTGAGAAAGTTGCTATTAAATGTGTGCTAACCTATAACAAGATGCAATAGTGTTGTTTTGGATGCAGAGACGGAGGAACATGAGGAACCGTCTGGTATTCTCAATGATTCCTCAATACTCGTGGGCCTAGATGTGCCAGGTAATTTCTGATAAGCTTGATGAATTTTAATAAGCTTTGACTGTTTGCTTTACTATGATATGATTGTTAGTAAAGTAAATTGAATTATTGGTAATATTGCTTGTTAATAAATTGATAGAGGTGTTAATGAGTAATCAAGAATGAAATTGAAAGTTTCGGTCAAAATGTTGAAACTGTGTAGATACAGTATTGACTAAGTGTAACAATTGTATTATGTGAAATTAAGTGTATCTACAGTGTGAAAATAAGTTAATAAATGTAAGGTGTGATTATAGATCCTTGCTAGGGAATTGTTTGATAAATGATAAACTGAATTGATGTGACTTGATATGATAAAATTAATGAGATGTTGGTATTCTCCATTAATAGGTTTCGAGTCGTGTTGTTATGTGAATTAGAAAAAGTCAAAGTTGAATGGGGTTGTGTTAAACTTGGCAATAGCCATGTTATAAAGTGATGAATGTGACTAGATGTTTATGTGTTTGACATTGATCATGAATGGTTTGAATTATGATCTTTATATTAAAAGTAGTGTGGTGAGAAAGTCAAAGTGGTCAACGAGTCTAATTGTGTGTTGACGAGTTTGTGAAAAGTCAAATTTGAAAATTTGTTGAAATTGGTTTATATATGATGAAATTATGTGAGATTGGTGATTTAAGGTAATATCATGATACCATTAGCGAAAATGGCTTAGTTTGACTTAAAATAGTCAATGATATGTGGAATGTATGTGAGAGTGGTGTTTATATGGTCAGAAACCCAAATGGGTCAATTAAGTGCCTAAATGGGCCGCTTAGTATGAAAACGGTTAGAAACTTGATGTGGCTGTGTATGATGACTTTTAAGTTGACTTAAAACCATAAGTATAGATAAAATGTGGGTTGAAAGTGTAATGTAGTTATGTTGATTGAATTTGGTAAAAATTTGCCCATTTGGACCCCTAAACGGGTCAATGAGTTAAAACATAATGGAACGGGTAGATGAGGATGATGAATGTGCCCACACGTCATAAATATATGTAGAAACATGTTGGCAAAGGGTGGAACCCTGAAAGTATGCCGTTTGGAATATAGCGTGTCAACCAAAATGGTTCAAAATGGCCTAAAATTGGTTATATGTCCGTTTTCTCGTAAAACGTGTAATTTGAAAAAGTGGAAAAATGGAAAGTTGCATTTTGATTATATGAGGGTGCCTGCAAAATTTCAGAGTCTAACTCTTTACGGTTTAGGAGTTATGCGCATTTGAATTTCGTATTTTTGCACTAAAAATTGCTGAGTTGTTGCAGCATGTTGAATACGGCGTATTCACTCGAATACGGCGTATTCACATGAATACGAACGTATTCCTTGGGCGTATTCCTTAAAAAGCTTTCTAGTTGAAAATGTTGGCGGGAATACGGCGTATTCCCATGAATACGGCGTATTCCCATGAATACGGACGTATTCCCTTGAATACGAACGTATTCCCTTGTTTTGAGACTTTTCTTGTGTTATGTGTTATATTAAGTGAGTTTAATATGAAAATTTGTAAATTTCGACGTTCGATGTAATGTTAGACGTAGAATTTCTGCTAGAAAATTTCGGTGTCCGATTAAGATGAAATTTACATGTCCACTCAAAAACGAGCCAACGGTCAAAGCTCATAGCTTTGCTATGAGCCCTTTCAGTTTTCGGCACTTCGGGGTCGTTTGGGGCTCGAAAATCGCATTTTATTGTTTTTCGGACATTATTTCGGACTTTTAGCTTATGATTTGTATTGGGCTTTTGTTTCTTTGAGCCCAGGGATCATTCCTATGACTAAATATAATGTAAAAACTTGTTTTAAGAGGTTCACCCATTTTATTATGTATGAATCGTTTGTAAGCGGTTTAACTAACTGCATAGTATACCGGTAAGGGTATTGTTGATTGTTGCTTGTTAGGGTAAATAAATATTGATTATGTAATCATGTTAATTACATTATGTGAAATACTTAATATGATTGAATAAGTATTTGTAAGAGTTGAAGAGTATTGTAGGAGCTTACTCTTGCTTGATAACTAAATAGTGAAGGTTATTTATTAATCAACTCAGGAATTATATATTAATGAACATGGGTGAATATTGCAGGACATATTAATAAAAAAAAAAAAAAAAATTGGTGAGGAATGTCTGTGTTGTTTATGAAAACTTGATGGTATGTGTAATTTACATTCAAAGTGACAAGTTGAAAGTGGTAGATATATAGTTGTTTATCTGTTGCATGAGGTTATTATATATGTGTAATAATTGTTGATTTCAACATTGTGATATATGAGAGAGTAAAAGTTAATCACTTTAGAGATTAATGGTATGAAGTGGCCTGAGAATGAAGTGTGACTGACATAATATGACGATGTCTGGCCAACGTATTTATATTATGCCATTTCACATGGAGTTGTTGAGGCTATTAAGTACCCAATGAAGCTAAATGATTTTAAAATAACGGATGACATATGTTGACCTGCAGTTATGAAAAAGTTATTGACTGACTAATATAAGGTGGTAGTAAGCTGCTCAACTAGTGTTAATTTGGAGACGTTGTAAAAGAAGAATTTGAACGGATTATACTACTTGTTAAAAATGAGTATGTGATTATTTGTTGTGATGTTTGAGGCTTAGTGAAGATTAACATAGCCGGATAGCCTAGTATTAGAAAATTAGGTGAAACCATGTCCTTGGGAAAAAGTAAAATAGTCAGGAAAATAAGAGTTTTACTTGTTGGATTGATAATATTATTATAATTATGTGCGAATTACATATAATCTTTCGTATTTTTGCATATCTAATGACTAGATAAAGTGGTAAATTGTAATTTGAAAAAGTTATGTGATGAGATAAGTTAAGTAGAGGTCGGCTAAATTGGATTAAGTAGGTGAATATTGTTGAAAAATGTGTTGATGATTAGCACATTTTGATAATGTGGTACGTGTGCTAGTATAGCAAGGTACCCATTGAACGAGATTTAGCATGTATCCAAATATAATTTGGTGCTAAGTGAGTGTGTAACTATATGATAATGGTTTTGACCATAGGATTTGACCTCTACTTTGCTTATCAATACGTGGTTAGTGTTATATGATTCCGAGATATTTTAATAAAAATGGGTTTCATGTACCTCAGTGATATGTGGATATTAGCGTGGATGCTAGTTATAATTGAAATTTAAATTTCATCGATGATATGTGTTGTGGTTTCCATAACCACTGTTTTTATTATTGAAAATGATACAAGTCGTATAATAATTTTAAAGACCTAGCACGTTGCTAGTTCTGTTTGTGAAAGTATATTACTATACTTAGTTAAGTGATAACTTGTTTAAAAGTGACCATGGTGTATATGAAGATAAGATTTAGGTACATTATACGCACTGAAATGAAAAATTGAAGCATGTACATTTTGATATGTGCATGTGTAATAGGTTGAAAACGTATATCTATATAAATAGATTTAAATGTATACATATTTTGTGTATGTGTGGTTAGTGATTAAGATATGCATGGAGATGATATGCATAAGTAATTTAAATTGTACATATACCTTATGTGCATTTAGTGATAAATAATTATGTAGTTAGGGAATTGGAAATAAAGTGTGAACCAAACTTCACACGAGGTATGATGGGATTAAATTCCCTAGATTAATTTAGGATGATTAGATTTCGAGGACGAAATCTCTTTAAGGGGGAGAGATTTGTAACATCCTCAAATTGGGCCTAGGAGTAATAGGTATTTCCTGTAAATTTAAATGCGATTTAAATTTGTTATATGTGTTTGATTGTTAAAAATAATAGGTCAAACAATTATATGACTTTTTGTGAATAGTAAATTATTAACTGTTTTAAATTTATTTAGTTGACGGTAAAATAAAAATGATGTTTCCCCGCAAATGGTTTTTAAGTTCCAGACAATAATAAATACGGGGAACGATAACTAACACTTATATGCTATACTCTATGGGATAAATTTGTTTTATCCCACATATGCATACATTCGTACGTATACACATACACACACCCTAACACTTTACCAATCCACAAAATCATGAAGAAATCATCAAATTGAAGATCTCAAACTCGAATTCAAGCTTCCTTAATCATCACAAACAAGGTATGATCATGTGTTCTTGATTTTATAAACCCTAGAAATTGGGGGTTTTAGTGTTCTTGATTTAAATCCGAAATTAGGGTTTCAAAAGTGTGAATTGGTGTTAATTAAGCTTCAATAACATGTAATAATCATTCTAGCATCATCTTAATCATGTTATATGTGTTAATTTCGTGTTTGATATAACCCTAAAAATTGGGGTTTTGGGTATTTGTTTAATTGGTATGATTAATCTTGAAATAAAACTTGTAGTCATGTTAGAAGGGTTATTTAGTGCTTAATTTGTGATTATAACTTAAGCCCTAACTTGGAAATTAAGAATTTGATTAAGTGTTCATAATGTGATCTTGGAGAAAAATGGATGATTGTGATGAACTTGATATTAGTAGTGGTTATGAATACTTAATTAGTAATCAAAGAGTAAAGTTGGCACTCATGGAAATAAGAATTCATAAAACTTAGCCTTGAGGTTTTGATGAATTTGTGATAATTTAGGTTAATGACCTTGTAATGATTTAATCATGCTACTTAGTGATAAGTAAATGGATTAAAGAGATGTTGTGATCATAATGATCATGAATTGAGAAGTGACTGTGAATTAATAAGGATAATGCGATTATTCGTAAGCTTGAAATGATTAATGAAAGGTTGATGATCATAAGTAATTAACTATGAAGTTGTAGTTACTAAATGTGTGACATATTGATAATGAATTTGAAACAAAGGCCTATAATGATTAGAGTAATAACTCACTGAAATTGAGTTTATGAATCAAGTTGTAATACTTTAACATAAGTTGATTGTTATGGACGAGTTACTAACTTGTTATTTAATTGAATTCTCAGATATGGAGAAGACTCAGTGACATTAGACTACTGAGTGGGCGACTATGATTGTCGGTGAGTGGATCTTGGACTTTCAGTCTAAGTTAGTTGTAACAACATGGTTACAACGGGTAAACTTGGTTTATTGCAATGATTGCTTTAATATTATATTGCCATGATGGCTGACCCTTGATTGATTATTGGCGTCCTACATACTATGATAGTTGTGGACTATTTGATTTGGTGGGGGTCAACTAATGTGTTGGGTTTGGATACTATTACTAGGACTTCGCAAGTGCCTTGTACATGTGTTGGACACTGAAATTGCGTCGTGTGTAGTAATAGTACTAAACTATCGGTTTAACCTCTGATTTGGCCGTCAGTTGGTTTTAAGTGTTACTTGGGGAACCATCCGCGGCATGAGGGTACCTCAAGGACCACCGATCCTTCTATGTTGCTTGTGCATTGCTTGGTTATAGGCATGTGTTAAGCTGAGTTAGATTGATAGCTTGGGATCTATTCACTTAGCTTCGTGCTAACCCCTCATTACTTCTTGCAGGTTTACTTTTGTATGTGGGTGGGCAAGAAGTATCATATGGAATGGAATGTTTGACAAGCTCACTCTGTTTTTGTTACTCATGTTAATGATTCGGCATTATGTTGTGGATTTCTATAACACTAAACCTATTGTATATAATGTCTAGGATAATCTGGTTTGAAAGATTGCACGTATTCGGATTGCCATTTTGAAATGTTTATATGCAATCCAATGGTTTGTATTTAACCTTGCGCTTCCTTTAAAAAATATATATATATATCCTTGTATTTCGAGTCGGGTGTTATACAAAATTATTTTGATTTATTATCATCAAAATTGGATTATTAAAGTATATAAAAGATAATAAATAGTAATATCCAAACATAAAATTAAAGCGTTTTGAAATAAAAACAAAAATGGCATTTGATAGTTGAAACTTTTTTTGGGTAAAGGGTTATACCCTGGTAAATTTTGAATATTGTAACACCCTCAAATTTCGGGTTGCGGAAGCGATCGGGTCGGGTGTTACCAAATCAAATATCACAGCATAAGATACATAATGAACGACTTTAAATGAGACGTTTGAAAATAGTTATTACATTTCCCAAAATAAAATGTATACAAGTTGCGAGTTCGCAAAATAATTTCAATACATAGTTTGTAGTATAAAAGTTATGCATAGAAATCCCGTTGATTGAAAATATGCGACTCGAGCTAGCATAATCTTGTAGCAATCCTAATCCTGCTGGGCACCTGAGAACACATGCTAAAACGAGTCAGCTATAAAGCTGGTGAGTTCATAGGTATGTTAGTTGAAAACAATAGTATAAACCTTGTATGTTTAAAAAATAGTTCAAAAACTATGATCTTGATTTGTATTGTTATAAAGTTGTAACATCAATGTGTATACATCTAACAAGGTATCTAATACCTAAGTAACCGTGGTGTGTACCTAAGTACATAGAGAAAGCGGCAGTCCATGCCTAAATACCTATCAGGTATAAGTAAGTCTACAGACGTGAGGCACTACATGCCTAAGTACAAATCAAGTATGCGTATGACCACGTTATATAATAACAAGTAATAATATTACTTATTCAATAGTAAGGTGTTAACGTGCCACTTGGCCTAGTGTGTTGTCTCCAGCAATGTATAAGTGTGGTCCCGCAATAAGTATTTATCCGAATACCGAGCCAACGATCTCGAGTGTAAGCTCGCCGATCCGTTGCTCCATCAACGACCTCAAGTGTAATCTCGTAGATCCGTTGATATGTGTGAATCTCGAGCGTAAGCCCGCAGATCCCGTGTTTGAGCCAACGATCTCGAGTCGGCAGTACTACGACATGCCCGACTTAGAGTAACCGTGTTTGTATCAGCGTATGTATATCAATATACATAAGTAAGTAGTAGGTAGCACCACGTGCTCGAGATAGTGTACAAGTATATGTATATATATATATAGGTCAAATCAACAAACACGTCTAATAGAGTGTCATGCCGCGCATGAAAGTAGTTTAACGTATCTAAATATGTATATACAATACTTAGATATTAAGTATATCACCATAAGCCTAGGTATGACTAATCATCACCTAGTTGTTTTATATTAGTATAAGGAATCAATACTAACGTACGTTACTATCGTATACTCCTAGCCTCCAGCCTAGCAAGTATATTTGGGGTCTCGGGAAAAATGTTCACCTAAGTACAATTTCCATTCTAATGATCATGGAGTGTGTCAACAGTTTTAGTTCCTAAAAGGAAGACTAATTCTGTAAAAGTCTAGTCGTTGTCATGTGGGTAGAACTAATCAGTTCTAGTATAGTGATAGTATTGTCCCGTGACAATATGGTCTTTGGATAGTGATAACTTAGTCAGGTTATGTATTGGTAATTGTTTTCCAACCATCTAACAGTGTACGATTATAACCTATCTCGGTTAGGTAGTGATATCGTTCTACAACAATATAATGGGTGTGATTCCTAAGTATTACACATTTCGTATTACATAACAGTAATATGGATAGGTGTGAATTATAAAAGTTTATCATTATAATTCGAAAATAGTAATTGAACATGTGTCTCACCCCGAAAACAGTAAAACGGTTGAAAGAGTGGGGCTATGAACTCACCTGTGAGTTGTCAGCGATCCTACGATACGTGTGTTGTCCGAATGGTAACCTCCTTGTGCCCTAGACACGTGAGGTTATATGAGTAAGATACTAATCGGTTTAACTAAACGTGTCGTGAAATTAAACTTCTGTTGTTTAGTTTTAGAATTGTGTACGGTCCGTTTGTGGCAGTTTGTAATAATGATAATTCTCAATTAAATCATTATTAAAATCGTTTCGTTGTCTATTTTACAAAAATATAATTTTTGAACATTAGTCATCGTTGTAAAAAGTGTAGTTGTTGTTACGTGAAAGTCGAATCGTTGGGCAAAAACTCATTTCGCACACCAAGTTAGTTCAGGTAGCTCGACTCGGCTCGCTACTTGGTTCGGTTCGTAGCTCGACTCGGCTCGCTACTCGGTTCTGTTCGTAGCTCGACTCGGCTCGCTACTCGGTTCTGTTCGTAGCTCGACTCGGCTCGCTACTCGACTCGGCTCGCTCGACGAACTGCTGCGATTTTTGAAATGGGTTTCGAGTTTTAAAACGTTTTTAACCGATTTCTTGGACATATTCTTGTTGTGTGGGCTCAATAACATGTTAATAAACATAAATCAAGTGTTTTAAATGTGTGAAATCGGGTGTTCTTACCAAATGTCGATTTCGACCTCAAAAATGGCGGATCGAGAAGATGAAGATAATGATGATGGTCCGGTGTTGCTGCTGATCCCGATCTTGTCGTTGTTGTTACCGATTTATTGTTGTTATTGTTATTGTTTTTTATTTTGTTGTGGTTGTTGTTATGATGAAAAAGAGAGAGAGATGAGTTAAAGAGGGTGTGTTTGGTTGAAAATGAAACAAGGAGGGGAAATGGGTGGGGGGTTGGGGTCGGCTGACCAAAGGAAAAGGGAGGGGGTTTTCCCCACTTCGTCCCCAATTCGCAGTACAAAATACCCGTGTTTGCGTACCCGATCCTAAAATAATTAAATTATTTTAAAATCATAATTTTGCTAATACGAAATCGTATTTGTTTTTATTCGAAGCATTTTATAAAAATACTTTATTCGAGTTATAAAAATATAACTTTGTTTTGGATTTGTTTGACGGATACATTTCGTATGGTTTCGTTGCATAAAAATACGTTTTAAACAAAACGAATTATGTTCTGAGATAGTTTAATATTTTCCGTGTAAATAATGTTTATTTAAAATAATAACACATTATTTAAAGTAAGGCGTACCAAGTACGTGAAATGAAGGTTTTAAATCGGGCGCGAAAATTGACCTTTTTGACCGGGTGTTACATTATCCCCCTGTTAAGAAAATTTCGTCCCGAAATTTTATGTGAGGCCGTGATCGTGTGGGGTCTGGGGAGAAATGTATGTACGAGAAGTTTGTCGATTAGATTGTAGACATATAATGTCTATGACGAGATTGAATAGCAGTCAATCCATGACCGTGTCGCTATTTATCATTGTAGTCAGATTCCGACTATGTTGTTTGTTCGAGGTATGATTAAGTCGTGGTTCCTAGGTAACCATTTACATTGTAGCCCATCCGGGACTAGGCAGTTGTCAAAAGTGGCCGTTTAGAAAGTAGTCGATTCAGGACTAAATGATTGGTGAACGCTCCGTTGGTCCAGTCTGCTGAAAGCAAACCTTGAGTTTTTTTTTTTTTCGTTGGCCTAGGCTAATTAGCCCTACGATGCACTCGGCATTAAATAGATAGAAGTGTGATCGGGAATGAGAAGTACACATTCAGTGTGAATTAAAGTCGAAGTGCCATGTTCTCGAGGAAGGACGTACTTACATTATTGTTGGGGATTTGTTCGTTTCATTCGGAGCCGATCAGGTGAATTTTGCGTTTCTTTGGGCAGTCCTTCTTGTAGTGTCCTGGTTCCTTACATTTGAAGCATATCCTTCGAGAGTCGGGATTGGCGGGAACTCTGCAATCCCAGATTTTGTGTCCAAATCGTTGGCATCTTTCACAGGGTAAACCACATGAACCATCATGATGACGTTTACAGCCGTGACAAAATGGTTTATTACCCGCATAGCCTCGTTTTTCGTTGGGTTCTGTAGCGTAGGACCTCAAGGGTTCGGGTTGATCCGTTGGATTTTGACTAGAGCTGGAATTTCCATTCCCTTTTTCTTGAAAATTTTCAGTTACAGTTGTTCCGCGTCGAACCACCTGTGCCATGAGTTTGTGGGCCATGCGAACGGCATCGTTAATAGTGTTGGGTTTAGAGGCGGTGACCATCCCCTCAATTTGCATCGGGAGTCCCCCGATGTACCTTTCGATTCGTTTGTTCTCAGGGTTCACCATAGTTGGGCAAAGAAGTGCGAGTTGGTGAAAACGGTTGGTGTATGTCATGATGTCGTTGTCCTTTACGGTGAGGTGCCATAGTTCATTCTCGAGTTTGTGTAGTTCCTCACTGGGGCAATACTCGTCCCTTATTAATCGTTTCAGTTCCTCCCAAGGAAGTTCGTGAGCGGTGTCGACCCCTATAGTTTGAGCGTAGGAATTCCACCAGGTAAGGGCATTATCTTGGAGAGTGTAGGTAGAGTATTTAACTTTGTAGTCATCGGGGCAGTTGCAAACGTGGAATATAGATTCCATTCTCTCGATCCATCGGATTAATCCGACAGCCGCTTCAGTTCCAGCGAAGTTTGGTGGGTTACAGTTCAGGAATTCCTTATAGGTGCAGGGTCGCGCCCGGTTTCGAGTAGCTAAAGCATCAGCCACTCTTTGTTCAGCAATTTGATCAAGCTCAACTCGAGTGTATGTTCGTTGTTTAGGCGGCATGATTCTTAAATAAGGATGAAATAACAAAGGGTGAGATCTTTATTCAAAGATTATGATTATCATAGTGACATACATAGGAGAGTGTCACACAATCGTGCAAAGTGACCATCAATGATGTACAATGATGGGATTTCGGGAATTCCTGAAAGTATGTGTTCGAAAGTCCTCTGACTTTTTGGGTTCGTCATGCCGTGAACAGTTCACGCGAGTTTTCCGTGTAGTCAACTAAGACTAGGTTATTATAACTAGTCCAACAAACAATAGTGCAGTACTAGCGTACTGTAGGTGTAATCCTAATAAATCAGTGTGCAGCCACGTACTGTAACGCAGTGCTAATAGCACAGTAATGTAATCGGGTGTGTACGTGTACCTATAGAATAGCGTACATGCAAGTAGTAGTCAAGTGTGGTGCCTCGTGCCCAGTAAAGTAGTCGTGTATGCATACAAGTGTACAAGTGCCTACAGCAAGTGTACATTCGTAAAGTAATCGAGTGTGGCACTTCGTGCCCAGTAGTGAATTCAAGTATGTATATGATGTGTACACGTAACTATAACAAGTATACATGTATAAAGTAGTCGAGTCTGGCATCTCGTGCCCAGTAGAATAATCGTATATACATATAAAGTGTACATGTAACTCTAAGAAGTCTACATGTATTTCGAAAGTAGCACCTAGTGCCAGGAAGTAGCTTATCGAGCCCGAAAGTAGCACAATGTCTCCAGTAGTATCATCAAGTATGCATATAAATGTACATGTACCTATATCTAGCGTACATGCAGTAGTAATCGTTTTTGGCATTACGTGCCCAAAAGTGTATGCATATAATCAGTAAGTACAATTATAGTACCGTGTTAAACCAGTGGATCACCCTATGGTAATATAGTAATTGTAGACAAATCGTTTACCTATAGTTGTCACCCGACAGTCAGGTTTTACTTATTGGAACAACATCCCAATATGCGAGTGTTGCGGTTGACCAAGTTATATAGTGATCGTCTGTCTGACGATGAGGGCTAGTGAAGATAATGTGAGAGAAATAAATGTGACGCGCCTTGGTAACGATTCCTCATAAAATGAGAAATTTGTTGGTTTGTTTTCAGAATTTAAATTCTTCAAGTAGATCTCTTTTGAATAAATTATTTGTAGTACGTCGTTGTTGGTTTTAATTTCATGAACGATTAGCGTACGTGGGTCCCTATTCCCATAGGTAATGCTTATACCTCCTTCCCGAGGTTCAGTGATAAGTGTGATATTCTCCTATGCGTACATATGGAGAAAGTGTTGAGTCACGATGGTGAGGAAGACGGCGATGTGCCTCTTCGTAAGTATATGACAGTACAGCGGAATGTGTTATAAATGATTGCGCGTGTATAAACGAGTAAGTGGTAGTAGATGAGAACAAGTCTCATTAGTTGTATTAGGTAATTGTTATAAAGGCCATACTTGGCGTTTGCAGTGGTACGTGTATTCGTGAGTGTATTATCGATTGATGCTTATATATACATACATATATAATAGCATAGAAGTAGTACACATATAAGGTCTATTCATATATACCTACAGTACATATAATAACCTAGGGTGTCTAGCACAAAACAATCAGAGTCAACTAGTGCATTCCTTCTCCAATATAACTCCTTTCAGGTCTTCCATCATCTTTGTTTAATTGTACATAGTTAGCTACGCTATGTTAAATTAAACTCGTATGATGTAATCTCTGAACCAGTTATACCGAATTAGGAATACTGCCTAACGGTCATAGTCTAGGCCCACTAAATGCAACCTAGTTCACTATAACCTTAGGCTCTGATACCAATCTGTAACACCCTCAAATTTCGGGTTGCGGAAGCGATCGGGTCGGGTGTTACCAAATCAAATATCACAGCATAAGATACATAATGAACGACTTTAAATGAGACGTTTGAAAATAGTTATTACATTTCCCAAAATAAAATGTATACAAGTTGCGAGTTCGCAAAATAATTTCAATACATAGTTTGTAGTATAAAAGTTATGCATAGAAATCCCGTTGATTGAAAATATGCGACTCGAGCTAGCATAATCTTGTAGCAATCCTAATCCTGCTGGGCACCTGAGAACACATGCTAAAACGAGTCAGCTATAAAGCTGGTGAGTTCATAGGTATGTTAGTTGAAAACAATAGTATAAACCTTGTATGTTTAAAAAATAGTTCAAAAACTATGATCTTGATTTGTATTGTTATAAAGTTGTAACATCAATGTGTATACATCTAACAAGGTATCTAATACCTAAGTAACCGTGGTGTGTACCTAAGTACATAGAGAAAGCGGCAGTCCATGCCTAAATACCTATCAGGTATAAGTAAGTCTACAGACGTGAGGCACTACATGCCTAAGTACAAATCAAGTATGCGTATGACCACGTTATATAATAACAAGTAATAATATTACTTATTCAATAGTAAGGTGTTAACGTGCCACTTGGCCTAGTGTGTTGTCTCCAGCAATGTATAAGTGTGGTCCCGCAATAAGTATTTATCCGAATACCGAGCCAACGATCTCGAGTGTAAGCTCGCCGATCCGTTGCTCCATCAACGACCTCAAGTGTAATCTCGTAGATCCGTTGATATGTGTGAATCTCGAGCGTAAGCCCGCAGATCCCGTGTTTGAGCCAACGATCTCGAGTCGGCAGTACTACGACATGCCCGACTTAGAGTAACCGTGTTTGTATCAGCGTATGTATATCAATATACATAAGTAAGTAGTAGGTAGCACCACGTGCTCGAGATAGTGTACAAGTATATGTATATATATATATAGGTCAAATCAACAAACACGTCTAATAGAGTGTCATGCCGCGCATGAAAGTAGTTTAACGTATCTAAATATGTATATACAATACTTAGATATTAAGTATATCACCATAAGCCTAGGTATGACTAATCATCACCTAGTTGTTTTATATTAGTATAAGGAATCAATACTAACGTACGTTACTATCGTATACTCCTAGCCTCCAGCCTAGCAAGTATATTTGGGGTCTCGGGAAAAATGTTCACCTAAGTACAATTTCCATTCTAATGATCATGGAGTGTGTCAACAGTTTTAGTTCCTAAAAGGAAGACTAATTCTGTAAAAGTCTAGTCGTTGTCATGTGGGTAGAACTAATCAGTTCTAGTATAGTGATAGTATTGTCCCGTGACAATATGGTCTTTGGATAGTGATAACTTAGTCAGGTTATGTATTGGTAATTGTTTTCCAACCATCTAACAGTGTACGATTATAACCTATCTCGGTTAGGTAGTGATATCGTTCTACAACAATATAATGGGTGTGATTCCTAAGTATTACACATTTCGTATTACATAACAGTAATATGGATAGGTGTGAATTATAAAAGTTTATCATTATAATTCGAAAATAGTAATTGAACATGTGTCTCACCCCGAAAACAGTAAAACGGTTGAAAGAGTGGGGCTATGAACTCACCTGTGAGTTGTCAGCGATCCTACGATACGTGTGTTGTCCGAATGGTAACCTCCTTGTGCCCTAGACACGTGAGGTTATATGAGTAAGATACTAATCGGTTTAACTAAACGTGTCGTGAAATTAAACTTCTGTTGTTTAGTTTTAGAATTGTGTACGGTCCGTTTGTGGCAGTTTGTAATAATGATAATTCTCAATTAAATCATTATTAAAATCGTTTCGTTGTCTATTTTACAAAAATATAATTTTTGAACATTAGTCATCGTTGTAAAAAGTGTAGTTGTTGTTACGTGAAAGTCGAATCGTTGGGCAAAAACTCATTTCGCACACCAAGTTAGTTCAGGTAGCTCGACTCGGCTCGCTACTTGGTTCGGTTCGTAGCTCGACTCGGCTCGCTACTCGGTTCTGTTCGTAGCTCGACTCGGCTCGCTACTCGGTTCTGTTCGTAGCTCGACTCGGCTCGCTACTCGACTCGGCTCGCTCGACGAACTGCTGCGATTTTTGAAATGGGTTTCGAGTTTTAAAACGTTTTTAACCGATTTCTTGGACATATTCTTGTTGTGTGGGCTCAATAACATGTTAATAAACATAAATCAAGTGTTTTAAATGTGTGAAATCGGGTGTTCTTACCAAATGTCGATTTCGACCTCAAAAATGGCGGATCGAGAAGATGAAGATAATGATGATGGTCCGGTGTTGCTGCTGATCCCGATCTTGTCGTTGTTGTTACCGATTTATTGTTGTTATTGTTATTGTTTTTTATTTTGTTGTGGTTGTTGTTATGATGAAAAAGAGAGAGAGATGAGTTAAAGAGGGTGTGTTTGGTTGAAAATGAAACAAGGAGGGGAAATGGGTGGGGGGTTGGGGTCGGCTGACCAAAGGAAAAGGGAGGGGGTTTTCCCCACTTCGTCCCCAATTCGCAGTACAAAATACCCGTGTTTGCGTACCCGATCCTAAAATAATTAAATTATTTTAAAATCATAATTTTGCTAATACGAAATCGTATTTGTTTTTATTCGAAGCATTTTATAAAAATACTTTATTCGAGTTATAAAAATATAACTTTGTTTTGGATTTGTTTGACGGATACATTTCGTATGGTTTCGTTGCATAAAAATACGTTTTAAACAAAACGAATTATGTTCTGAGATAGTTTAATATTTTCCGTGTAAATAATGTTTATTTAAAATAATAACACATTATTTAAAGTAAGGCGTACCAAGTACGTGAAATGAAGGTTTTAAATCGGGCGCGAAAATTGACCTTTTTGACCGGGTGTTACAAATATCGAGTCACATGCTTCAAGTGCATATGTTGCTAATCACTTTATCTACCTATTTAGTTGTTAGCCTTTTGATATCCATATTACTTATATCTATAAATATAATTTAAAATACAATAAAAAACTTACTATTCAGAAACCTTTGCTAATTATCGTCTAATATTTATTATCAAATATTTATAAATAGTAAGTTGTTTATCTTTTGTGATTTGAAAAAGATTAATCTTTTGTGATTCGCCAAAAGTGAAGGCTTTAATTTTAGGAAACGAATTGACTTTTATCTTCAAATTAAAGGTTATCACTTGTTCTTTGTTCACTATGGCTCCCTGATATTTGTTCATTTGGTTCTTTCGTTTCTTCAAAGCCCTTATTGATAAGCAATATCTTATGAAACTCTACATCTAATGATTACAAATTTTGATTGTTTACTACTTTACTATATCGAAGTTTTTGAAAAGGATTATCTTGGACATTAAAAAGTGGGCTTTTATGTGCTACTTTTCTTTTGCATTGATTGGGCTCAAAAGCCCATTTCACAAACGATCTAGTAAGTACAAAAAAGAATGGGTTTATTCAAGCCCACATCCTAAAGCTGGTGCGGTCCAAGATGTAGCCCATAATAAATTAATGAATTCGATTGAAAATTGATCCAAGTTTCTTTTTATTTCTATTTCTATTTCTATTTTGTAGTCAACCAAAATATATCAAGATCAATTATCAAACTTCAATCATATTTCACATGAATCTAGTGAATTGCGTTTGAAGCCATGATACACAAATATTAATCCCACGGTCCTAATATTAGTATTTCCCCTATTTCGAGTGAAGGGGTTAATTCATCTTCATAGTCTACCACGTTATTAGCTTAAGTTGGTCTAATAATGTCTTTAAAAAGATCAAATACATTCTTTTAATTAAGAGTAAATTATTAAGTATATCAAAGCTTGTAGCTTAACTTTAATCTAACTCATCAAAAACTAGAAATTGATTATTAGTCAAATTATAAAAGATATTAACATACGTGTCATAAGTTGAATATTATCAAATTCTACAACATACACAAAAGAATGAAAGTAGGGACGATATCAGCAAAGAGTTATGGATTAGATCATGATCCATTTAAGTTAGAACATAATTAATGGAGATCCACTTCATATCCATCTATTCCAAGCCCTAGTTTGGAGGATAAGGGGATATACTATGTAAAGATAAATAAGATAACCTAATTATTTAAATGTAAATAATTTAAGGAAAGTAAATTTGGAGAAAAGATGGCTTGTTCTCCAATACACACCTTCCTGCGGAAACCCTAGTAGATATATGTATGTCCAATTCTTTAATCTATTCAGGTACACTATAGTATAAATCAACTATGTTCAACATACTCTCGTTTAGGGTTCACTAAAATCAAATCTTATTCCTGTAATCTTCCTACATATATATCGTCTTATAATCTGAATTAGGGATTAGGGATATATAGTTTTGTGGATCTAACTAAATTTCGGAAAAATCGGATTAAATCAATGGCATTCAGGAGAAGTGTCACCACAGGGGCTAGACTTTTCGCTCAACAACGAACTACACCTTCGCTCTCTTCTTATCTTAATCGCCACGAAGATGGTAAAATTCAACATTCAGTAAATAGCTTTCTCCAGAGTCGATCGTATGGCGTGTTCAGTACCAACAACACGGCGTTAGGGTTTGGCGGAATCAGGAGATCAAGTCTCGTTACAAGGGACAGACTTTCCGCTCAGGAACGATTTACACCTTCATTGTCTTAACTTAATAATCAGCATTCAGACGATAAAGCAAAGAATTTTCTCCAAACTCGATCCTATGGTGTCCTCGGTAGAAACAACAACAACACGTCGTTAGGGTTTGGCGGTTTGAGTAGTTATCGAGATCCCAAATGGCCTCAGTTTTTCCGTCCGGCACCAATGGCAACAAGTAGATTCTTGTTACAGAGAAATATGTCCACTGCAACTAATGAAGGCCCAAAGGTTAGAGCCAGCTCGATAATCGACTTTCTGCATACATTTTTTATTATATTGCCTGCAACATGATGTAAATATATATATTCAGTTAATCAATTGATTAATTGCTAGTGGTATAATCCCTATATATAAATATATGACTAGTAGTCTAGTATCTCTGTTCTTATTTAAATACCCTTTTCAGGAGAGCGATCAGACTGATGCAGATAAACGTAAGGAACAAACGGTTTCAGGGTAAGCAAATTTTTCCATGTTCCTTATTTCAAGAATTAACTTTCTTGCTTGCATTCAACACCATGATTATACTGATTCTTGAAATAACTTTAATAAATCTTTGCAGTTCTTTTAAATTTATTGTATCCCTAATCGGATTGTCCGTCATAGGCTGCTTTGTATATGCGGTAAGTTTAGGATTAAACTATAGGGTAAATAATGATTTAATCACCAAACTTTCAACTTTTTTTCGTTTTAACCCTTCAACTTTTTTTTTAACGTTTTAAGCCTTCAACTTACGGGTTGACCAATTTTTAATCCCTTCACTTTAATTGACCGTACGAAACAACCATTTGTATGACTTGTAACCTGCGACATGGCAACTGTACAAAAACCCAAAGATTTAGCGACGACATGTCGTCGCTAAAACCCTACAGCGACAACATGTCGTCGCTAAAACCCTACAGCGACGACATGTAGATGCCACGTAGATGCCAACTGTACCTAAACCGGCTGCATTAGGTCAAAGTCAAGGTGAATGGCGAAATTAACAGGTCAATCGTAAGTTGAAGGCTTAAAACGTTAAAAAAAAAGTTGAAGGGTTAAAACGAAAAAAAGTTGAAAGTTTGGTGATTAAACCATTATTTACCCTAAACTATATTGTAATGATGCCTCATTCTATTATGTCGAAGTAAACGGAACTGTTTGCTTTGCCGTTTTTAAAATATTTGTTACACATTGATTTGCAGAGTCTATACATTGTGAACAACATTATATTTGGCCCTCTATATCCTATTACGATATTTTGTGTAAAGGTACAGATCGATCACAAACTGTTAACCATTAAACTAGACAACACTTGCTCTGTTCCAGAATGTTGCAATATTTTATCTTCAAAATATGTGGAAGATGTCAAATTTTATTGAATTATATCCTCACTAAAGATTTTCTTTTTTTTTATCACATTTGCACAGGCTTACTTATGTTATTGGTTCACCGTCATCCCGTTGGGACTGTTAGCTTTGTTGATCATTAAATGAAGTAAGTTCCTGTATTCAACTGAAACACTGTTTGCTTATATGTCCTCGTATTTCTACTTATAGCAGATTCTTATGTGTATATACATCGTTCCCTTAGTCCACAAGATATAAAAAATTCTCCAGTCCATTTGATTTGACTTCAAGAAGTTCATACACACCTGTCTTCACTCTTTTTGCCTAGTTTAGCACTTTGTACAACCTATTAACATATTATTTCGGTTCACCCCTGTAAATGGACTTAACTTCATCCTCCAAATATTGTCGCTACCTTTTAGGATTGTATATATATATATATATATATATATATATATATATATAGTAGCTTCTTGTTGGTTTATTTGGACTTTATGAAATCTATACACACACATACTGACATACATCTACACCAATTCAATATTAGTGTATTACATCTTAACTAACTATTTCTGTATCGTTTGTTTAGTACAAAAAAGACCAAGTATTCCAACAACAATGTACAATCTGGAGAAACAAAGCCTGCAGCATCCACCGATCAAACTGTTACTTCTTTAAAGTCAGAAGCTAGCCAACTTCAGAAGACCCAAAATCAACCTAACCCCTTTATGGTTTATCTATTCTCTTAGCGCTTGTAACTATGGAGATTGAGAGTTTTAGTTGTAGGAATTTCTTTTTAGTATAAATTTATCTATCGAGATGATTATATTAGAAGATAATGCATTTACAATTTGATTTTGCGTTGAGAATTACGTCTGTTTGGGTTATGTTGATGAGCTGATATGTGATTTAGCAATGCCAACCCACATGTGAAACTTAACAAGTCAAGTGGTTTTGGTATTTAGTTATTTACGACCATATCAACAGTTACATTGCATAGTTGATATTAAGAATAAGATATAATTACCATTTTGATGGTTGACTATTTCCAACTTTCCAAGTTTTTGTAGAGGATTCTCTTGGACATTACAATTTACAAAGTGGACTTTTATGTGT
Organism: Helichrysum umbraculigerum; assembly: GCA_949592205.1. NCBI lineage: Eukaryota > Viridiplantae > Streptophyta > Magnoliopsida > Asterales > Asteraceae > Helichrysum > Helichrysum umbraculigerum. The sequence continues at coordinate 11,617,548 of CATIUR010000004.1, read as the reverse complement.
TACTTTTCTTTTACATTGATTGGGCTGAAATGCCCATTTCACAAACGATCTAGTAAGTAGTAACTAGTAAGTACAAAGAAGAATGGGTTTATTCAATAAATTATATAAGCCCACAGCCTAAAGCTGGTGCGGTCCAAGATGTAGCCCATAATAAATTAAAGAATTCGATTGAAAATGATCCAAGTTTCTTTTTATTTTATTTTTTACTAGTTTTTCAAACAAGTATATACACACGAGTTCGTAAAAAATAATTATTCAAATAAAATTAATGAAATTAAGTTTTGTGTTTACTAAACTTGTTGATTTTGTCACTTGTAAATAAAGATGTTCATAAATTGGTCAAAGTCATTTAAACCGGTCAAATCGATGTGATTTTGTCGGTTTGATCGGTTCAATTTTATTATGGTTTAGTGGTTGGGAAATTACATGGGCTAGCTAAAATTAGAGTTAGTAGGCGACGTTTTTGAAGTTATATGGAAAGGTAATTAATAGTTATTAAATATTATTATGGTGGCTGTATAGACCTAATTATATAGATTTAAAAATAGACATATTTTTTTTATTGGTCGAAATTTTTCACTCTCCTAATATCATCTAATCAATTTTTCACATTAACCGATCATAATTTTTATGTCAATATTTAGGTATACAATTTTAGATCTACCAGTTATTTTCCAAATGAAAAATAAAACAATTCAAAACATTAATTTAGTATGCTTATTGAATTCGTATCAACCATTCTTTGTTTTTACGTTTACTTTTTGTTTTTTAATTTATTTAATATAATAATAATAATGGCTATTGTCATTTAAAGCAAACTTGAGGGGTTATATTTATAGAATAAGTGAAATTAGATGATTTAATTGAATAATTGAAAGTTTTTAATTTGATAACATCGTAAAGATTAATCATATCATATATCATATTTAAAATTGTGTAATCAACCAAAATTAATCAAGATCAATTATCAAACTTCAATTATTTCACATGAATCTAGTGAATTGCGTTTGAAGCCATGATATACAAATATTAATCCCACGGTCCTAATATTAGTAGTTCCCCTATTTCGGGTGAAGGGGTTAATTCATCTTCGATATAGTCTACCACGTTATTAGCTTAAGTTGTTCTAGTAATGTCTTTAAAAAGATCAAATATACATTCTTTTAATTAAGAGTAAATTATTAAGTATATCATAGCTTGTAGCTTAACTTTAATCTAACTCATAAAAAAATTAGAAATTGATTATTTCTCAAATTATAAAAGATATTAACGTACGTGTCATAAGTTGAATATTATCAAATTCTACAACATACACAAAGTTAATAATTTTCATTTGGTGGGATGATGAGGCATAATATACGAGTATATAATTTTTCATTAATTAGAATAACTATGATCCATTGATTGATCACAGAACAATATATATTGTGTTATTAAGTGAGAGAGGCATGGGCAAAGTTAGAATGGAAGCAGTGGGTGCAGCGGGTGCAGCTGCTCTCACAAAATTTCTGAAATTACATATTAAATAAATTTTTTTAAGGTTTTATTAACAAATTTAAAATTTTACCCCTTCAAAACTATAAAATAGCACATAATAATTTTATGGATTTTTCTAATGATAGGTCTTAGGGCTATTTTTATTAAAATATTCTATGCATAAATGATGGTACGTTAAGGTTAGTGGGGTGGTTATTAAGAGGTTAGTGAGGTGGTTATTTTCATGGTACAACAAAACAATCCGAAACCCCAAACTCCCAACCCTAAACCCTAAACCCTAACCCCTAAACCCCAAACCCTAAACGCTTTATAAAACTCTAAACCCTAAATCATACTAAACCCTACACCCTGCTAAACCCTAATACTAAACCCTGCTAAACCCTAACACTAAACCCTACTAAACCCTAACTCTAAACCCTAACCCTAAACCCTAACCCTAAACCCTAAATCAAATGTATAATCAATCACTAACACATGTGTTACTAATATGTAAAACCCACCAAAAAAATGAAAAAAAAAAAAGTTCGTCGGAAGTATGCCTTGATGGACGGCAAATCGAAGAGGATAAAACGCTGAAAAATATGGTGCAATTTTCATGATTTTTCGACTTGTCTTTTGTGAGATATTTAATTTTTAAAAACGTGGATGAGAGAGAAAAAAGTGACACATGTCATATTGTGGTTGGTTCCCCCATTCTCATACAAAATAAATAGTCTCAATTGAACTCTTCTCTACAAACAAAAGAATGAAAGTAGGGACGAAATCACCAAAAAGTTTGGAGGATAATAAAGACAAGGGGATAATATGTAAAATTAAATAATACTCTGAACGTATGGTGTGTTCAGTATAACATTATGTAAATAATTTTAATTTAATGAAATTAAATTTCGAGAAAAGGTGGCTTGTTCTGCAATATATATACACCTTTATGCGGAAACCCTAGATATATGCCCAATTCTTTATCTGTTCAGGTACTATAATTCAACATACTCTCGTTCAGGGTTTACAAAAATCAAATCTTATTCCTGTAATCTTCAACTAGTTTATAGCCCGCATATTTGCGGGGCTCGGTAATTGTATTTTTTTTTTAATTTGATTGAAAAAAAAAAGAAGAATGTACGGAATGTAGTCAAAATTACCTGTTGTTAGTATAAAACTTATGCATTGTGTAACACATTAAATGACTTTGTTTGAAAGGACATAAAATGCAATCATTTTAAAACCGAAAGTAGCGAATACATGCATCCTACATCAAATGATTACTAAAATGTGAGTTGGAGTACAAAATTTATTGTCAAATCTTTGAGGATTGGGATATGTCGTCAATCTAAAATATAGAAATCTATTACGCCGTGTCGTTCACCAGTTGATAGCAAATTCTGTAAGTAAGCATCACGAGTCATTCTTAAAAGTGAGTTGTGTTCATTAAGGCTGCGTAGTGGATGTGTAGCTACATACCATTGTTGAGGTAGAATAACACGAAAATCTGCAAAAAGCCATTGATTTACATAGTCTATTGTAAATTCGTTTGGCTGAAGCGAACACATCATTGCTTCCTTCCCATTTAAATACTCAAATCCATAAGCTGTACGATACATGTAGCCATCATAATGCACACATATGTCGACCATTCACGGGACATGGTGATCAATACTGGCGTTAAAATAATGGACATAAGTTGAAGTTATTTCTTCAGGCTAGCGAACCATAGAACACTAAGCCCGAAGCATAGAGTAGTCATTTATTACGATTTGGGAACATGTCGATTATTGAGTTGTAAGTATTGAATGCGTTGTTGTAATGTCTATTCCTGCAATTGTACAGCTTAAAAATTGTTTTAAAAAAATATTAAGTGAATTGTTAGCATAAGTAAAGATCTAAATGCGAACACTTATACGGAGTACATTTGAGTTAAAGCAGACAAATATCTATAGCTCTTGAATAGTTTATTTAGTGTTGTCAACGATTATATTCTTCATACATACAATATATGCACAACTCAACAAATATTACCCCAAATGCTTAGAAGTTAAAAATCAAGTTAGTGTTTAGAATTCCTAAATCGTGCAATTGAAAAATGAGGATTACAATAGAAACAAATAACTATGACTCACTGTATAATAAGTCTTCCCTTTGTGTAAACTATAGATATATTTTTTTCAACTTAGTGACCTGAAAATTTTGATCAATGCTAAAGTAAATTTATAAACAACTTGCTTCATGTTTAGCCCGTAGAATATCGTATCTATTTAGTATTTGCTAAAGTAAATTTATAAACAACTATTTAATTATTTACTGATTCAACTATTCCATGCAAATAACCACATTTAAATTTTCAGAAAAATGACCAAAATTTTGTCAAACTTTTACACTACAGATTTTTATTATTAAAAGGGTGGCAATTACTTGAGAATGTTAGCTGTAAGCATTATCAACAATCCATTTGTAGTAACCCATTCGGAATTCGGTTGCAGTGTTTTGATTAGCTTGGGTTATCAAAACATCATGATCCGTCTCGGTGGTGTTAGTTGCTTGAAGTACCTCTATCAAGTTCCATCTTGAATCGATACTTAGAGGTAATACATCATTTTGCCTCACCCTTAGGACCTTTGCAAGGCGATAACTGTGAGATGGCTCTCTAACCTTTTCCATGATAACTTCCATTTGCTTCACCTCAAACACCTTTACTTATATACCGGTGCCTTCAACTCCTAAATTTATTGCATTCATCATGCATAGCAATCCCAGATACATCATTAGCCTACATAAGAACAAAGTTTGTTAACTATAATACAAATATATATATATCAAAGGATTAATATATATAACTTAACCAAAATGGTGGTTAACAAATAGAAAGTTTGAATACTAAAAGGCATGAATATGATAACACTCAAAGAATCATCATTGAAATACACTACTACTCACCAATTCAACTAAAAATAATCAAGATTGAAACTTGGGTGTAGAAGAGAATATTGAAACTTATGGGAGTAAAGTACCGATATTTTCTGTATGAGTATAAGTTTAAGCAGACTGCTTATGCGTAAGGGCTTCTTTAGTTATTCAATGTTTCCAATTTCACACAGAATTCTTCATTCATCACGTTCGTCTATGATCACCCAGTTCTTTAAATGTCCCGACCTTCAACTTCTTATGATCAGAGGCGAAGGTAAGTGTTTCCTCCTTTCCATTTCCTGAATCTTCCTTATTCTTGCCCATCTACTGCAGAAAAGAAATATAAAAAAGTCACAAGTTTGAGCTATAGCTTGAAAATAACCTGCACCAATTAGAGAAAACAAATAATAAAGTCAGAAAAAAATGCATCACGTGGATTGCAATCTGTTTACATTCTGCAAAATCAATATTCCAAAAATATCAATATATGCTTCTCGGAGTGCTCTGTTCCCAAGATTTCCATATCAATTACCAGCAATCAAATCCATCATCCACCTATCTTAGACATAGAGTAAGTTGAAACAAAAAATCAGATGAGCAGGTCCCTTAGATTATATTATGAAATCACCAGGTGTAGATACATGCTTTAAGACCCAACCATATCGATAAGAGAAGCAAAGAATTAATCATAATGAATTCTCAAATCTATAAAAATTAGACAAATACACACAAGCATAATATAAATTCATTTCTAAAAACATCAGTAGTTTGTTCACCAAACCACACAAACAGATTTCATATCAAATACTTTTTAACTCTTTATAATATAAATCAAGGTAAAAAAAAACATCTTCTTCTATTTTAATAGATAAGAGAGGTTTTATCTATTTTACTAACATGATTCTCAAATTATAAAACATACGACTTCATTTACCGATAACATAAATCCTATCAATATACTTCAAACACATGTAAGCTTAAGGTTACCATGAGTATCCTATCAATATACCACCAATCAGCACCATTCAAACCAACTTTTTGACAAAAATCAGCAATACGAACATTTGGACGTATATTTCTTCGTCATATACCACAATTGTGACCGACCACGAAAGAGATGGTGACCCGAATAGTTTTTCCAGCTTGTACCTGCCTTTCAATAAACATGTCATCAAGTACATACAAAGTTACACATCTCGTTGATGCAGTGCAAGTTGTATCTTCTAGTCTCTAGAAAAAGAAAAAAAATTATAAGATTACAAATTGAGCGGGTCAAATAAGGCAATGGTCTCCCAGTGTACATCTTCAACTCATATAATCTCCTAACACTCCATTAAAAATATATATATTATAGTAATAAACTGGTAAAAACAAAAACTATTGCACCCATATCTAACCATCAACAGTTGCTAGAAAATGGACAAAAAGTAATGTGTGGATTAGCCCAACCTGACCTGTACTAAAGGTTACCTACTATCGCCCATTAAGCCACCTCTGTCTATTATCGAATGTAGTACACATTGCTAAACATGAACCATCTTACCATTCTGATCCAGTCTTTATATTACCCTTCTCAACGCTAATAAGATTTCGGAAAATGCAAGAGTTTGTAATGTTTTTCACATCCAACAATTGCTCCTTAACCCTCACTGTTATGGCCAATTATTAGCCAAATAGATAGAACATGTATACAGAGAATTATAGATATGAAAAATGGATACGTATGTAACGGATCAAACTGATTCCAAATCAAAAGTAATAAAATCTTATAAAATGGGTCAATACGGCCCAGGTTGGGTTAATCCACTAACTTTTTGTATGTCTTGTGGGATGGTCTAAAAAAAATCAATTTTAAAGATGACTGCAAAATTATATTTTTAAATTGAAAAACCTATGTTTCTAATAAAATAATTTAGGGGGTTATCGATACATCATTTATTGACTGTTTAACTTGCTCAAACGATTTAACATGTTTCCCTTTGATTAAGATCACTTGCTTGAAGATGAAATATCAAAAAAAAAAAAAAAAAATACAAAAGGAAGCAGTATAACCTGACTTACACCGTCGGGTGAGTAATGTGCAAGACTGGTCTGCTTAGTAATGCTGGAAATTAATGCAAAAGGCAAAAGTATTAATGAAAAGTAGGAGTTCTCAGGTGAACTCCGATGGTGAAACAGTAAACCAATACAAAATCATTATCATCCTACAATTATCAACAAACGCCTTAAGACTTTTAAACTACAACTGGAAGCAAAAAGAATTAGGGGTAATTCAAAGAATTCCAGTTCAGGCTCCATTCTTTCATCACTTATGTAAGCAACTTCAAGCCAGAAACATCCACATATGACATGAACCCAATAAGTGTCGACATCAGCAGGCTGCAAAGTACCGCCTAAATATAAAATAATACTCTGTACAACATAAAAAAAAAATACAAAATATGATCACTAATTCATCATAGTCTAGTAAAGTAAGGGTGGCAAGACTGGCGGACTAATCAGATTGGGTTGTGGGTCAAAATGGGTTCATATTAAAGAAGGCTGGGTAGAAAGGGAACGGTCAGGTTGGACATCAACCACTTATCCATTCAAGTAGTCAAGTTAAAAACATATAAGGGATCAACACAGTATCTAACATCCTTAGGTACAATAAAGCCCAAGGGCTTTCATGGAATAATAATACTAAGAATGATCAAATGGTTGAAAAAGTGCAAAACAATTGAAAAATGGATTCATTACCTCTGGATAATGAATCTTCTTCCGAAGCGGGTCAATTTACGCAAACTTATTAGAGAAACTCCCTTAAGCATTTTTTTTAGGATAAACCGAGTCCTTCGTATTAGATGGAGAACAAAGAATTAGTTGTCTTGAATTCTCAAGAAGCTTAGATTCAAGAAGCTTTGGATCCAACAGAAAATATTCTGAGATGCTCATATGAAGAATAACTTGCCGTCGTCATCCAATGTTGCCATTTCAGGGTAACTCATATAAAAGGGAGCTGGGATTATAACCTGATGATCAAGATATATATTGTATTCCGTAAGATAATGAGATGCTATAACTATTAACTATTATTTAGTAGAAGAAGAAGAAGAAAAGTAATAGCTTTTACCTCGTCTCCTGGAATAAACGACAAAGACTTCTTGCGGAGTGCTCTGTTTTCGCCTGACTACTAACCACAATCTGGTCAGGTGCATACCAAACTTTGTTTTCCTCCACTCTCAATACCCTTGATCAAGTTCTCTGTGTCACCTCCTCTTGCAAAAGCATGTGTAGCATCTAATTTTTTGAGAAGCAACGTGTTAGCCAAATAACATTACTAACTCTCAGATAAAATGCTAGTGTGAACAATTACCATCCATGATTCATAGTCTATGCTAGTTGATTTCATACATGATACACGTAATGTACATTAATACCATAACATATAGAAATTCATGGTAGACAACGTGATGAACATATAGATTCAATTTTACATTTATACAAAATCAGTTGTTTCCAAAATAAATAAAATCAGAAGAAGAAATACAATAATTTGTAAAATCACAATTATATGCAAACTTGATCAAACAAACCCTAATATTAGATGATATCAAGAAACAAAATCTAAATCAGAAGAAACAGTACAATATTTTCTAAAATTGATCTTACAAACCCTAATTATAGAAGATACCAATAAACGAAATTGCTATACCTTGTGACGATGATGACGAAATTGAATTTCATGGAAGAAAACAAACTAATTCCACCTGTATATTGTCAAATCGCAAAGTGTCCAGCGATCTTTCACATTGGAATTGAAGAAATTATAGTTAGGGTTTAAGAAAATATGGCTATTTATTCAAATGGTATGTATAAAAAAGCTTCTTTTATTTGTAATGGGTGCAAAAAAAATTATATAATGAAAGTAGTCTCATATTGAAGAGCTCGAAAAACTGATTAATTTGGTATGTTCATATAAAATAGATGGAGGTTAAAAAGTGATGGTGGGACATGAGAAGGGGTGGAGTCGAGCAGAGAGAAGAAGGAAGAAGAAAGACGGAAGAAAAAAAAAAGAGAGAGAGAGAGAGAATTTGCAAAATTAATTGTGGCACCGTATTGAACTTCCTAATTAAGAATATAAAACTTAATTAATTACTTAATTGCATGGGTATAATGGTCATTAGAGGTAATTGACTTCATTAGCTTTTGCTAATTAGGTAGTCACCCACTAATTAGGATGATCAATGGCCTAAAAAAGAGGGCTATTAAGATTAGAGGGGGGAGATTAACTTAAAAGAAGCTAATTATAGAAGGGTAACCTAATTATGGGTTTCTTTTAATATAATAAAGAGAAGAGATTCATATATGCATGATACATTATTGTGTTATAATCTGAATGAATTAAGGATATATACTTTTGTGGATCAAAATTCAGGAAAAATCAGAGTAAATCAATGGCATTTAGGAGAAGTCTCACCACAGGGGCTAGACTTTTGGCTCAACAACGAACTACACCTTCACTATCTTCTTATCTTAATCACCACGAAGATCGTAAAATTCAACATTCAGTAAATAGCTTTCTCCAGAGTCGATCGTATGGTGTGTTCAGTACCAACAACAACAACACGTCGTTGGGGTTTGGCGGAATCAGGAGATCAAGTCTCATTACAAGGGATAGACTTTCCGCTCAGGAACCATTTAAACCTTCAATATCTTATCTTAATAATTAGCATTCAGACGATAAAGCAAAGAATTTTCTCCAAACTCGATCGTATGGTGTCCTCAGTAGAAACAACAACAACAACATGTCGTTAGGGTTTGGCGGTTTGAGTTTTCGAGATCCCAAATGGTCTCAGTTTTTTTGTCCGGCACCAAGTGGATTCATGTTAGCCAGAAATATGTCCACTGCAACTAATGAAGGCCCAAAGGTTAGAGCGAGCTCGATAATCGACTTTCTGCATGCATTTTTTTATTATTTTGCCTGCAACAAGATGTAAATATATTTTATCAGTTAATCAATTAATTAACCTCTTAACTTATTTTGCTAGTGGTATAATCCCTGTATATATATATAAATGACTAGTATCTCTGTTATTATTCGAATACCCTTTTCAGGGAAGCGGTCAGACTGATGCAGATAAACATAAGGAAGGAATGAAGACAGAGTAAGCAAATTTTTTCATGTTCCTATTTCAAGAATTAACTTTCTTGCTTGCATTCAACACCATGATTATTCTGATTTTTAAAATAACTTTAATAAATCTTTGCAGTCTTAGTCCATTTCAACAAATAGTCGGATGGTCTCTCGTATGCAGCTTAGGCCTTGCGGTAAATTTTAGAAATAAATTATATCGTAATGATGCCCTCTATTATGTTGAAGTAAACGGAACTGTTTGCTTTACTGTTTTTGTTTTCTGTTTTAAAAATACTTGTTACACATTAATTTGCAGATTCTATACACTGTGTTCAAGATTATTCTTCCCCTTCTATTTCCTGCTATCGCAATTTGTTTTAAGGTACATATCGATCACAAACTGTTAGCCATTAAAACACTCGCTCTGTTCCAGGAAGTTGCAAAATATTTTTTGCCTTCAAAATATGTGGAAGATGTCAAATTTTATTGAATTATTTATATCCTTACTAAAGATATTTTATTTATCACATTTGCACAGGTTTTCGTATATTATTGTATCACCGCCGCCTCGTTGATAACGTTAGCTTTCTTGTTGATATTGCTAATCGGATGAAGTAAGTTCCTGTATTCAGCTGTAATTGCTATAACTGTTAGCTTATATGTCCTCTTATTTCTACCTATAGCAGGTTCTTATGTGTATATAAATCGTTCCCTTAATCCACAAAATATAAAAAAAAATCTTCGGTCCGTTTGATTTGACTTCATGAAGTTCATCTGCACACCTGTCTTCGCTCGTTTTGCATAGTTTAGCACTTTGTACAACCTATTAACATATCTTTTCGGTTCTCCCTTGTAAATGGACTTAAATTCATCCTCCAAATATTGTTGCTAACTTTTAGGATTGCATATATATATATATATATATATATATATATATATAGTAGCTTCTTGTTGGTTTATTTGAACTTTATGAAATTGATACACACTCACATCTACACTAATCCAATATTACATCTTAACTAATTATTTCTTTTTGTTTAGTACGAAAAAAGACCAAGTATTCCAACAACAATGTACAATCTGGAGAAACAAGCCTACAACAACTACTGATCAAAGTGTTACTTCTTTAAACTCAGAAGCCAACTTCAGAAGACCCAAAATCAACCTAACCCCTCTATGGTTTATCTATTCTTTTGGCACTTGTAACTATGGAGATTGAGAGTTTTAGTTGCAGGAATTTCTTTTAGTATAAATTTATCTATTGAGATGATTATATTAGAAGATAATGCATTTACAATTTGATTTTGCGTTGAGAATTACGTCTGTTTGGGATATGTTGATGAGCTGATATGTGATTTAGCAATGCCAACCCACATATGAAACTTAACAATTCAAACGGTTTGTTATTTTCGACCATATCAACAGTTACAATGTTACATCTTTTTCGATTAATTTTTAGCTGATTATGTCTAGAAGATTAATATTTGTTGAGATTATTTCCGTACTCCCCTGAGCACCTTTGTTATAGGCCTTTTCACTTTAGGCTTAGTAGTCCTTGGTACCTTTATATATTACATCGAAAAAATGGGACAAGGCTGAATCGTATTAATCGGGTCAAACCCGTACCTGACCGAGAATATTCCTTTTAACCCTTAAAACCTACCTTAATAAGCATTCAGATTAATTGATTAATAGGGTTAACGTAGATAACTATTACAATTTTTTAACCCTTTTAGACCCTCTTCTAATAGGTTTAATAGCGTTCAATTTTGGGTCATGTCGGGATTATGACACTCCTAGTTATTATAAAAAGGAAAGGGGATAAATAACATGTACCATAAAAGTTTATGTATAAGTAATTTTAATTTTCCTAAATTTCAGCTGGCTTGTTAATCAAATAAACACGCTTAACCATAAACATACACTCTATATATATCCTCCTAAACTAGTATTCCACATCTTTTCCACCAAATAAGTGATCTTCTTTCACGGCTATATATCAACCATCCGACGATTGATCATCTTCATGCATGCATATATTATTATGTTTAATTAAAATCTGAATAAGGGATACTTTTGTGAATCTTAATCCACAAAAAATCAAATTAAATCAATGGCATACAGGAGTAGAGTCATTACAAGGGCTAGACTTATCGCTCAACAACGATGTACACCTTTATCATTTCTCAATCACCATGACGATCTTAAAAATTAGCATTCAAATGATAAAGCGAAGAGTTTTCTCCAAACTCGAACGTATGGTGTCTTCCGTAATTACACCAACACTTTAGGGATTATTGATGTAGGCAGTAGAAGTGTGAGTTTTCGAGATCCAAAATGGCCTCAGTTTTATCTTCAGGCACCAATGAGAATAAGTGGATTATTGTTAGCAAGAAATGTATCTACGCAAGCTTCTGCAGCCGTTAGTGAAGTTGCTGCTGCAGCTGCAGACTCTTGGTTACCAGTTGCAGCTGTGCAGTATGCCATTGATGGTGTTCATAACTGTACGGGATTCAATTGGTAATTAGATATCCTAAAAAGGCTAAAACATATACTAGCTTGTATGATTTTGTTAATGTTGCTCATGTGTAATCATACTTTTTTGTGATATAATTGAAGAGTGTATTTTGATGTTTTCTGAACATGGGATATTCACATGCTTAAAAGCATCCATCACTCATATTTTTAGTCTACATTTTGTACTTTTTTCCTCTAGGATACCATTATACTCCTTCAGGTACATATATATGTAGTATTAATAATGTATGTCTTTCGATATCTGTCAGGTGGTCAAGCATTGTTATAACGACGCTCATTATCAACACCTTGCAATTTCCTATTTCTATTCATCGGTTGAGGCTTTGCAAAAAATTAGAAGCAGTTAGTTCTGCTCTGTCCACCTTCATAAATCTTCAGTAATTTATATTCTATGTCCTGTGATTGATTGTTATTGCTTAGAAAGTCGAGCTATGTTTCTATTTAATCGTTTGTTCAAAAGTAGCATTAATTTGTTCACATCTTGCATTTTTTACACAGATTTTGAAATCAAACTTCTTTGAAGCTGACACAACTGTTTTTGAGCTAAGTTGAAACAATTTTTTCTTTCATCAAGCAAACATGCACAATTCTTTTGAATCTATATTTTCTTCAATGCTATTACATAACTTTTGGTCATGATAATCATTCAAGGATGAAGAAGGTCATATGCATTTATGACATTCATGTGCCCCTAGTATTGTTCGATCTATTTAATTGTTGTCAACTGATTCCTAAGGCAGATAAATACTATTAACTTTTTAAAGATTAATATTACTTATCTCTGTTCTTATTGAAATAGCCTGATCAGCTTACAACGCCTCACAAAGAGAATATCAGGTTTAGCTTTCTTATTTCCATTCAGCACGTACCATGATTGTTTAGATTTATGGAATAACTTGAATATTTTTGGCACTTGATATCTTCTACCAGATATCGCTTACTGGTGGGTGTCACATTTGAGCTTGCTGTCATGTTCAGCTACTCTTTGCTGTAAATTATAACACACTTTTAATCTGTTACTAATTAATCTAGCTAGGTTCACATTTTGTTCAATGCTACGTATTTAGTTTTAAAGGTGATGTTCCATTACATTTGTTAAAACTGCCATATACATTAGGGAGGTGATATTTACAACATATTTTTGATGATCGAATGCACCAAAAATATACATTGTGGTGCTGTAACACACGATTAAAGTGCACCCATAATTTATCGATGTAGTTCTCTTCTTCCATTTTAAAGAAGTAAATGGAACCGATCGGATTAATATTGCTATTTCTATTTAATTTTTATTCTCATACACATTTTGTTTGCAGATTGTGAACATGGTGGAAAAGGTTCCATCTTTTAAAAGTGGTGGTCCATGTTTTTTCCTGGATCTTACAACAGCTGATTACTTTGCTCTTCCTTGTTTGACTTTTTTTTCATATTGGGTATGCAATTACTGTAAATTACTGTACTTTATAAAGCTGTTTTGCTTGATTCTGTGTATATTCAAAACTGAATATTTGAGAAATGTAATACATTCAGTGTAACACACTCTTGTCACGTTTGTGTTTAGCTCATAAGTTATGATCTTCCACTCTACCTATATTTTCATATTTACAAGGATTTTATTTTATAAACTATAAAAAAGGTAATTGGTTTGTAGTATCATTTTACATGTGATTAGAGTTGACGCCTTCATTATACCTTAGGTACGCTGTGTTCCTCAGCTTAAAGATCAAGCAGGTTCAGATAACAATTCTTTTGAGCATGCTAAGTTGGAAGGCAAATTTACAGGCTATCTTATAATTTTAATTCCAGTTATGCCATTTATACCAAAGGTACGATATCACAATGTCGTTGTTAATTACTAAACTAGACAACACTCTCACTTCCATGAAAATTGCAATAATTTTCACTTCTGGATTACCCATATTTTGTTGGGATAAGTGCCCCGAAATGCAACCAACTTTGGCCCGATATCTAGTGTGTGTAACTAACTAACGTGTGGGTGTAAGAATACAACCAACTCTCAAAAAGGGTGTTTTAATGTAATTTTCTGACGTGTTGCTCGTTGAAGGTGCCACATGGCAACCGGAGGTGCCACGTGGCATCAGGAGAGTTTGACAAGTCATCAACACGTCAGCAAATTACATTAAAACACCCTTTTTGAGAGTTACTTGCATTCTTACACCCACATGTTAGTTGGTTACACACAATAGATATCGGGCCAAAGTTGGTTGCATTTCGGTGGACTTATCCCTATTTTGTTCTCATGATCCTTTTCACATTTGTGCAGGCTTTCTATTTTGGTTGCATCGCCTCCAACTTATTTTACTTTCTATTTAAACTATGTAAGTTAATGAAACCTAGGAATTGCTAATATTATTACCATATTATTTCTAAAACTAGCAGATACTTTGGTCCAGCTGAATTGCTTTCAAGAAGTTCATATGCACAAATCTTCTCTCTATATGCATAATTTTCTTCTTTATCATTAACGGTCTCAGCTCCTCGTAGATGTACTAAGAGTCAACCTGTAATATTGTTGTTAACTTTTAATTTTGTATTGCTCATTCGTATGGTGTTTTAGGTAACCAGTTTAGGTAGTTTTAGTCAGTTCAATAGTAACCGGTAACCAACCCAAAGCCAACGTGACTTGATAAACGTGTTGGCGGGTCAAAAGTGACACGACCTGCATAATATCAAATGGGTTACTATGACTGATCATATAGGCAATTTTTCGGTTTTTGAAACGGGTATAACTATGAGTGATATAGCTGATGTTTGTGTTGATAAAACTATGGAATTTGTGTCTAATCAAACCCCTGCAATAAGTGAAGTTGCAGCTGCTGCTGCAGATTCTTCGCTACCTGTTGCAGCTTTGCAGTATGCTATTGATGGGATTCATATCTTTACCGGCCTTATTTGGTAACGAGATATATATATTCTTAAGCTATGATACTTAAACTGTGTTAGATATTATTGAGGATATTGTTTGATTTAAGTATATAAGTATGGGTTTGGGATTCAAATCCTAGACCTTCGATTTGTTCTGCATGTCCCCAATTGCTAAGCTACCACGTACCTTTGTTGAACGATTAGAATTTTGTCTTGTACCAGGTGGGCAAGCATAGCAATAGCGACTCTCATTATGAATACGTTGTTACTTCCGATCGAGATTAAACAACTCAGGGCTACCGCAAAATTAGATGTGAGTCCTATACTCCTATTATATATGTTATGTGATTGATTGATTGTTAATTTCATTACTTATAAAGTAGGTTTTCAGTTTTTTAGTTGGTAGTTTGTTCAAAAAGTAGCATTTGGGCATATATGTTCACATCTGCATATTTTGTACAGACTATGAGACAAGAATTTGAAGAGATGAAAAAAGATTTGCACGATCGGGTATGAACATCTAATTCTTTGATGTAACATATTTATAACTGTTCATGACTCGAACCTTGATGCTGAAACTCGTTTTTCCATCAAGCTAGCTACCAAGTATCATGTTTCTAAGTCTGCATGATTCTCTAGTTCTACCATACAACTTGTAGTAAGATCAGTTATTCTAGTAAATAGAAAAGCTCAACTTTGTTAGCGCGTGAAACTTTCAACTTATCTCTGTTATTTCTGTATCACCATTGGCAGGGCATGAGTCCCACAGAAGTTGAACAAATGAAGAGATTATATAGAATGTAAGCAATTTTCTATGTTTCTTATTGTGAGAAGTATGTTTTTTTTCTAACTTCTGCTCACCACCATGATGATAAGCATTCTTGAATGAGATTAATATCGTTGGAGTTTCATATATTTGTAGGTGCGGTGTTGGTTCTTTTACTGATTGGAATTTGATCTTCATCCGTCTCCCTATCCTGGTTACTTTTTTTCATGCTGTAAGTAAAGAATATTATATTGGTCAAATCTTGGTTCACATTATATTCAAGGATGGATTATATGATTAAAATTTACTTGTATTATAGAAGTGATTGTATCGTTTAGTTACCGTATCTGGTTTTTTATCTTTTACACATGTCATTTGCAGATTGAGAACATGGTGGAAAAGGTTCCATCTTTTACAACTGGTGGGGCGTCTTGGTTCCTCGATCTTACCACACCTGATACTATCTATGTTCTTCCTTGTTTGGTTGCATATTCATTCTGGATGGCCGTAGAGGTAACATGTAGTTTCTATTGCTCTTAATTGTGTGTATCTTAAAAGTCATATATTTGTGTAATGAAATACATTCAGTGTTCTCTCACGTTTTGAAGTTACATTCATTATTCATGAGCCTTCACTTTAGAGGTGGATAAATTGACCCACTTGTAATAAATTTTTATAAATGGTAGTTTGGTTTATCTTTTATCTCTAACTGGTCAAATAAGTCAAAAAAAGGTATTTGATTATAAGTGGTGAAATGGGTCGAACGGGTTACAGGTTGAAACTCCTAGAGTGAAAATAGTTTTTATATGGTTTAAGTGTCCTGAAATATAAACAAACTATGACCGAGAATCTATTGTGTGTATCGTACTTTAAACACTTCTATTATGTGTATCTGACTTCAATTATTGACCCGTTTGCCAATTTAAGTACTGATATCATTGCACACAAGGGTAACTAGTTTGTACTATCGATCTATAATTTATATGCCTTCTGCATGGTTGTGTTCCTCAGCGTAACACGCAACGAGGTTTGAAAGGTAATCATGCTGTTGGCGGAAAAGTTATAAGGGCTATTTATGCTGCTCTTCTGGTTCCCCTTGCTGCGTATTTCCCAAAGGTACATACTCCACACTTCTTATTTAGTAACTTATAACACCAAAAATCGCCTTTTTCTTGTCTAAAACGGATCATGTTAATTGGAAGGAACTTTATTTATAACTGAAAGAAGGTCATGTAAAAAGATTTAAGTAGATTGAGGATCTTGGCATTACAGGTTTAAAAACACACTAATTTTCATTTCTTTTATTCATTACAATTCCACAAATGCGTTAAAAGCGAGCCTCACTCAAGGCACTTTGAGGTCATAGTTGGATGCATCATGTTTACTGATTTCCCAAATTTGTAGCAGAGTATGTGAAACTGTTGGGAAAAATATGTGACATGAATTTTATGTCACACTATAGATTTGATGAGACAAAATGTAAACTGATTAAGGAAACACGAGTTGGAAATCTTGTATAATGAAAATGCTAGAAAATTGTGTGATCCCGTTTAAGCATCCAAGCAAAAGAAGTAGAACATAAATAGGCACAATATTAAGAACACAAAGAAGATTTTGATACACCAACTCCCTAATCTTATTAAAAACATTAACAAGACGGATACACTTCACTTGTATCGGGGTTGTGCACAACCTTAGGGAGCTATCTATTCTTTTATACGCGTATTCATGGGAACGATCTCAAGTTATGAGATCGGGTTTACCACAGATGCATCATGATGAAAACACAGGTGCATCATAAAGAAAACACAGACAGGTGCATTGCTAGCAAAACACACCAGTTCTGGTTTACCTTCACTTGGTAACACATTACTAAATGTATATGGGTTTCTTTATTTATAGAAACCCACATACTTACATTGGAAACACAAATACTTTAAAAGTCAAGACCTAGTATATAGCTTCCATACTTCTAAGGACAAAACTCTATTTATAAAATATAGAGTTGTCCTTTACAAGATTTCATAATTAATGTATGGAAATAAATCTATTAAAGCATGATCTGACAACCATCAGCTATCCAATGTTGAATAGTTCTCCCCTTAATCATCCAAGCAAAAGAACAACTCTATAGGCACAATAGAACATAAATAGGCACAATATTAAGAACACAAAGAAGATTTTGATACACCAACTCCCTAATCTTATTAAAAACATTAACAAGACGGATACACTTCACTTGTATCGGGGTTGTGCACAACCTTAGGGAGCTATCTATTCTTTTATACGCGTATTCATGGGGAACGATCTCAAGTTATGAGATCGGGTTTACCACAGGTGCATCATGATGAAAACACAGGTGCATCATAAAGAAAACACATGTGCATCATCATGATAACACAGGTGCATTGCTAGCAAAACACACCAGGTAACCTTTCTGGTTTACCTTCACTTGGTAACACATTACTAAATGTATATGGGTTTCTTTATTTATAGAAACTCACATACTTACACCGGAAACACAAATACTTTAAAAGGCAAGACCTAGTATATAGCTTCCATACTTCTAAGGACAAAACTCTATTTATAAAATATAGAGTTGTCCTTTACAAGATTTCCTAATTAATGTATGGAAATAAATCTATTAAAGCATGATCTGACACTTGAAAGCATGGTCTGCAGTAGGTGTACTTGTGTTGCAGAGTTGGTAGAAAGTGAAATCCACTTAGCAGAACTAATCTGTCAATAATAATTAGCAGAACTAACTTCATAAGAGCAAAAACACTTAGAATATTTCTTCACTTGATCTTCAATAGAATTTAGCCCAACAGAAACATTTTATTCGAGTTTAAAATTATGTTTTGTAACACCCCCAAATTTAATGATTTGCGGAAGCTTGATTTGGGTGTTACTAATCAATAACAAAGCACAAAGATAAATAGCAAACGACTCTATATGCGTCGTTTTAACAAAATATATTGATAATTGAAATGTTTACAACATTTAAAGCTTTACATAGCTCGAGTTAAATATAATGAGATTTCAGTACATAAGTACTTATACAAAATATACTAATGCAAGAAAATCTCAATCGTCTGTATGCTGACTCGAGCTAAATCCTGAAGCAGAAACATCCTACTGCTGGGTACCTGCGATATATGCTAAAAGGTCAGCTATAAAGCTGGTGAGCTCACAGGTTTGAAATCAAGTAATATCGTATGAACTTCAAGATTTAAATAATGAATTGCATCCAGCAATTAAATAATGAATTGCATCCAGCAATTAAATGATAATCATCGTGTATACAGCCATGAGCACATAGTTGAGCTTAACTCGAGGGCCGGGTCCCCTATAGAGAATTCCGGGCGAGGTGCCTCCACGAATGCCTAATCAACATTCGTCTTCCCAAATATTAGTACGTCCGTTTACCCGGTTAGTGCTTGCTAACCCGGACGAGGAGGGTCAATCCTATATGGTACCATATACTAATATTCACGCTACAACGTATTAACAACTATGCTGACGGAGGACTTTAAATGATTAGTTTCGAAAAACTCATGTAGTATATGAAAAGTTGGTACTTGCGTTCACATGTTAAAAGTTTGAGCAGTATATCACACCCCTGAGTAAAATAGTAAAAGAGGGGCTATGAGACTCACCTGAGTCTGAGAGCGTTTAAACAAACGTAAGTTGATTAGCGAATAATGAAGTCCAACGACTTGTAACCTGAGGGTGTCCACGACACGCGATGGTTATAATCATGATTGGGTATCTCAAAAGATCACCCTTGTAGTTGTTACACAACTATATATGTCCAAATTACTTCGATTTGGTTGATTCGTTAAGCGTTTGAAAATGTGTACGGCCCGTTGGTGATGGGTTTGGAATAATAAACTTTAAGTATCATTATTTTGTAATTGGCGTTTTGCACTTAAAAGTGTGTCCCGAAGTGTTTTATAAGTCGTATCGTATAAGGGTTTGAGGTTATATAGTTCCAACACTTAGTGAAATTGAGATTTGAAAACCTGCTGTTTTATGCGACACAATCATGCGACACTAAATGGATTATGCGACACAAAGGTTGTGTCGCATAGGAGTGCGACACAATGTCCATACGACACAAGAGTTGTGTCGCATGGATGCGAAATGCTGATTCAACAGCGACATAGTGATTGTGTCGTATGGGGTATGCGACATAGTGGTTGTGTCGCAAGATTTGCGACACTAAATCTTTGGTACGACATAAGGTACGACACAAGGGATTTTATGCGACATAACATGGGAAATACGACATAACGTGCGACACTAAGGGTAAAATACGACACAACATGCGACACAAGGATTGTGTCGCATGGATGAACACCAGCCCAGAAATCCGGCTGTCAACGTTAATTCCGACCAAAAATCCGTTTTAAACTCGTTTTTAAGCTATGAAATCGTGTTATATACTTAGTAATGGACATATATATGTTATATAAACAACCACAAGTGAAAAATACTAAGAATCGAGTGATTTCGGGATTTTGTCAGAAACTTACAATTTACCGAAATGAAAATCCGGAAAGGTAGCGTTGTAGATCGTCGCGAGGTGGTCGTGAATCTCTAAAAATATTTATGATCCGGTTGCGTTTGGTCGTAGTATTTTGCGATTTAGGTGGATTGGTGGTTTGTTTGTTTAGAGAGAAAAGTAAAGGGAGAGAGAGTGAAGAAAGAAGATAAAATGAAGAAAGAAAATGGGAGGTGGGGGTTATCCCCACTTTTCCAGTTTTTCGCCCCGCGTCCCGTGTGGTGTTCGTTTGCTCCGTCATTTAACGTTAAATAATAATTTACATTTTAATTATAAGTCCAAAATACAATTTATTACGCGATGTTTTATTTAAATATTTTACAATTTAATTTATATTGTAGTTATAAAATATAAGTTTGTTTATTTAGTTTGCGCGGTTTAATGTTTTAAATCGTGTAGTTTGGTTTGTACAATACGAATGAATACGAAATATTATCAAAATAATATTTTTTTGACATAAAAGCGTTATTTAATAAAGTTGATCACCAACGTCTGTATTAAATTGAATCGAAATACATTCGATTTAAATTGCGTAGGATTTCATCAAATCGCATTTTCGTATATATTCAACAATATATATAATTCGATACATTAATTAGCCTAACCAGGAACTAATTACATGTATTAACATATGATTAGGCACTAATTACTAGTCCTAATTTGGCGGGTGTTACATTCTCCCCCTGTTAGAAGAATTTCGTCCCGAAATTTAGCTCGAAGTCGTGTTTGATGTGGAATCAGTGAATAGTTGAGGATATTTGAGTCGCATTTGGTCTTCCCGTTCCCAGGTGAATTCCGGACCACGCCGCGAATTCCATCTGACCTTGACGATGGGAATACGACTTTGTTTCAGTTGTTTGACCTCACGGTCCATAATTTCAGCGGGTTCCTCAACGAAATGAAGTTTATCGTCAACACGAATTTCATCTAATGGAATAATAAGTGTCTCATCAGACAGACACTTCTTCAAATTTGAAATATGAAAAGTAGGGTGCACGCTGCTGAGTTCGGATGGCAGCTGCAATCGATAAGCTACGGGGCCAATCCGTTCGAGGATTTCAAAAGGCCCTATGTATCTGGGATTCAACTTCCCGCGTTTGCCAAAACGGATGACGCCTTTCCAAGGCGATACTTTTAAGAGAACTCGATCCCCAACTTGGAACTCGAGTGGTTTGCGTCTCACGTCAGCATAACTTTTCTGACGATCACGTGCGGCTTTGAGTCTGTTTTGGATTTCCACAATTTTCTCAGTGGTGGCGTGTATGAGTTCAGGACCAGTGAGTTGACTATCTCCCACCTCAGTCCAACAGATCGGTGATCGGCACTTACGACCGTACAGTGCCTCAAAAGGTGCAGCCTTAATGCTAGCGTGATAACTGTTATTGTACGAAAATTCGCACAACGGTAGATGTCTTTCCCAGTTTGTACCGAAATCAACTACGCAGGCTCGTAGCATGTCTTCCAGTGTTTGAATGGTTCGTTCACTTTGGCCATCGGTTTGAGGATGGTACGCGGTACTCATATCGAGACGGGTACCCAATGCTTTTTGAAGTGATTGCCAAAAGTGAGAGGTGAAACGGGCATCCCTGTCAGAGATGATCGAGATTGGAACACCATGATGAGAAACGATTTCCTTGATGTAGATTTGTGTAAGGCGTTCCATTTTATCGCTTTCTTTGATTGCCAGGAAGTGAGCAGATTTGGTGAGACGATCGACGATCACCCAAATGGTATCGCAACCGCTCGCCGACTTGGGTAGTTTGGTTATGAAATCCATGGCGATTTGTTCCCATTTCCATTCAGGGATTTCAGGTTGTTGGAGTAAACCAGATGGTTTCTGATGTTCGGTTTTGACTTTCGAGCAAGTAAGACACTTGCTGACATAAGTGGCGATTTCGGCTTTCATGTTTGGCCACCAATAAAATTCCTTGATACCGTGGTACATCTTATCGGATCCCAGATGAATAGAATATTTAGACTTGTGAGCCTCGTCCATCACCAAGTCTCTTAAGTTCCCAAAACTAGGCAACCAGATTCGGTTTGAGAAATACCTAATCCCGTTAGGTCTGATTTCGAATTGTTTGTCAATACCCCGCAAGGCTTCATCTTTGATGTTATCAGATTTCAGGGCTTCGATCTGAGCGGTATGAATTTGAATGGTAAGATCGTTATGAATGGTCATACTGAGGGCTCTGACTCGAAGTGGTTTTGATCGTTCCTTTCGACTGAGGGCATCGGCTACAACATTAGCCTTCCCTGGATGGTACTTGATCTCGCAATCGTAATCGGTAAGCAACTCGACCCATCGACGTTGCCTCATATTGAGATCCTTCTGATCGAAGATATGCTGGAGACTTTTGTGATCGGTAAAGATGGTGCACTTAGTGCCGTAGAGATAATGTCTCCAGATTTTTAGAGCAAAAATGACAGCTCCAAGTTCGAGATTGTGAGTGGTGTAGTTCTTTTCATGAATTTTCAGCTGTCGTGAGGCATAAGCAATGACCTTGTCTCGTTGCATAAGCACGCAACCAAGACCTTGGTGAGAAGCATCGCAGTATACCACGAAGTCATCGGTGCCTTCGGGTAAGGATAGAATTGGAGCACTGCAAAGCTTTTGTTTCAAAAGTTGGAACGCTGACTCTTGTTTTTCGGTCCAATCGAACCTTTTGTCCTTCTGAGTCAGTACCGTAAGTGGTTGAGCTATTTTAGAGAAATTTTCGATAAATCGTCGATAATACCCAGCAAGACCCAAGAATTGTCGTACTTCAGTTGCAGAGGTGGGTGCTTGCCAGTCTTTGATAGCCTCGATCTTTGATGGGTCAACGTGAATTCCCTGACTGTCGATCACGTGACCAAGAAATTGAACAGTTTGGATCCAGAACTCACACTTAGAGAATTTAGCATAAAGCTCCTCGTGTCTAAGTAGTTCAAGGATGGTTTTGAGGTGTTGCGCATGTTCTTGCTCGTTGCGCGAGTAAATGAGTATGTCATCGATAAAGACAATGACAAACTTGTCGAGGTAAGGTTTGCACACCCGGTTCATGAGGTCCATGAATACAGCCAGTGCGTTGGTTAGACCAAAGGGCATCACTTGGAATTCGTAGTGCCCGTAACGAGTTCTGAAAGCAGTTTTTGGAATATCGGTGTCGCAAACTCGTAATTGATGATAACCTGATTGCAGATCGATTTTTAAGTAAAAACTTGAACCCTGAAGTTGGTCGAATAGATCATCAATGCGAGGAAGTGGGTATCGGTTTTTGACGGTCAATTTGTTCAATTCTCGGTAGTCGATGCACATTCGGAATGAACCGTCCTTCTTTTTGACAAATAAGACCGGAGCTCCCCAAGGTGAAGAACTCGGTCTAATGAATCCTCGATCCAGAAGTTCCTGTAACTGAGAGGACAACTCCTGAAGTTCAGATGGGGCTAAACGGTATGGTGCGCGAGCCACCGGTGCGGCACCCGGCACGAGATCAATCGAGAACTCAACCTGTCTAAGCGGAGGTAGACCAGGTAATTCTTCCGGAAAGACTTCGGGAAAGTCTCTAACAATTGGCACATCCTCAAGTCGCTTCTCCTCCGACTTCTTCTCTGTGATGTGTGCAAGTATTGCGGGGTAACCCTTTCTCAGAAATTTTCGGGTTTTTAAGCAGGAGATTATATTGAGTCCCGTCCCACCGGTCTCCCCCTGTATGATCAAGGTTCCACCAACGGCGAGTGGGATACGGACGATTTTATCATGACAAACGATTTCAGCTCGATGCTTGGACAACCAGTCCATTCCGATAATGACGTCGAAACTTCCGATTTCAATGGGTATAAGGTCAATCGAAAAGGTTTCGTCAGCTAGGTTTAAAGTGCAATTAGGTATCACACTGGTGGTTTCTACAAGTTTTCCATTTGCTAGCTCTACAGCGTACTTAACATCTAAGGCAACAGGAGTGATGTCAAGTAATGGGCAAAAATCATCGGAGATAAAGCTTCTATCAGCACCAGTATCAAATAGAACGGAAGCAGTTAAGTTGTTAAGGAGGAACATACCCGAGACCACATTCGGGTCTTGGCGGGCGTCCCCAGATTTGATGACAAAAGCTCTGCTGCGAGTGTTGTTGTTGTTGCTGTTGTTGCGGTTGTTGTTGTTGTTGTTGTTCTTCAGTTTTGGGCACGAGTCCCTGAAATGCCCAGGTTTCCCACACTCAAAGCATACTTTGGGTGGTCTGGTGTTGTTGTTGGAATTGTTGTTGGTAGGAGAGCGACAATCTTTTGTGAGGTGGCCGTACCCCTTGCAGTTGTTGCAAAAGGGACCACAGGAACCTTCATGGTGGCGACTGCACTTAGAACAATAAGGTTTGCTCCCAGTGTAGCCCCGGATGATGTCAGTGGTGGTGTTGTAAGCTTTGATGGTGTCGGGTTTCTTGTTTTGTTGGTTGGAGGGGTTGTTGTGGTAGTCAGACCACTTGCGTTTGTTGTTATGGGAGGATGAAGTGGGTGGTTCAGAATCTTGGCTCATGGACATTAGGTCTTGGGCCAATAGGATCGCACCGTCAATGGTGGTTGGTTTTGAAGAGATGACATGTCCCCGAACAGGATCAGGGAGACCAAGGGTGTACTTCCTGATTTTATCAGGTTCAGTGCTAACCATAGCTGGGCGGAGGGCAGCTAGTTGTTGAAACCTGGTGGTATAACCATCGATATCACCACCCTGAACCTTTAAGTTCCAGAACTCCTCATCTAGTTTTTGGAGTTTGGCGATAGAGCAGTATTTGGCAGTGAGTTTTGCCTTCAATTCCTCCCAAGTGAGTTGGTAGGCAATGTCAGCACCCACTGATTGGGTATATGAATTCCACCAAGAGTGGGTATCATCTTCAAGAGAGCAGGTGGCGAAGTTTACTTTGTCGTTCTCCGCGCATTTACTAACACGGAAAACAGTTTCCATTTTCTCGAACCATCTTATCAGTCCGATGGCTCCTTCAGAACCCTTGAAGCTCGAGGGTTTGCAGCTTTGGAAGTCCTTGTAAGAACAAGGTTTGACGGCAGAGGTTCCAGCGGTATCGCTGTTTCTTGTGGAGTTGGGTGGGGTATTCCGAGCCAAGGCTTCAGTAACAGCCTGGGTTATGAGTGACGTGATCTGAGCATCTGTGTAAGGTCGTGTCTTTGGCGGCATGATTCTTCAATAAAAGAAATGAAGATACATGAGATTTTGTATTTATTTCAGATGTACATGTATAAAGGTGGTAATACATAACATCAATATGCAAAAGAATTATGGCAATTAATATGAGTTGAACAACAAGAAATATTTGATAGCTAATACGAGTTCAAAGGTTACATCCTACAGATGTATTACAAAAGATATCGGGAATTGTTACATCCGACTGAATTATAGAGTAGCGCGTAGATAGTTACTAGATTACAGGATAGATTACAAGGCAAAGACTACACTAGTCTTGACGTAGATTAATTTGTTCCATCATCGTGACAAGACGGTCCACAGTGTTTGCAAGCCTGCTAGCTTGTCGGGCGTTGTCTTCTGCTAGCGCAAGTCGTTGTATTATTCCGCGCGCATACTCTTCTGCTTCACGTGAGCGTTGCTCACATTCTTCCATCCTTTGTTGTAGAAGGGCATTTTCCACCCTTATTTCTATAATTTGGTTGCGAAGGACATCCATGTTGTTGTTTGTGGTTTCAAGGTCGTCGGAGACCTGTTCTATGCGTTCAAGAGACGTAAGTCGCCAGTTTTCATTTGTTTCCTGCAACACGACATCCATGGTGCGAAGTCGCTGCTCGTGTTGATTTACCCTAGCAGTTAAAGCCGGTAAGGCGATGTGAGTGGGATACGGGCCAGCTCGAGGCAACCTGTTGTTCCTCCTTGCTACCCTTGGGTTCTGCGACCCGGATGGAGAACGAGATGAATTTGATGGGATGTTTGCCATTTCTGAGACAAAGCGTTAGTAAGATTGAGGCCTATATTCATATAGCTCCTATATAATATAGCCTATTGAGTGTCTAGCATAAACATGTTTGAGTCTCGGTTCTCTCGAGGTCAGAGTCTTCTATTGTATCCTGTACAGCCATAACTACTTTCAGATCTTACATCATCTTTGCTTAATTGTACATAGTTGATCAGGCTATGTTAAATTAAACTCGTATGCTGTAATCCCTGAACCAGTCATACCTAATAAGGAATACTGCCTAATGGTCATAGTCTAGGCTCACTAAATGCAACCTAGTTCACTATAACCTTAGGCTCTGATACCAATCTGTAACACCCCCAAATTTAATGATTTGCGGAAGCTTGATTTGGGTGTTACTAATCAATAACAAAGCACAAAGATAAATAGCAAACGACTCTATATGCGTCGTTTTAACAAAATATATTGATAATTGAAATGTTTACAACATTTAAAGCTTTACATAGCTCGAGTTAAATATAATGAGATTTCAGTACATAAGTACTTATACAAAATATACTAATGCAAGAAAA
The DNA here is from genome assembly GCA_949592205.1 of Helichrysum umbraculigerum. Lineage (NCBI taxonomy): Eukaryota > Viridiplantae > Streptophyta > Magnoliopsida > Asterales > Asteraceae > Helichrysum > Helichrysum umbraculigerum. The sequence goes on along the minus strand of CATIUR010000004.1, from coordinate 11,590,796 downwards.
TCTCAATCGTCTGTATGCTGACTCGAGCTAAATCCTGAAGCAGAAACATCCTACTGCTGGGTACCTGCGATATATGCTAAAAGGTCAGCTATAAAGCTGGTGAGCTCACAGGTTTGAAATCAAGTAATATCGTATGAACCGCAAGATTTAAATAATGAATTGCATCCAGCAATTAAATAATGAATTGCATCCAGCAATTAAATGATAATCATCGTGTATACAGCCATGAGCACATAGTTGAGCTTAACTCGAGGGCCGGGTCCCCTATAGAGAATTCCGGGCGAGGTGCCTCCACGAATGCCTAATCAACATTCGTCTTCCCAAATATTAGTACGTCCGTTTACCCGGTTAGTGCTTGCTAACCCGGACGAGGAGGGTCAATCCTATATGGTACCATATACTAATATTCACGCTACAACGTATTAACAACTATGCTGACGGAGGACTTTAAATGATTAGTTTCGAAAAACTCATGTAGTATATGAAAAGTTGGTACTTGCGTTCACATGTTAAAAGTTTGAGCAGTATATCACACCCCTGAGTAAAATAGTAAAAGAGGGGCTATGAGACTCACCTGAGTCTGAGAGCGTTTAAACAAACGTAAGTTGATTAGCGAATAATGAAGTCCAACGACTTGTAACCTGAGGGTGTTCACGACACGCGATGGTTATAATCATGATTGGGTATCTCAAAAGATCACCCTTGTAGTTGTTACACAACTATATATGTCCAAATTACTTCGATTTGGTTGATTCGTTAAGCGTTTGAAAATGTGTACGGCCCGTTGGTGATGGGTTTGGAATAATAAACTTTAAGTATCATTATTTTGTAATTGGCGTTTTGCACTTAAAAGTGTGTCCCGAAGTGTTTTATAAGTCGTATCGTATAAGGGTTTGAGGTTATATAGTTCCAACACTTAGTGAAATTGAGATTTGAAAACCTGCTGTTTTATGCGACACAATCATGCGACACTAAATGGATTATGCGACACAAAGGTTGTGTCGCATAGGAGTGCGACACAATGTCCATACGACACAAGAGTTGTGTCGCATGGATGCGAAATGCTGATTCAACAGCGACATAGTGATTGTGTCGTATGGGGTATGCGACATAGTGGTTGTGTCGCAAGATTTGCGACACTAAATCTTTGGTACGACATAAGGTACGACACAAGGGATTTTATGCGACATAACATGGGAAATACGACATAACGTGCGACACTAAGGGTAAAATACGACACAACATGCGACACAAGGATTGTGTCGCATGGATGAACACCAGCCCAGAAATCCGGCTGTCAACGTTAATTCCGACCAAAAATCCGTTTTAAACTCGTTTTTAAGCTATGAAATCGTGTTATATACTTAGTAATGGACATATATATATTATATAAACAACCACAAGTGAAAAATACTAAGAATCGAGTGATTTCGGGATTTTGTCAGAAACTTACAATTTACCGAAATGAAAATCCGGAAAGGTAGCGTTGTAGATCGTCGCGAGGTGGTCGTGAATCTCTAAAAATATTTATGATCCGGTTGCGTTTGGTCGTAGTATTTTGCGATTTAGGTGGATTGGTGGTTTGTTTGTTTAGAGAGAAAATTAAAGGGAGAGAGAGTGAAGAAAGAAGATAAAATGAAGAAAGAAAATGGGAGGTGGGGGTTATCCCCACTTTTCCAGTTTTTCGCCCCGCGTCCCGTGTGGTGTTCGTTTGCTCCGTCATTTAACGTTAAATAATAATTTACATTTTAATTATAAGTCCAAAATACAATTTATTACGCGATGTTTTATTTAAATATTTTACAATTTAATTTATATTGTAGTTATAAAATATAAGTTTGTTTATTTAGTTTGCGCGGTTTAATGTTTTAAATCGTGTAGTTTGGTTTGTACAATACGAATGAATACGAAATATTATCAAAATAATATTTTTTTGACATAAAAGCGTTATTTAATAAAGTTGATCACCAACGTCCGTATTAAATTTAATCGAAATACATTCGATTTAAATTGCGTACGATTTCATTAAATCGCATTTTCGTATATATTCAACAATATATATAATTCGATACATTAATTAGCCTAACCAGGAACTAATTACATGTATTAACATATGATTAGGCACTAATTACTAGTCCTAATTTGGCGGGTGTTACATGTTTAAATTTCACGATTGTGCAGGCTTTCTTATGTCATTGGATCGCCAACAACTTGTCCTGCCTTGTATATGAACTAAGTTGCTCACCTCTTTTTAACTTGGAATTTACTAATATTATTACTATCTTATTTCTCTGTCTATTTATGTAATAAATTATTTGATCAATTTTTAACTCATGTCAAGAAATTCATACGCACACCTGCCATCTCTCTTTCTACGCAATTTTTTTTATCCATATGTATAACACCCCTCGTTTCTTATATAAACAATAATATAATAATTGCGACTCGGAAGCGGAGATTTAAAACATACTATCAATGTACTCAAAATGTCACTAAACTTTTTCAAACTTATTTCATGATATTTCAACAAACTCGGTGTTATATAATTCAAAACATCTCTTTAATTATCAAAATAACATCAGAGTAAAAGCCTGTCAAACATTCCATCCGGTCAAAACACTTCCTGCCCTGCCCAATATGTCCCATCTATTACAACCTGCAGGAAGAACTGTGGTGGGCTTAGCATAAAGCTAAGTGAATGAAACTATAAGCAACAGTACAACCTAGCATAACAATCTGTTTACATCAATTAACAATAAACAGAAAATCAATCAATCACTCAACATCCAATCAATGTCATACTCGCAACATCATGAGGATCGGTGGCCCCCGAGACACCCTAATACCGGTTTGGTACTCAAGGAACTCTTATCAATCATCTGTATTGGCCCATACAGAACTACCGATAACTTGTTGTCAATCACACACGACCTAGATCTCTAAACCAACATTTCAAGTTTCCGAGATCTCCTGTCGTCTACAACAACAACAAGTCCAACCATCAAATCAAGTTGACCTCAAAATCTTACATACTAGCACAATCAGCCAAGTAAGCAACTAATTAAACTATCATGGCAAGATATCTCAACAGATGCATCATATTAAAGTAATACTATAAATTACTTGTTGTAAATCAAATCATTACAACTAAATCACACTGAGGTTACAGATCCACTCACCGACACCTCAGCTGCAAGCTCAGAAGTCTAATATTACTGAGCCTTCTACACATCTGAGAATACAATCAATAAACAATGAGTTAGTAACTTGTATCAACTGATAATACTTATGTAATTAACATCGTTACACAATCATAACATAATTACATGTATCAAATGATCCCTAAGATCACAGCAACAAAAGTTCAATTCGGAACATAATCAAAAAGTCCCGAATTAAGGTCCAAAAACTGTAAAATGCCATTTTCGACCCCTAAACGACCCCGAATAGCCAAAAACTGACTAGGCTATAATATATAGCTTTGATCAGTGGGCCGTTTTCGAGTGACCATGCAAATTTCAGCCCAATCAAAGTTTAAAGACAATTTGTCAATTTTTCCGTGGCAAAAATCACTACTAAACACTTATGCACTTTCAAAATTTGCAAAATCCTTCAAACTTTTTCTCATGCAAACGCGATCCGGGTAGTAATGGCTGGATCGCGTTCACCCTCAGAAAAAGTTCTGTCACCGTTTTACACTTGGCAACGCGATCCGGACAAATTCTTGGGATCGCGTTCCCAAGAACAAAACTCGTCCGATTCCTTTTATAACTAACGAACGCGATCCTGGCTAGGGTTCTGGGATCGCGTTTGAGCCTTTTTCAGCTCATCTTCATCCCTGATCAAACCCTAACCTACGGGTTTTAACCCAAAACACTCAAAACTCGATTTCAAAACAATTTAAACCACTAGAAACCTCAGGTAATCAATATGTAACACTTCTAGCATGTTTCTAACATTGATTTCACATCAAATCAATAATTTCTAATATTTCAATCATAATCCAATTAAATCAAACTTACTTACAAATTTGAATGAAGAACACCATGATTATGATGAAACTAACTCAAGATCACAGCTCCAGATTCAATTTATGGTTTTGATTTGAGTTTCATAAGGTTTTTGAGAGGATTTGAAGAATTGAAATAAACTTTCCAAAAAGGGAAAGTTAAATAAATAGTCGGTTCAACTTAAACCGCCTTCAATATACGGGTATAATTTAATACCACATCCCAATCTATTGCCTGGAACCCGAAAACCATTTGCGAGTCCAAACATTTTATTGTACCGTCAACTATATTAATTTACAATAATTAATAATTCACTTATCACATTGGAATATTCAACTCCTATTCCAATTATTTCACTAATTCAAACAATATTATTTCCAAACACATTTACATATTAATTTAAATCAAGAAATAATATAACACAACTAGGTCCATTTCGAGGATGTTACAACTCTCCTCCCCTTAAAGAGATTTCGTCCCCGAAATCTAACCTCAATCAATTTAACTAATGTGATATAATCACATATATCTTAACTGTAACACCCGCCAAATTAGGACTAGTAATTAGTGCCTAATCATGTGTTAATACATGTAATTAGTTCCTTGTTAGGCTAATTAATGTATCGAATTATATATATATTGTTGAATATATATGAAAATGCGATGTGGTCAAATCGTACGCAATTTAAATCGAATGTATTTCGATTCAATTTTATATGGACGTTGGTGACAAATTTTATTAAATAACGTTGTTATGTCAAAAATATTATTATAATAATATTTCGTACTTATTCATATCGTACAATCAGAAAGTTACACAATTTAAAATGTAAAACGCGCAAACTAAATAAACTAACTTACATTTATAACTCAAACGTAAACTTAATTGTAAAATAATTAAATAAAATATCGCGTAATAATTTGTATTTAAAATGTACCAATTAATATATAAAATGATTATTTAACGTTTAAACGACGGAGCAAACGAACACCGCACGGAGCGGGAACACGGGGCGAAAAATGGGAGGATAACCTCCCATTTCCCACTCTCTTTTCTCATTTCTTTCAATTCTCTTTCTTCTTTTCTCTCTTTTCTTTCAATTACACCAACCACCACCACCTCCAAATTCCCTCAAAAACGCAAAATAAACGTATCAAACGGCCTTGGATCCTACTACTCTTTTGGAAGAAAACGACCACCGCGACACGATCTATCATCCTATCTTTTCGGATTTTTAATCCGACACCTTGTAAGTTTCCGACAATTCCCGAAATCTCTCGTTTTTAAATGTTTTCACTTGTTAGTAGTTTGTAACAACTTATAATGTCCCTATAAGGGTTGGGTAAAAGTTTTGGACCGAACGGAAACCGAAAAACTCGTTTTCGACACATTTTCCGGCCAACAGACCGCTACGTCGCATTTGGCCCAGAATTTATGCGACGTCAGCTTCTACGTCGCAAAACCCCTCGTGACGTCGCATGGTGCGACGTCAGTCACAACGTCGCATTAAATTGCGACGTCGCATATAGCGACGTCACCCTTAACGTCGCCAATACCTCACTACGTCGCATTTAGCGACGTAAACCCCTACGTCGCAGAAATCACCTACGTCGCATTAGCGACGCAGCACCCTACGTCGCATTAAATTGCGAAACGTCGCCTTTAGCGACGTCATGCTCAACGTCGCAATCCTACCTGCGACGTCGCACCCAACGTCGCATAAAACAGCAGGTTTTCAAACTTTAATTTCACTAAGTGTCGAACTTTTACAACCTCAAATCCTTATACGATACGACTTCCAAAACACTTGGGGACACTTTTGTAAGTGCAAAACATCGATAACTTGATAATAATACTTAAAGATTATTATTTCAAACTCGTCACCAACGGGCTGTACACTTTTCAAACACTTAAACTTATCAACCAAATAGTGGAGATTTGGACATTATAGTTGGATGAACAACTACTGGGGTGATCTTTTGAGATACCCAATCATATTATAACCATCGCGTGTCGTGGACACCCTCAGGTTACAAGTCTTTGGACTTCATTTCGGCTAATCAACTTACGTTTGTTTAAACGCTTACAGACTCAGGTGAGTCTCATAGCCCCTCTTTTTACTGTTTTACTCAGGGGTGTGATATACTGCTCAACTTTTAACATGTGAACGCAAGTACCAACTTTTCATATACTACATGAGTTTTTCGAAACTAATCATTTTAAAGTCCTCCGTCAGCATAGTTGTTAATACGTTGTAGCGTGAATATTAGTATATGGTACCATATAGGATTGACCCTCCTCGTTCGGGTTAGCATGCACTAACCGGGTAAACGGACGTACTAATATTTGGGAAGACGAGTGTTGATTAGGCATTCGTGGAGGCACCTCGCCCGGAATTCTCTATAGGGGACCCGGCCCTCGAGTTAAGCTCAACTATGTGCTCATGGCTGTATACACGATGATTATCATTAAATTGCTGGATGCAATTCATTATTTAATTGCTGGATGCAATTCATTATTTAATTGCTGGATGCAATTCATTTTTAAATCTTGCGGTTCATACGATATTACTTGATTTCAAACCTGTGAGCTCACCAGCTTTATAGCTGACCTTTTAGCATATATCGCAGGTACCCAGCAGTAGGATGTTTCTGCTTCAGGATTTAGCTCGAGTCAGCATACAGACGATTGAGATTTTCTTGCATTAGTATATTTTGTACAAGTACTTATGTACTGAAATCTCATTTTATTTAAACTCGAGCTATGTAAAGCTATAAATGTTGTAAACATTTCAGTTATCAATATATTTTGTTAAAACGACGCATATAGAGTCGTTTGCTATTTATCTTTGTGCTTTGTTATTGATTAGTAACACCCAAATCAAGCTTCCGCAAATCATCAAATTTGGGGGTGTTACAGATTGGTATCAGAGCCTAAGGTTATAGTGAACTAGGTTGCATTTAGTGAGCCTAGACTATGACCATTAGGCCGTATTCCTTATTAAGTATGACTGGTTCAGTGATTACAGCATACGAGTTTAATTTAACATAGCCTGATCAACTATGTACAATTAAGCAAGGATGATGTAAGACCTGAAAGTAGTTATGGCTGAACAGGGTACAATAGAAGACTCTGACCTCGAGAGAACCGAGACTTAAACATGTTTATGCTAGACACTCAATAGGCTATATTATATAGGAACTATATGAATATAGGCCTCAATCTTACTAACGCTTTGTATCAGAAATGGCAAACACACCATCAAATTCATCTCGTTCTCAATCCGGGTCGCAGAACCCAAGGGTAGCAAGGAGGAACTCCAGGTTGCCTCGAGCTGGCCCGTACCCCACTCACTCCGCCTTGCCGGCCTTAGCCGCTAGGGTGAACCAACACGAGCAACGACTTCGCACCATGGATGTAGTGTTGCAGGAAACCAACGAAAACTGGAGACTTACATCCCTCGAACGCATAGAACAAGTCTCCGATGACCTTGAAACCACAAACAACAACATGGATGTCCTTCGCAACCAAATAATAGAAATAAGGGTGGAAAATGCCCTTCTGCAACAAAGGATGGATGAATGTGTGCAACGCTCACTTGAGGCAGAAGAATATGCGCGTGGACTAACACAACGACTAGCACTAGCAGAAGACAACGCCCGACAAGCTAGCAGGCTTGCAAACACTGTGGACCGTCTTGTCACGATGATGGAACAAATTAATCTACGTTAAGACTAGTGTAGTCTTAGTCTTGTAATCTACCCTGTAATCTAGTAACTATCTACGCGCTACTCTATAATTCGGTCGGATGTAACAATTCCCGACATCTTTTGTAATACATCTGTAGGATGTAACCTTTGAACTCGTATCATCCATTAAGTATTCCTTGTTGTTCTCGACTCATATTAATTGCCATTTTTCCTGTTGATGTTATGTATTGCTGCTTTTATACATGTACATCTGAGATAAATACAACTTTCTTGCAAAATCTCATGTATCTTCATTTCTTTTATTGAAGAATCATGCCGCCAAAGACCAGACCTTACACCGATGCACAGATTACCTCGCTCATAACCCAGGCTGTTACTGAAGCCTTGGCTCGGAATACCCCACCAAACTCCACAAGAAACAGCGATACCGCTGGAACCTCTACCACCAAACCTTGTTCTTACAAGGACTTTCAAAGCTGCAAACCCTCGAGTTTCAAGGGTTCTGAAGGAGCCATCGGACTAATCAGATGGTTCGAGAAAATGGAAACTGTTTTCCGTGTCAGCAAATGCGCGGAGAACGACAAAGTAAACTTCGCCACCTGCTCTCTTGAAGATGATGCCCACTCTTGGTGGAATTCATATACCCAATCAGTGGGTGCTGACATTGCCTACCAAATCACTTGGGAGGAATTGAAAGCCAAACTCACTGCCAAGTACTGCTCTATCGCCAAACTCCAAAAGCTGGATGAGGAGTTCTGGAACTTAAAGGTTCAGGGTGGTGACATCGATGGTTATACCACCAGGTTTCAACAACTAGCTGCCCTCCGCCCAGCTATGGTGAGCACTGAACCTGATAAAATCAGGAAGTACGCCCTTGGTCTCCCTGATTTTGTTCGGGGACACGTCATCTCTTCCAAACCAACCACCATTGACGGTGCAATCTCATTGGCCCAAGACCTGATGTCTATGAGTCAAGATTCTGAACAACCCACTTCATCATCCCAAAACAACAAACGCAAGTGGTCTGACTACCACAACAACCCCTCCAACCAACAAAACAAGAAACCCGACACTATCAAAGCCTACAACACCACCACTGATATCATCCGGGGTTACACTGGGAGCAAACCATATTGTCCCAAGTGCAGCCGACACCATGAGGGTTCCTGTGGTCCCTTTTGCAACAACTGCAAGAGGTACGGCCACCTCACCAAAGATTGCCGCTCACCTGCCAACAACAATTCCAACAACAACACCAGACCACCCAAAGTATGCTTTGAGTGTGGGAAACCTGGGCATTTCAGGGACTCGTGCCCAAGACTGAAGAACAACAACAACAACAACCGCAACAACAACAACAACACTCGCAGCAGAGCTTTCGTCATCAAATCTGGGGACGCCCGCCAGGACCCGAATGTGGTCTCGGGTATGTTCCTCCTCAACAACTTAACTGCTTCTGTTCTATTTGATACTGGTGCTGATAGAAGCTTTATCTCCGATGATTTTTGCCCATTACTTGACATCACTCCTGTTGCCTTAGATGTTAAGTACACTGTAGAGCTAGCCAATGGAAAACTTGTAGAAACCACCAGTGTGATACCTAATTGCACTTTAAACCTAGCTGACGAAATCTTTTCGATCGACCTTATACCCATTGAAATCGGAAGTTTCGACGTCATTATTGGAATGGACTGGTTGTCCAAACATCGAGCTGAAATCATTTGTCACGATAAGATCGTCCGTATCCCACTCGCCGTCGGTGGAACCTTGATCATACAGGGGGAGACCGGTGGGACGGGACTCAATATAATCTCCTGTTTAAAAACCCGAAAATTTCTGAGAAAGGGTTACCCTGCCATACTCGCACACATTACCGAGAAGAAGTCGGAGGAGAAGCGACTTGAGGATGTGCCGATTGTTAGAGACTTTCCCGAAGTCTTTCCGGAAGAATTACCTGGTCTACCTCCGCCTAGACAGGTTGAGTTCTCAATCGATCTCGTGCCGGGTGCCGCACCGGTGGCCCGCGCACCATACCGTTTAGCCCCATCCGAACTTCAGGAGTTGTCCTCTCAGTTACAGGAACTGCTGGATCGAGGATTCATTAGACCGAGTTCTTCACCTTGGGGAGCTCCGGTCTTATTTGTCAAAAAGAAGGACGGTTCATTCCGAATGTGCATTGACTATCGAGAGTTGAATAAATTGACCGTCAAGAACCGTTATCCACTTCCTCGCATTGATGATCTATTCGACCAACTTCAGGGTTCAAGTTTCTACTCAAAAATCGACCTGCGATCAGGTTATCATCAGTTACGAGTTCGCGACGCCGATATTCCAAAAACTGCTTTCAGAACTCGTTACGGGCACTACGAATTCCAAGTGATGCCCTTTGGTCTAACCAACGCACCGGCTGTATTCATGGACCTCATGAACCGGGTGTGCAAACCTTACCTCGATAAGTTTGTCATTGTCTTTATCGATGACATACTCATTTACTCGCGCAACGAGCAAGAACATGCGCAACACCTTAAGACCATCCTTGAACTACTTAGACACGAGGAGCTTTACGCTAAATTCTCTAAGTGTGAGTTCTGGATCCAAACCGTTCAATTTCTTGGTCACGTGATCGACAGTCAGGGAATTCACGTGGACCCATCGAAGATCGAGGCTATCAAAGACTGGCAAGCACCCACCTCTGCAACTGAAGTACGACAATTCTTGGGTCTTGCTGGGTATTATCGACGATTTATCGAGAATTTCTCCAAAATAGCTCAACCACTCACGGTACTGACACAGAAGGACAAAAGGTTCGATTGGACCGAGAAACAAGAGTCAGCGTTCCAACTTCTGAAACAAAAGCTTTGCAGTGCTCCAATTCTATCACTACCCGAAGGCACCGATGACTTCGTGGTATACTGCGATGCTTCTCACCAAGGTCTCGGTTGCGTGTTGATGCAACGAGACAAGGTCATTGCTTATGCCTCACGACAGCTAAAAATTCACGAAAAGAACTACACCACTCATGACCTCGAACTCGGAGCTGTCGTTTTTGCTCTCAAAATCTGGAGACATTATCTCTACGGCACTAAGTGCACTATCTTTACCGACCACAAAAGTCTCCAACATATCTTCGATCAGAAGGATCTCAATATGAGGCAACGTCGTTGGGTCGAGTTGCTTACCGATTACGATTGTGAGATCAAGTACCATCCAGGGAAGGCTAATGTTGTAGCCGATGCCCTCAGTCGAAAGGAACGACCTAAACCACTTCGAGTCCGAGCCCTCAGTATGACCATTCACAACGATCTTACCATTCAAATTCATACCGCTCAGATCGAAGCCCTGAAATCCGAAAACATCAAAAATGAAGCCTTGCGGGGCATTGACAAACAATTCGAAATCAGACCTAACGGGATTAGGTATTTCTCAAACCGAATCTGGTTGCCCAGTTTCGGGAACCTAAGAGACTTGGTGATGGACGAGGCTCACAAGTCTAAATATTCTATTCATCCCGGATCCGATAAGATGTACCACGGTATCAAGGAATTTTATTGGTGGCCAAACATGAAAGCCGAAATCGCCACTTATGTCAGCAAGTGTCTTACTTGCTCGAAGGTCAAAACCGAACATCAGAAACCTCCCGGTTTACTCCAACAACCTGAAATCCCTGAATGGAAATGGGATCAAATTGCCATGGATTTCATAACCAAACTACCCAAGTCGTCGAACGGTTGCGATACCATTTGGGTGATCGTTGACCGCCTCACCAAATCTGCTCATTTCCTGGCAATCAAGGAAAGCGATAAAATGGAACGCCTCACACAGATATACATCAAGGAAATCGTTTCCCATCACGGTGTTCCAATCTCGATCATCTCTGACAGAGATGCCCGTTTCACCTCTCACTTTTGGCAATCACTTCAGAAAGCATTGGGTACCCGTCTCGATATGAGTACCGCGTATCATCCTCAAACCGATGGCCAAAGTGAACGAACCATTCAAACCTTGGAAGATATGCTACGCGCCTGCGTAGTTGATTTCGGTACAAACTGGGAAAAACATCTACCGTTGTGCGAATTCTCGTACAATAACAGTTATCACGCCAGCATTAAGGTTGCACCTTTTGAGGCACTGTACGGTCGTAAGTGCCGATCACCGATCTGTTGGACTGAAGTGGGAGATAGTCAGCTCACTGGTCCTGAACTCATTCACGCCACCACTGAGAAAATTGTGGAAATCCAAAACAGACTCAAAACCGCACGTGATCGTCAGAAAAGTTATGCTGACGTGAGACGCAAACCACTCGAGTTCCAAGTTGGGGATCGAGTTCTCTTAAAAGTATCGCCTTGGAAAGGCGTCATCCGTTTTGGCAAACGCGGGAAGTTGAATCCCCGGTACATCGGGCCTTTTGAGATCCTCGAACGGATTGGCCCCGTAGCTTATCGATTGCAGCTGCCATCCGAACTCAGCAGCGTGCACCCTACTTTTCATATTTCAAATCTGAAGAAGTGTCTGTCTGATGAGACACTTATCATTCCATTAGATGAAATTCGTGTTGACGATAAACTTCACTTCGTTGAGGAACCCGCTGAAATTATGGACCGTGAGGTCAAACAACTGAAACAAAGTCGTATTCCCATCGTCAAGGTCAGATGGAATTCGCGGCGTGGTCCGGAATTCACCTGGGAACGGGAAGACCAAATGCGACTCAAATATCCTCAACTCTTCACTGATTTCACATCCAACACGACTTCGAGCTAAATTTCGGGACGAAATTCTTCTAACAGGGGGAGAATGTAACACCCGCCAAATTAGGACTAGTAATTAGTGCCTAATCATGTGTTAATACATGTAATTAGTTCCTTGTTAGGCTAATTAATGTATCGAATTATATATATATTGTTGAATATATATGAAAATGCGATGTGGTCAAATCGTACGCAATTTAAATCGAATGTATTTCGATTCAATTTTATATGGACGTTGGTGACAAATTTTATTAAATAACGTTGTTATGTCAAAAATATTATTATAATAATATTTCGTACTTATTCATATCGTACAATCAGAAAGTTACACAATTTAAAATGTAAAACGCGCAAACTAAATAAACTAACTTACATTTATAACTCAAACGTAAACTTAATTGTAAAATAATTAAATAAAATATCGCGTAATAATTTGTATTTAAAATGTACCAATTAATATATAAAATGATTATTTAACGTTTAAACGACGGAGCAAACGAACACCGCACGGAGCGGGAACACGGGGCGAAAAATGGGAGGATAACCTCCCATTTCCCACTCTCTTTTCTCATTTCTTTCAATTCTCTTTCTTCTTTTCTCTCTTTTCTTTCAATTACACCAACCACCACCACCTCCAAATTCCCTCAAAAACGCAAAATAAACGTATCAAACGGCCTTGGATCCTACTACTCTTTTGGAAGAAAACGACCACCGCGACACGATCTATCATCCTATCTTTTCGGATTTTTAATCCGACACCTTGTAAGTTTCCGACAATTCCCGAAATCTCTCGTTTTTAAATGTTTTCACTTGTTAGTAGTTTGTAACAACTTATAATGTCCCTATAAGGGTTGGGTAAAAGTTTTGGACCGAACGGAAACCGAAAAACTCGTTTTCGACACATTTTCCGGCCAACAGACCGCTACGTCGCATTTGGCCCAGAATTTATGCGACGTCAGCTTCTACGTCGCAAAACCCCTCGTGACGTCGCATGGTGCGACGTCAGTCACAACGTCGCATTAAATTGCGACGTCGCATATAGCGACGTCACCCTTAACGTCGCCAATACCTCACTACGTCGCATTTAGCGACGTAAACCCCTACGTCGCAGAAATCACCTACGTCGCATTAGCGACGCAGCACCCTACGTCGCATTAAATTGCGAAACGTCGCCTTTAGCGACGTCATGCTCAACGTCGCAATCCTACCTGCGACGTCGCACCCAACGTCGCATAAAACAGCAGGTTTTCAAACTTTAATTTCACTAAGTGTCGAACTTTTACAACCTCAAATCCTTATACGATACGACTTCCAAAACACTTGGGGACACTTTTGTAAGTGCAAAACATCGATAACTTGATAATAATACTTAAAGATTATTATTTCAAACTCGTCACCAACGGGCTGTACACTTTTCAAACACTTAAACTTATCAACCAAATAGTGGAGATTTGGACATTATAGTTGGATGAACAACTACTGGGGTGATCTTTTGAGATACCCAATCATATTATAACCATCGCGTGTCGTGGACACCCTCAGGTTACAAGTCTTTGGACTTCATTTCGGCTAATCAACTTACGTTTGTTTAAACGCTTACAGACTCAGGTGAGTCTCATAGCCCCTCTTTTTACTGTTTTACTCAGGGGTGTGATATACTGCTCAACTTTTAACATGTGAACGCAAGTACCAACTTTTCATATACTACATGAGTTTTTCGAAACTAATCATTTTAAAGTCCTCCGTCAGCATAGTTGTTAATACGTTGTAGCGTGAATATTAGTATATGGTACCATATAGGATTGACCCTCCTCGTTCGGGTTAGCATGCACTAACCGGGTAAACGGACGTACTAATATTTGGGAAGACGAGTGTTGATTAGGCATTCGTGGAGGCACCTCGCCCGGAATTCTCTATAGGGGACCCGGCCCTCGAGTTAAGCTCAACTATGTGCTCATGGCTGTATACACGATGATTATCATTAAATTGCTGGATGCAATTCATTATTTAATTGCTGGATGCAATTCATTATTTAATTGCTGGATGCAATTCATTTTTAAATCTTGCGGTTCATACGATATTACTTGATTTCAAACCTGTGAGCTCACCAGCTTTATAGCTGACCTTTTAGCATATATCGCAGGTACCCAGCAGTAGGATGTTTCTGCTTCAGGATTTAGCTCGAGTCAGCATACAGACGATTGAGATTTTCTTGCATTAGTATTTTTTGTACAAGTACTTATGTACTGAAATCTCATTTTATTTAAACTCGAGCTATGTAAAGCTATAAATGTTGTAAACATTTCAGTTATCAATATATTTTGTTAAAACGACGCATATAGAGTCGTTTGCTATTTATCTTTGTGCTTTGTTATTGATTAGTAACACCCAAATCAAGCTTCCGCAAATCATCAAATTTGGGGGTGTTACAGCAGCTCAATTGGTGATATCAAGTGGAAACACTTGATATTTAAGGTGAGGTCTTGAGTTCAAGCCTCACAACAACCTACTATTGGCTAATAGAGGTAAGGCCTCAGCAATAGTGATGGGTTGGGGTGCATTGGGCTGCAGACCTAGGGCCCAATAAGCCTCAGCTGGTGGCAGGCTCACCGCCTCCCTCGAGCCCATAGGGCCATCGCGAGGGGTGGGGTGTCACAGAAAAAGTGCACTTTTTCTGTGACACCCCACCCCTCGCGATGGCCCTATGGGCTCGAGGGAGGCGGTGGGCCTGCCACCAGCTGAGGCTTATTGGGCCCTAGGTCTGCAGCCCAATGCACCCCAACCCATCACTATTGCTGAGGCCCACCCCTCTATTAGCCAATAGTAGGTTGTTGTGAGACTTGAACTCAAGACCTCACCTTTAATATCAAGTGTTTCCACTTGATATCACCAATTGAGCTGCAGCTCAATTGGTGATATCAAGTGGAAACACTTGATATTAAAGGTGAGGTCTTGAGTTCAAGTCTCACAACAACCTACTATTGGCTAATAGAGGGGTGGGCCTCAGCAATAGTGATGGGTTGGGGTGCATTGGGCTGCAGACCTAGGGCCCAATAAGCCTCAGCTGGTGGCAGGCCCACCGCCTCCCTCGAGCCCATAGGGCCATCGCGAGGGGTGGGGTGTCACATTAACATACATTTGTCCTCAATAGCAACTTACAACTATACTTAGACTGTTTGAATTCTTTCCACATGCACATATCCAAATGTACATGCTTCTATCTTTTCCTATGCACACATACAGTGCATCTAATCAATATCATCAATCAGATATATCTTATAGACAAACACTTACTTTAACAAGTGAAACCTACAATCACTTAACATTACTTAATAGGTTTATGCAACCCGAAATTAGCAACATGCTAAAATCTTTAACCTATTCTCACTGTTCATCACTGTTAACAATAAAACAGCAGCAACAATATCCCAACAATAGTGTTTATTAAACCCCAATGTACCTAGCAACATTGAAATATAATTCAGCTCACGACCAACAATCAGTCTAATATACAGATCAAAATCTTAAGTCTTTACCATCAAAGATCTGAAATTCAAATCTAGGTCAGCTTTTCATCCAAAAGTTTCATACCTATGCTCTTTTGAACAACCTATAATGTTCACATATCATTTCAATCATATGAAATTCTTTACTTAAAAGTAATCCAGATTCATATCACCTTAATAAGCAAAGCAGAGGTCACACTCAGTAGGTAAAACTACAATCAACAAGTACTTTGCTCAATCAACAAAAGTACTACAATCAATCTTACCTACAATCAACCAACCTCTACATTGACTTATTTCCACTTGTAATTCCTTTCATTACTACCTATCAATTGTCAACAACATCAAAGTTGACAACAACTATTGCTCAAACAATAATCACAACACTAGTGATTATACATTCCAGTACACCTATCAGTACTCTAATATTTGTCTTCAAACTCTAACTAACCATCAAGTTAGAATTTATATACTATTAGACTGGTAAGACATCAAAATCTATTCTTAGCAACCAGTTATTTCAACTCAACCTTACAATCATAAACTACTAATCACAAGCCATTAGAAAATTATACAACTTTAACCACCCAATCATTCAACACTAGATCCCGTCAATCTAGCAACTAAGTCAATCTTAATCCACATATTATGATACTACAGGTCAAGCATCACAATATCAAATTATCAAAATGTGCTACTTTCCAACACATTTTCAACAAAATCTACATCAAGTTAATCACAATTAACTAACCTCCACATATCTTATGGCATATTTTAATTCATTCTATTAAAATTTATCATGCCATTATTATCATGTATACCACACATACATACCTACACAATTTCAAGGTTTCTCTTACTCTCTAACACATACAATTTCTTAAAATATGAACAATCATTCAATTCATATTTCCTCAATTTATCAAACAAAGATCAACTAAATCTTTAACACCATCCAATTCCAGATATACTTTCATATCATACCTTATTTGGATCTAATCCCAGTTTTTCCACTTTATCACTTACTTTACTTGTATACTATCAACAAATAACTAAAGAATTCATCCAATTCTTTCAATACTTAAGTAATTCACCATAAGGTACAAATCAACCTAGACAACTATTAATAATAACTTTCAATTAATTCTCATCTCACATTCTTACCCAGATCCAGACTATCATCACAAGCCTCACACATTGGTAAGATTATCTTATCACAACTCTAATCAATGTGACTTAATTTGCACCTTTCAACAAATTATAACTGTCATAACATATAATGACTTCACATCTTTCTAATTCCTTAACATGTATTCAGCTCAAATATCAAATATCACCTAACTGAATACTCAATTATATTTAACACTATTTCAATTACTTAATACTATCTTTAAGTAATAAATCAACTTTCACAAACTTAGACAATTCATCTACCTCCTTTGGATCTCACATGACCCATTTCCACACAATTTGACTAATCTGGGAATTCAATCACATTCCACACAATCATAACATTACAATCTATGTTAGACTATTTCAATACACACAGTTGACTACATGTCAACTTTGATTTCAATCAACCAATCAATAAAATCCTCTAATTGCTTTTCTCAATTTTGATCTATCCTCAAACCAATCACAAGCAATTAATTTTATATACACAATTCCCTATTCATGGTTTGACTTTCAAAGTTAACATACTATCAAGTTAACTCCCAACAAACCATTTCATCTTATATGTTCATTTTCAAACATATATTTTAAATTATTACTTTCAATAATTTTATCAATCCTTTACAAGGACAAGGTCAACCTACATCAATCTTGGCTCCATACAAGCCATTTCATAATGTATGTTTACTTTCAAACATATACTTCAAATTATTACATTCAATAATACTAGAAATTCCTCAAGCAAAACAATATCAACCTATCTCAACTTTGGCTTCATACAAGCCAGATACTAAGTAGTGACTCATTTAAACACTATCAAATTCACCTACAAGTAATCTATCACAATCAATCACAATTACTCATTCAACAAAATCAAATTAGTCAATTAGGTGTATCATCAAAACCTCTATCAATGACCATTATTATTTACACTCTCACCTTTACAGTCTAAAGGTCACAGTTCTATCAATTGATTGTTTTCTTATCAAAACAATTATTAAACAACTTGGCATACTATCATGCTCCATTTTTTTTTTAAACACAAAATCACATTACACTTCTTTTATACCAAGTAGCCTCAACAAGTTCATGTGACACAACATAATATAACAACGGTGATCAGGCGTTTCAAGATTATGTTCTTCACAATCCATTCTCAGGCTACTCTACATTATAATTATCAATGTGATCTATTCTCATCTCATATATATATTAAATACTTCATGATTTCAAATCAATCATAATCTATTTAATAGTTTCTATCAGCTGATACACACTCAAAATCAGCTTACTACTTACATATTCATACAATGTTCTGGTTTTCAACAACTGAATTACTCAGTATATCACTTATCTGAAACCTCAAACACATGATAACTCATCATCATAGTTTCAATACTTAACACTAATCAAAGTCCTTGTTTACTCCAAAATTCAAGACACATCTTAATTAACTTTCATCACTTTGACATATGCTAACATATCAAGCATCACTGTCACAACAGACCTATTCAATCATGTTACTATAAAACATTTCATTTCTTAACTCACAATTGACCAGAAAGATCTATCACTTCCCAAATCAATTTAGCTTTATCATAAGCCCTATTTCTTATAAACCTATCAGTCGTGGTTTAGATCAAGTGTTTAACTATAGTTAACACATATCATATAGTCACATAAATACATATTTTCTCAAATAGCAGTCATTATCAATTCAAATGACACAACCTTCCTTAACAAGGATTTAGATCACACCTTGTGATCAATCCATTAACATAATACTATCAATTATTTTGTCTCACTAATAAAAACACTCTTAGGTTCTAACATCAATCCAGTTGAACCTTAATCAACTCTTTTCTGCTTACTTAATCATATTTCTGCATTTTTAATTCAATCAGAAATACTCACAACAATGAGCAACAATAAACAGCTCACTTATCACTTCTATTCTTATGTCAGCCTATAACAATCATTAGTTGACTCAAAACTGGGGAATCATATCAGTCTGACTCAATTAACTTCACAACAAAGCTTACTCAACATAACAGAGTAAACAATTCAAGTTAATGTAAATTAACATAGGCTTATCGAAGATTACCTGGAAATCTTAAGCCCACGAGTGTTGAGGAAACATGAAATATACCAATCAGATACTCATGTCCCTCCGTCTCTGCAATCAAACAACAACTTCACAACTTGTTAAGGGTTAGTACATATTCAACTAATCACTTTTCACACATCAACTAATCAACTAAACCCGCATCCATTGGAATGTTTGACTCAACTCAATCAAAGTTTAGGATTGAACATTCTATCAAGTCCAATTCACCCAAACTATTGCTCTGATACCAACTTATAACACCCCTCGTTTCTTATATAAACAATAATATAATAATTGCGACTCGGAAGCGGAGATTTAAAACATACTATCAATGTACTCAAAATGTCACTAAACTTTTTCAAACTTATTTCATGACATTTCAACAAACTCGGTGTTATATAATTCAAAACATCTCTTTAATTATCAAAATAACATCAGAGTAAAAGCCTGTCTGTGACACCCGTCAAATTAGGACTAGAATTTAGTGCCTAATCAAGTTTTAATACATGTAATTAGTTCTGTGTTAGGCTAATTAATGTATCAATTATTATATATATATTGTTGAATATATATCTACAATTACGCGGTTTGTTTAAATCGTACGAGTTTCAAATCGAATGAATTTCGATACAATTAATACGGACGTTGGTGTAAAATTTATTAAGGTAATACAAACATTATTCAATAACTCAATTTTATTAGGAATATTATTTATTGTAATATTTCGTGGTCAATTCGTATTTCACAAATAACACATATATAATTAAAATACAAACGCGCAAACAAATATAACGAATTTCATTTTAAATATCATAAATAGATAATTGGTAAAATTTTACAATAAAACATTATGTAATAATTTATAATTTAAAATGTATCCTTAAATAAATAAAATAAATATTTAACGTTTAAACGACGGAGTAAACGAACACCGCACGGAGCGCGGGGGTTCAGGCTGAGAGTGGAACTCCCAACCAAAACCCCCTCCTTTTCTTCATTTTCTTTCATTTCTCACCTTCCACCTCTCTCTCTCCTCTTATTTTTCTCTCAACTAAACCACAAACCAAATTCAACAAAAATCGCAAATAAACATACTAAACAACCTCGGATCTTCAAGCCCCTTTGGAAATAAACGACCCCCTCGCGACGATCTACACTTCTACCTTTCCGGAATTTCATTTCGGCGACTTGTAAGTTTCCGACACAACTCCGAAAACTCTCGTTTTTAAGTTTTATAACTTGCTAGTTGTTTGTATAACCTTGTAATGTCCTAAAATGGGTTGGGTAAAAATATTAGGCCGATCGATGGCCGGAAAACGCGTTTTTGGAGTTGAAACTCCGATCAGACTCCGTACGTCGCATTTGGCCTGGGACAAATGCGACGCAGCGACCTACGTCGCACTATATCCTCAACGTCGCATATAGCGACGCAGCGACCTACGTCGCATTATATCCCCAACGTCGCATACAGCGACGCAGCCTATTACGTCGCATTGACTTGCGAACGTCGCACATAGCGACGCAGACCTTAACGTCGCAAAAACGAACCTACGTCGCATAAGCGACGTAGCACCCTACGTCGCTATTGACTTAGCACTGTTGACCTTAGCGACGTAACCCTTTACGTCGCAAAACTCTTACGTCGCAGCCTACGTCGCAGGCTACGTCGCACAAAACAGAATCTTCAAAACTCAAAATTTTCGAAGTCAAAGTTACTGTTCAAAAAAAGTCAAATTTACTGTAGCAGTACTGTAGCAGTACTGTAGCAAAGTCAACATTTTAGAATTATTATTATTTCAACTAAATCACCAACGGGCCGTACACATTTTCAAATACACAATTGAATCAACTAAGTCATAGTAACTTAGATAATTCAATCAAACAAGTCGTTGTAACTTGTATCAACTTATTCCAAACAAGTCGTGGTAACTTGTAACAAAACAATCAACCAAATCGGGGTAATTTGGACATCAAGTTAAGCAAACAATTTCAACGGTAGTCTTTCGAGATACCGGTACAATTAATGACAATTTAAGTGTCGTGGACACATTCAGGTTTCAAGCCTTTGGACACCAACTCACAGCTAATTACTTCAAGTTTATTAAGTTAAACATTTCAAGACTCAGGTGAGTTTCATAGCCCCATTTTCACTGCTTTACAACTAGGGGTGTGATATTACTACTCGATTTTGTTTTACAAGTAGAACGCAAGTGCCAAACTTCAAATACTACATGAGTTTCAAGCTAATCAATTTAAAGTCCTCCATAAGCATAGTCTCTAGTATTTTATAGCGTGAATGTTAGTATATGATATCATATGGGATTGACAATCCTCATCCGGGTTAGCACGCACTAACCGGTCAAACGGATGTATTAGCATTTGGGAAGACGAGTGTTGATTAGGCACTCGTAGGAGGCATTTCAAGTTAGGTTTCCTTAAGTGGGCCTGACAAATCAAGTTAAGCTCAGACTATGTGCTCATGGACAGTATAACTTTTATCTTGCTTAATTGCATTTTAAATTCAATATAAATCTTGCGGTTCTTACAACTATACATTGACATACAAACCTGTGAGCTCACCAGCGTTTTCGCTGACCCATTTTAGTATTTATCACAGGTACCCAGCAGTAGTTTGGCTGCACAAGCAGGAATTATTAGCTCGAGTCAGCATACATACAACTAGAGATTGGACTGCATTATTGTATTTTGTAAAAGTAATTATGCTATGTAATCTCTAAATTTCAGGAACCGAGCTAATGTAACAATATTTTGATGTAAACATTTACTTTATCTATACAAGTTTAAAACGACGCATATAGTGGTCGTTCATTATATCTTATGTGCTTTGTATATTGATCTGTGACACCCCCAAAATTGATGATTTGCGGAAGCTTGATTTGGGTGTCACCCATCGACGTTGCCTCATGTTGAGATCCTTCTGATCGAATATGTGTTGAAGGCTTTTATGGTCGGTAAAGATTGTACATCTGGTACCGTAAAGGTAATGTCTCCAGATTTTGAGGGCAAAAACGACAGCTCCTAGCTCGAGGTCGTGGGTGGTGTAATTCTTTTCATGAATCTTGAGCTGTCGGGAAGCATAAGCTATGACTTTGTCTCGTTGCATAAGCACACAACCGAGACCTTGATGTGAAGCATCGCAGTATACCACGAAGTCATCGGTGCCTTCGGGTAATGAGAGGATAGGAGCACTGCAAAGCTTTTGTTTTAAGAGTTGGAATGCCGATTCTGACTGCGAACTCAAATATCACCCAGGCAAAGCAAATGTTGTTGCTGATGCCCTCAGTCGGAAAGAGCGAGTGAAACCACTTCGGGTTCGAGCCTTCAGCATGACCATTCACAACAATTTAAATATTCAAATTCTCACTGCTCAACTCGAAGCTTTAAAACCCGAAAATGTCAAAGATGAAGCCTTACGGGGCATGGATAAACAATTCGAAAT
This sequence comes from Helichrysum umbraculigerum, assembly GCA_949592205.1. Classification (NCBI taxonomy): domain Eukaryota; kingdom Viridiplantae; phylum Streptophyta; class Magnoliopsida; order Asterales; family Asteraceae; genus Helichrysum; species Helichrysum umbraculigerum. The sequence continues at coordinate 11,568,084 of CATIUR010000004.1, read as the reverse complement.
CAGACCTAACGTGATTAGGTATTTCTCAAACCGAATCTGGTTGCCTAAATTTGGGAACCTACGAGACTTGGTGATGGATGAAGCTCACAAGTCCAAATACTCTATCCATCCGGGATCTGATAAAATGTACCACGGTATCAAGGACTTCTATTGGTGGCCGAACATGAAAGCTGAAATCGCCACCTATGTCAGCAAGTGTCTTACTTGCTCCAAAGTCAAAATTGAATATCAAAAACCTTCTGGTTTACTTCAACAACCCAGTCTTCCTGAATGGAAATGGGAACAAATTACCATGGACTTCATAACCAAACTACCCAAATCCTCGAACGGTTGCGATTCCATTTGGGTGATCGTGGATCGTCTCACAAAGTCTGCTCACTTCCTGGCAATCAAGGAATCCGACAAAATGGAACGCCTCACTAACATTTATCTGAAGGAAATCGTGACCAAACACGGTGTTCCAATCTCAATTATCTCCGATAGAGATAGTCGTTTCACTTCACAATTTTGGCAATCACTTCAAAAATCTCTGGGTACTCGACTTGATATGAGTACCGCATATCATCCTCAAACCGACGGCCAAAGTGAACGAACCATTCAAACACTGGAAGACATGCTACGGGCCTGCGTAGTAGACTTCGGTGTAAACTGGGAAAAACATCTACCATTGTGCGAGTTCTCGTACAACAACAGTTATCATACCAGCATCAAAGCTGCACCCTTCGAAGCACTGTACGGTCGTAAGTGCCGGTCACCTATCTGTTGGACTGAAGTTGGGGATAGCCAACTCACAGGTCCAGAAATCATTCACGAGACGACCGAGAGAATCGTAGAAATTCAAAACAAACTCAAAGCCGCGCGTGATCGTCAGAAAAGTTATGCTGATGTGAGACGCAAGCCACTCGAGTTCCAGGTTGGGGATCGAGTTCTACTCAAAGTATCGCCTTGGAAAGGCGTAATCCGGTTTGGCAAACGAGGGAAGTTAAACCCCAGATACATTGGACCATTCGAGATCCTCGAAAAGATTGGTTCAGTGGCATATCGATTGCAGCTGCCATCCGAACTCAGCAGCGTGCATCCCACATTTCATGTTTCAAATCTGAAGAAGTGTCTGTCTGATGAGACACTTATCATTCCACTCGATGAAATTCGAGTTGACGAAAAACTTCACTTTGTTGAGGAACCCGCTGAAATCATGGACCGCGAGGTCAAACAACTTAAACAAAGTCGTATTCCCATCGTCAAAGTTAGGTGGAATTCGCGGCGCGGTCCGGAATTCACTTGGGAACGGGAAGACCAAATGCGACTCAAGTATCCTCAACTCTTTACTGAATCCACGGCAAACACAACTTCAACATAAATTTCGGGACGAAATTCTTCTAACAGGGGGAGAATGTGACACCCGTCAAATTAGGACTAGAATTTAGTGCCTAATCAAGTTTTAATACATGTAATTAGTTCTGTGTTAGGCTAATTAATGTATCAATTATTATATATATATTGTTGAATATATATCTACAATTACGCGGTTTGTTTAAATCGTACGAGTTTCAAATCGAATGAATTTCGATACAATTAATACGGACGTTGGTGTAAAATTTATTAAGGTAATACAAACATTATTCAATAACTCAATTTTATTAGGAATATTATTTATTGTAATATTTCGTGGTCAATTCGTATTTCACAAATAACACATATATAATTAAAATACAAACGCGCAAACAAATATAACGAATTTCATTTTAAATATCATAAATAGATAATTGGTAAAATTTTACAATAAAACATTATGTAATAATTTATAATTTAAAATGTATCCTTAAATAAATAAAATAAATATTTAACGTTTAAACGACGGAGTAAACGAACACCGCACGGAGCGCGGGGGTTCAGGCTGAGAGTGGAACTCCCAACCAAAACCCCCTCCTTTTCTTCATTTTCTTTCATTTCTCACCTTCCACCTCTCTCTCTCCTCTTATTTTTCTCTCAACTAAACCACAAACCAAATTCAACAAAAATCGCAAATAAACATACTAAACAACCTCGGATCTTCAAGCCCCTTTGGAAATAAACGACCCCCTCGCGACGATCTACACTTCTACCTTTCCGGAATTTCATTTCGGCGACTTGTAAGTTTCCGACACAACTCCGAAAACTCTCGTTTTTAAGTTTTATAACTTGCTAGTTGTTTGTATAACCTTGTAATGTCCTAAAATGGGTTGGGTAAAAATATTAGGCCGATCGATGGCCGGAAAACGCGTTTTTGGAGTTGAAACTCCGATCAGACTCCGTACGTCGCATTTGGCCTGGGACAAATGCGACGCAGCGACCTACGTCGCACTATATCCTCAACGTCGCATATAGCGACGCAGCGACCTACGTCGCATTATATCCCCAACGTCGCATACAGCGACGCAGCCTATTACGTCGCATTGACTTGCGAACGTCGCACATAGCGACGCAGACCTTAACGTCGCAAAAACGAACCTACGTCGCATAAGCGACGTAGCACCCTACGTCGCTATTGACTTAGCACTGTTGACCTTAGCGACGTAACCCTTTACGTCGCAAAACTCTTACGTCGCAGCCTACGTCGCACAAAACAGAATCTTCAAAACTCAAAATTTTCGAAGTCAAAGTTACTGTTCAAAAAAGTCAAATTTACTGTAGCAGTACTGTAGCAGTACTGTAGCAAAGTCAACATTTTAGAATTATTATTATTTCAACTAAATCACCAACGGGCCGTACACATTTTCAAATACACAATTGAATCAACTAAGTCATAGTAACTTAGATAATTCAATCAAACAAGTCGTTGTAACTTGTATCAACTTATTCCAAACAAGTCGTGGTAACTTGTAACAAAACAATCAACCAAATCGGGGTAATTTGGACATCAAGTTAAGCAAACAATTTCAACGGTAGTCTTTCGAGATACCGGTACAATTAATGACAATTTAAGTGTCGTGGACACATTCAGGTTTCAAGCCTTTGGACACCAACTCACAGCTAATTACTTCAAGTTTATTAAGTTAAACATTTCAAGACTCAGGTGAGTTTCATAGCCCCATTTTCACTGCTTTACAACTAGGGGTGTGATATTACTACTCGATTTTGTTTTACAAGTAGAACGCAAGTGCCAAACTTCAAATACTACATGAGTTTCAAGCTAATCAATTTAAAGTCCTCCATAAGCATAGTCTCTAGTATTTTATAGCGTGAATGTTAGTATATGATATCATATGGGATTGACAATCCTCATCCGGGTTAGCACGCACTAACCGGTCAAACGGATGTATTAGCATTTGGGAAGACGAGTGTTGATTAGGCACTCGTAGGAGGCATTTCAAGTTAGGTTTCCTTAAGTGGGCCTGACAAATCAAGTTAAGCTCAGACTATGTGCTCATGGACAGTATAACTTTTATCTTGCTTAATTGCATTTTAAATTCAATATAAATCTTGCGGTTCTTACAACTATACATTGACATACAAACCTGTGAGCTCACCAGCGTTTTCGCTGACCCATTTTAGTATTTATCACAGGTACCCAGCAGTAGTTTGGCTGCACAAGCAGGAATTATTAGCTCGAGTCAGCATACATACAACTAGAGATTGGACTGCATTATTGTATTTTGTAAAAGTAATTATGCTATGTAATCTCTAAATTTCAGGAACCGAGCTAATGTAACAATATTTTGATGTAAACATTTACTTTATCTATACAAGTTTAAAACGACGCATATAGTGGTCGTTCATTATATCTTATGTGCTTTGTATATTGATTAGTGACACCCAAATCAAGCTTCCGCAAATCATCAATTTTGGGGGTGTCACACTGTCAAACATTCCATCCGGTCAAAACACTTCCTGCCCTGCCCAATATGTCCCATCTATTACAACCTGCAGGAAGAACTGTGGTGGGCTTAGCATAAAGCTAAGTGAATGAAACTATAAGCAACAGTACAACCTAGCATAACAATCTGTTTACATCAATTAACAATAAACAGAAAATCAATCAATCACTCAACATCCAATCAATGTCATACTCGCAACATCATGAGGATCGGTGGCCCCCGAGACACCCTAATACCGGTTTGGTACTCAAGGAACTCTTATCAATCATCTGTATTGGCCCATACAGAACTACCGATAACTTGTTGTCAATCACACACGACCTAGATCTCTAAACCAACATTTCAAGTTTCCGAGATCTCCTGTCGTCTACAACAACAACAAGTCCAACCATCAAATCAAGTTGACCTCAAAATCTTACATACTAGCACAATCAGCCAAGTAAGCAACTAATTAAACTATCATGGCAAGATATCTCAACAGATGCATCATATTAAAGTAATACTATAAATTACTTGTTGTAAATCAAATCATTACAACTAAATCACACTGAGGTTACAGATCCACTCACCGACACCTCAGCTGCAAGCTCAGAAGTCTAATATTACTGAGCCTTCTACACATCTGAGAATACAATCAATAAACAATGAGTTAGTAACTTGTATCAACTGATAATACTTATGTAATTAACATCGTTACACAATCATAACATAATTACATGTATCAAATGATCCCTAAGATCACAGCAACAAAAGTTCAATTCGGAACATAATCAAAAAGTCCCGAATTAAGGTCCAAAAACTGTAAAATGCCATTTTCGACCCCTAAACGACCCCGAATAGCCAAAAAATGACTAGGCTATAGTATATAGCTTTGATCAGTGGGCCGTTTTCGAGTGACCATGCAAATTTCAGCCCAATCAAAGTTTAAAGACAATTTGTCAATTTTTCCGTGGCAAAAATCACTACTAAACACTTATGCACTTTCAAAATTTGCAAAATCCTTCAAACTTTTTCTCATGCAAACGCGATCCGGGTAGTAATGGCTGGATCGCGTTCACCCTCAGAAAAAGTTCTGTCACCGTTTTACACTTGGCAACGCGATCCGGACAAATTCTTGGGATCGCGTTCCCAAGAACAAAACTCGTCCGATTCCTTTTATAACTAACGAACGCGATCCTGGCTAGGGTTCTGGGATCGCGTTTGAGCCTTTTTCAGCTCATCTTCATCCCTGATCAAACCCTAACCTACGGGTTTTAACCCAAAACACTCAAAACTCGATTTCAAAACAATTTAAACCACTAGAAACCTCAGGTAATCAATATGTAACACTTCTAGCATGTTTCTAACATTGATTTCACATCAAATCAATAATTTCTAATATTTCAATCATAATCCAATTAAATCAAACTTACTTACAAATTTGAATGAAGAACACCATGATTATGATGAAACTAACTCAAGATCACAGCTCCAGATTCAATTTATGGTTTTGATTTGAGTTTCATAAGGTTTTTGAGAGGATTTGAAGAATTGAAATAAACTTTCCAAAAAGGGAAAGTTAAATAAATAGTCGGTTCAACTTAAACCGCCTTCAATATACGGGTATAATTTAATACCCCATCCCAATCTATTGCCTGGAACCCGAAAACCATTTGCGAGTCCAAACATTTTATTGTACCGTCAACTATATTAATTTACAATAATTAATAATTCACTTATCACATTGGAATATTCAACTCCTATTCCAATTATTTCACTAATTCAAACAATATTATTTCCAAACACATTTACATATTAATTTAAATCAAGAAATAATATAACACAACTAGGTCCATTTCGAGGATGTTACAATATGAACATCTCTTTTTTCTTCTCCATTGTAAATGGACTAAAAGATCATTATTCAAATATTGTTAATTGTTAACTTTTATCTAATTAACATCTAATTATCTTTCTACCATTAATTCAGTCATGGAACAACTCACTGTGAAGAAGTTCTTGAACATACCCTGTGTAGAACATCGACCACAAGCTTAGCCTTGCAACAATGACAATTAGAAGAAACAAATTCTAAGACAACCAATCCAACTGTAACTGCTTCGTCAACTCTCAGTCAGAGGCCAATTTTCACCCATCATGATTCATCTATACTTTTAGCACTTGTAATTATGGAGCTGTGAGTTTTATTTATAGGATTCTTTTGAGTATTTTTTATCTTTTTGAGATATTTGTATTAAGAAATGCATTTACAAGGTGATCTTGTTATGAAGAATTACATTTTTTTGGTTTTGTTGAGCTGATATGTGATTTAGCAATGCCAATCGCGCGTAAAACTTAACAAGTCAAATGGGTTGGTTTTTATAACTGTTAGCAAAATAAAGGTTGGGCTTATTAGCCCATATATTAGTAGTGGCCCATATTAGTTTAGGCCTTTTTTTATGTTATCTAATTACTTCCGTAAACCCTTGTAACCTATTTTTCGATTCATTATTATTCAATAATACGTGACGGTATTTTGGTTTCATCATGGTATCAGAGCGAGGTTCATTCTGATTGCAGTTTGATTGTATTTTTTGTTCCCGAATCTGATCGGTTTTGTTCATGATCGTGGATTGATTGGTTTGTTCCTTGACTGAAGTATTGTTTCTGTTTCGTCTAATTGATTTGTTCCTTCTAGTAATTTGTTTATCGTAGTTGATAGTATCATTATACGAATCGGATTTAGTGGCTTATTAGGATTTGGTTCTTTGATTATCTTGTTGTAATGGCTGCTCGTAAAGATGATTCGTTGCAATCAATTAGTGTACAATTGGATGGTAAGAACTATACGTATTGGAGTTATGTCATGAAAAATTTTCTGCGTGGAAAATCAATGTGGGGTTATATTTCGGGTGTGAAAAGGATGCCAACTGATGTCAGTCAGAGAAGAAAACTATGCCTCGTTAATGGAAACATGGGAGGCTGATAATTCTAAGATTATCACTTAGAGTAATAATTCTGTTATGCCGTCTATTGGAGCTCAGTTAGCAAAGTATGAGACTGCTAAGGCAGTATGGGATCATCTTGCTAGACTTTACACACAATCTAACTTTGCTAAACAGTATCAATTGGAAACGGATATTCGGGCACTACAACAGAACGACATGAGCATTCAGGAATTTTATTCGTCTATGTCAGCCTTATGGGATTAGTTAGCACTAACCGAGCCTACAGAATTAAGCAGCTTTGATCCTTACATCACTCGTAGAGATGCACAGCGTTTGGTTCAGTTCCTTATGGCATTACGTAATGATTTTGAAGGTTTGCGAGGTTCAATTCTCCATCGCGATCCTTTACCATCGGTTGATTCAGTTGTTAGTGAATTACTTGCAGAGGAAATTCGTTTGAAGTCTCAAGATGATAAAAAGAGTGTTACACCATCTATTTTTGCGACATCACAACGTTACTCGACTGGAATCCAGAGTAGACCTAACCCTAAGGTCTCTATTGATGAGTGTGCCTACTGCAAACAGAAGGGTCACTGGAAGTCTCAGTGTCCTAGCATCCCTGGCAGAGCAAGACCGCAACAACAGCAACAACATCAGAAAAGACCATCTCAGCCTAATAATGGTGTGGCTGCTCCATCTTTGGATCCTGCTATGGTTGAGCAGTTTCAGCAGTTTCTAGCATCAGGAGCTCATGCTCTCTCTACCTCATCTGAAAAAGGTCTGTCAACATAAGGTATACCTAAATGGATCTTGGATTCTGGTGCCACTCATCATATGACTCATATTTTGTCCTGGTTTACTTCATTGTATCATGATTCCTCCAAATCGATTGCGGCTGCTAATGGTAATTCGATGCCATTAGCAGGTGTTGGTTCTATAGCTATACCTTCGGTGTCTCTATCTGATGTTTATTATATACCAAATTTGACTATGAATCTTGCTTCTGTTGGTAAAATTTGTGACTCTGGATATGATGTCAAATTCTCTATTTCTGATTGTTCTATACAGGAACCACATATTCAGAAGGTGATTGGGACAGGCCGTAGGCATGGGGGCTCTATGTTTTGGATCGTTTTCAAGGTTCTTCTGTTGCAGCCTCGAGTGTGGACTTATCTTCTTTTTGGTTGAATCGATCTTCTTCGGAATTTTATTTGTGGCATTCTCATTTAGGCCATGTTTTTGCATCTCGTTTACAGTTTTTAGTTTCTACTGGAGTCTTGGGTAAATTAGACAGTCATGATATTTCCGACTGCAGCGGTTGTAAACTCGCCAAATTTTCGGCTTTACCTTTTAATAAAAGTGTTTCAGTTTCTAGTGCACCTTTTGATCTTGTGCATTCTGATGTGTGGGGACCTTCTCCGGTATCTACGAAAGGAGGTTCTCGATATTATGTTTCATTCATTGATGACTATACTCGTTATACTTGGATTTATTTAATGAAACGTAGGTCTGATTATCTGAATGTGTTTAAAACTTTTAGAGCACTAGTTAAAACTTAGCATTCTGGTATTATAAAATGCTTTCGATGTGATTTAGGAGGTGAATATACCTCTAATGATTTTACCAGTCTTCTTGCTTCCGATGGGACTATGTATCAAACCTCTTGTACTGATACTCCTCAACAAAATGGTGTTGCTGAAAGAAAGCATCGTCATCTTGTTGAGACTGCTAGATCATTCATGCTGTTAGCTAAGGTTCCTAGTAATTTTTGGGGGGAAGCGGTTCTTACTGCCACATATGTCATAAATACGATCCCAACCTCACACAATTCTGGTTTGTCTCCATTTGAAAAATTGTATGGAACTGTTCCTGATTATTTATCATTGCGTGTTTTTGGGTGTACTTGTTTTGTTCTCAAACCACATGTTGAGCGTACAAAATTGTCACCTAAATCTGCCATATGTGTCTTTCTAGGTTATGGTGTTGGTCAAAAAGGATATCGTTGTTTTGATCCGGTCAATAAAAAGTTGTATGTCTCGCGCCATGTTGTGTTTTTAGAACATGTACCTTTCTTCTCTATTCCTGCTAGTTCTCATCATTTCACACATTCAGATCTTATTAACATCGATCCTTTTGATAGTGAAACTGGAGAACCTGCACCTGTTGTTGCAGAAACAGTTACACCAGAAATAGTGTCAGAGACAGTGGTCAAACCAACCTCGAAAACAGTTCCTCCATCACCAAATGAGGATGTATCTCACGCTACTGCACCCCCTCCTGCTACCCAATCATCTTCTGATGCTGCTGGTCCTCCTCCATATGTTCGGCCCCAACGTAATCGTAAGTCTACCAAACAAGATGATTTTGTTTATTCATGTTATTCTGGTTCGTTTGCTTCATTTGTTGCTTCTGTTTATAATCTTCGTGAGCCTTCGTCCTATAGAGAGGCTGTTTGTGATCCACTTTGGCAGGTTGCTATGGCTGAAGAGCTTACTGCTCTACATCAGACTCATACATGGGACTTGGTACCATTGCCACCGGGCAAGCATACTATTGGCTCCCGTTGGGTATACAAAATTAAAACTAAGTCTGATGGATCTATTGAAAGATATAAGGCTCATTTGGTTGCTAAAGGTTACTCTCAAGAGTTGATATGGATTATGAAGAAACTTTTGCTCCCGTTGCTAAAATGACGACTGTTCGTGCTATGATTGCAGTAGCTTCTAGTTGTAAATGGAAGATATTTCAAATGGATGTCAAGAATGCTTTCTTGAATGGGGACCTTAATGAGGAAGTTTACATGAAACCACCTCCTGGTGTTGCTCACTGATCTGGTGAAGTGTGCAAGCTTCGAAAAGCTCTTTATGGTCTTAAACAAGCACCTCGTGCTTGGTATGAGAAGTTTTCCACCGTTGTCACTTCACTTGGTTCTACCTCCAACCATCATGATTCCGCTTTATTTGTCAAAAGTTCATCGAGAGGTCGTATATTGTTATCTTTGTATGTTGATGATATGATTATTACTTGAGATGATTGTCGGAATATTGAATCTTTGAAGTCTGAATTATCTCGTCGTTTTGCTATGAAAGATTTGGGATTACTACGCTACTTTCTGGGTATTGAAGTTGCTTCTTCTCCAAAAGGATATCTTCTATCTCAGTCAAAGTATATTACTGATTTGTTTGAACGTGCACGTCTTACTGACAACAAGACCGTTGATACTCCTCTCGAGACCAATGCTAAGTACACTCCTTCAGATGGTGCTCCATTGCCTGATCCGAGCCTATATCGTACTATTGTTGGAAGTTTGGTTTATCTTACTGTGACCCGACCGGATATTGCTCATGCGGTTCATGTTGTTAGTCAGTTTGTTGCTGCTCCTACCACGGTTCATTGGGCTGCTGTCCTTCGTATTCTTCAGTATCTTCGTGGTACTCAGTTTCAGACCTTATTGTTTCCATCTACATCTTCGTTAGACTTACGTGCCTATTGTGATGCTGATTGGGATGGTGATTCTACTGATCGTAAGTCAACTACCGGATTTTGTATTTTTCTTGGTGATTCTCTTATCTCGTGGAAAAGTAAGAAACAAAATGTCACTTCTAGATCTTCAACTGAAGCTGAGTATCGAGCCATGGCTGTTACTACTTGTGAGATTGTTTGGTTACGATGGTTGCTTGCAGATATGGGTGTCAGCATTTGTCATCCTACTCCGTTATACTGTGACAATAAAAGTGCTATTCAGATTGCACGCAACTCGATTTTTCATGAACGCACCAAGCATATTGAGATTGACTGTCACTTCACTCGTCATCATCTTCAGCTTGGCACCATCTCTTTGCCTTTTGTTCCCTCTACATTACAAGTTGCAGATATATTTACCAAGCCACACTCAGCTTCCCGTTTCCGTGTTTTGACTGACAAACTCTCAATGTTTATTGCTGCAACATTGTGAGTTTGAGGGGGGGGATGTTAGCTAAATAAAGGTTGGGCTTATTAGCCCATATATTAGTAGTGGCCCATATTAGTTTAGGCCTTTTTTTATGTTATCTAATACGTGACGGTATTTTGGTTTCATCAATAACCATATCAACGGTTACATGTTTTTCGATTAATTTTTAGCTGAGTATATGTGTAAAGGATTGATATTTGTTAAGATTATTTCCATACTCCCTCTGATTACATTTGTATGAGGTGTTTTTACTTTAGACCTAGCAGTCCTTAGTCACTACTTTTATACAATTACATCGAAATTCTTACCTGTGATTGGACACTACTATATTCGTTAATTAGAAGGTGTCGTCATTGTTCTAACTGGATGGTCATTAAAGTCGTCCGACTCCTGGCCTGCCCTTGGATGATGTCTCCAAGCCCAATTAAGAACAAAATTTCCCATCTCCATTTTGCATCTGGAGCTAACAGTAACCTTCGTATATGCAATAATGTCTTGGATATTCCTCCATTAATTTAATATTTCCGATCCAATTTTGACACCAAAACTTAGTATCATTCCCATTTCCAACACACTTGAGGGATGTGACCTATGTTAGGTCCATAAGATAGCACAGCTTTTGGTGTTCTATGATTCACCTCCGAATAATGAGTAAAGCCCGAGCTCGCTTACGGAAAGTGGAAATAGAAGCAGATCAGTTTCGCGTGAATCTTGAATAATGAGGGTAAGTAAACAGATAGTTTTAGAAGCTCTCTATTCAAATTAAAAACTTGCTTCCAGATACCTGAATATCTGTATGTATGTTTGATCTAAATGATCAAATATGTGATTTTGCGATTAGCAACTAGCAATGCCAACCATATGATCAACAGTTGCTTCTTTTCTGATTGACTTTTAGCTGATTATATATTGAAAAAATGATTGATAATTGTTGAGATTATATCCGTACTCTCTTCACATTGTTTTGGGCTTAATTTTTCACTTTACTCTTTTGATGGTTTTATATATGTACATCGAACAACATCTTTTTATAACCTTGTAGTCCCCGGTTAAAAAGTAAACAATCATTATATTTACATAGCATATACAAATTGTGAGCACTTTGTATGCGCGCATTGTATTGATGTTCAAAGTGTCATAGTGTTGTTAGTTGGCACCTAAGATACGATAGATATATGAATAGGTGACTATGCAACGTACCATTATTGCCTCCCATTTATTTGTTTAAGTTTGACGTACTACAGAAAATCATTTGTGCCTCCTCTCACGTTAGCGACATTTTGGTTTCAAGGGAAAAGCTGTAAAGTAGGGGCGATTACTCTTAAATTCACACCTTTTTTGTTTTCGTTCATTGGATTATGCTTGCTGTCAAAAGTTGCTTCCAAGTGATCATCTTCTTTTAGTTAGTTCAAAGTTCGTTGTTTGCTTATATCCAAGGCGTTAGTAGGCATTTTATGTAGTCCTTAGTCAATTTGCTTGGATCTTTTGTTTTGGTTTTTGGTTGTAGTTCTTGCCATCCATCAACTTTTGGTGAAGGATGTGCTTTTCAATTTATATATTCGTTTTTCGGAAAAAAAAAAAATCATTTGTTACTTTTGTTGTAATCTACGAGCATGCCATATTTGCTGTTGTACCTTAAAGGCTTAAATGATTGAAGCTAGGGCTGTAATCGAGTCGAACCGAGCTCGAGCTCAGCTCGAAAATGTTTTTTAATGGCTCGAGCTCGGCTCGAAAAGCTCGAAGTTTTTTAAAAAATAAGTTTTAATATTTAAAATTATTTTATTTTTATATATATTTAAAAAATAAAGATTAATAATAAATAATTTCAAATATATATATATAATTATAATACATCGTGAAAACAAGTCAAAAACTATGTAAAATAGTATAAAATTTTCTAAAAATAACAATAATATCATTTACATATAAAAAATTACATATGTATGTACATACAAATATATATATATATATATGTATATTAATTAAGGCTCGAAAAGCTCGATAACAACTCGAGCCGAGCTCGTAAATGCTCGATCTCGGCTCGATATATATTTTGAGCTTGATTTTTAAGCTCGAGCTCGGCCTCGAACTCGATAAAAACTTGACTCGATCAAGCTCAAGCTCGAACCGAACTCGAGTTGCTCGATAAAAGCTCGACTCGTTTGCAGCCCTAATTGAAGCTAGGAAATATTTATAGTACATACAAATTTAAATACCTATATATCCATATATTATTAAATTTGAGTAAATTCCATAAGTCCAATGATTTATGAAAAATGTCATACTTATTTTTTCAACTTTTCAGTCCAATAAGTTTACGTTTTGCTCGAAAATGATCCAACTCCACCTAAAATGACCAAAGTACCCTTTGGCGGTTTGTGTCTTTACTATTCAAAAATGACAAGAGAAAGGGTACTTTAGTCATTTTAGGTGGAGGAGAGACCATTTTCGAGTAAAGCGCATACTTATTGGACTGAAAAGATGAAAAGGTAAATATAAGAACGGTTTTTGTAAAATGATGTAAATCACATGGACCATCTACGATGTTCATTCTAAAATATTAAATATATTTGCACTTATATATTTTAGATTTTGCGTACCTTAATCAATTTAGTTAGGGTGATGACATTTCCAACAAGATTTTTGATAAATCCACCATAATTATGTATTAATTGTTTGTACTGTACAATTATTTAATACACAAGTATGATAGATTTATCAAAAAGCTTAGTGGAAATATCACCACCCATTTAGTTATTCATGCTTCGGTTTTGGTGAGTGTTTACTTTGAAAAAAAGAAGAAAAAAAATGTGTTAGTGTATTACTATTACCTAGAGAGTTCCTAAAAGACTTGCACTTCTTATCTCATGACATTCTATAAATTCTTGTGAGAAGTTAGGTAAAAGTTAGTATCATGAAAAATTGGTCATTATATCATGAGAAAATGTCTATCTAGCTAGTTTGCTAATGCATATATAAGGGTAATAAACGACTAATTAAAGTAAGTTTATATTAGGTTAGGTGGGTTTGTCTAACGTGTGCCCTAAGGGCATATGTTAAGACAAGAATATTTTTCTCGAAAAATGAGAAATGCATTTTTCAAGAAGAATCTTGATACCTTTTTCATTTTTTGAATATAATGTTTTCAACTTTTTCAATTTTCGAGAAGAATATTCACCCCATAACCTGTGCCCTAAGGGCACAAGTTAGAAATTCCCTAGGTTAAATTACAGAGTTAGCTCAATACGTCCAATTTATTTACGGTTCTTATCGTACTGACTACTGAGTGAGGGGTGCAATACGGTTCACCGGCTCGGTACCAGTATGGGTCGGGCTTTGTACCGGTTTTTGACCGAGACCATTTCCGACCCGATTCTTGTAAGGCTCTCAACTTCGAGGGCTTTTTATGAAAATTAAACAAATTGCAAAACCCCTATCGAATTGAAGCCATGCACAGATGCAATTGCTCCCAAATTTAAACCCTAATTAGGTTCAACATTGTATTGTATTTGTGAATCAATCAATATGGCATACATGCGTAGTCTCACTACAAGAGCAAAACCTTTATCTGCTCAACACCTACAATCAATTATTACTCCTTCAATCTCCGTAATCAATCACGATGATCGTAAATATCTACTGCATTCGGATAGTTTTATCCAAGGTCGATCGTATGGCGTTTACAGTAACAGTAACAACAAGAACAATAACAATAACAATATTTTTTTAGGGCTAGGGTTTAGTGGTCGATGGTCTGCGGATCGTCGTTATCATGTACCAATGACAGTGACTGGATTTTTGTTAGCTAGAAATATGTCTTCTACCAGAAACGGATACGGATACGGATCAGAGAAGATTAACCATGATATAGCAGCGAATGTTGTTGATGAAACTAACAGTACTATGAGTGATCATATAATAGGCGATTTTTCGGTTTTTGAAACGATGAGTGATATAGCTGATGTTTGTGTTGATGAAACTGTGAAATTTGTGTCTAATCAAGTTTCTACGATTAGTGAAGTTGCAGCTGCTGCTGCGGATTCTTGGTTACCGTCTGCAGCTTTGCAGTATGCTATTGATGGGATTCATATCTTTACCGGACTTAATTGGTAACGATATATACATTCTTATTCTAACATAATTTGTATTTTATATTATTGAAGAATTTGTTTGATTTAAGTATATAAGTATGGGTTTCTGGTTATCTGATCACACTCTTTGGGATTTGAATCCGACCTTAGATTTGTTATGCATGTCCCCAACTGCTAAGTTACCATGTACGTACCTTAATTGGTGAACCAATAACTTTTCGTCTTGTACCAGGTGGGCAAGCATAGCAATAACGGCTCTCATTGTTAATACGTTGTTACTTCCTATCAAGATTAAACAATTCAGGGCTGATGCAGAATTACATGTGAGTCCTACTATAGATGTTATGTGATTGATTGATTGTTAATTTCATTACTTATAAAGTAGGTTTTCAGTTTTTTAGTTAGTTGTCTGTTTAAAAAGTAGCATTGATATATATGTTCACATCTGCATATTTTGTACAGATTACGAAACAAGAACTTAAAAAGATGAAAAAATATTTGCAAGATGAGGTATGAACATCTAATTCATTGATGTTAACATATTACTAACTGTTCATGATTCGAAAATCGATGCTAAGATTGGTTTCTCCATCAAGCTACCATATAATGTTTAGTAAAATCAATTATTCATGTAAATAGAAAGGCTCAACTTTGTAAGCGCGTGAAACTTTCTACTTATTTTTGTCAGGGCATGAGTCCTACAGAAGTTGAGGAACAAATGAATGATTTAAATAGAATGTAAGCAATTTTCTATGTTTCTTATTGGTAATTGTATTTTTTTTCTAACTTCTGCTCAACACCATGATTCTTGAATGATTTTAATATGATTGGAGGTAAATATTTTTGCAGGTGCGGTGTTGGTGCTTTTACTCGTTGGAATTTGATCTTCATCCGTCTCCCTATCTTTGTCACTGCTTTTTATGCTGTAAGTTAAGAATATTATATCCATCAGATCTTGGTTCACATTATCTCCCTAAAATTTACCAGTATTTGAGAAGTAGTTGTATCTTTAAGTTACCGTATCTGGTTTTCAATCTTTTACACCTGTCATTTGCAGATTGGGAACATGGTGGAAAAGGTTCCATCTTTTACAACTGGTGGGGCGTCTTGGTTCCTCGATCTTACAACACCTGATACTTTCTATATTCTTCCTATTTTGGCTTCATTTTCATACTGGATGGCCGTAGAGGTAACATGTAGCTAGTCTCTATTGCTCTTAATTGTGTGTATCTTAAAAGTCATATATTAGTGTACGTAATATAATACGTTCAGTGTTCTCTCAATTTCGAAGTTACATTCATTATTCATGAGTCTCCACTTTAGAGGTGGAGAATTTGACCCGTTTGTAATAAATTTTATAAATGGATCGATTTGGGTTATGTTTTATCTCTAACTGGTCAAATAAGTTAAATATAAATATTTATTTAAAATTGGTGAAATGGGTCGAACACGGGTTAAACAGGTTGAAACTCCTGGACAGAATACAGTTCATGGTTTAAGTGTCCTGAAATGTAACAAACAATGACTGAAAATCTGTTGTGTGTATTGTACTTTAAACGCGTCCATTGTGTGTACCCTTCATTTTTTGACCTGTACTCCAATCTATGTATTAATAACATTGAACACAAGTGTAACTATTTTGTATTATCGATTTATTTGTCTTCTGTATGGTTGTGTTCCTCAGGTTAACACGCAACAAGGTTTCGAAGGACTTTTTGCTATTGACAAAATAGTTTCAAGGGCTACTACTGTTACTACTTTTATGGTTCCCTTTGTTGCATCTTTCCCAAAGGTACATACTCCACACATCTTATTTACTTACCTTTTGACTCCAAAAATCGCCTTTTTTTTTGTCTAAAAGGGATCATGTTAATTGGAAGAAACCGTATTTATAATTGAAAGCAAGTCATGTAAAGAATCAAGTAGATAAAAGGATCTTGGCATTACGGGCTTTAAAAACACACTAATTTTCATTTTCTTTTATTCATTACAATCCCACTAAATGCGTTAAAAGCTAGCCTCGCTCAAGGCACTTTGAGGTCATAGTTGGATGCATCATGTTAACCGATTTCCAAAATTTGTAGCAGAGTATGTGAAGTGTTTTAATATACTTAAAGATTATGTTTAAATTTCACGATTGTGCAGGCTTTTTTATGTTATTGGATCACCACCAACTTGTCCCACCTTGTATGTGTACTAAGTAAGTTGCTCACCTCACTTTAACTTAGAATTTGCTAATATTATTTCTATCTTCTCTCTCTCTCTCTCTCTCTCTCTCTCTCTCTCTCTCTATATATATATATATATATATATATATATATATATATATATATATATATATATATATATTTGATCAATTTTTTTAATTATGTCAATAAATTCATGTGCACACCTGTCGTCTCTCTTTCTGCATAATCTTCTTCATTTATCTGTATGAACACCTCATTTTTCTTCTCCATTGTAAATGGACTCAAAAATCGTTATGCAAATATTGTTAATTTATTGTCAACTTTTATCTAATTAACATCTAATTATCTTGCTACCATTAATTCAGTCATGCGAAAACCCAGTGTGAAGAAGCTCTTGAACATACCCTGTATAAAAGTTCATTGCAACAACGACGATTAGAAGAAACAAATTATACGACAACCGATCAGACTGTAATTGCTTCGTCAGCTCAGTCAGAAGCCAATTTTTGCCCATCATGCTTTATCTATACTTTTAGCAATTGTAATTATGGATATGTTAGTTTTACTTTTTGGATTCTTTTGAGTAAGTTTTATCTTTTGAGATATTTGTACTAGGGAATGCATTTACAAGGTGATTTTGGTATGAACAATTACATTATTTTTGGTTTTGTTGAGCTACATGTGATTTAGCAATGTCAACAGCGGGTGAAACTTAACAAGTCAAAATGGTTTGGTTTTTCAACCATATCAATGGTTACATCTTTTTCGATTAAATTTTAGCTGATTATATATGTAAAGGATTGATATTTGTTGAGATTATTTCTATACTCCCTGATCACATTTGTATTGTAGGTGTTTTCACTTTAGACCTAGCTAGCGGTCCTTAGTCAGTACATTTATACAATTACATCGAAATTGTTACCCGTGATTCGTTAATTAGAAGGTGTCATCATTGTTCTAAATTGCATGCCTATATGCTTGATTATATCAAATCATTTGTTTAGTTTTTGTTGTAATATGTTACGACGTGTTACATTTGAACTAAGACAACGATGCATAGTAATTTTATAAGGATAAGTATCCAAATTTACATACAGTTAAAAAAATGGAACCAAACCAAACCAGTACCGTACCGATTAGCATGATAGGGTTCACCAGTTCGGTACAGGCTAGGCACTTTCTTATTTTATATGGTACATGTACTAAGGTAACCATTACGGGTTGATTTTGTACCTCTGCAACGTCCTAAATTTTGACCAAGTCTCTGAACCTGAAGGGCTATTTATGAAATTTAAACATGTTTGTAAGGAAATTACAAAACCCCTATAAGTCATGCATAGATGCGATTGGTTTCAAATTTAAACCCTAATTAGTCTGTCCTTAAGGTTCATAATTCCTTTCAGTCATATTCATTATATTGTGTACGTATACTAATTTGTGTTTTATAATCTGATCATTGTATATACTTTTGTGCATCAATCAATATGGCATACATACGTAGTCTCACTACAAGAGCAAAACCTTTTTTTGCTCAACAACTACAATCAATCATTACTCCTTCAGTTTCTTTAATCAATCACGATGATCGTAAATATCTGCATTCGGATGAGAAGTTCAATAGTTTTATCCAAAGTCGTTCATATGGCGTTTACAGTAACAACAAGAACAATAACAATACTTCTTTAGGGCTGGGGTTTAGTGGTCGATGGTCTGCGTATCGCCGTTATCATGTACCAATGACAGTGAGTGGATTTTTGTTAGCTAGAAATATGTCTTCTACTACAAACGGATATGGATCAGAGAAGATTCATGATATCGCGAATGTTCTAGATGAAACTAACAGTACAATGACTCATCTAGGCGATTTTCCGGTTTTTGAAACGAGTAAAACTATGAGTGATATGGCATACGTTTGGGTTGAGGAAACTATGGAATTTGTGTCTAATCAAGCCCCTGCGATTAGTGAAGTTGCTTCCGCTGCTGCAGATTCTTGGTTACCGGTTGCAGCTTTGCAGTATGCTATTGATGGGATTCATATCTTTACCGGCCTTAATTGGTAACGAGATATTCTTAAGCTAACATATTTTGTGTTTAATAGTTTTGAAGAAATTGTCTGATTTATATAAGTATGGGCTCCTTCGATAACTTTTTGTGCTGTACCAGGTGGGCAAGCATAGTAATAACGACCATCATTATTAGAACGTTGTTACTTCCAATCATGATTAATCAGCTCAGGGCTACCACAAAATTAAATGTGAGTCTTACTATGTATTTTATGCGATTGATTGATTGTCATTACTTCTACATTAAGTTCAGTTATTAAGTTAATGGTCTGTTCAAAAGTAGCATTGATATATATATAATCCCGTCCTCATACAGATTTTGAGACCAAAATTGGATGAGATTAAACAAGAGATGCAAGATAAGGTATGTAAACATCTACTCTTATGATGTTAGCATATACTCCAACTAATTGTTCATGAATTGAAACTGGTTTTCGATCAAAGTATGAAGTATGATGCTTCTAAATCGACATGATTCTCTAATGTTACCATGTAACTTTTAGTAAGATTAATTATTCATGTAAGTAGAAAGGCTCAACTTTGTAAGAGCGTAAAATTTTCTACTTATATTTATTGTTACTATAACACAATTGTCAGGGCATGAGTCCCACAGAAGGTCATGAACGAATGAAGAGTTTATTCAGAGAGTAAGCATTTTTCTATGTTTCTTATTGCGAGAAGTATTTTCTTATTAACTTCTGCTCACACCATGATCATAGGCATCCTTAAATGATTTTAATATCATTGGAGTTTAATATACTTGCAGGCATGGTGTAGGTGTTTTTACTCCTTTGAAGGGGATCTTCATCCAAGGCCCTGTCTTTGTCAGTTTTTTTCTTGCTGTAAGTTAGAAATATTATATTTGTCATCACAATTTTAATCAGTTAATAATCTTGGTTCACATGTCATTTGCAGATTCAGAACATGGTGGAAAAGGTTCCATCTTTTACAAGTGGCGGGACATCTTGGTTCCTCGATCTTACAACGCCTGATACTTTCTATATTCTTCCTATTTTGTGGGCATATACATTCTGGATGGTTGGAGAGGTAACATTTAGACTCGTCCTTTAAACTACATAACTTATAGTGCATACCACGTCCGAAATTACATTTGTTATTCATGAGCCTCCACTTTAGAGGTGGAAAATTTGACCCACTTTTCTATAATTATATAATGGCTCGATTTGGGTTATATTTTATCTCTAAGTAGAAGAAGCTGCTGAAATGGGTCGAACATGTTAAACAGGTTGAAACTCCTAGACTGAATATAATGTGTATCATATTTAGCTCTTTATTATTAAGATAATTCATTAAACAGGTAAAAAAAAAAGTGTGTGGGTTGGCCCAACCTGACCTCGCCTTTTCTGATCCGAACCCATATTGACCCGTACTCCATTCTGTATATTGATAACATTGCACATAAGGTAACTAGTTTTTACTTTCAATTTTTAATTTTTCTTTTGTACACCTGTGTTCCTCAGCTTAACATGCAAAAAGGTTCGGAAGGTAATCCTGATGTTGTCAGATTGAAAAATTTTTCAAGAGTTTTTGCAGCTACAATGCTTCCCTATACTGCAACTTTTCCAAAGGTACATATCACACTTCCTATTTAATTACTGCAAAAAAACATTCAGGAATCTTTGCTTTTTTAAATATGGAGTACTGTGAAAGTATTATCTCTATTGAATCCAAAGTACTGTGGAACGTTTTATTCTCGTTAAAGATCATGTTTCACAATCGTGCAGGCTTTCTTTTGTTATTGGATCACCTCTAGCTTGTTCTCCCTTGTATATGGGCAAAGTAAGTTACTCACTTTACCTTAGAATTTGCGAATATTATTACCAATTTCTTTCCATTTATTGCAAATTCTTTGATCATTATGCAAATATTGCTGTTAACTTTTATAATGACTCAATTATAATGGACTTAGAGAAATTTATACACATATCTCTAGTAAACATTTTTATTTTCTTGGTATCTTCAGTTATAAAAGAACCCGATGTGAAGAAGCTCTTGAACATACCATGTGTTGTACATCCACCACAAGAAAAGCATTTGCAACAATGACAATCAGGAGAAATAAAATTTACAACAACTGATTAAACTGTAACTTCTTCGTCGCCTCTCAGTCAGAAGCCAATTATAGAATCTACCCATCATGGTTTCATCTATATCATTAGCACTTGTAATTATATAGCTGTGAGTTCTGTTTATAGGATTCTTTTGAGTAATTTTTATTTTCGTTGAGATACTTTGTACTTTTACTAAGAGAAGATAAATACCTACGTTATCCCAATTATCTTATTTGTAAAACATGTTAAGTTACACACCTTCTACTTACTTTTATTTATTTTAAAATTTTAAATGTCATTATTTTTTGGATTTTTTTAGTCCACGTGTTATACTTTTTAAGATAGAAAGCTTGTCTATTATGAAAGGAAGCTGATAAATTCAAGGGAGTTTTTACTAAATTCACGGAAACAGTACAACTCTTTATGCTTACATTACACCTTTTTATGCACATATTTCCTTGAATTTAGTAAAAAATTCCTTGAATTTATCAACTCCCATTATGAAAGTCTTTATCATAACATTTATATGACTTTGAGATACTAACCATGTCTTCAACATTTCCAAATAATTCCCCTTTATGTTATTAAACTAATATTAATCTTAACTAATCATCAATAACTCTTAGTAGGGATGTTCATGGTTGACCGAATCGTTTACGTCGTGCAAACTATTGTGATTTGGTTGGTTTTAGCCGGGTTCATTTTTTATATTGGATTGAGTTTTTTCAAAACGTTCATTTGCAATTTTGCCAACTTATACGACTGATGAAATTAAAATTGATAAGTATAGTAATTAAAAAGCTCCTGATTATTATGAAAGAATTTTTTTAGTAATTGATATAGTCAATCAGTTTTTAATCAATATTAGATAATCTATTTATAGTTTAGA
This sequence comes from Helichrysum umbraculigerum, assembly GCA_949592205.1. NCBI lineage: Eukaryota > Viridiplantae > Streptophyta > Magnoliopsida > Asterales > Asteraceae > Helichrysum > Helichrysum umbraculigerum. Next base: position 11,546,044 of record CATIUR010000004.1, on the reverse strand, counting down.
AAACTAGCAAGATAATAACTCTTGGACTGTTACTCGTGTTATGTAACTTGAATGTTAGTTAACATAATTATTCTTAAAATTAAATATAAAAAAAGAAGAATTGCTTCAAACCTTCAGAACCAAACCGGTTTCAATTGCTTTGGTTGGTTACTTGGTTTGGTTTTACACATCAAATTGAGTTGTTTGGTTTCAAAAAACGTCATACCATAATTACCAATTTGGTCTAGCTTATATGCTCAAACCCTCCAAACCGGACATAAACATCCCTATAATCTAAATTAAACTAGTTAATTACTTATAGAGTTAATTATAAACAAGTCCTTAATATAAATATTTATTACATTTTATCTTTGAGTTGGAGAGAATGTGTAGAGTTGAAACTTGAAAGGTATAGGAGGGAGAGAAGTGAGAAATGTGAAAACAGATGTGTCAAAAGTAACGAAGAGGAAGAGAACAAAAAAAAAGGTATCAAATTTTCATTGGTTATGTAATAATTCAATGAATAGTCATTTATCATCCTGATAAATGTAAGGGGTTTTTAATTTTAATTATCTCAGTAGTATGTAATTAGTCTTCGCTTTTGTTGCAATTACACAATTCTTTAACCCTAAACCACATACACTAAGCATTAAAAACTAGAACCACACATGATGCCACATTCTACCGGATATCTAAAACAAACTTGACATAAACATCTTAAACACGTACCAAAATACCATCAATGTACCTACATCCAAACTGGAGAACCATACCAACTCAAAAGATTAGATCAAAGAAATGGTATATAAACAAGTAGCATCTCCTAGTTACTTACAAGAAAATTGAGAATCTAAAATTGATTTGAAGCCCATAACATATAGAAGGTTAGGAAAAACTAATGCTCAACAAGTACTTCTGCCACTGATGATGCCCGCGGGGAGTTTGAGAGGATTCTTGATATAGTTAACTCTTCATCCTCGGTAACGTCATCATGAAGCCATATGCTTACCTTCTTCAACACGGGGGATTTGGCCAAGATAAGCTTCACAAACTCCATTTCATGGTTAAAATTAGCAAAATATCCAATCTTGCATTCTTTCAGATGATCCAACCAAATATGTGAATAATCTTTTACCAAGTCGGGCTCGGTTTCCTCATAAGATGGATACTCATACATCTAAATCAAATGAAGGTATTCCTTGTGTCAATTTATTTATTAAAAAAATATACAACGCATAAGACACTTTTTAGAAATTAGATAATTACCATTAGCGTAAGGTTCTCCAAGTTCGGGGAGCTTCTCATTACAAGACCAAGAAAGCGTAACCCAAGTTCATCACTGAAATAAAAATCTTTTATAATGAAGTGTTTGAGGTGGATTAATGTGATTGGAAGCACTTGTGGAACTCCGTCTTGAGCAAAACACTTGAAGCATAGCCAAAACAAAAGATTAATAACAGATTTTTTCCTCCGAGTTAAACAATTATATATCATGTGGATAGCACTAGCGTATTACCTCAATCAACCAATGCCACATAGACAACTTTTCAAGCGCGGGTAAGCACTCGAATAACTCAGTAAAAGTGAAATTGCCATTATCGGGAATATCACTTTCGTTTAAAAACTACAACTTACAATAATCAGATAAGTTATGAAAGCCTATAAGGATTTTCAAATAAGAACTAATATTCAGGTTAGAACATACCAGACAGACGGTCTTGAGTAATGGGCAGTTGGATAGGAGATGTAAAAGACTTTTACTAGAGATGTATACATTCTTTAAGGACAAGGTTGTAAGGCTACCAAATCCATTGAATGTTGGTTGATGGTCAAGATAACACCACCGCAGATATAGGTGTGTTAACTGATGCAAAGAGAAGATAGATAAGTGAAACGCCCTGAATTTTTTTTTTTTATAATTTATATTCAAACCTGTATCCTTTTAAATTATATAACATCGTTACTTTGAATCATCTTTTGACTTTTCAGTCAAACATACATACAAATAATTGACTAACTTGGTCCCATTAGTTTGACTGTCCAATCAATTTCATACACGATTATTTAAAATCGTCTAACTTTACTTTCTTTTCAACTTTGACTATAATATCATTGACTGGGCGACTTATACAAGTATAGTCATAACGATAATTTAAAAGAATAGGAGCTTGTCTAACCATTTCATTCAAGCTCCACTCCACATCATTTCTAGCAAGCATAGTCAACTCTTAACTTCATTGGTTCAAACGAACCACATACCTGCAACGTAATCAACTGAACGGGGTAAGCCAAAGCTTAGTGAATAATATGAACAACTAAATAAATAATGTACTTTCACATTACACATCAACATATAATCTGTACTTATTCTGTTTCTGTTCAATCATATAACTTTTAGGAAATTGTAGAGATCATCTGAACCTTTCTTTCTGACTAGTACCCTATCTCTGAATGATAGGCATACTATAACATAATCTGTACTGTTAAGGATCCTTAACTATCTGAACATTATTGAGTTAGTGTCATGATCACAACTCATCTATACCATATCCATCTACTCAATTATCTGAGTAATGGAAACATAACATGACCACGTGCTCTGCACGCCTTTAGCTGCACCTGTAATCTGACATGAAACTGATCTCTACAATTCCCAATACACATAAATCACATAACACCTTTTCTTTCTTTCATATATGTGCATTTATTCTTTATTTACAATCATATCATAATAACGTATAACTACTAAGCACATATAACAACTGAGTACACATAAACCTTCATGTAATCTCAACCATAACACTTTATAATGCTAAACTGGCATATAATAATATACTCAAACATACTGCATTCAAATTGTGTAACCCCTTCCGGTGTACACAATCATTACCTATTTAATTCCCCATATTACTCACCTGAGCCTTTTAATCCGAATAAGCGGGTAACTCATAATACTTGTGTAGGTGCCATGTCTCGATTCTTGGAACACCTATCACATAAGCACATAATTATGACAATACATTTTAGGCTCTAGAAATTACCATAATCACACAACTAGACATCTCATGATGCTATCGACTTCACCCTTTCATTATTTTGACTAATGCTTTACAATTTGGTTATAACTAATTTCATAGCTATAACACGTTTAACTTACTAATACTTGTCATAGTCCTTTATGTGATTACATATCACTATAATTTAGTCATTATCATCACGGTCAAACTTTCTTTAATTAAATCATAAGCCTTTCAATCATAATCATTTTATATTTTCTACTAATACCAATTCTTTGGCTTAACAGCCCTTGTCTTATGTGTATAAGAAAATGATCAAATTATAATGCTTTTACTAACTTCGACACCTTTCTACTTTAATCTAATCATTGACTACTCGATCATTAACATATCTTTACTAACTATATCTGACTTATCAATTCACATATTACTTCTATATTATCTTGTATCGAGTTCTAATGATTTGAACAACCATTTTAAACCATCTGTCGTGACCCAGACCGGGTTACCCGCCGGGTACTACCTTCGTCCCCAGAACCTGCATCGCTGTTTGCTTATGTTCCAGTCCGAATCTCATAATAACAATAAAATTCTCAGTTTCTACTCATCACCAATCATCTAATAGCATCAATTTAACATTCACCAACATAGTTTACCTCTAAATTCTTATCAATTCATAAATCCCTAATTACCTAAAAATCAAACTTTTTAGGTTAACTAGAGGAAATAGAACTTACATGATGATTACTAATCATTAATTTGCAACTCTTCTTGTTTCCTTCATGTTTGTCTGCTACTGATCCATCGTAGAAACCACAGGGACCTTTTTACTCTTTTTCTTTTCTTTCTAACTTTCTTTTTGAGTGATACGTGTGTGTGTAGAACTTTATAGAAATAACATACATATATATCCACTCATACCTAATAAATTAGTCCCCTTTTGACCCATTGTCTGGAACTTAAAAACCATTTGCGATTTTTACCACTTTATTTTTCTTACAACTTTATTAGCTTAAAACAATTATTTATTTACTTATCACAATAATACTTTTACGTTTTTGGGGTGTTACAATAAGGGTAACCTATAATCACCATGACGGGAGGAGTTAAAATGACCAAAGAGAAGCCTAAGCTTCCTGATGGTATTATTCCTCAACAAATGAAGTATTATTTGATCAATTTCAAGACAGGTGTCATCTGCATATATAAAAAGGGTGAACTCGAGTATTGGACCCTGGCGAAGTAACAAAACTTGGTTTATCGCATAAAGAAACTTAAACCGGATGATCATCCTCTGTCCTTGATCTGGAGGGTCGGAGGTTTGCTCCAGAACGGATGGCTGATTCATATCAGTTGATATTTCAAATGTATTCTCATTAAACACAAGTTTAGGAATTTTAGTCCAAGTGTATCTCCATTCCCTCGAGAGAATACTCGTCCTTGCTGCCTCTTGAATCGGCAAAAGACATAGGATGGTTTCTATTATGTTTTGAGGAAGGGTACTAATTCCATCCAAAGACAAACGTTGAGCTTTCATCTTAGGATATTGTTGTCGGACGGATAGTATGAATGCTGCAGATATCAATTCAAGGTAAAAGGTGTTTAAAGATCAGTGCGTTTCTGCTTCAAGCATAGTCGTCGTCTACTAATTTAGATGCTATATACACAACATAAGACAAACATAACACTTTGAGAATGTTAATGTTAAGTCTGATATAATTAGGGCGGAGCCATGTAGAAGGAAGGGGTAGCAGTTGCTACGGGTCCATTCCTAATATTCAGTGTAACTTCTCAGGAAAAATAGCATTTTTAGTTGCATTTATTGTTTGTGTTACGGACTTACGGGTTCAAAAAGATTGGGATATCATTGCTACGGGTCACTTGAAATCCTGGATCCGCCATTAAATATATTTGAAAGTTTATATTTTGATGTGAGTATCCTTTTTAATTGAGAAACTTAAATTTACGTCCCTTCTAATTTGGTTTACAGATCCAGTTTTTTATACTCATTCAGCTTAATAGGACGGTGTTTGTGTTTCGAAAATGATTAATTGATTGATGTGACCTTAAATGGAAGAATAAGTTAGTTGTTTTATTTCTGATTATGAATCTGCAACAAAACTGATTATCGAATGACAGCATAAAATTACTTATCAAACCCTACATCCCTAAATGTATACACATGTTTATCTGATAAACCCTAGAAAATGTGTAGGAACGTAACAAATTAATAATAATATGAATAACTTGTTACACACAGACGAGGCATAAAAACAATAAGGAGGAAATTATACCTGCGTTGAAGATGGAAACAACGTTGAGCTTCAACTGGCCGACTGGGTGGGTAACTTTGAAGAACTTTGTTATTGCTAAACTATGTTAACTGTACACATTTGGTCCTTATATATTATGATGAGTTGATGACCACACTTCTATTCGAGAAAAATTTCTTAGATGAATCGGATTTTAGTCGGGTTCGGTTTTGACGGATGACTAAACTTGAGGGACTTATTTGTGATTAAACATATCTCAAACAGAACCCCTTTTCATTTTCATAAAAAAAAAAAAAAAAACAGAACATCAAAACCAGCCTTTCCAGTTATAAACCCTAATTATAAACCCTTTCACTGTAAGTATATTTCTTTCATTTCTGATTTCAATTTCATTTCAATCGTATTCATAACATAGATAGAATCATATACATATACATATAAATATATATATATCCTTTATCTGTATCTTATTGCATGCTAATTTAATTTGAATTTGGATCCAGGGGAAAGTAATTAAATTGAATCAATCAATGGCATACAGACGTAGTCTCACTACTAAAGTGAAGCAATTCACTCAACAACAACGATTAATCACACCCTCAATTTCTCATCTTGATGACAATAATCGGAATAATCAGGTTCCTGATGAGAAATTGAATAGGGTTATTCAAAGTAGATCGTATGGTGTTTACGGTAATACATCGTTAGGGTTAGGGTTTGGCGGTAGCGGTATTCAAATGTCTCGATATCGATGTCATGTACCGATGACAACGAGTGGAGTACTGTTAGCTAGAAATATATCTTCTACTACTGCAGTTGGAGGTGGAGTAGACAAGATTGAGTATTTGAGTGATATAGCTGATGATTTGACTGAAAAAACAATTGAAGTAGTGACGAATCAAGCTCCTGCGATTAGTGAAGTTGCGGTTGCTGCTGCGGATTCGTGGCCACCGGTTGCAGCTTTGCAGTATGCCATTGATGGGATTCATAGCCTTACTGGGCTTAACTGGTAATGAGATATTTAAAGCTTACATTTTTATGATTCTGTTCAGGATACTGTTATCGTACTTTGTGTTTAATGTAATTGAAGACTATAATTTGGGAGTTGTTTGGTATATCTTTTTGAAAGGATTAATATGATATCATCCGCTGTATGTGCTTTCGCTATTTACACTTAAAATTGGCATCTAAGAAACATGGTTATCAGATATATAGTTATGTTGCTGCTATTATTATTAAACTGATTATTTGACGCCTAAATAATTGAATGATCGGGGTTGTTATACTAAACTACAAACACCCTTGGAATTGATATTCGCACAGTATAGTGTAGATTGTTTATTGTAGCATCCATATAGTCTAGATTACTTTTTGTGAAATATATGTATTGGCTGAACGAAACTTTCATATGAAGTTATTATAATTTTGCTGATGCTATTGGAACTTAAAGTATATATATGTAACATGTGGGATGGAATTCAGATACTTAGTTGAACTTTTTCTTACAATTTCACTATGAAATTATGTGCTATACTTTCTGTACTGTTTTTTCGGGTGCGTATATAGTGAAAGATTAATTTATTATCTTTAAATCTGTCAGGTGGGCAAGCATAGTAATAACAACCCTTATTATTAGAACCTGTTCAATTCCAATCATGATTAATCAACTGAAGGCTACCACAAAGTTAACTGTGAGTTCTACTCTGTCCAGCTTTCATTTACTAATTGCCTTCTGCATTTTTTTTCTTTTTTTTCTTTTTTTTGGCAAATTTGGCAGAAACAGTGAAATATTTGAATTGTATCATATATCTGGATCTGGATGGATTATACTATCTAATAATTCTAATTCATAAATTTGCAGTCTTTATATTGTTGTTCTGTGATCGGTTGGTATTGATTTGCTCATGTTTTGCATATTTTGGACAGATTTTGAGACCACAACTTGAGGAGATTAAGCAGGAGATGCAAGATAAGGTACAGACATCCACTTTCTCCGCGTGCTTTGAATATATTCTTATTATTTGTTGTCAACTGTTTTCCTTAAAAAGTTTTCTTCATTGTCTTACCATATATCCTTTCAGGGCATGAGTCCGTCAGCTGTAGCTGAAGGTCAGGATAAAATGAAGGCGGTATTCAAGGAGTAAGCTCTATTAAATGTTCCTTATTGCGAGAAGTAATTACTTGTTTTTACATGTTTACATGCATGTTTAAAATAATTTCAATATAATTGGAAAATAATAAATCTGCAGGCATGGTGTTAGTACATTTACTCCTTTGAAGGGGCTCTTCATCCAAGGCCCTGTCTTTGTCAGTTTTTTTCTTGCTGTAAGTTAAAATTATAATATCTGTAATGACTCCTGTTTTACATTATAGAAGTACCATTGTTTTGTGGAAATAATAAAATCATTGAATTACTGTATCTGGTTTTTTTAGTCTGTTACACATTTCATTTGCAGATTCAAAACATGGTGGAAAAGGTTCCATCTTTTAAAACTGGTGGTGCTTCTTGGTTCCTCGATCTTACAACTGCTGATCCATTCTATTTTCTTCCTTGTTTGACTGCATTTTCGTTCTGGATAACTGTAGAGGTAACATCTAGTCTCTTTCTTTGAACTACGAAACTCATCTACTTCTGTTTTGCTTGATTATGGGTATCTCAAATGCCTTTCGATATATGATAAAATTACATTTAGTATCCCATCAGTTGTTGCAATTACTTTATAATTTATGCTCCACCCTAGAGGTTGCTCTATTTGTGATATGTTTTATGTTGAATGGCTCAAACAAGTTGAAAGTCATCTGCAGTGCATCCAATTGCATAGAAACCTCTTAAATTTTCTTTATTAAAGAAAGTTTGGATTTTTGTAATAATATAGTCCTCGAAATCATATTAAGCACATTTGTATTTTTGGACTTTTAAATCGATGAAAAATTGTTTGTGGGTTGGTCCAACCTGTTTTGATCTGCACTGGAAATATTAGTGTTTTGATCCAAACACATTGTGAGTTTGTGACCTGTTAAGCAACCCATTCGAACTGCCCATCTTACCACCTCTACGGCTATTCTTCACTATATCTACTAATAATATTGCACATAGGTAACTAGTTTGCAGTGTCGATCAATGTTTAATCCGAATCCCCACTTTTACATACCTGTATGTTGCCCTCCTCAGTTTAACATGCAAGAAGGTTTGGAAGGCAATCCTGCTGCTAACACTATGAAAAACGTCTCAAGGGCTTTTGCTGCTCTTACGGTTCCCCTTACTGCAAGTTTTCCGAAGGTACATATCACAACTTCTTAATTACTAAACCAGAAAACACCATATTTGATTACTATAGATCTTATTATTCTATGTAATATGCAAATTGTAACAAAGGTTATAGCAGAATATGTGTAACACGTTATGTTTCTAATAAAAATCATTTTTCACATTTGTGCAGGCTCTCTTCTGTTATTGGATTACCTCTAACCTGTTCTCCCTTGTATACGGACTAAGTAAGTCACCCAGTGAAACTTAGAAACTGCTAATGTTAATCAACTTATGTCATCTTATTTCTCTCTATAGGAATTCATGCAGTCAATTTGAATTGACTTGCAAGTTCACACACACATCCATCTTCTCTCTTTTGTGTAATGATCATTTCCTCAAATAACATCTAATTTTGTTGCTAACCTTGATTCAGTAATTAAAAGACCCGGTGTGAAGCAGCTTTTAAACATACCCATAATAGTACCTCCACCACCATCTCCCTCCGGTGAATCAAAACCGGCATTTTCCTTCTTTGAAGGAATGAAAAAGTATGCTGCTGCAAAAGCAATGCAACAACGACAATTAGAAGAACCGAAGCCCACAACCACGAATCAAAGAGTATCAAAAACATCAGTTCTCAGCAATAGGATCAGAACTCTAGAGAGAAATGTTAAAGGAAGAAAGAAGAACAAGAGGACGTGAGTATGGAAGGAGTCATCAATTTGATTTTATGGTTTTGAATCGCTTGATCATAATGGGCACCTACTTGCCCGTTAAATAACGTAATAACTTATTCATTCTGTTGTTTTTATAATTATCTTTTTTGACATTATATAGCTGGACATATCAACACAAGAGTGGTCATTATTTGAGGTACCTCAAAGAATTTCTTGATGTAATAATATGTCCACTATTTTTGCTCTGTAGATGGAAGAGGGAGTTCTCATAGGAAAATAGAAATTTGTTGTAGCCATAAGAGTATGACATCAACTTTATAAACTTATTGTACCAGATTTTGATGTTTTTATGTTGTGTGTAATACAAGTGTTTGTTGAACCACGTATCTGGATGCGTATTCAAGTAAGTGCACAAAAGTTCATCTTACAACGCATTGTTGTAGGTGAGTTAAACCAAAACATGTTTATGCTCAATGAGTAATTTTGTAACATTGCCATCGTAGCAGAAAAAGTGGCATCTTATCAATAATTTACCTAGCAAAAGCTGTGTGTCATATAATACAGTTTTATGAAAATATTTGATTTTCAACATACCATCTTTCTGTTCAGACATTTGTAGTGTTTTCTGTAACGCAACTGATGATATATATAACAATGTTAACTTGTGTTTTCTGTAATGCAACTGATGATATGTATAACTATGTTAAGTTGATAACAAGTACACTCATGCTGTATGATGAATTTGATGATGCCTCATAGAAAGGTTTCTTTGAAACCTCATTCTTTTGGATTTATAATTATATCGTATCAAACAAACTTTTGCGTAGTTTAAGTGCACGAACTAGGATATATAAGCAAAACAAAAGCAAGAGATTATCATACAAGTCATTGCAAAATCTATATTTATATTGCAAGACTAGAAAAGGTTGCCAATCTACACACAAACAATAAAAGATAACACTTCAACCTATTTTGAAGTAGAAAAAAATATTGAAGAGAAAAAAGGATTCTTCTGATCACTTGAGTTTAGAAGTATGCCTTTTTCGTGTATCGGTTCTCAAATTGTCTCAAAGACCTAATGAAGGAGGAGGAGAAAGAGGATGAGCACTTTGTTTTAAACCGTCTCTTCACTCCATTCTTCCTCCATTGTTCAGACCTTATTCTTGAAGTCGTAAAGAAAAATCACAAAAAATGGACTTTCTTCATAACCTTTGTGTACACCTCCACAATCTTAGCTTCATCAGATACAGCTTTGGGTCTTCTTTGACCATTTACGCCAAAGTGTAGCTTGAAACTGAGACCTCTGCTGGAGACTCGGTATGAATGTACACAAACTCAATGCTTTTTCCAGCTGGTAATGAGCTAATCCATGCTGGGAACCCGTATGAACCGCCTGCGGTCTTTGTAAGTCCCCATAGTGGACCATAGAGCTTTGTTACTAAAATGTTAATGTTCTTGATGGTCTTGTTTGATTTATTAGTCAATGTAACTGTGTATTTATAGTATGTTTTATCATTGGATCCCCAAGAACTTGTAGGCTTCTGCATGATGGCTATCAAATCTGAAGATAAATCAAGATTCAGATTAATTTCAAATGTAACAATTTGGCTATAAAATTATGATTTTTTATGAAAACAGAATTATTATCAAGCTTTACCTTCAGATGGAGTCACTTTAAGCTGTGGTTGAATGGTAGTAGGCTTAAGTAGAGGGACTTCGACTGCATAAAAAAGTAAATAAATATTTAGATTAAAAAAAAGGCTAGGAAGGCTGTAAAATATAGGGGAATTAGATTAAATCAGTAATGTACCTTGAAGGAGCTGGTTATAACCAGCATGACCAGCATTTAGTCTAGCCAGTATTCCAAGAAGAGGTGCATTGTTATATGTAGCAGGCTCAGTCTGCTGATAGTTGTTTCGTTCATCAGCAAAATTGTCATATGCATCAGGCCCACCAACTACCGCGCCTGTTAGGAGATTCGGGTCACTTGCTTTTCGGCTATACCAGGTGGCATAACCGCCTCTGCAGCTCACGAATGAAGGATTGACCTTAATTGACACAATTGAGGAACCTCTATGGTGTACTTGTTGGGGGTAGTTGTTCCCATATCCAACCATATAACTTGTTGCTCTTGGGTTGTCTCCAAGAATATAATCCACCTACAGAAATATTAAAAACCAATTCAAAAGATTAAATTTTGATCACTACCCACATGTTTTTTACCACATTTCTATGATGGGTATTTTCTATTTCTATGTAGACCAAAATCACACATTCAAACACGTTTCTTGAATAATACAGTAGCTAAAGATGACTTTAAAAAGTCAAAATGTACATGAACTTTTATGTACCTGAGATTTTGCAAATGCTAGAAGCTGAGGTGGGGTAAAGGTGCCAGAAGAACACTGTAAGTTTCTTCGGGCAGAAGTCAAGTAGTCGGCATAAACAGTAAGAAGGAAAGATGCACTCGTGACAAACTGCAAATTGTTCCATCTTTGCCTAAATATTAAGCCTCCGGGAGTCTTTTGAACATTACGACTACTTTTACCAAGGCATGAACACATGAAAAACTCTGCCTTTTCTTGGTACTTTCCGAACACCGGGCCGTGACCACGGGCTTTTCCTCCCATCAAAAACTGCATTTTAATAAGCCAAAAACAAAATCTATAAATATTCCAATGAAAATTGACCAATATTCATATTGTAAAGAGATGTAATATGTGCAGTTAACTTCTAATATATATCAGCCTCTTGCTTTTAACTTAACTGCACAAATTAAGTTCTCTAATTCTATCATAAAAAGAAAAAATGAATAAAAACCTTAGCAACAAGGGTCTGAACACCGGCGTACTTAACATCCCAACCGAACTCGGTCATGGACCAGCCAGTCCCACCGAGGGCATCGCCGTTTCGATCAAGGTAATTCAAGTAGTACTTATTGTTTGTTGCCTTGTACATCCAAGCAGCCGCCCATAGCAATTCATCCTAACATTTGTAAAAATAGGAAGGTAAGTATGTAAAAAAATAAATTCAACATTGATGATTGATGATTGAGAAAGTTAGTTAAGATTGGTAGTTAGAAATCATACTCCGTATCCACTGACAGATCGGTAGTACTTTTGGGCCACAGAGATGCTACTGTCATATTTGCCCCTGTATTTGTCCGCAAAATCAAATAGCTGAAAGAAATGATAAAAAGCAGATTAGTGAATGTTGCAGGGGTATCATGGGAATTTAAGACGGATAGTGATGTATGAGTGGGTGTTGTGGGATCATGTGTGTGTTCACCGACGATCTATCGGTTCATCAACGGATGAGGTTGTGGTCCTAGCAAATCTTACGGTGGATACGCATTATATGTGATCCAACATGTGCGCCTAACATATCTTTTTTAGATTACAACTACAAGTAGTGTTTTAAACAAGTCCAAATCAGTTCTGTAGTCTTTTTCTTTTTTCTTTTTGGTATACATTTTACTTTTGTTTTAATAATGTTGACTAAAATATCATGATAATTAGGGAATTTCTCTCTGCCAATTGATATTAAGGGTAAATATAAAACTCATTTGTGATACTTTAAATAAGGAGTAAATTATTTAAATCGTCCATGTGGTTTTCAATTTGTTATATAGGTCGTCTCTGACTACCAACATGTTTCCAATATATCGGTTTCTAAATGGGTCATCAACCAAAATGTTATTAGTTTAAACCTAATAAATCGTTGTTGCATAGAATATGTGCAATTGCTATTTGATTAGTTGTATTTCAAAACTTAGAAACAGTAACGACAATCTTAGAAACTGTCACTAACAAGCCATTACATAGATAAATATTTGCATATCATGACTTTGAGAAATTGAGAATAAGTGGTCGAAGCTAATCATTTAATGCATAGTAATTTCTTAATAACTCTTACATATTTTACTTAAACAATTCTCATATTGAGTTTAAATTACACATGTTATTGGTAAAGAAAGGTCATTTTTAGTAACGTTTGTACTATGTATTACCAATGTACAAACACGTTATCTTTATTAAATTTAAATATTAACGTAATTGTACTATGATATGTATTGTTTAATAATGGAGGTATACCAAAAACGATTTGTGAAGCAAATGTAATAACACAAAATCTTTTTAAATATTAGGAAATTGTACAAACATAATACTAGGAGGATCTTTTTTAATACTCCGTATTACGGAGTAGTTAGTAGTTAGTACAATTAACATGCATCGATATTAGTACCTTATTTGTTATAAATAAGACAAATTAATGGTAACACAACAATACTTCTTTCTTTTTTTTAAAGGAAGAAGTATATATATAATCAACTATTAGCAAGATACTAGTAGAACACTATTGTACAATTGTACATACACCATTAATAAAGCGTCACTATAACTTTGACACCCTATGTCTAGATCCGAACTGTGAGGGTAATAAAATGAATGAAAAAAACATGAAAAATTCAGGAAAAAATCCCCAAGTACAAGGATCGAGCTATCGGTTTTCACCCTATATCGATGGAGTAAATATAATTAACTAGTGAAAGTAATCACTATTGCATGATACGCGCGTTAGAAAATGTGGGTACCTTTGCTGCTAACTTGCACCTGGCAACAATTAGCTGACAGTCAAGCCATGAAAAGCCTAAGTCTTTGTATTTACTTCAACTGCCTTGCTAACATACGCCCTATTTTCTATGTTTTTACTTTTTACTACAACAACTGGATACTCAGATCTTGTTTAATGTGATCTTAATTTTGCCAAATTAAAGTTGACCCACTGACACACACTAGGGGTGTCATAAAAGACACTAACGTTATTTTCTTCACATGCATTATTGAAGATTTTAGAATCACTATAAAAATCTCGTGTTTATTTATGTCTTTTTATTTATTTGAATCATAGTATATATGACTATATGTTACTCCATCATTTAATTTAGGTCCATACTTCCAGTTCATTTAGGACAAATAAAAACTATCTAGAAAAACATTGCTAGTTTCTACTAATATATATATATATATATATATATATATATACACGTATTTATGCCAATGCTTGCTAACATGCGCCAAACTGACCACAATTGAATTTTAGGCAACAGAAGTGTATCTTACTCTACTCCGACCACTTTTCTAACGTGCAGCCATCTTTGCTAGCGTGCACCCTACTGACCGTAAATTAAGTTATGCTGACATGCTACGCTTTAGCCTAACCATACACATACTCCAACCGCCTACTAACATACGCCTACTTTTTGCTAACATGCACCCAATTTTGCTAGCATACGCCTTATTGACAATAACTTAATTGTACTAAGATTTTCTTGACTGGCTAAAAGGGCCAAGGTACGATTACAATTATGATGTTTTTATTAGCATTTATTCTTGATATAATTAAGTTGTAAGTTTGCACCTAGATTACATTAACTATATATGGTGAGCCAGTAATGACTCATATAGTACCTGGTAAGCATGACTGAGGAGCTGTTTTGAGTAAGCAGGGTTGTAGCGACGGAACACGATGGACGCGGCGGCCATGGCGGCCGCAGTTTCTCCGGCGAGGTCCGATCCAGGGTTATTTCGGTCAATTCTGTAAGCATTTCTTGAAGTGGTCATATCCTCTGGCCTTTGCCAACAGTAATGGTCAGTATTACCATCTCCCACCTATAACAATCCACATCATTCAAAATCAACATCCTTAAAATTTGTTTTAAAATACACATTAACAAATAAATCAATGATTAACATGAGTTTTAAAGCATAATTTAGATGGTCAAGTGGGTCCCACCAAATGTTGTACAGAAAATCTTATTACATGCAAGTTAAGGTTGTACCTCTCCATAAAGCACATAAGGTTGAGGGTGAGCTTTAATGAAGTAATCAGTGCCCCATTTTACAGCATCCATGGCATGAGCAAGTTCACCACTTGAAGCTAATTGCTTTCCATATTCTATTATACTCCAAGACATCATTGTTACTGTAAATGCCATTGGCAGCCCAAACTTCACGTTGTCCCCTGCATCATAGTACCCTCCTACAAGATTCACCTATACACCAAAAATTAACCATCAAGATTTCATCATTTTTCAATATAATTTTTGGGTTTGCTCTCTGTTATAGTTTAGTTAGATACCCAAATGTTAATTTTTATAAGTTTTTGGGTTTCAAGAAAATTGTAAAACACAGAAGAAAGTGAATTTTACCCCATTAGCCTTGCCATCATTGAGACCAGAATGACCTCTCCATTTAATTCTTTGATTACCAGGGAGATAACCAGATCTTTGAGCTTCAAAAAACAGAATGCTCTTAGTGAGAGCTTGACCATAGTTATGTACACCTGCTAAAGCTAAAGGTACAATTCCAATAAGCAGCAACAAAGCAGTTGCTATTGAATTAAGCCTCTCCATTACAAATCAGTCAACTTTATTTTTTATGAATGAATAAAAAACAACAAATTGGATTTGTAATAATGGCAATGTTGGTTTGGTTTATCAGTTTTTTAGATTCCTGATAGACCAATTCTAATGAAAGAGAAATGGGGGGTGAAGAGAGAGAGAGAGGATGGAGAAACAAGTGCTGCACAGGGATGGTATATATGGAGGAGATGAAAGGAAGGTGCCAAAAGCTCAGAAATGGGCAGATAGTAATAAATGCTGGTTTTGAATTAATGTTTTTTTATTTAAACAGTATAAAAATAATGAAATGTTTAATACGTATACTCATGATCATGAATAAAGGGTTGTTTTGTAATTATGCAGATTAAGAGTTGAGACTTGAGAAAGAACACCATGTGCATTACTTGGAAGAATCCTAGTGTCTGTAGGAAGAGATTTTGTTTTTTCTGATATTTTAAGCCTACAAAATAAATGTGTTCATATTAAGCGCATACATTTTTCAGATTTCACTGTATATAATTGAAGTTTGCAGTTGCTACACCGTACTTACTGTTTCATTTGTTCAAATAATTCATTTTCAACGTGTATATGTGATATGTCATAAGTTGATAATAAATACGGAGTAGTACGGAGTACATCATAGTTGATCATTTGAAAATTCGAAGTCAGTTATTTATTTTATGTTTTTTACCAGTCACGCTCATTTAGAGTGGCGATTGCTACTAAGACCCTAACAGAACTCTTCAAAATTGAAAACAATCAGTCGACCTGGTCTACGAATCTATTCAAACTATCAACAAATTCTTCAAATTATAGACCGGATGGTATTGTAAATATATCTCAAACAATCTCTACTGGTCAATCAATCCCCTTAGAAAGAGTTTCATGCTGATCAAGTATGTGTGACATTGACCTTAGTCCCTCTAGATTAGTGGTATCAAAGGTGATGTTGAAATATCACTGCTAAAAATATACTCTGTAAATTTCATCAATAATTGAATTAAAGATAGAAACATTAATGGCAATTACTACATTATGAAAACGTTGTCTAATATTATATTCAAGTCTATGCATATATACTTTATGGTCTACAATGATTCTTACAGTTTTGTTGGTTGAGGAAGTACATTTTTCTCATTTTCATTGATAAGACGTACAGTTGGTTGTTAAACAAACATGATTGGGGAAAAAGTTTCATATATACAAATGATAAACATGACTTACACGTTTGTTGAAACTTTTGTTAACATTTTTTATCGGGAGTTGATATATACAACATATAAATTGTTTCATACAACAAAACTGTACTATGTTATACTTGTTACCATATGGGGTTTAAATCAAAATTTTTTTTTTTTATCTATAACCTCCCTTTTATATCCTGTCTTGTCACTTTTTTACCAATGTACGATCTATTGAAAACAACACAACATTTTTTATGTTCTTCTTTAAGTGATTAACAATACTTGGTAAATAAAATTAGGGTAAAAAACAATTGTTAAATTTATTTAAAATCCATTTAATCCACGTACCCCCCCATCCTCGACATTAGCATAAGTAACGTACGAATACACTAGTTTTTTATGTTCATATGAGGACAAATTAATTCATTTAAATTTGTAAAAATAAGTGTAATCTTACATTAAAAAATTTAAAATGTTTAGTAAGTGATAAATTTGTCGTTTTGTATAGGTGGCGATAGGATAAACGACATCAGGTTCTATCTGGAAGTGGAAAGAGTAGTATAGCATCCTAAAATAAACGGTAAAACGTCAAACTGATACCGACACCCCCGACAATTCTCCCTACCACCAATTTATTTACCTTTTTTACCCACCATCTTTTCGTTTTTTACATGTTCATCCTGATGCTTTAACCAACCGAAGCTACGTCCTTTGTATATTTACTAGTTACCCCCCTTTTATTTCATTTTACATTCCATTAAGTCCCTCACCTCAAATAAGAAAAACAATGTGCTAGTAAAAGTAAAGGTTTTACAAACTAATACTCGTTGTAAGCTATGAGTAAGGGGTCTAGATGAGTCGATACGATCATGAACTACTCGAGCTCGAGTCAAGCTGATCTTGACTACGGCACGAGTGCACGACTCATTTACACCGTATCTTTTAGATCGTTTCTTCACACGTAGCATCTTTTCATCATATTTTAGGTGTTATATATCATATTTTTCAGTAAATGCTTATATATTTTCACGACCTCGCTAGAATAATGATATAATGATATACCATTTTTAAATTAATACACTACTAAATTAGAAAATGGTCAAAAATGTGGACCACGTACTGCACATTGAAAGCTTTGTTCTAACCGCAATCAACCGTATCCGCAAGAAAAGAACAAAAACCACTCAGGCCTCAATGCGCATTCTTAGTTTCTCTTTACACTTTACTAAAAGAGTATATATTGATACCAATTAAAGATAATTTACCCCCCACCCCCCCCCCCCCCCCCCCCCCCCCCCCCACCCCCCTTCACTTTCCTTTTTTAACTTATGAACCCCTATCACTTTTTATATTATGTTTTTACCATGAACAAATTCCATTTACCGTGATTTTCGCTTTCGAACCTCTACCATACATGGCCGACACTTGCAAAGTTTATTCGATAGGATCTTATCTATTCTTTCGTTACCACTTAAGCCGGTTGTCAAAATCCTTGAAACTCGATCGCAAAACTAATTCTTAATTCGGTCTCAATAGCGAAATTTTCCGCAAATGTATAGTAAACATAGCCTTATTCTTTGGATTTTTTAAAATATTAGGTCGAGTTACGCAAAAGTAGGTCTTTTGCTTAAGTTGGGAGATACTGACCAAATGGTTGACTTCAAAGTTTGACTGGTAATTTTTTGCTGTCTTAAAAGTATAAAACTGGTAATTGGATCAAAGGGATATAAAAATGTAGGTACAATATTTAATTCCAAAAGTACAAACCTACAAGCAATGACATGTTCTCCAAGAAGGTACCGGTTGTAATGCCAGTTATGCAATCTGCCATAGCCTTAAATTGGGAATTTTTTACCGAACTAATACGAATTCATAATAGTTTATCATTTCTAGTATTATTTCTTAAAGTGTTTCAAAACTAGTAGAAACGTGTTACCTAAACCCGACTCTTCATTTGAGTTATTTAGAAGTAGGGTTTAAGAAACCCGTCTTTGACCACTTTCCGACACACCACAGGGACCACCACTGTACTTTGAACTTTTCTGAGAGAGAGAAACTAAAGTCGGGTTTGGCAAACCCGACTTTACTTTTTCATGAGAGAGAACCTACTTTGCCAAACCCGACTCTCCTTTACATTTGCTTTTGAAAACCGGTTACCAACTTGTTATCTAAATTGTTAAATGTAAATGTATTGATCAATTGTAAATGTATTGATGATAATTTTTTTATGATGATAATTGTAAATGTATTGATCAATTATATTTTAGTAGTACATTTGTTAATACAAAATAAGTGTGACATTTTTTTATTTTTTTTGTTAACTAAATATTACATAGAATAGTTAACAAAAAAAAAAAATACTATTCTATATTTTGTATGTCAGTATGGTTGGTATTACTTTGCAGTTTCGTGCTTAACTATTCGTTTTGGTTTATGAATATTATACAATTACCAGAACATGAACTTTTACGAGTACATTATAGCATCTTCAAAAAAGACTATTTTGTAAAAAAAAAATGAGAATACTTATTATCAAAATAGTTAAGAATACTTTTAATCAATTGCTGGTAAAGAAACCAAAGTCCAAACCAAAAAAAAATGTACTATTCTATGTAATATTTAGTTAACAAAAAAATGTCACACGTATTTTGTATTAACAAATGTAAATTTATATTGCAAACGAGATATATAAATAATAAATATATAATTAAAATACTAAAATATAATTGATCAATACATTTACAATTATCATCATAAAAAAAATTATCATCAATACATTTACAATTGATCAATACATTTACATTTACAATTTAGATAACAAGTTGGTAACCGGTTTTCAAAAGCAAATGTAAAGGAGAGTCGGGTTTGTCAAAGTAGGTTCTCTCTCATGAAAAAGTAAAGTCGGGTTTGCCAAACCCGACTCTAATTTCTCTCTCTCAGAAAAGTACAAAGTACAGTGGTGGTCCCTATGGTGTGTCGGAAAGTGGTCAAAGACGGGTTTCCTAAACCCGACTTCTAAATAACTCAAATGAAGAGTCGGGTTTAAGTAACACGTTTCTACTAGTTTTGAAACACTTTACGAAATAATACTAGAAATGATAAACTATTATGAATTCGTATTAGTTTGGTAAAAAATTCTTAAATTGGTCTTGTGATTCAAGTTATATTACAACCTTTTCTCTTTAAATTGCCAATTATTTAATCACAATTTGTGTTTATAATGCCTTTTACAGGTGTCATAGCTTGATATTTCTCAAATACTGAATTTTATTAAACACGCAATCTTAGCCTTTTGCTGATGCGTAATGCCTTATGACAACAATACAAGTAAACGTAGCTTAATTAATTGGTTGTTTAAAACGTATACATCTAAAACGACAATCATAACCAATCCCGTTAAAACAGGGTATGAACAAGTAAGATTTATACAATCGTATATTCACCTAGATATACAATATGGATATCGTATTTTACATAATATCAACTCAATTTTTATATTTTACAAAATATCAATCAATTTCGCAAGAATGGAGAAAAACGCAAGATTTCAGTTTCAATTCGCAATATCCGTTTCGCAATAATGGAATTTCACAAGTTTTAGCATTTCGCAATATAGAATTCCGCAAGATTTATATAGCATTTCGCAAGTTTCATTTCGCAATACGCAAGTTATATTTCGCAATACAACATATTTCTTGCGAAATTATCCAAAAGTTAGCCATTTTGCGAGATTATTGCGAGACTTTTTGTCAGTATTGCGAAATGAAATATGCGTATTGCGAAATGAAATATGCGTATTGCGTATTGCGAAATGAATATTGTGAATTTCTAAAACATTATTGCGATTTTCCCCATCGTTGCGAAACTGAGTGATGTTTTGTGAAACAAAATAATTTGGCCAACAATTTGTAAAATGCTAAGCAAATTTTGTATATTAAGGTAATTAGCCCATCGTACATCTACCAAAGGAATATATAAAAGAAGTACCGTATTCTATTGGATAAATGACAAAAATCGGCTATATACTGCCACAAATTATTTCAAGTATGCAACCAACTCATTTTATTGTCTAGGTATGCAACAAACCGGATGATTTCGTGCTAATATCTCTGCAACCCATATTTTACCTGTTAATGTTTCAAAACGCTGACGAGACTGCCACGTAACGTGCCAACTGTACGGTTTTTGCCACATATGTATACACCTAGCGTCCATTTGTCAGCTAAAAATGCCCAAACTGCCCTTTTTTCTTATTGTATTATTTATTTATTTGGATTTATTAAAATATTACTTATTATTATAAATATGATTTTAGTTTCATTATAACTTAAAACATAAAGAACAAGGATTAATATACTTATAAAAATAATGGATAAAGTTTATGGATTTACAAGTAGTAAATGTTCTACCCAGTAAACATCGAAATTCTTCAACAAAAAAATTGATTCGCAAATACAAGCATAGAAAGCAGATTCTCCTTCAATTAATTGCAACAACATATAACATCTTCTGAGTTGATTCATCAAATTACGGTGCACTGTTGTAATGGCTTGATGGTGGTAAAATTCTTCAAAATCAAAATATGTGTAAAATCAAAATATCATAATGGCATGATGGTGCACTCTTATATGTTGTAAATTACGGTGCACTGTTGTAATGTTCAGATTTTGATTTTGATTGTTATAATTAATTGAAGAATTTTGATTTTGATTGTTATAATTAATTGATTTTGATTTTGATTGTTATAATTACGGTGTTATATGTTGTTGCAATTAATTGAAGAATTTCGATTTTGATTTTGACCGGTAAAATTTTGATTTTGATTTTTATACAACCATTGTTATATCATAATGTTCAGATTCCATTAGCCATTTGAAAAATCAGCTCACATGTATAAAAATCAAAATCATAGAACTGCAATTATAACAATCTTTATAATATGAAAACCCCTAACTTTCATATTGTCTACGGAATTGAACAGCCATGCGGCGGTGGTGGTTTTTGATTAAACGGATTTGAAGTTGGTTTGGTGGCTCGGTGATGATGGTGGCTCGGTGATGATGGTGGCCATCAACCGGAGTTGCAGTGATGATGACGTGAATAGATATGCCGGAAAAATAGTCCGATCCATGTGTGACCGGAAAAACGACGATGGTTGAATAGAACTAGTGATTGTTCTTCTGCATTTCTTCAGATTTGGGATATGTTTCAGATTTATTGTTCGGATATATTCTATTTTAATTTAATTCAATTTTGAATAAATTGGTAGAGAATTAATGTTACCATTTTTTATTTTTTTTATTTCAACAAAGATGACATGTGTATTAGAGGAGTCCACTTAAGCAATAAGAAACAATTAAATATACCAAATATACAAGTTTACCGGTCAATCCGGTTACCGGTTACCATATTACTTACATGAGTACAAAATCTTATAGTTTGTTACATACTTAAACAATAACATGGGTATGTTGCATACTTGGAATAATTTGTAACAGTACGTAGCCGATTTTTGTAATTTATCCTATTCTATTTATTGAATTTTATTCTAAAAATTGTAAAAAGAAAAATAATATTTCATTGGCAAGAACTTGGTAACATGTGGAAGATACCTATCGGGTGTAATCTTATTTTGATACTCCCAATCTCTTCATAGTTCATATCACATACAATCACGGTTACATATATTCTGAAATAATTATTTTTTTATTATAAGGTTTTAGAGTGTGATTTTAACTTAAAATAATAAAGATTTTAACACTCAAATGACACGAATTATGCAAATAACAGAAAAGATAACACATGTCATTATATGAACTAATAAGATGTTTATATTTAAATTAATTTAGTATGTTTTTTAATGATTAGTATTTTGCATATAATTGTGTATTCTTGGGTGGTCCAAAGGAATGGGAGGGAATTAGGAGTCATCAATTACGCATGCAATTCACCTTGACCACACTAGGCATGCACCCATAATTCTTTACAAACTCCATGAACACCTTCCCCAAATTTATTTCGTGGTTTACACTTCTTTTTTTTTTTTTTTTAAATTGTGCTTTTCTAGAGAATGATTTTGAAAATCGAGACCAAAATTATCATCATTTGTTTGTTAGAATATTGTATGGATAGTTATGTTCGATTAATAGAAAGTAAGAGATATATAAACTCGTTGAATTTATGATATAGAAGTGGACATATATTTTGAATGTTTAAAATGTTACATATACTTTTCTTGATATTGCAAAAGATTTGTCTCTTCAAAACTGAACAAATAAAGTAATGTTGTAATAATAATAATTAACCCCCAATTATTAATCCTAGCTCCGCCCTGCATAGACTTGGACTAAAACGAACTATATTATGGTTCACGGTAAACTAGATCGAGTCATGTTAACTTGACTTCATCATTTCTTTTAAAGAGCACATTGCTTATGCATAATTCACCACAAAGTTAATTTATGTGGTTTTTCAACTTATATATATACTCACATTTAATCATTCTCCTTTGTAATGACTATGAGCCATCTATAGAATGTCGCAAGCATTTGAAGTTGTTTTGAACAACTGTGGACCAGCTTAATAGACTTGATCCGCGCTTCATATTCAAAGCCGTGGACACCATGATTATTCCTTGTCAATGTGTTAGCATTTAAAAATTTTAAATTAGGATTAAAATAAGAAAATTGGAATAAATGAGGATGATCGACTGAATTATTAGCCTATTAGGTTCATTTTGGGTTCTTTAAAACTGTCATTTGTAATTACATGATTTGGACTATATATTGTCTTTGCATCTTATTTTGGTAAAAGGTGGTCCTTGTTTTTTGTAACACAACAAGTGGTGTAGATTTCTAAATCATGTTCACTTATAATCTTCATTATAGTGGTATACGTACACGAGTTAAAGCTACTTGAATTCGATTCGTTAAAAGTTTGATACAATAGTTTAAAGCGAACTCAAAGTAGAGCTTGTTTAAAAATGGGATAAGTTTGATATGCTTATATCGAGTTCAAATTGGTTCACGAACCTTTCCTTTTTTTATATACATTATACATTAAAAATGTACAAGATAAAATTACCACAAAATAATAGAAATAGTTACGTATATATAAAGCAATTAGATAATAATGTGTATATGTTATAGAAGAGTGAAGCTTGAGCCGAGCACGAGTTTGTAGCATACTTATGGCTCGAGCCCAAATTTTACATTCAAGACTTCTAAAAACAGAGCTCGAACAGAACCGAACTCAAGGCTCGATTCATTTACGCTTTGATTCAGAATGGAGATAAATCTCTACATATTCTAATTGACAAGTCTTTTTTCCTACGTGGATAGCTTCTACTCGTGACACATAGGATTTTGTCTTATGTGTCAACTTATCATTAGCTTTCCAAAAAAAAAAAAAAAAAAATCACACCTCATCATAATATTATTATTTTTATAAAATCAATCAAAGAATCTACTTTTAAATAGTTAAAATTCATTTCCTTTAAATACTATCATATATATACTTTCAATAAGTCAATTAAAAAATTTAATTTACTAAATTAATTAATTAATACATAATAATATTAAATAGGAACAAGGTTTGTTTTGGAAAAAAAATAATCAATCAGACTCAAAAGTTAATACCCAAAAACAACAATATAAAATATGTAGAGATATTGAAAAGAGAATTAATAAAAAAATAAAATATATATTTTCCAAATTAAATAATACATCATAATATAAAATAGGAAGAAAGGTTTTTTATAAAAAAAAAAAAACTTTTTTTCTAAACGTTTCCATTACTAACTTTGAAAATAGTAAAGATTAAAATATCTTCTCAAATTTATACACAAATATGTATATATATATATATATATGTATGCTATATAATTGATTTTGTATTAAAGAGAAAATAACTCCTATATATAAATACTATTTTCATATGTTTTAATTGACCATGCTTTATAAATACGGAATACCTTTTTGGTTATATTACATCCTTCTTCATATTTTTCAATTAAACAAAAGAACCTCTAAACCATTGCCTAACCATCTAGAGGTAAAAAATCGACTACCCTTTCTTACAATTTTTATTTTTAAAAATCTTATTTTTTTTATTTGAATAGTTTTCGATTGTACCTATGTGTAACACAATTAGGATTTTGGGGTTTTCTACTTTGAATTCAATTGTAGGCGTTTGATAGTTAAGCACGTGGGTAAATTGCTGGCAATGTCAAGCCGTCAAGGGTTATATAAATGTCCTCATGTCATGAGCTAACCAATAAATAGCTAACGCTTAACTTTCTCTTTGTATATACCGATGTTGTTTCTTAATTCAAGATCAATGTCTTTGAATTTAAGTATTTGTCAATATTTTTATAAACATAAAAGTGTTTGATGAAATGTCTCAACGATGTATTTTGTATCTATTTATTTAGAATTTTCAGGCAATTACTTGTGCTCTACGGTAGCAATTTATTGGACCAATGGGGGGCTGTTATGCTTCTAAGGAACATTGACCAAACTGCTGGTTTGTGTAACGGTACTCGACTGCAAATTATTCGACTTGGTAATCGTGTAATAGAGGCAAGAGTCATTTCAGGTACTAATATAGGCCACATCACCTTTATTCCAAGAATGAAATTGAATCCTTCCTATAATCGTATTCCTTTCAAATTTAATAGAAGACAATTTTCATTATCGGTGTGTTTCGCAATGACTATCAACAAGAGCCAAGGCCAAACATTGGAACATGTTGGTTTACTTTTTAAAAAAAACCCGTTTTTAGCTATGGAGAATTGTATGTTGCTCTTTCACGTATAAAGAGTCGGAGTGGTTTGAAGGTATTGATGTATGATCAACACGGTAATACTACTAATCGTACAACAAATGCCGTTTTCAAGGAGGTGCTTCGAGATTTGAAAATTATTTTTCATAATTATATGAACATTTCACTTTAATATTAAATAAATTGCTATTATTGATATTTAATATTTCTAGCCGTCCAACGGACGGGTTCAACACTAGTCTAATATATACACCCTGTACTCGCAGTCAATAGCAACGTAGCAGTTGACATTAACAAATTAATACCAGTATAAAACTAAGATTTTGATAAACCAATTTGATTATTTGACTAATGATACTTAATGGTTTCACATATATAAGAAAATTAGTGATATATGAATATACAATTGTCTAAATATAAAATATAGAAAATTGATAACACTAGCCTTTAGCCTTTATTTTGGTTTGTCATTAGTATCTTAAGACATGTATTATAACTTGTACTCAAATTATAACAAATTCAACGTCGTCGTCTAAAATATCAATGTACAAACTAATTAACTAAGATTTCTTGTGACAATCGTTGACAAATCTATAAAGAAAAAAAAACATCTTACATATATTAGATCAAAACCAGTGACGAATTTAACATTTGGGGTGACCCGTAGCAGGGGTATCTAAATTTACGTGAATTCGTAGCACAAACAAGGAACGCAAATAAAAAAGTGCAATAATTATACAAAAATTTACACTATGTATAACAAATGAATCCGTATCAACTGCTATCCATACTTTCAATGTGACTCTGACCCTAATCAAAACCGTTATGAACCGCAACTAAAGTGGCTAGCTAGCTATCGTAGCTAAACAGTTGAAGGCGCTACCGGAATTATATCGGCGGCGAAGGCGGGGGAACAAGAAGAACGTGCGGGTGGGGTTGTCGACGGCGAACGTTGCAATATGTGGTGTGGTCATGTGATGGCACGTGCTATGGATCACCTCTGACAACTTAACAACCAAAAGTATGCGGTGTTCTCCATGTGCCCCTACCCCTCACCAAATAGAATGAAGCCACGATCTTACCTTCTTCATTAATTACACAACCCAACCACATCCCTACACGTGGCTCCTTTCTAATCTTCCTCTCATATTATTCTTGATTTATGCATGCAAAACGCCTAAATTACATCACATAATCAAATCCATATTATGATTCAGGAAATCTATAATTCAGATGTTTTGGAACATTATACACTTGCTACATAAAAGAATTGATATGCACATTACCGAAAACTTGTCTTCTTCTTGCGTCTACTCATATTTTTCTTGATTTATAATTCTATCAATCATTTGATTATATTAGACGTACTAGATTCTAAATCTGTGTATACTAAATGCATTTTAATATATATATATATATATATATATATATATAGTTGGAGGATCTAAAAAGAAGGATATTTTGAGAGAGAAGATGGAGAAGCATTTTGGACCACTCATTTAAATTTAAAGTCAAAGGGTAGTATTGTAAATTGCCATTTAACTAATAACTTAAATATTAATTAGTTTAAATCATATAAAGGGGGAATCTAAAGCCACCCCAAAAGTCTGATCTATCCCCTGGCCCACCTTTTTCAGTCTACTTTTATTTAAGTTTGGTCCAGTTCAATACAGAATCAGTTTCAGTTTTAGACTTAACATGAGGTAAAAATTAAAAAAAACAGAGGGTATACCTAGAAAGTAAAAAAAAAAGGGTGGGCCAGGGGTAGCTTTAATAGCCCCCTTTAAAATTGGTTGTTACCCTTTTCAATAATTGTAGGAGACCAAGTATCTCCTTAACCCAGAATGAAAAATGTGGACGTAAGAGCCCAAGTTCTTCAAAACTTAATCATCGGAAATTGTTTCGGTTATTAATAGAGTAATACTCATTCTCTGTTACATGTATTTTATTTTTTATCCACAATCAATGATAATCATTAACATTCATTGACCCATGGCCCCATACCTTTCGATTCTATAACTCGGGGATGACGACTTCTGGGTATTGTATTTTATATTATATAATGTTTTCTGTTTCTAATAAAATCTTTGCTAACTGAAAAAAGAAAAGAAAAAGATAACTACTAAAATAATTCCATGTCGCAAGTGGGCATATCCGCACATGTATTATCTTGGATTTGGAATATATATATCATCATCGATCTCCAAGAACTATAATTCAATTTTTATTAGTATGACTCATCAGTTTATATCTTTGATTCAGTTAGACATCCCAATGATTCAATTTTTATAAGTATGATTCAACATGTGTTATCTCATGCACGACTTCTATTTACGATGATGATTCATCAATTTTAGTGATAATTCACTTGTTCGTGTATACCATCTATAGTTGTGATAATTTAAATGATGTTTTAATTGTATGTTTTGAGCAAGCAAGACCGTAAGTTTGATTTTACATTTTCAAAGAATGTATAATCATATTATAGTGATTCGTAAAACATACATATCAAATATGTAAATGTTAAAGAACTTCATACGAATGCTCAATTCACAGTGGTATCATATGTAACACCCCCAAATTCGTTTAGCGGAAGCATTGGTTAAGTTCGGGGATGTCACATTTATACGGTACATGCATACGTATCAGAGCTTATGATTACAATCAAACATATATATCAAGATGCCAAAAGTATTAGTTACAAAGTTTACGATTCAATGAATCGTATAAGTAGTTAAGTTGTACAAAAGTGGATTTCGTAAATATGACTAAAACATATTAATTATACAAAAGAAATCCATATGTTTCAAAAAGTTGGCATCCTAAATCTTCAAGGGTCGCCTAGATTTCCATTTGTGCAGGCAGTCCTTACGTGTGCAGCTAATTCCCTGAAAAACATAGTAAAAAGTCAACAACGAGGTTGAATGAATTCACAGGTTTTATGTTTGCAAGTGCAGTTGGTAACCCACTTGTTTTTTATACTGTATCGTTGGGATGCCACCCAAAAGTGTAATTCGTAAAACCAAATACGTTTCCAAATAGTAGTTTGTAGGAAAGTTCGTATCCTAGTAGTTGTGAGAAAGCAGTATCCTATTTCCAAGTATGTTCTGTAGGAATATATGTATCCTAGTAGTAGGTATGTTTCGTTGGGATGTTTTCCAAAAGTATATTTCAAGTTATAGTAGGAATGTAGGTATCCTATTATATGATCGTAGGAATGTCAGTATCCTAATAGTTGTGTCTCGTAGGAATGTCAGTATCCTAATCGTTTGGTGGGTCCATGTCAGTAGAAACCCAGTGCCCATGTCAGTAGGGACTTTTCATCAGTTTAATAACAATAGTAGACCCATGTTCGCAGGATCTAGTGCCCATGTCAGAAGGGACTTTTCAACAGTTTATCAACAATAGTAGACCCATGTTCGCAGGATCTAGTGCCCATGTCAGAAGGGACTTTTCAGCGGTCAGTGCCCATGTCAGTAGGGACTTTTCAGTTGCTCAATCAGCTAAGTAAAAAGTGTTGCTGGTCGTTCTCCAGCGTTTTCAAAACAGTACCGGTCGTTCTCCGGTTTATCCAGTATAGTTTATCCCGTTTGTAATAGTTTGTCGTATGAAAACACTATTTCATAGTTAATTGTTTCGTTGTAAATGTTCGACTGTTCAAAGTACTCTATACGTTCGAGTAAAGCAAGTATACTATCATGTAGTAAAAGTGTATGACTATGTTTTCCACCCCTGTTCAAAGCAGTTAAAACAGTAAAAGTAGGGGCTGTGAACTCACCTGTCGAGTTAAGTTGCGTGTGAGCGCTAGCAAAGCCTAAAGCCCGAGGTACACCTAGTCGAATCTCCTAACGTCCTAAACGTATGAGATTTAATAAGTATGTGGATGTCTAAGCTAATCATCCATGCTAGTGTTCGTACAACCAATGTTATGTCCAAAGTGTTTGTTAAACGTTTAAGTTTGTATTTCGTTGTTGTGAAAATGTATACGACTCGTTGGTGACGGTGTGTAATAATAATTCTCAAAAGCATTATTATTATGTTTCTATTCATTTGTTTATTTATAAAAATGTGTCAATCATTCCTGTGTTGTTTAATATCGTATTGACTAATTATTATCATTCGGTACCCATTTTGAGTAAATTACAAAGTGCTAAAAAAATGTTGACCAGAACTGCTGCTAAGCGAACCGAGATCGGTTCGGCGAACTGCTGCTAAGCGAACCGAGATCTGTTCGGCGAACTACTGCTAAGCGAACCGAGATCTGTTCTGCGAACCGAGATTGGATCTCAGCTCGCGAAACTCGTTGTTTACGATTTTTGGTGCAAATTTTCGATTCTAAAGTGTTTAAAAGTTGATTTTTGGACATAACATGTTGATATAACACTAAAACATGATGTATTAAGTATATTAAACATGAAATATCAAAGAAAACTTCGAAATCTAAGGATTTACGGGAAATATCGGAAACTTACGCGTGTCGGTTTTGAAATCCGAAAAGGTAGAAGTGTAGATCGTGATCCCGTAATTGTTTTTCTCTAAATGTGCTAGATTATTCGGCGCGTTTTTGATGTAGTTTTTGTTGATTTTGTGGAGTTTTAGAGTGAGAAAGAGATGAGAGAAATGGAGATGAAGAGAGAGAGATTAAAGAGTGAAATGAAAGAAAAAGGAGGTGGGGAGGGAGTTTTGTCTCCTTTTTCGCCTCCTGTGTTTGCGTTCCGTGTTTGTTTACCCGATCGTTAAATGTTATACTATTTTAATTTGGTAACTTTTTAAATATGTATTCGAATTTATTTTTAGTTGAGATATTTTATAAAGATGTTTTTGTTAAGTTATAAAAATTTAAAAGTTTATTTTGTTTCGTTTTGTCAGAAATGTTTCGAGTTGTTTTAGTTTGCGAAATACTTTGTAAATATTATTGACATAATATTTAATAGTTAATATCGTTATTTAATAATTCCGTTTTATTAAATAATTTTGTTCACCAACAGTCGTATTATAACACCACAAGTTTCAAGAGACATTTTTTTTTTAACATATATCGGAAGCGATTAAATACAAATCATGCATTATAGATTGCGTATGACATAATTCCCAAAACACAATCTATGCCTGCATGATAAGTTGATACAATAACTACATCAGTTACAACATTAAGTTAGGTGTTATTTAAATTCCAAAACATAAGTTTATAAACGACTACATGTCGTATAGTCAGAGTAGGCAGTCAAACATTCTTCAAACTAACTTCTTGCCCACCCACATCAAAAGTAATCTGCAAGAAGTGAGGAGAGGGATTAGCACGAAGCTAAGTGAATAGATCACAACTATCAATCTAAACTATCATAGCAATTGATCACTACAAAGCATCATAACAAATACATCAAAGAGGATCGGTGGTCCTTGAGGTACCCTCATGCCGCGGTGGTTCCCCAAGTAACACTTATAACCACTGAAGGCCAAACAGTGGTCTTACCGATAGTTTAGTACCATTACTACATACGACATGATTTCAATAAACAACACATGTACAAAGTCATCATGTCGTCCAAAGTAACAGTATCCAAACCCAATATCATATTGACCCCTGACAAGATAGCACATTCCATAATCATCATGGCAAAATGTACTTATTCAACATATAACTGTAAAACCATGTTTACCCGTTGTAACCGGATTGTTACAACTAATTCAGAATGAGAGTCAATGATCCACTCACCCTAAACGTCACTGTCTCCACTCAGAATTCTTATATTACTGAGTCTTCGGTTTATCTGAAACACAGCAAAGGTATACGAGTCAATTACTCATCTCAAATATCCATAGTGGAATCAAAAGTGCACCATTGCCATTAATCATGACAACTCGATTTACAACGCCTCAACATGCACATAAACTCATAGAATAACATATTGTGAATCCCTATTACATGTTTCCAATCATATAAACGCATAACCGATTTACTTCAAGGTAATGCAAGAAGTGAAATTTGTTATGCTAGAAACGGCCAGGAAGCCGCCGGCTGGGTCACCGGACCCGCCGGTTCTACCACGAGAGCCGCCGACTGGGATACCCAAGCCGCCGGTTAATACGGGTTTTCACAAACAGAAATAAAGTGCGGTTTAAAGCCAAAACAAGCCGCCGTTTTGGTCCGGGAGCCGCCGGCTGGGGTGGTTAACCCGCCGGTTTGTAGATCCTACCCGCCGGTTCCCCAAACAATACAAACAAGCCGCCGGGTGGGTCACTTGACCCGCCGGCTAGTTCATCGAAACAGCAGCAGCAGGTAACAACTAACCCACGAACCAAACTCCCTAAAATCTCAAATCCGCACACAAAATACGATTCTTTCAATTAAACACTTTCACATATCATCATACATCATGTTATATCAACAAATAGCATCATCCAACATCAAATCCATACAAATTTACCTATATAATCTAATTACTCAAACCCTAAAATACATACACATATTAAAAGAGATTTGCACTTACAATCAAGATGCTAGCAAGGTAGATGATGAAGAAGATAAGTAGTTGACCACGAATCCAAACTTAATCGGTTTCCCAAAGTTTTCTCTTTTGAATTCTCTCAATTCCAATGTATGTGTGTGTTATATTTGGGGAGTTAGAATAATTTGGGAAAGGGAAAACAAATAGGCCGATCCATCCCCAAAGGTAGGTATAAGCCAGTACAAATTATACCCGCTCTAAACCTATTGTCTGGAACCTAAAACTGTTTACATGAAAATATATTTTATTATACCGTCAACTAAATTTATTTAAAACAAGTAATAATTTATGTATCACAATAAATCGTTTGACCATTTACCCTATTAATTTCAATTAGGCAAATAATACGAATTATTTCTAAACTTAATTAAATAATCAAATGAATTGAGTAATTTACCAAATTTCTCCTAGGCCGGTAATGAGGATGTTACAAATCTTCCCTCCTTAAGAAGATTTCGTCCCCGAAATCTCACCACGCTCAAAGAGATTAGGGTAACGCAATCGCATGCTTTCCTCCGTTTCCCAAGTAAGATTAGCACCCAAACTATGTCGCCACTTAACCAAAACCATGGGTATTTCCTTCTTTCGAAGTTTAGTCACTTTTCTATCTACAAGCTCTATAGGTTCCTCTACAAGTTTCTGACTTAAGTCGACACGCAAGTCTTGTAACGGAAGGACTTGGGATTGGTCCTCCACCTTACATTTCCTTAAGTAACAAACGTTGAAGGTGTCATGAATACCCGCTAATTCAGGAGGAAGATCTAACGATACCGTTTGATCATTAACTACTTGGCGAATTCTAAATGGCCCAATAAACCTAGGAGCAAGTTTACCACGCTTACCAAACCGAATCACACCTTTCCAAGGGGAAACCTTTAAATATACCAATTCACCCACCACAAACGAAACCGGACGGCGCCGAGGATCGGCATACTGTTTCTGTCTATCCCGAGCAGCTTTCAACTTCGCACGAGCTATAGCTACTTTTTCAGCAGTAATCTGAACAATATCTGGACCCGCAAATTGTTTCTCACCCGCTTCCAACCAACATGTGGGTGTTCGACAACGACGCCCATATAGCAATTCATACGGAGGCATACCTATACTCGAGTGATAAGAATTATTATACGCAAACTCAATCAATGGCAGGTGCGAATCCCAAGACCCACCATATTCTAACACACAAGCACGTAACATATCCTCCAAAGTTTGAATGGTGCGCTTTGATTGACCGTCCGTCTGAGGGTGATAAGCCGTACTCAAATTGATTCTAGTACCCAGCTCCTTTTGCAAACTCCGCCAAAATCCAGATGCAAAACGAGGATCTCTGTCTGATACAATAGATAACGGAATCCCATGCCTCGAAATAACCTCACTAATGTACAACTGAGCTAACTTACTCAAAGATGCCGTCTCACTAGAAGCCAGGAAGTGAGCACTCTTAGTTAGTCGGTCCACAATCACCCAAATCATGTCATTTCCTCTAATGGTTCGCGGAAATTTTGTTACAAAATCCATCGTAATGTGTTCCCATTTCCACTCGGGGATCTCAAGTTGTTTCAAAGACCCATACGGTTTCTGATGTTCAGCTTTCACTTGAGAGCATATATGGCACGATTCCACAAATCGAGCAACATCCATTTTCAAAGTAGGCCACCAATACAAAGGTTTCAAATCATTATACATTTTAGTGCTCCCGGGATGAACCGACAATCTGGACTTATGAGCTTCCGTCAATATTACATCACGAAGTCCCCCAAGCAAAGGAACCCAAACATGCGATTGGAATGTCTTTAATCCACGAGAATCGTCACATAACAGTTCTTTTCTTTTCAATAGAATCTCGGCTTTCAAATTTTGATCCAACAATGCTTCCATTTGTGCCGTTCTCAATTTGTCAATCAAATCTGAGGAAACTTCTAATCGCATAAAGCAAACTTTCTCGAATTTCCCTTTTCTACTCAACGCATCCGCGACCACATTCGCCTTACCCGGATGGTAACGAATCTCACAATCATAATCTTTTATCAACTCTAACCATCTCCTCTGACGCATATTCAGTTCCTTCTGAGAAAACATGTACTGAAGACTCTTATGATCCGTACAAATAACGCATTTAGTACCATACAAATAGTGTCTCCAGATTTTTAAGGCAAAGACTACAGCTGCAAGTTCCAAGTCATAGGTAGGGTAATTCTTTTCATGAGGTTTAATATTACACCCCTCGTTAATTATAAACACTATATATAATATTTGCGACTCGGAAGCGTATATATTTCAAAACATTACTATCAATGTCAATTAAAATGTCAATAAACTTTTTCAAATCTAATACATGACATTTTAACAAACTCGGTGTTATATAATTCAGCACATCTCTTTAGTTATAAAACTAACATCAGAGTAAAAGCCTGTCAAACATTCCATCCAGTCAAACACTTCCTGCCCTGCCCAATATGTCCCATATATTTTAACCTGCAGGAAGAACTGTGGTGGGGTTAGCATAAAGCTAAGTGAATGAAACTATAAGCAACAGTACAACCTAGCATAATAATCTGTTTACATCAAATAACAATAAACAAAAAATCAATCATTCACTCGACATCCAATCAATGTCAAGCTACACCAATCAAACATTATCAATCGTCATGAGGATCGGTGGCTCCTGAGATACCCTAATACCGGTTTGGTAATCAAGGAACTCTTATCAATCATCTGTATTGGCCTATACAGAATTACCGATAACCAGTTGTTAATCACACACGACCTAGATCTCCAAACCAACATTTCAAGTTTCAAGATCTCCTGTCGTCTACAATAACAACCAAGTCCAACTGTCAAGTCAAGTTGACCTCAGAATCTTACATACTAGCTCAAACAGCCAAGTAAGCAACTAGTCAAACTATCATGGCAAGATATCTCAACAATTACATTCTATCAAAGTAATACTATAATTACTTGTTGTAAATCAAATCATTACAACTAAATCACACTGAGGTTACAGATCCACTCACCGACACCTCAGGCCTCCACTCAGTAGTCTAATATCACTGAGCCTTCTCCACATCTGAGAATCAATAATCAAATATAAGTTAGTAATCAATATCATCAATACTGAACTTATATCAATCTTTAACATTAGGAACTTAACATAATTAACATCAACATTACTAGTTCCTAATCATGTATTAGTTATTACAACATAACTAGTATCATATATGAACCTAGAATAATTACCAATCACATTACCCTCAAGTTCAAAGAATGAAAGCTGTAACAGCTCTACAAGCCGCCGGCTTCCCTTGTGAAGCCGCCGGCTTCAGACCACCATCCGTCGGCTTCCCTTCCCAAACCGCCGGGTGATTTACAATTTGTGGTAACAGAACCAAACCACGTTTTAAAGCCTTTACCAACCGCCGGGTCAGGTTTATGCCCGCCGGTTCCTACAAAACATCACAAACCGCCGGCTACCCCTATGAAGCCGCCGGCTTCCACTGACGAACTACAAGCCGCCGGCTTGGGCTATGAAGCCGCCGGCTTCAGGCTTCGTCCCAGCCCTGTTCGTTCTGATCAAACCCTAACCCGCGAATTTTATAACAAAATCAATCAAACACGATTTCTAACAGTTTTAAACACCTAATAACTTCACATAATCATCATGAAACCTTTATAACATGTTTTTTAACATCTAATTCTCACAATTCATCAATTATCCCAATTTCAATCAAATTGGTTCAATTCAAACTTACCTCTCAATTGAAGAACACCGAATTGAGATAGTGATTAGGATGAAACTAGAATCATTCACAGCTCCAAATTCACTTTCAATTTGTTTCTGAGTTTTGATTTGGATTTCTAAAGGTTTTGGATGATTTTCAAGTTTCTTATGAAACTTTCTAAATAAGGAAAGTGATATATAAGTCGGCCTCATCACACCGCCTTCAATTATACGGGTATAATTTAATACCCCATCTCAATCTATTGTCTGAAACCCGAAAACCATTTGCGAGTCCAAACATTTTATTGCACCGTCAACTATATTAATTTACAACAATTAATAATTTACTTATCACATTGGAATATTCGACTCCTATTCCAATTATTTCAACTATTTCAAACAATATTATTTCCAAATACATTTAAATATATATATTTAAATCAAGAAATAATATATAAACAACTAGGTCCATTTCGAGGATGTTACAACTCTCCCCCCCCCCCCCCCCCCCCCTTAAAGAGATTTCGCCCCGAAATCTAACCTCAATCAATCTGACTAATGTGATATAATCACATATATCTTATCAAACATTAATCCTCAATAGCAACTTACAACTATACATAGATCTGTTCGATTCTTTCCACATTCACATGTTCCCATGAACATGCTTCTATCCTTTCCTACGCACACATACAGTGCATCCAAACCCATATCATCAATCAGATATATCTTATAAAACCAACACTTACTTCAACAAGTGTATTCATTATCCTCTAAACAACAAGTGAAACTTACAATCACTTAATAGGTCTGTACTACCAGAATTAGCAATGTGCTAAATTCTTTAACCTATTACCACTATTCATCTCTGTTAACAACAAAACAGTAACAACAATGCCACAACAACAGTGGTTCTAAAACCACCATACACGTATCCACACTGAAATTTAATTTCAGCTTACGACTAACAATCAATCTAGCATACAGATAACAATCTTAAATCTCTACTATCAAAGATTTAAAATTCAAATCTAGGTTAACTTTTCATCCAAAAAATTTCATACCTACTCTTTTGAATACCCAATCATATTCACATATCACTACAATCATATGAAATCTTTTACTTAAAAGCAACTCCAGATTCATATCACCTTAATAAGCAAAGCAAAGGTCAAACTCAGTAGGTAAGACTACAATCAACAAGTACTTTGCTCAATCAACAAAAGTACCATAATTAAATATTACCTACATTCAACCAACCTCTACATTGACTTATTTCCACTTACAACTCCTTTCATTACAACCTATCAATTGTCAACAACAACAATTACATAAACGATAATCACAACACCAGTGATTATACATTTCAGTACGTCTATCAATACTCACTATTTTTTTTTTCTTCAAAGTCTAACTAACCATCAGTTAGAATTCATATATAATTCTTAAACTGGTAAGACATCCAGAATCTTATCTTAGCAACCAGTTAATTACTTTAAAATCTTAAGCTACTAATCACAAGCAATTAGAATTTATACGACTTTAATCACCCAATCACTTAGTACTAAATTCCATCAATCTAGCAGCTAAGTCAACATTAATCGATATTATGATACTACAGGTCAAGCATCACAATATCACAATGTGCTACTTTTCAACACATTACTAACAAAATCTACATCAAGTTAATCACAATTAACTAACTCCACACAACTTATGGCATATTTTAATTCATTCTATTAAAATCTATCATGCCATTTATTATCATGTATACTACACATACATACATAATTTCAAGTACTTTCTAAAATGGACTAATACATCTCAATTCCATTTAATTCTATATAATAGGCTATTCAGACTGTTAAAGTCTTTACCAAGCCTTCATATTACTACAAATCATCACATATCCATACCACAGGACATGGAACAATTACATCTACAACTCTATGTTTCACTTATATACATACTACATCGTATATAACTTAAACAGTTCAATCTAAACTTACAATAAAAGTTTACTGAAAACAATCATCACCTACTGATTTCAAGGTTTCCCTTATTTCAACACATACCATTATACACACATAATTTCTTAAAATATGAACAACCTTCAATTCATATTCCCTCAATTTATCCAACAAAGATCAACTTGACCTTTAACAGGATTTACCTCCAGATATACTTTCATATCTTATCTTATTTGGATCTAATCCCAAACTTACCACTTTATTATTTATTTCATTTGTATACAATCAACAAATAACTAAAGAATCCATTCAATTCTTTTAATACTTTAATAACTTATCATGAGGTACCCATCAACCTATGCACTATTAGTAATAACTATCAATTAATTCTCATCTCACATTCTTACCCAATCATGACTATCATCACAAGCCTCATACACTGGTAAGAAATTTCTTATCACAATTCTAATCAATGTAATTTAACTTACATCCTTCAACAAATTTTAACTGCCATATCATACAATGACTTCACATCTATCTAATTCCTTAACATGTATTCAGTTCAAATATCAAATATTACTTAACTGAATATTCAATTTTACTTAACACTATTTGAATGACTTAATACTAGCTTTAAGTAATTAATTAAGTTTCACAAACTTAGTCAATTCATCTATCTCTTTTGGGTCTTAAATGACCCGTTTCAACAAAATTTGAATAATCTAGGAATCCAATTACATTCCAAACAATCATAATATTTCAATATATGTTATACTATTTCAACATACACAGTTGACTACTTGTCAACTTCAATTTTTAATCAACCAATCAATAAAATTCTCTAATTGCTTTCCTCAAGTTTGACCCAAACTCAAACCAATCACAAGCAATTAATTTTATACTCAATTTTCTATTCATGGTTTGACTTTCAAAGTTAACATACTATCAAGTTAACTCACAACAAACCATTTCATCTTATATGTTCACTTTCAAACATATATTTCAAATTATTACTTTCAATAATCTTATCAATCCTTCACAAGGACAAAGTCAACCTACATCAATTTTGGCTCCATACAAGCCATTTCATATTGTATGTTTACTTTCAAACATTGACTTCTAATTATTACATTCAATAATTACTAGGAATTCCTTAAGCCAAACAATATTAACATGTATCAACATTGGCTTCATACAAGCCAGATACAAAATAGTGATTCATTTAAACACTATCAAATTCACCTAAGGTCAATGTAACACAATCAGTTACAATTACATATTCAACAAAATCAAATTGGTCAATTAGGTGTATCATCAAAACCTCTATCAATGACCATTATTATTTACACTCTCACCTTTACAGTCTAAAGGTCACAGTTCTATCAACCAATTGTTTTCTTATCAAAACAACTATTAAACCACTTAGCATACTTTCATGCTCAGTTTTCTAAATCACATTACATTTCTTTTATACCAAGTAGCCTCAACAAGTTCATGTAACACAACATAATATAACAACGGTGATCAGGCGTTGCAAGATTATGTTCTTCACAATCCATTCTCAGGCTACTCTACATTATAGTTATCAATGTGATCTACTCTTATCTCATATATATTAAATACTTCATAATTTCAAATCAATCATAATCTATTTAATAGTTTCTATCAGCTGATACAAAATCAAAATCAGCTTACTACTTACATATTCAATCTTACATATGCAAGCCATTTTACACATACACTGTTTTAATTTTCAACAACTGAATTACTCAGTATATCACTTATCTGAAACCTCAAACATATGATAACCTATCATCATAGTTTCAACACTTAACACTAATCAATGTCCCTATTTTCCTCAAAATTCAGGACACATCTTAATCAACTATCATCACTTTGACATATGCTATCATATCAAGCATCACTGTCACAACAAACCTACTCAATCATGTTGCTATAAAAACATTTCATTTATTAGTTCACAATTGACCAGAAAGATCTATCACTTCCTAAATCAATTTAGCTTTATCATAAGCCCTATTTCTTATAAACCTATCAGTCATGGTTTTGATCAAGTGTTTAACTATAGTCAACACATATCATATAGTCACATAAACACATATTTTCTCAAATAGCAATCATTATCAATTCAAATGACACAACCTTCCTTAAACAAGGATTTAGATCACACCTTGTGATTAATCCATTAACATAATACTATCAATTATTTTGTCTTACCAATAAAGACACTCTTAGGTTCTAACATCAATCCATTTGAACCTTAATCAATTCTTTTCTATTTACTTAATCATATTTCTACATTTTCAATTCAATCAGAAATAACCACAACAATGAACATCTCATTCAATATTGCTATCCTCATGTCAACCTATAACAATCATTAGTTGACTTAAAACTGGGGAATCATATCAGTCTGACTCAATTAACTTCACAACAAAGCTTACTCAACATAACAGAGTAAACAATTTAAGTTAATGTAAATTAACATAGGCTTATCGAAGATTACCTGGCAATCTTAAGCCCACGAGTGTTGAGGAAACATGAAATATACCAATCTAATACCCATGTTGCTCCGTCTCTGCAATCAAACAACAACTTCACAACTTGTTAAGAGTTAGTACATATTCAACCAATCACTTTCTCACACATTCACTAATCAACTAAACCCGCACCCACTGGAATGTTTGACTCAACTCAATCAAAGTTTAGGATTGAACATTCTGTCATGTCCAATTCAACCAAACTATTGCTCTGATACCAACTTATTACACCCCTCGTTAATTATAAACACTATATATAATATTTGCGACTCGGAAGCGTATATATTTCAAAACATTACTATCAATGTCAATTAAAATGTCAATAAACTTTTTCAAATCTAATACATGACATTTTAACAAACTCGGTGTTATATAATTCAGCACATCTCTTTAGTTATAAAACTAACATCAGAGTAAAAGCCTGTCAAACATTCCATCCAGTCAAACACTTCCTGCCCTGCCCAATATGTCCCATCTATTTTAACCTGCAGGAAGAACTGTGGTGGGGTTAGCATAAAGCTAAGTGAATGAAACTATAAGCAACAGTACAACCTAGCATAATAATCTGTTTACATCAAATAACAATAAACAAAAAATCAATCATTCACTCGACATCCAATCAATGTCAAGCTACACCAATCAAACATTATCAATCGTCATGAGGATCGATGGCTCCTGAGATACCCTAATACCGGTTTGGTAATCAAGGAACTCTTATCAATCATCTGTATTGGCCTATACAGAATTACCGATAACCAGTTGTTAATCACACACGACCTAGATCTCCAAACCAACATTTCAAGTTTCAAGATCTCCTGTCGTCTACAATAACAACCAAGTCCAACTGTCAAGTCAAGTTGACCTCAGAATCTTACATACTAGCTCAAACAGCCAAGTAAGCAACTAGTCAAACTATCATGGCAAGATATCTCAACAATTACATTCTATCAAAGTAATAATATAATTACTTGTTGTAAATCAAATCATTACAACTAAATCACACTGAGGTTACAGATCCACTCACCGACACCTCAGGCCTCCACTCAGTAGTCTAATATCACCGAGCCTTCTCCACATCTGAGAATCAATAATCAAATATAAGTTAGTAATCAATATCATCAATACTGAACTTATATCAATCTTTAACATTAGGAACTTAACATAATTAACATCAACATTACTAGTTCCTAATCATGTATTAGTTATTACAACATAACTAGTATCATATATGAACCTAGAATAATTACCAATCACATTACCCTCAAGTTCAAAGAATGAAAGCTGTAACAGCTCTACAAGCCGCCGGCTTCCCTTGTGAAGCCGCCGGCTTCAGACCACCATCCGCCGGCTTCCCTTCCCAAACCGCCGGGTGATTTACAATTTGTGGTAACAGAACCAAACCACGTTTTAAATCCTTTACCAACCGCCGGGTCAGGTTTATGCCCGCCGGTTCCTACAAAACATCACAAACCGCCGGCTACCCCTATGAAGCCGCCGGCTTCCACTGACGAACTACAAGCCGCCGGCTTGGGCTATGAAGCCGCCGGCTTCAGGCTTCGTCCCAGCCCTGTTCGTTCTGATCAAACCCTAACCCGCGAATTTTATAACAAAATCAATCAAACACGATTTCTAACAGTTTTAAACACCTAATAACTTCACATAATCATCATGAAACCTTTATAACATGTTTTTTAACATCTAATTCTCACAATTCATCAATTATCCCAATTTCAATCAAATTGGTTCAATTCAAACTTACCTCTCAATTGAAGAACACCGAATTGAGATAGTGATTAGGATGAAACTAGAATCATTCACAGCTCCAAATTCACTTTCAATTTGTTTCTGAGTTTTGATTTGGATTTCTAAAGGTTTTGGATGATTTTCAAGTTTCTTATGAAACTTTCTAAATAAGGAAAGTGATATATAAGTCGGCCTCATCACACCGCCTTCAATTATACGGGTATAATTTAATACCCCATCTCAATCTATTGTCTGGAACCCGAAAACCATTTGCGAGTCCAAACATTTTATTGCACCGTCAACTATATTAATTTACAACAATTAATAATTTACTTATCACATTGGAATATTCGACTCCTATTCCAATTATTTCAACTATTTCAAACAATATTATTTCCAAATACATTTAAATATATATATTTAAATCAAGAAATAATATATAAACAACTAGGTCCATTTCGAGGATGTTACATTTAAGCTGACGAGAAACATACGCAATGACTCGACCACGTTGCATCAAGACACCACCTAAACCCGCATGCGAAGCATCACAATACACAATGAAATCCTCGGACCCTTCAGGCACGGCTAAAATTGGAGCCTGACACAATAACTGTTTCAAAGTCTGGAAAGCCGACTCCTGCTGATCATTCCATTGAAACTTAACATCCTTTCGAGTCAATTTCGTCAAAGGACCCGCTAGCTTAGAGAAATCCTTGATGAACTTTCGATAGTAACCCGCCAAACCAAGAAAACTCTTAATCTCTGAAGCAGACTTAGGTGCTTGCCAATTCATAACTGCCTCAACCTTAGATGGATCAACCTTAACTCCATCCTCACAAATAATATGCCCCAAAAACTGAACCTCACGCAACCAAAACTCACATTTGGAGAACTTAGCATACAACTTCTCCTGTCTCAAAGTATCAAGTACTAAACGCAAGTGTACTTCGTGATCGGATTCAGACTTAGAATAAATCAATATATCGTCAATAAATACAATAACAAACTTATCAAGGTAGGGTCGACAAACTCTATTCATCAAATCCATAAAGACCGCCGGAGCATTAGTCAACCCAAAAGGCATAACAAGAAATTCATAATGACCATATCTAGTGCGAAAAGCCGTCTTAGGAATATCCTCCCCACAAACCCGCACTTGATGATAACCCGACCTCAAGTCAATCTTAGAGAAATAGGAAGACCCTTGTAATTGATCAAACAATTCATCTATTCGGGGCAAAGGGTACTTATTCTTTATGGTTCGCTTATTCAACTCTCTATAATCAATACACATCCGAAGGGTGCCATCCTTCTTTTTAACAAACAACACGGGTGCACCCCAAGGAGACGAACTAGGCCTGACGAAACCCTTATCTAATAGCTCCTGGATTTGGGTCATCATTTCACGAATTTCGGAGGGAGCTAGTCTATAAGGAGCCTTAGCTACGGGAGTAGAACCCGGAATTAGGTCAATTTTATATTCCACCTCTCTAATGGGAGGTAACCCAGGCAATTCATCAGGAAAGACGTCAGGGTAATCAGAAACCACCCGAACATTGGAAACGGTTTTCTTTTCTAATTTTGCATCAACTATATAAGCCAGGTAGGATACACACCCCTTAGCTAGAGATTTACTAGCTTTCATCATAGAAATCATAGGGATACTACCTCTTTCCCGTTCCCCTCGAGCCACAACAAATGACTCATTAGAGATTGGAATCCTAATTAGTTTCTTATGGCACTCTATACTTGCCTTATTCTTACTTAACCAATCCATGCCTAAAACCGCATCAAAACTGGGGATAGGCATCAATAGAAAAGAAATTGGGAAACTATGATCCTCAATCAAGATGCTAGCTCCAGTCACCGATGTGGTAACTGGAACTATCTTGCCATTTGCTACCTCAACCTCAATAGGATTTGTAATACAAGTGGGAGTCAATTTCAGTTTATCGCAGAAAAGCATAGATATAAATGAGCAATTGGCTCCCGAATCAAACAGAACAGTAGCTGGTACAGAGTTGATTAGAAATGTACCAGTTATAACATCTTCAGTCCTGAAAGCATCATCAGCTGTCATTTGGAATGCCCTACCAGTTGCCGTTGGTGGATTCTTTCTTTTCTGGCCAGAAGATGAAGACCCTCCGACCACACCCATCTTTTGTTTCCTAGCCTCCGGACACAAACCCGAACGATGACCTTCCTTTTGGCAATTCCAACACACATGCCTAGGAAACGCACAATCCTTGATGTCATGACCAAGTTGTCCACATTTGATACATCTAGCAGTTTGTGGAGTGCAA
Source organism: Helichrysum umbraculigerum (assembly GCA_949592205.1). Classification (NCBI taxonomy): domain Eukaryota; kingdom Viridiplantae; phylum Streptophyta; class Magnoliopsida; order Asterales; family Asteraceae; genus Helichrysum; species Helichrysum umbraculigerum. The sequence continues at coordinate 11,501,673 of CATIUR010000004.1, read as the reverse complement.
GGACCCGTGTGTCGCGATTTACAATTGTGGCACCAATTGGTTCTATCCAATGATTTACTATCCGAACTAGACTTCTTAGGTTGATGAGATCCCTGCCATCTCTTCTTTCCAGGACTACCCGAAGATTCACCCTTGGGTTTAAATGAAGATTTTTCCTTAACCTCCAAACCTTGTGCCCTAACATCCCCATCCACAGAACGGGCAAGATCAAAAGCTTGGGAAAGAGTACCCGCCAATCTCACGGTCGTCCGATAAGTATACGGTAACATTCCCACAAAATGGTCAATCTTCATACGTTCCTCCGGTACCCATTGTTGCACGAATCTCAACTTGTCAGTGAATTGGGAAATGAGATCATCCATCGTCATCTTATCCGTTAATTGCAAATCCAAAAACTCGCGTCGAATCCGAGTCATGTCAAATCCAGAACAATACTTCTTACAAACCTCATTGTGGAAATCAAACCAACAAATTGATGCTCTCTGCTGTGGTGTAAAATGCGATGTAATGGAATCCCACCAAACCATTGCGGGACCCTTGAGAAGTTGCACCGCAAAAGGAACCTTGACTTCCTCTTCACATCGACAAACCTCGAACTTTCTTTCCACATCCCTCAGCCAATCCAAGGTAACGGAGGGATTTGTACTACCCGAATAATCCGATGGTCCACAAGACTTGAAAGTCTTAAAAGAGCATAGCTTAGGTTGATTTTGAGCTTGAAATATCGGAGTCTGATAACCCGAAGGTCCGGAAGAGAACGGAGCCGAAATCGGATAGGTACCATTGTGTGGATGATGATAATAAGTCTGAGATACTGGAATCTGCGAAGTCACCAAAAGTGGTGGTACAGTGCTAACAGTAGGTGGCAAAGATTGCAAGATTTGTTGAGAAGACCGATTTTGTTGTTGTTGTTGCAAAAACTGTTGTTCTATTGCCTTAAGTCTCAGATTTTCTGTCTCTAGATGAATCATATAATCATCATGATCAAAATCCCCTGTAGAAAAGGTAGTACCAGTTTGACCCTGGCTAACATTTTGGGTTTCAGGAGGGGATACATTAGTTCGGGGGGCATCATTGGGTGTGTCAGCTGAAGGTTCATTCTCTGCCATATCTGTACCAAAACAACATCTCATAACACGTTAGTTGTTAGTACCTATATACTAACCATCTTCACATGCTAACAAAATCCCACTCATAGGAATGTTTGACTGACACACATAGATTTGGGATTGAACAATTAACCCATGCTCAATTCACCCAAACCTAGGCTCTGATACCAATTTATAACACCACAAGTTTCAAGAGACATTTTTTTTTTTAACATATATCGGAAGCGATTAAATACAAATCATGCATTATAGATTGCGTATGACATAATTCCCAAAACACAATCTATGCCTGCATGATAAGTTGATACAATAACTACATCAGTTACAACATTAAGTTAGGTGTTATTTAAATTCCAAAACATAAGTTTATAAACGACTACATGTCGTATAGTCAGAGTAGGCAGTCAAACATTCTTCAAACTAACTTCTTGCCCACCCACATCAAAAGTAATCTGCAAGAAGTGAGGAGAGGGATTAGCACGAAGCTAAGTGAATAGATCACAACTATCAATCTAAACTATCATAGCAATTGATCACTACAAAGCATCATAACAAATACATCAAAGAGGATCGGTGGTCCTTGAGGTACCCTCATGCCGCGGTGGTTCCCCAAGTAACACTTATAACCACTGAAGGCCAAACAGTGGTCTTACCGATAGTTTAGTACCATTACTACATACGACATGATTTCAATAAACAACACATGTACAAAGTCATCATGTCGTCCAAAGTAACAGTATCCAAACCCAATATCATATTGACCCCTGACAAGATAGCACATTCCATAATCATCATGGCAAAATGTACTTATTCAACATATAACTGTAAAACCATGTTTACCCGTTGTAACCGGATTGTTACAACTAATTCAGAATGAGAGTCAATGATCCACTCACCCTTGACGTCACTGTCTCCACTCAGAATTCTTATATTACTGAGTCTTCGGTTTATCTGAAACACAGCAAAGGTATACGAGTCAATTACTCATCTCAAATATCCATAGTGGAATCAAAAGTGCACCATTGCCATTAATCATGACAACTCGATTTACAACGCCTCAACATGCACATAAACTCATAGAATAACATATTGTGAATCCCTATTACATGTTTCCAATCATATAAACGCATAACCGATTTACTTCAAGGTAATGCAAGAAGTGAAATTTGTTATGCTAGAAACGGCCAGGAAGCCGCCGGCTGGGTCACCGGACCCGCCGGTTCTACCACGAGAGCCGCCGGCTGGGATACCCAAGCCGCCGGTTAATACGGGTTTTCACAAACAGAAATAAAGTGCGGTTTAAAGCCAAAACAAGCCGCCGTTTTGGTCCGGGAGCCGCCGGCTGGGGTGGTTAACCCGCCGGTTTGTAGATCCTACCCGCCGGTTCCCCAAACAATACAAACAAGCCGCCGGGTGGGTCACTTGACCCGCCGGCTAGTTCATCGAAACAGCAGCAGCAGGTAACAACTAACCCACGAACCAAACTCCCTAAAATCTCAAATCCGCACACAAAATACGATTCTTTCAATTAAACACTTTCACATATCATCATACATCATGTTATATCAACAAATAGCATCATCCAACATCAAATCCATACAAATTTACCTATATAATCTAATTACTCAAACCCTAACATACATACACATATTAAAAGAGATTTGCACTTACAATCAAGATGCTAGCAAGGTAGATGATGAAGAAGATAAGTAGTTGACCACGAATCCAAACTTAATCGGTTTCCCAAAGTTTTCTCTTTTGAATTCTCTCAATTCCAATGTATGTGTGTGTTATATTTGGGGAGTTAGAATAATTTGGGAAAGGGAAAACAAATAGGCCGATCCATCCCCAAAGGTAGGTATAAGCCAGTACAAATTATACCCGCTCTAAACCTATTGTCTGGAACCTAAAACTGTTTACATGAAAATATATTTTATTATACCGTCAACTAAATTTATTTAAAACAAGTAATAATTTATGTATCACAATAAATCGTTTGACCATTTACCCTATTAATTTCAATTAGGCAAATAATACGAATTATTTCTAAACTTAATTAAATAATCAAATGAATTGAGTAATTTACCAAATTTCTCCTAGGCCGGTAATGAGGATGTTACACGTATATTTTTGTCGTGTTTGTTCCAATCTTTTCGTATGTAATTACATCTAATTACAAATAAGTAATACTACACGTATTAACTAGTTGGGCTTTGCTAGACTTACCTCTAAAATGTGTTGTGAATTCACTCAAGTAGGGAATTAGCCTAATAATGCATGAAATTTCGTTTATAATCGCGTTTAAATTTGCGGGGTGTCACATCATATCTACATGATCTAATGTTAATAACGATTCACTTTTGGGTATAATGGTTTTCATTACATTGATTCACTAAAACAATACTTTTGATTCACTTTTAAATATTCTAGTACATCTATTTTGATTCACAAGACAATACTTTTGATTCAGTTGTGAATAATTAAAAATTTGTACCATATACATTATAAGGGGTGTTAATTGGATAATTTATTCGGGTTTCGGGTTATTCGGGTCGGGTTATTCGGTTTTTCAAGTTTATAATCTAACCCGAAACCCGATTCAAATAAGGTCGGGTTATTCGGGTTCGGGTTATTTGAATTCGGGTTGAGTTCGGGTTATCCATTTAAACTCGAATAAGATGATGCTCTAAATTTTCGTATTTTGAACAAAACTTGAACTTTACAAAATGACACTAATAGTTTATATAAATCATAATGAGTAACTTATATATGTATATTATACATAGATGTATTCATATAAACCATAAATGACTTATATATATAGTTATATTTGTATATTAAATAATTTATTAGATTATTCGGGTTACCCGAATTGTAAAATATTTATCCGAAACCCGACTCAAATAAGACGCGGGTTATTCGAATTCGGGTTATTTGGATTCGGGTGGCCGAATAAGCTTCGAATTCGGGTTATTTGGGTTCGGGTTAACTGTTCGGGTTCGGTTATTTGTGACACCCCTACATTATAAGTTCATCGATTCAAAAAGGAGTACAAAAAATACAAAAAGGGGGAGGGTTTTGAATCACTTTTGATTCATGCTTTCTTGTAAATCCTATCAACCGTGATTAGTACTCAAATGATAATTACTACGTATTAATTAATAAATAAATAAATACTAATATAAAAATAAAATCACTCATTTAATTTGTTGGAGACGGACCGTTTATCCAGGAAACACATCGATGGATTACTCCAACGATTAATAGGGACGGTTATTTTGTAAATAGAATTGTAGTAAATGTACATTTCTACCCTTCTCATTTTTATAATATGTGATTCAAATTTACAAAATAGTCATCAAATTATTTGAGCCATTGATTGCACAATTCAAGGGTCTTTATTTCTTCTCCCTTTTCTCTCCCTACTTTTTTTTCTCTATGGATCCTAATCCTATATATATATATATATATATATATATATATATATATATATATATATATATATATAAAATCTATAACTACTTAATAAAACATCTCCTCTATTGAATCTTATAACTCTTAAAATATTCAAAATGCCAAAATTGCCCTCTAACATTTACCATATAAAATACTCATATATCCTTACTTACCAAAAATACTAAATTTCCCTTATTTAATTAGTAAAATAAATTATGTAGTACTAATTCCACATTGTATAGTCCCTATGACTCACATTTATGTGACAAATGTATACACTTTTCCACCGTAACAAAACTCCAATCAAAAGGCAAAAATAATGCTCCAATTAAAAGTACACACGAACACCCAAACAAAAGCAAACTACAAAAGCAAACATTAGTACCGTATCATTAGTAATATGAACGATTACTCACTACGTATAAATTACCGCCGCATAGCGCGGGTATCATACTAGTATGTATATATATATATATATATATATATATATATATATATATATATATATATATATATATAGGGTGAGGATCCCATGAGAACCAGATCCGTGTGAGAACCGTGAGAAATAGTTACAAAAATTAGTGCGCTATTAGTTAAATAAATCCGGGCAGGGGCAATTTGATAATTGTTGGAAAATTTAGTGAAACCATGAGAGTTGTCACTAACTTTGGACACATAATTTTATATGTATGTGCAATACATATAAATATTTGATTACATGTTTATATCCTCCTCGATGAGAGCTTCGAAACGAGATACTAGGTGTCCAAATTGGAGCTAATGTGAATGAGATATCGATTCACAAAGTTACACATTTGATGCATAGTTTTGTGGGTTTAAAGTTTTGTCCCACATTGGTGGAAGACTAAACTTGGAGGTTCCTACTAAGCTATAAATAGAGGTGTCTAGGCTCTTTTCAAAACATACAACAACACAATCTTTTCTCAAAAGGAGACACAAGTATTCTCCACTGAGATCTCGAGCAGTGAGTCAAGTCCGGCAGTACAAGCTAGCTGCTTTGGCTGTTGTACCCTGGGAAACAGACGACGTGTAGACGGCGAATCTGTTTTAAGGGAACTGTGTCAAACACAGGCCTCGGTCTTCTTCAAATAAGGTTTTCGGGCGTGCCGATCATCTTAAAGCTAAGTTTCTTTTACTTATTCGTTGTATTTATTTGTTTCTTATTCGGTTTTTATGATTTAGTTTATTGTTATTATTATTATTATTATTATTATTATTATTATTATTATTATTATTATTATTATTATTATTATTATTATTTATGTTTAGTTTTTATTATAGCAATTATATTAAAATTGCTATGGATGTAGTTTTATCGAATTACATTTGTAATAATAATAATAACAATAAACTAAATTGTATTCGGGTACGAATTATTTTACCTACAAACTTAAAACAGATTCTTTCGTCGTTACCCGAATCAGTTTCATAAAAACTATGATGAGTTTCTTTAAACAATCGATTTATACTCAGCAAGAAGAATTCTTCATAATATAATCTTGTTCAAGTGTGTTGCAAAACGAATAAATAAAGATGCCATCAAAAGAGTCGTACCAATTTGAAACTTTTGATATCTTATTCGTTTCCACTATGATTTAATTTGTAGAAACCGTAATGGAATCGGCATGTAATATTTGGAATGTGAATCTTTTATTTCATATTTAGATTTTCGTACGCACTCTTACTCTTTTGATTCCAAATCAAACATATAAGAAGCATGACACATTTGTGTACTTATGTTCTACCAAGGGGTAAAACTAAAACATTGGTGAATATATATGACACATATTTAACTTTACATATCTATATATTTTTAATAATAATCCAATATTGACGGTGATTATTAACAAAAATGTCAATGGGCAAATAGAGATTTGAGACTGATTCTCTATTAGTATTTGGAATCTTATAAGCTCAGTCTTATATTCAGTATGTGACAATCATTCTAACTGACATATTTGATGCTTTTTGTATCACAAATGGATCGAAAGACTTTTTATTGTTCGGGAAAGTTTCTTCTTGTGTCAAAATAGGGGCTGCAAATAATGGATTGGATTGGTACACGAAGCATCAACTTGTGCACTGCTTTGGAAGGCATAAATTCTGTTGAAATCAGGAAGCCATACATGTTGAAGTTTGATATGATCGATCGAATCTATACATGTTAATTTTTAATCCGATTGACCGAACACCTTGAGGGAGTGTCTAGTTCAGCTTCTGAAAGAAATAGAAGTGGACGGCTCCGATAAGCAAGGGCGGTTATTGAGATTCGTGGGATCATCACGCAAGTGGGTCTCGAGACAGGTCCATGTTTTACCATCCAGTCAAACAAAAGATGGGAATGGTGAAAGAGGAAGTGATCGCATCGAATATGTTTAGTTGGGCTCGAATTGTTAGAACATAGAGTGTGACAACAGATCTAGCTTGAAATAGGACTGGTGTAATTATTATTATGTTTGTACATTGGTTTAGATTTGTAAATAAATATTTGTTTTGTTAGTAATATTCGTTAAACATATTATTGTGCTAAGTTAGACGAATGTTTAAATACGAAATAAATAATGGACGTTTTATGCAAAGCGAGTCGAGATCTCAGGTCGCAGCGAGTTGAGCTGTGAGGTGAGATCTGAACTCGCGAGGCATTAGTCTGGCGAGTCGAGTTCTTTGTTGGGCTTGGGCTGCGAGTTGGACCGAACTCGCAGGCCCAAGCGAGCCGAGACAAGCTGGACGTATAAATTTTTTTTCACGTTGAAAAACTAAATAACTTTGGCATTCGGTTTTCTGATCTGCGAATTCAATATACCCAGAGAAAAACTTAAACCTAACGACTAGGCTTTGACGTATTATTCGTTTAAAGTTAAGCTTTAATATACGCAATTACGAACGTATTCGTTGTTAGTAAGATAACACCGTATTGAGGGATTCCGCACCTTAATACTACAGATAACGAAGTTATCGATCCTAGAACTAGGGGACTTACATCTGGTATCAGAGCTTTCGGGCTAAATACGAGTGTGTTCGTGAGTTTTAGTAATATTGCGTTTTTGATTCGGGTCGTTTTTACGTGCTTTCTTGCAATACTAACGATCAAAATCATTCTCTGGACGTTTTAGGGTTTGTTTACGGTCGAAATTTTCAGTTTCAGTCGTAAAAATACCTTAAAAATTCGTTTTCGGGTTTAACAGCCGTTTCGCGAGTCGAGATTAGGGTTCCAGCGTCGCCTGCGAACCGAGTTGAACTAGCGAGTCGAACTGAGGCTTGCGAGTCGAACCGAGATCCCTCGCGAATCGACATCACTTGTGAATCGACATCTTTAGCAATCAGAACTGAGGCTTGCGAATCGACGTATTCTGCGAGTCGAGCTGAGATTGCGAGTTGAGCTGAGTCTTGCGAGTTGAGTAATCTGAATTCGCTGAAACAGTTTAATTTTACGTTTTTAAGATGTCTGACTTAAGTAGAATGATCGAAATGGACCACGAGGTGGGAAAGTTTAACGTTCCACCTAAGTTGTTAAGAATCGAGGATTACTACAATTGGAAGGACAGATTTGAATCTTACTGTAGATTCCATGACCTGTCAATCTGGATGTGTATCAAGAGTGGATACACAGCACCTACACAAACTGTTCAGAATGCCACTGTGGTTCTTACCTATGCGAACATGAGTGATCAAGAGAAGGAAGCTTACAGAAATGAAAATAAAGCACATTCATGCATAAAGATGTGTCTTCCTAAAGAGATTGCTCATCAACTGAAGTCTTTTCATACTGCTAGAACGCTCTGGGAAGCTCTAGAGAAAAGAGGTGAGGGAAGTCCACAGGTGAGAGCTGGCAAGAGGAGTCTTCTCAAAAAGCAGTTTACTATGTTTAAAGCTTTAAAAGGAGAAGATCTTGATGCCTATGTCACGCGTTTCTACCATCTTTTAAGTGAACTGGAATACCATGAGATTGTTGAAGAAGAAGTAGCTAAAACCGACAAGTTTCTTGAGGGTTTGCCTTCTAAATGGGAAATGTATGGCGTTATGATTAAGGATAACGAAACCAGGTATTCTACTATGACCTTAGAGCAAGTCATTGACAAGCTGAAAGGTTATGATTTCTCCAAAAAGTCAAGAGATAGTGATTCTGATCAGGTTCAGAACCCTGGGTTGTATCATGGAAAGTCAAATCTTTCGACTGCGTCTTCTAGTTCGACAACTGCACTGTTAGTTGGTGATATTGGTGAAAATGGAGAAATGATTACTGAAGATCTATGCTTTATTTCCTCCTCTGGTGATGAGACAAAGGGAAAGAATTCTGAGAAGTCACCTCAAGAGCATCAGAAGATGCCCATGAGTGTGAAATCTGCTGAACAGCAACTGTCTGTTCTTGCTTCCTTTGTGGCATCATATGAGAATTATATAGAGGGAAAGATCAATGATCCTATTCTGTTTGATGAGGATTATGAGCAGATAGATCCTGATTATCTTGAGGAATTGGAGCTTCAAGATCAACTAGCGTTGATATCAAGAAAGGTGAAAAATTTCCTCAAGAAAACTGGTAGAAAAGTATTGCGCAATAGATCAGGGTTTGATAAAACCAAGGTCAGATGCTTTAACTGTCAGGGTATTGGTCATTTTGCTAGAGAATGCCAAAGACCTAAAGTAGAAGCAAAAGGAAAACAAGGTTCGGGAAGTACACTAGCTTCCAAAGCCTTAGTGGTGAAGCAGTTGGATGGCTCTTATGATTGGCAAGCTCATTCTGAGGAAGCTTTGATGGCCGAGATCGAAGAGACAACTGCTGGATCAGTGTCCTACATGCCCACTGATATGGAACAGAAAGTAGAGGTGCCTGAGTCTGAAGTGAAGGCAAGTGATGATGACGTGCTATATATGGATTCAGCTCCAGATATGAGTCCTGAAGAATTCGTGGCACACATGGCTGAATTACAAACTGACAAGAAGAAGGTATGTTTAGATATTCTTAATCTTGCTGATGTTTGTTACTTAGTTACTGATTTACAATATCATAATAGTGTCTTAACTGTGTCAAATAGCAACCTTTCATCACAATTGAATATGGATAAGGAATCCTATAAGACTGTTAGATCTGAACTTGATCAAGCTATTATGGATATTCGTAGATTAAGTGATGATAAACAAGTCTTAAAAGATAAAATTAAGTCTGATGCTTTGGATAGAACAAAACTTAGAGATACCATAAGTGAAAAATCTGTTGTCATAGATGGTCTCTATATGAATATCAAAGACTTAAATGAGACAATTGCAAGTAAGGATCAGGAAATAGTGAACCTTAACTTAAGGTTAATTGAGCAAAATCGTAAACTTGAGAACTATAGGACATCTCAAATGGATAAAATGTTAGATGCTCAACGTAGTGTAAAGGACAAGACTGGGTTAGGTTACAATGATGTATCCCCTCCTTTTAATGCCAATTACACTCCTATTCCTGAAGATTCTGAAATGACAGATGCTACTCCTGAAATTTCAGTAACTAATGATCAGGAAAAGTTAGATGCACAGAAGGATGTTATTAAGAACCCTTCATCAGATAATAGTAAGATTTCTCATTTCACCAAAATACAATTTGTATCGGGTGGAGTGATTAACGATGCTAAGACTGATGATAAGGTTAATAAGGAACAGCTTAAACCTTTAGTGCCTAAAACTCCGGATGAAAAAGCAAAAGTGAGTAAATCACGCAAGCAGATGTCATGTTTCAAGTGTCATCAAAAGGGACACGTGGCTTCGTGTTGTCCTAACAAAAAGCCTGAAACATCACATAAGCTTGTGATGGATGAAAAGACACAGACTGACTCTAGTATGACTGTAGATGGGTTAGATACCAAACCTAAGTTAGGTAATAAACCTGTTAACATTCTTAAAAGAGATGGTAAGCATAGTGTCTCCCCACCTAAACCTAAACGGCCATATACTCAAGGTGATAATTCTATCCATAAGTCTAGAGATGTGACACCGTCGAGGTTTAGAATTCCAAGTAGAGGCCATAGTCATTATGAGAGTGGTACTACTTCGCGATCACATGAGTTTAATTATAATAATAGAGCTCATAATTATGTGCCTAAGAGGTTCTCCTCAAATTCACCTCTTAAGGCTGATCGTCCACAAACTAAAGCTACTTCTAAAGTAACCAAAGCTCCTGATGGGAAGGATGGTTATTTTAAAGAGCTTAAGTTTGTTGATGATAAGGGACAAACCAAGACCGTAATGGCTTGGGTCCCTCTTGATAACTGATCGTATCTTGTGTTATGTGCAGGAGTATGCTGTGAACAAGGACAGCTGGTGGTATGTAGACAGTGGATGCTCGAGGCACATGACAGGAGAAAGAAGTCTACTGAAGGACTTCAAGGAGAGTCTCAAGCAAAAAGTAAATTTTGCAGGAGATAAAGGAGGAGTAATTTCTGGAAAATGAAAAGTTTCAAATGGAACTTTGACTCTTGAGGATGTGAACTATGTTGAAGAACTAACTCACAACCTAGTGAGTGTTTCCTAAGTCTGTGATAAAGGTCATCCAGTTTATTTCAATGAAAAGGAGGCCTTAGTCCTGAAGCCAGGTTTCAAAATTCCTAATAAATGGATATTGATGAGGGCTCCAAGGAAGAAGGACATCTATGCTATCAACATGGGTGTTCCTAACTCTTCAATGGTGTCTACATGTTTATTATCCAAGGCTTCGGAAACAGACGCATTATTATGGCATAGGAGAATGGCACACCTGAACTGGAGAAAGATGAATTATATAACCAAAAATGGTTTGGTTCTAGGTGTACCACAAAAACGTTTCGAGTCTGAGGATAAGTGTGTTCCTTGCATGAAAGGAAAGCAGCACAAGAAACCACACAGACCTAAGACTGAAAACTCTATCTCCTCGCCATTTGAATTGCTACATATGGATCTCTTTGGCCCTATAAGCAAGAGAAGTCTAAGTGGCAAATGGTACTGTTTGGTTGTCACAGATGATTATTCTAGATTCTCATGGGTATTCTTTTTGGGATCAAAGGATGAGACTCCTGGAATTCTAATTGAGTTCTTTGATCTAGTAGAGAATGTCTATAAAAAGAGAGTTAAGCGTATTCGTAGTGACAATGGAACAGAGTTTAAGAATTCAACATTGAATATCTATTGCTTAAGCAAAGGGATTTTACATCAATTCAGTGCACCTTATGAACCTCAACATAATGGTGTTGCTGAAAGGAAAAATAGGACGTTGATTGAAGCTGCAAGAACAATGCTTGCTGATTCAAAGCTTCCGGTCATCTTTTGGGCAGAAGCAGTGAATACAGCATGTTATGTTCTTAATAGAGTTCTTACGGTTAAGAGACATAACAAGACTTGTTATGAGCTTTTGAACAATAAGAAACCTAACTTAAAAGGGTTTGAACCTTTTGGAGTTTCATGCACCATATTAAAGACTGGACATCAAGCAAAATTTGGTGAGAAGGCTGACGAAGGATTTTTCCTAGGTTATCTGCCCAATTCGCCAAACAAGAGAGTCTTTAATAAAGTCACAGGACGTTTGGAGGTAGTTTATAATATTGAGGTTACAAGCTACTCACCAGATGTTCATAAGGGCTTAGATTGGCAATTTGATTATTCTGATCTTTTTGCATCATTTAAAGTTCCTATAAGTGACTATGTCAGTGATTCAGAGATAGCTGAACATTTATTGTTTGAAGATGAGAATATTAGTCCAGCTTCAACATCAAGTGTTAAGCAGTCTGGAATTAAGACTAATGTTGACTCAGATAAAGCTTCCACAAGTGAGTCACAACAACCTTCAGAGGATAAGTCTCAAGAAATAGAAGATCTTGATGATCTTTCTACAAAGTTTGATGATATACTTACTCCTTTGAAACACTTAAGGATATCTTCTGCTCGTACGGAAGATGTACCTGAATTGGAAGAGATTGGTACTACTTTGGAAGATGAGATACCGGTTGAACCAGTTACTACAACTAGAACGAGTAAGAATCATCCCGTTGAAAACATCATCGGTGATATTAATACTCCGGTTCAAACTAGACATCAATCCAGAGCTAGTACGTCTGAGAACTTAGAATACCAAAGCTTGTACACTACAATGAAAGAGACAGGGATTCCTAATCAATGTCTATATTCATGCTTTATCTCACAAATCGAGCCTAAAAATGTTCAAATGGCTTTAAAAGAAAGTTCATGGGTAGAAGCAATGCAAGAAGAACTATCTCAGTTCTCTAAATTACAAGTATGGGAGTTGGTTGACCTACCAAAGGGAGAATATCCAATTGGAACTAGATGGGTATTTAAGTGCAAGAGAGATGATAAAGGAATCGTTACTCGCAATAAAGCTCGTCTGGTGGTTCAAGGTTTTAATCAACAAGAAGGTATTGACTATAATGAAGTGTTTGCACCAGTTGCTAGGCTAGAAGCAATTAGAGTATTCTTAGCATTTGCATCATATTTTGGTATAAAAGTGTATCAGTTGGATGTTAAGAGTGCCTTTTTGTATGGCAAAGTGGAAGAATTGGTGTATGTTTCACAACCGCCAGGGTTTGCTGATCCTGAGTATCCAGATAGAGTATATCGTTTGAATAAGGCTCTATATGGATTACATCAAGCACCTAGGGCATGGTATGGAACACTATCAACGTATCTACTTGAGAATGGATTTACAAGAGGATCGATTGATAGTACACTGTTTGTGAAGTGGAAAAAGAAAGACTTTCTTCTAGTGCAAGTTTATGTTGATGACATTATCTTCGGATCTTCTGATGAAAAGATGTGTCAAGAATTTGAGAAAGTCATGAGAAAAAGGTTCGAAATGTCTGCAATGGGAGAGTTGAATTTCTTCTTAGGATTACAAGTTGATCAAAAGAAGGATGGATTCTTTATTCATCAATCTAAATATACATATGAGCTATTAGAACTCTTCAAGATGGATGAAAGTAAGGTCTACAATACTCCAATTCCAGTCAATCATGGACTAGGTCCAGATACATCGAGTGATAGCGATGTGGATCCAACTCTTTATAGAACCATGATCGGATCACTAATGTATCTAACAGCCTCTAGGCCTGACATAATGTTTGCTGTTTGTTTATGTGCAAGATATCAGGCTAATCCGAAAGAGTCACACATGCAAGCTGTTAAACGAATCTTTCGTTACCTCAAAGGGAAACCTAAGCTGGGTCTTTGGTATCCGATTGATGGAGACTTAGATCTCGTAGCTTATACTGATTCGGATTACGGAGGATGCAATCAGAATAGGAAATCTACGACCGGAGGATGTCAATTCCTAGGAGGTAGATTAGTATCCTGGCAGTGCAAGAAGCAAACCTCGGTAGCCATTTCTACATGTGAAGGTGAGTATGTTGCAGCTGGCAGCTGTTGCTCGCAAGTCCTTTGGATTCAACAGCAACTGCGGGATTACGGGTTAAATATAACCAATACTCCTATGATGATTGATAACGAATCTACTATGTCGATCACCAATAATCCGGTGGAGCACAGTAAAACTAAGCATATTGATATTCGACATCATTTTATTAGAGATTGTGCTGAGAAGAAGTTGATAAAGTTAGTTAAGGTTCCATCATTGGATAACTTAGCAGACTTATACACAAAGGCGTTCGACAGAGCAAGATTTGAGACGTTGGTTCAACTAAACGGAATTAAAAATCCAGAGGGATTAGTCTTCCAAGGGTATTTTTGTAATAGTTAGTATTTCTATGTTCATTAAAAAAAAAAAAAAAAGAGGGCGTATGACATTCATTTGCTTGTTACCTAAGGGGAATCGCCTTCATTTAAGTTTTTATTTGCAAAAACTAAGGGAAATGATAGTACATTAGGAGAATAAGCTTCACAATAATAAGCTTAAGTCCTAAGTATGATATGGTAAGTAGGTTCAAATAAAGTTGCTTTAGAACTACAGCGGTTCTATCAGGTATGTGTTTATATTTATTTGATTATACACCTATATCCACAAGTTATAATTTGTCTATTTTTAGTGAAAACTTTAGATGGCTTCATCATATGATGTACTGGTAGGCAAATTATATGAAATTTTCTAAGTCTTAAGAAGTTAATTAATTTTTTGTTTATTATCTTGTGTTACTATTTTATGATGTATGACATTAAGTCTTAATTCTTGAAGGATGGTATTGCCATACACTGTTATCATGCATATTAATTTGAATTGGCAAATAGTAGCAATATGGGTATTAACTTAATTACTGGTAACTTTGTTGTACTAAGTACAGAACTGAAACCTTTAATTAAATTAATATTCTCAAATATATTTTGAATTATGCTAGAAGGGATCTTCTGTTGTACTACGTACAGACTTAGATAACATAGCATATTCAAAGTATGTTTGATATTTGTCTAATCTTAAAAATTCAAGTGTATGTTATATGTTTCGAAAAGATACATCATTTAGTAACCGCTACCTTGAAATTTAATGATGCAGTGTTATGAGTTTTACTTGAAATTCTTCAGTATGTCATATAATAGGAAGCACTTGATAATATTCATACTAACAATAAAGTGTTTGCTTAGAAAATTGAGTATAATTTGTTTATGTGGATCATAATACCGGTAATCGTCTTGAACTGTCTATAATTAAATATTCACTTTATGTGAGTAATGCATTTATTAATTATGCTATGTGGATAAAGGTACCTAAGATATAGTTTCATAAATATAAATGTATAAATGATAAATTTAGTTGTAATTTTACAGTAATTTATTTGAATTTCATGAGGTATGTATACTACCAATCTGCTTAGACTTTTTAATATATAATTAATTGCTTATTCTTTCTAATATGATCCCTAAGCAGATAAATTCTTATTCATTTTGTTTATGTATTTTATTTTGATCAAGTGATTAATAAAATGGTACTTGATACCAATGTTTATATCGTTGTATTTTTATTTATTTATTTAAGTTTTTATGTTTATCTGAATTTACCATTCAGAATTAAATTATACTGAATATTTTTTAGTTGAACAAACGTGACAAATACAAGTGAAAATTAATTATAATTTAGACTTGTAAAATATCGGGTTTTTATTTATACTTAGAATTAAATTCGCTTTTTTATTTATTCCTGCGAGTTGACATCAACTTGCGGATCCGCCTCACATCTCGCGAATCGGATACAAAGTATAAAGGGGGTCAAACGAGTCAAGCCAACCCACCGAACCCACAAATTTCGCGAGTTCACTAAAGCTTGCGAATCCGTCACACAGGCGAAACGAGGCGATTTTTGATTTTCGCTTGATTTCGAATTTTAGAGTACGGGAACGAGTTTTTCAATCCGTAGACTTTATACATCTTCAATTTACGAACATTTTAAGGTATATATCAACGGATTTCACCGTGTAAATAATGAGAAATCGAAGTTTCTATAAACTTAGGGTTTCGGGTTATAAACTAAACGATTTGCGTCGATTACGATGTTATTGGACATAGATCTTTAGGGTTTATGTTAAACGAACATTAATGAACGTGAATCAATTGATAGATCATGTTAAAATTACAAGATTAATCGATTTTAAGTGTAAATTCGCGACGGCAGTTCATCGAACGAGTTGACATTGTGAATCAACTCGCAGCGAGTTGACTAGCGAATCGGTGTGATTAACGAGTTCACTTCAATAGCTGCTTGATGAGTAAAGCGAGTTGATCAATGTAGCGAGTTGATGAGTAAAGCGAGTTGATAAGCAAAACGAGTTGACCTCAACTCGTTAGGCCAGTTTATGCGAGTCCAGAACTTAGAAAATTTTTATTTTTTTTGTAATAACTTTTATATAATTAATTTAAATTAGACTTAAGACTTTTTAGTTATAAGTTAAATTTTTATATACGACTTGAGACTATTTTTGTAACAAGTTATATATAATTTCAATTTTAAACTAAGATGTTTGATGAATCTCGATTCATAATACGTTATAGTTTAAAGATTGTTAATCGTGCATTAAAATATATCTGTTGTTTGTGTTTATTTTACAGATATGGCAAGAGCATTTGACAAGGGCCACAATATTTTGGTGGATCTGAACCTTGAGGCCAAGCGGGCTGATAGGGTTGCGGATATTCTTAGATTTCTTGCACGATCACGGATTAGATACGCCATTACGGCCAATCCTCCTATCTCACAGGCTATACTGAACGATTTCTGGATGGATATAGTATATGACGAATCTGTCAACCCGCCAGAGATTCGAGCTACGGTTAGTGGTCAGCCTGTTACATTTTCAGCTGGTAATCTCCGTGAGATTTTGCAGCTAGGTACAGTAGAACAGGAGAACGGGGATATTGAGTATCCTATGGATTTTATTGAGGGTGCTATAGGTCGTATGGGTTATACGGGTGATAGACGTGGACGTCAGTTCCAGAAACCTCTGGTTATTGGTCAGTGGAGGTTTCTCTGGCACGTGATGAATATCGTTTTTGCAGCGAAGAAGGGTGGATTTGATGAGTTGAGCCCTGCGATTTTATCGGCTGCACTGTCACTGGTTTATAATAAACCATACAGTTTTTGTGATTATCTTTTTGGTGAGATTGCAAAACAGATATCGGGGTCTGTTAGATCAAGATTTTTGGTTTACCCGCGATTTTGCATGCTGATTATCCGTGCACGTCTACCGGATTTGGCTATACCAGAACCACATCTAGTGGTTAATACGATTGACCATCGTGGGTATAACGCCATGTTCATGCAGACAGTCAGGAAGGAGGGAGTGGTGAAACCTGAAGTTAGACCACTATTTGGGTATATTATTGACCCTAACTACATTGCACCGCCAAATCATGGGTGGTTAGACGTTGATCCTGCTGCTGCTGCTGCTCCTGCTGATGCTGATGTTGTACCAGAACCTGCAGCTGAGGAAGCTCAACCTGAAGATCCACAAGGGCTCTTTGAGGATGTTCTTATTCAGGTTGGTCAGGTTGATCAGCAGGTGAACCAAGAGGTTGCTGCACAGGTTGTGCAAGAGGTTTTGGAGCAGAATGATGATGCGACAAATCCTTTGCTTCAGGATATTGATAGTTATTTTGCACCATCTGAGGTAATATTTTGCTTATATAATAATATAGATGCTTAGTTGATAGATTGTTTTTATTAATCATAGATGCATAATATTATTATCTAATGCTTATGATATTAGATATTTAGTTAATTGGATATTATTTCTGATTTTAAAATATAAATATCATTAACCGAACAGGAAGCTGAAGCTGAGGCTGCAAACCCAGAAGTTGTATTACTTGAGGGGGAGCAGATACAGCTAGATGAATCAGTTGTTGTACCGACTGAGGTATTATATCTGATTAATCTTAAATATATAGAACTTGTATGATAGAGCTTATGCTAATCATAAATGTTTAATATATTCAATATTTAGGATCCTGTTAGATCATCTAGAGGTCGTGATGGTGAGACGGCTTCAGATGATGATTCTGAGAATACATCTTCTCCTCCTCCGTCTCTTTCTGAAAGGAAGAGAAAATGTAAGAGTGTTATGGAGGAAGGTACTGAGGAAGTTGAGATTCCTTTGATGAAGCGTCCGAGAACGCTGACTATTCGAGAAGGTTAGTATTGATTATAAAAGTTAAATAATCTTAACTTGTTGTTTATCAGGAGTTGAACTGAGACAGTTAATTCTGTATACAGTTGCTCAGGATACACCACAGGTGAGGATGGATGCACCGGTGGTTACTGAACCGATGTCTTTACCGCTTCAGGTATGAGATATAAGTTCTATAACTATGAGTGTTATGCAATTAATTAGAGTTTGAGACAGAGTAATCTGTAACAATAACTGATTTTAATTGTGTTTAACTTTACAGCATGAGGTTGCTGATCTAGTTCGTGGAGCTAATTTTCCGACGAACAAAACGGCTAGATTTGCGACAAGTTTGCTTACGCAGGCTTTGTCTCAACCTCATACACCGCTGACCAGAGACTGGCATATTGAGTCTCTTACACCGCCTGGACCAACAACGATACCTGTTACTCCGACGACTGATGCTGAAAGGATTACATCCTTAGAGTCTAGAGTAAAGGATTTAGAGAAGCTTACTTCTCAGATTCCAGAGCTGGTGTCGAGCAATCTTCTTCTTTCTCAGCAGATACTCAAGCAGAGTCAATCGTACAATCTGTTGATGAAGACTCATGAGACTTTGCTTGCGGACTTCAATGTACAGAGACTGAAGTTATCTTCTTTGGAGAGTCTGGTCTTGAGATCGCATTCAGGACAGTCTACTCAGGGGGAGATATTGGTATATCTGGAGTCTTGCAGAGAGGATGAGCTGAAGAGGAAGAGAGACTCTGACAAAGACGATGATCCCAATGCACCGAGTGGTGAGCAGACTGGTCCTTCAAAGACTGGTGAGCAAGCTACAACTCAGGGGGAGTCTGGTGCTGGTGCTAGTGGTTCTGGAGTGGGTACAAGTGCAGATAAGACTGTACCGGGTGTTACTGAAGCTGGTAAGATAGCTTAGTATTATCATAGTACTGTAATATTTGTAATAGTTTGTAGTGAACAAATGTAAACTTAATTTATTGTGTAAATATATTTGGCTTAGGGTTATTATTATTTTAAGTAAAATATGTTTGGTAATTTAAGTTTATATAATTATGTTAAGATTAAATAGTGATCGAAAGACTTCCAACTCATTGAGTAGTCGAGCGGCGTGTTCCGATTAATTTTGGCGGTCAAAATTTTATGATAACATATGCATTTTAGATTTGATTATGGACTTAAGACCGTAAGGTATATAAGTAATTAACAAGTTAAAAATGTATTCGTATTAACTAGACAAATGATATATAATTTAAAGGTTAAATTGATAATGAATGAGATCAATTAACACTTGGAAATTATATAAGGTAATTAATAGTAAATTTAAATGTTTGGTGATTATTCACAATGCATTAGAATTTAAAATTAATTAATATTTGTTAAGTAGATTTAAGAGATTTTAGATTGATTCAGGGTAATCAATAAAAGATTTTATAAGTTATATCTAAATTGCGTTTATATGTTAGGGTAAAATATACAAAAGAATTAATAAAGAAATTCTTAGATTGGTTCAGGAAAATCAAATGAAGAATTTGAATTATTAATATATTTGTATTTACATTTTTCTCTAGGAATGGAAATGCTTAATCTATCAGATTCGGAAGATGACGTTTTGGATGAGATAGATGAAGAGATTGATTATGATATTGAAGAAGGAGAGTTCAAACTTCCTGAAGACTGGACTGCAGTATTTGAATCTGTGATAGATGAAGGTGTTGATCTGGATGCAAATGTAGATGAACATGTTGTGAATCCATCAACGACTGAATTTGTTTTTGTAAATGAACAAGGAGAATCAGTTATTGATTTAGAAGCTTTTGAGAATGCTTCTGAAGATTCAGATACTGAAGTTGAAGAAATAGAGGACAAATACAAACATATGATTGGTAATCCTATGTTTATCCAAGAAATGCTAAAGAAGAAAAAGGAAAATAAGCCACGCATTTTGAAAGAAGTTGATATTACTGGAAAGCGTGTACTTAAAACTGGCATTATTGGATGGTATTATGACTCTTACCTGAAGCTCTTCGCGATCAAAAGGTTTGACGGGGTTCAATATTTTGAGAAGAAGCTTGCAGTGTTTAGTTCATTACCTCGATATGAGATTCGAGACTTGGCTAGATTAGATATGATAAATCCAAGTGATGATGACTATGCTAAGTATGTTGAGCATATCATTAGGACTGAAGGATTATCTATGAAGTTTTCAAAGATTAAGCCAAGGAAAGGAAAAACGATAAAGCTGAACGAACTCAGTAAGAGGACAGGAAGAAGAAGAAGGAAGAAGGTTTATCCTGCGGTTAACTGTATTAAGCAAATACCTATGAAGACTATGCCTCAGAATATTTTGGGAAAATTGAAATATTGGGGGGTAGATGCTGGAACAGGGGAAGCCTTTATGATTGAAGCTGATGATGATTATCCTGATGGCGAAAAAGAGATTCTTCGTGTATATGATCACAGACATCTGATGAACTTATCAAAGGAAGATCTGATTATGTTGTACAAGAACAAGATCAAATCTACTGTTGGTTGGGGTGATTTAGCACGAGATTATCACAGGATGGTTAAAACATGCATCAAGCTTAAAATTTTCGCAGGCAGTAAGATTTACAAATGAAGATCAAAGACAGCGTGAAGATAAAGACGCTAGAGCTATTGTCAAGGGGGAGTCTGTTGGAACATAGAGTGTGACAACATATCTAGCTTGAAATAGGACTGGTGTAATTATTATTATGTTTGTACATTGGTTTAGATTTGTAAATAAAAATATTTGTTTTGTTAGTAATATTCGTTAAACATATTATTGTGCTAAGTTAGACGAATGTTTAAATACGAAATAAATAATGGACGTTTTATGCAAAGCGAGTCGAGATCTCAGGTCGCAGCGAGTTGAGCTGTGAGGTGAGATCTGAACTCGCGAGGCATTAGTCTGGCGAGTCGAGTTCTTTGTTGGGCTTGGGCTGCGAGTTGGACCGAACTCGCAGGCCCAAGCGAGCCGAGACAAGCTGGACGTATAAATTTTTTTTCACGTTGAAAAACTAAATAACTTTGGCATTCGGTTTTCTGATCTGCGAATTCAATATACCCAGAGAAAAACTTAAACCTAACGGCTAGGCTTTGACGTATTATTCGTTTAAAGTTAAGCTTTAATATACGCAATTACGAACGTATTCGTTGTTAGTAAGATAACACCGTATTGAGGGATTCCGCACCTTAATACTACAGATAACGAAGTTATCGATCCTAGAACTAGGGGACTTACACGAATGCCACGATTGAAAACGGAACATTACGTTATTGTTGGATATTAGACAACGAGTACCATCTACTTCTCGGGCTAACAATTGATCTCGAAGAATCTAATTGTAGTCATGAGAAGATCAGTGAAGGTAATGAGTACCGATTAGAACTCGAAGACAAAGTTCGAGATGTCATTGTTATATCGGATGACAGATTTCATGGAAGTCATTTTGTTCTCATCATGTAAAAGAAATAAATGGTTTTATGTTCTGGATTATTTTATTGACATTATATGAATTCGAGCTAATAATGTAATTGAATTGAGCAACTCATAATTTTATAAATAATGTCATAATATTTAAATTGTGTAATATTAATGGTAACCTGTGTGACCATTTTCAATTTAATGATGATAAATGATATATGTTGGTGATGTCAGTGGTTTCAAAGCATGACTTGCATAAAAGTTTTGGTTGCTATGAACACTAACATATTGTGAGGGAGTGGTTTCAAAGCATGACTTGCATAAAAGTTTTGGTTGCTATGAACACTAACATATTGTGAGGGAGTAGTTGTACAGTTTCTAAAAGAAATAGAAATGTATAAGTCTCATGAAAATGTGTTATTTGATAAAAGAATTTAAACACATTTATTGAAACATTTTTATTTATTTAAGTGTTAAGGTTTAACACCTTCATGAACTTAAAAATAAAAATAAAATAAAATAGTTAACTCTTGCTGTGAATGGCCTACTACTCAAGATAGAAGTAGTTTTGTTAACTATTTAATAAAAATTTAGAATGAGTTTGTTGATCGTTCTAAGTTTTGTAATGAGCCGTGGATATGAGCTGGTGGATGCCGAGAGCACCAATTGGGGTTATAGACCACAAATGGCCGTTACGGTAACTATATCATTGTGACACCCGTCAAATTAGGACTAGTAATTAGTGCCTAATCGAGTTTTAATACATGTAATCAGTTCTGTGCTAGGCTAATTAATGTATCAATATATATGTTGATAAATATATATACAAGAATACGAGTTAATTAAATCGTACAAGTTTCAAACCGAACGTGTTTCGATCAATTAAATACGGACGTTGGTGAACAATTTAATTTAAATAGTACAATGTTATTTAAGTATACAATCAGATCTAAAAATGTTAATTTGTAATAATTCGTATACAATTCACAACGTACAATCGATGATTACGTGATTAAAAT
Source organism: Helichrysum umbraculigerum (assembly GCA_949592205.1). Classification (NCBI taxonomy): domain Eukaryota; kingdom Viridiplantae; phylum Streptophyta; class Magnoliopsida; order Asterales; family Asteraceae; genus Helichrysum; species Helichrysum umbraculigerum. Next base: position 11,479,034 of record CATIUR010000004.1, on the reverse strand, counting down.
GTAAACACGCATACAAACAAAACGAGATAACGTTATATGTTATAACGCAACTATTAAGTATTTTATGAAATACTTCAATAAAAATGTCGAATAAATATTCGTATTTTTAAAACGTATAACTAAACGTTTAAAATAATCGTTTAACGTATAATCAATCGGGAAAACGAACGCCGCACGGAACGCGTATATAGAAAGTAAAGATGGAGACCCACACTTCGGTGGGCCCCACCGGAAAAACCAGCCAAATGGGGAGTATCCCCACCTCCCACTTTCATTCATCATCATCATTATCTCACACATCTCTCTCTCTCTTTTCTTTTCTCTCAAACCCACCAAAACCACCACCACCATTAAATCACCAATTACTACCACCAAACGAACTCAAATCGACAAAGTAATTAGAGAAAAGGAACCACCGCATCACGATCTACATTTCCATCTTTCCGGATTTTCGTTTCGGCACTTTGTAAGTTTCCGACAAAATCCCGAAACCTCTCGTTTTAGCTTATTTTTACATGTTTACGGGTTATTTGGGTTTATATATGTCCATTACAAAGTGTAGAACACGATTTTATAGCTTAAAAACGAGTTTGAATTGGGTTTTGGCCGGAAAAATCTCGGCAGTTGAAACTTTCTGGGCTGGTGTTCTTCAATGCGACACAAGCCTTGTGTCGCATGATTGTGTCGTATAAAATCCTCTATGTCGTATTTTGTGTCGTACGAAGCCAGTTATGTCGTATCCTATGCGACACAATATTGTGTCATACCTTATGTCGCAAATACCATGCGACACAACCTCTATGTCGCTGTTGAATCAGCATCTCGAATCTATGCGACACAACCCTTGTGTCGTATAGATATTGTGTCGCATGACAAAATTTTGTGTCGCATATAGTGTCGCAAAACACAGAAAACTGAGATTTTTACTAAGTGTTGAGACTCGAAATTTATCACTTGATTTTACCCGAGTTCAGATCCCAGATGCGTTTTTCACCAAAGCAATATAGTGAAAATAAAAATTTTTCGAGCTGACCTGGCATCTCGACCCCAGCCAGGGGCCAGCCCCTTGGACCCCGCCAGGGGCGCTGCCCCTGGACCCCCGTACTTAGATTCCGTAAGCACATTTCTCACCAAGTGTCAAACTTGCACAACTTCAAAACGCTTATACGATACAACTTTTCAAACATAATGGAAACTGCTTTTCAAGTATAACGCTTCGAAATCAACGTGATAACATCAAGACTACTATTACAATTAATCACCAACGGGCCGTACACGTTTTCAAACATACAATTCAATCAACCAAATCATAGTAATTTGGACAAGTCAATCAACCAAATCGGGGTAATTTGGACAAACAATTACAAAGGTAGTCTTTCGAGATACCTAAACAATTAATAACCAATCGCGTGTCATGGACACCTTCAGGTTACAAGTCTTCGGACGTCAATACAAGTCAAGCCAAATCAAGTTTATTTATCTAAACACTTCAAGACTCAGGTGAGTCTCATGGCCCATATTTTACTGCTTTTCAATCAGGGGTGTGATATTATTGCTCGTTTTGTTTTACAAGTTGAACGCAAGTACAAATCAAATCAAATACTACATGAGTTTCAAGCTAATCAATTTAAAGCCCTCCATAGCATAGTCTGGTAATACGTAGTAGCATGAATGTTAGTATATGATATCATATAGGATTGACAATCCTCATCCGGGTTAGCACGCACTAACTGGTCAAACGGATGTATTAGCATTTGGGAAGACGAGTGTAGATTAGGCACTCTTAGGAGGCATTTCAAGTTAGGTTTCCTTAAGTGGGCCTGACAACTCAAGTTAAGCTCAGACTATGTGCTCATGGCTGTATAACTTTTATTTTGCTTAATTGCATTTTAAATTCAATTATTAAATCTTGCGGTTCATACAAACATATGTGTTGACATACAAACCTGTGAGCTCACCAGCGTTTCGCTGACCAATTTTAGCATGTATCACAGGTGACCAGCAGTAGGTTGGACTGCTCAAGTAAGGATCAATTAGCTCGAGTCATCATGCAAACAATCAGAGATTTAGCTGCATTATTATATTTTGTATAGATTAATTATGTACTTAAATCTCTCAATTTCAACCGAGCTAATGTAAACAATATTTTGATGTAAACTTTTAGTTTTATCAATACAAATGTAAAACGACGCATATAGTGGTCGTTCATTATATATCTTTGTGCTGTGATTATTGATTCGTAACACCCAAATCGTGCTTCCGCAAAACAATAAATTTGGGGGTGTTACAATCATGGATGTAGTGTATTTATACATTGTGGATATATGATTTAGTTATGTAATTGAGTGTTCGAGATAGTCCGTGATATCAGCAATCCACATGATTGTGGGAACCGGTTTAAGACTTATGAGACACTCTAGAGATGGATGTCACTTGTTGAGTGACGTCATCGGACACTAGCAATGGGGATTAAAATTGTAGTACTGAGTTTATCTACAATTTAGACCATGCTTATGAGAGATGTTTCACGTGTTCTCAACATCTCAAAAGGGTAACATCCGATAGCAAGTTAACTATGGATAAGTGTACTATAAATAGTGATAAGCTCGTACTTGAGAGCGAGAAAAGACTCTTCTTGTTCCTTGCGGTTGGAACATTTGTAGGAGCATTTTTGATTATCACTCGAAAGGGATGATGATAATCATTATTGGTGCAATTGACATATCTACTATTTAAGATGATGAGAAAGTTAATAATGTTTTAATTTCTCTTAATTTTATCCTAGCAATTTTACGAGTCCATTAAATTATTATGTTTGATTAAAACTTGCTATAAAAGTGTTCTAGTTGAATTACATAATGTATGGTTGCAAATTAGCGGATTAGCTAAAAGGTTTTATAAATATAAAGTTAGTATATTTCATGAAAGATTTTTACACAGTTGACTTATGTAATTAATATTATAATTATAATTTAATGGAATTTTACAAAAGATGATTTTGGTATATAACGATCTGAGGATTGTTATATTCGTCATGACAATAATTGAAACCTAAATTGGTTAATTCTTTGAAAAGAGATAAATTTGAACACATCAGGTTAGAATGTGGTCTCAAATTTGTGAAATTGAAAGACATGTTAGTGATAACGACATGATTTGCGGATATGTCATAATATGTGGAAATTCCAGTATGAATTTAACATATGGCACTGAGGTATTGAATCTAGCAAGATTTATTTATTAATTCTTATCGACCTCATTGTTGTTGATAAATAATTGAGGTTGAGTAATTGGCAGGATTACATCAAAAATGTCTTGACAATACGGAGTCAAGATTTTAAAGAGAAAATTGTATATATCTCTTAAGAGAAAAAAAAAATCATAAGGTTATGGTGTTGGAAGTAATTCTATTTTGTGGTATGGATTGGATAAGTCCAACGTAAAGCTCTTTAGGGGCGTTAGCAAAACTTCATAGATCAAAGGCATACATATTATGATTATGAAGAAAATAAAACTGAATGATTGATACGAGATATTGTATATGAGACACTCCTAAATGTCATTATTTATAATGGTATTGAAGTCTCATTAGTGGATTTTTTTTCTAAAAATAGGAATGAGTATTGACAAGGGACATGCGAGATTCCTTGTAATAAGAAAACTATTAAGAATCAGAATGATGCATCTTCTGTTCTTATGCTTGGGTCTTGAAGTCTATGACATGCTAGACTTGGACTTGTTAATTATGGTCTTCTGCAGAGATCAATTAACAGCGAACATTCCATTGTATGGAATTTATGTATAGACAAAATTAAATCTTCATTCAGTAACTGAGAGATTTGGTATATTGTGACATCAAATTGATGAGACAATGATGCAAGATTGGTTCCATATGGAATTCAGTTAGAAGAAATCCTAGGAGAACTATGGACATAAAGATATATATCTTTTGTTATATTGTTTTAGGATTTGAATTGCCTAAATGGAGCTCGTATTTATGAGAGCTTATTCGAGTATTGCATTCTTTTTAAAATGCTTCAATTCTATGTTTCTAGGTCAAACCTAGAGTATAACTAAGAATTGCTCTGAATATGAGAAAGTTTCAAACACTATTTATATAGAGTTTAGTTAACTTTCTAACGGCATTTAATTTGCATCATTTGTGAATATATGAGAAAGATGACAATATGCAAGACATGTAGGGGAAGTCAAGATAGATAATACTTCTTGTACCCATACTTGATATTCTTGTAAAACAGGAAGAAATTTCCAAAAAGGGGAGAAATTTTCCAGAATAATATAAAAATGTGGGGGTGTCTTGCATTTTGATATGGAAAGACCCGAATTCTAATCAAGTGTTTCCCATAATTAGAATTGATTGGATAAAGTGAAGATGAATGTTTCTATATTGACCAATGGAGTATACGAGGGTCATGATGGAAGAGTCTAAAAGTTCTATGATGCCTGAGTGGAGTACACAAAGAGTCATAGAAATACAAGGTAAGAAAATATTACTTTGACAGAAAAGTAAAATACAAACGAGTACTCAATTTGCTTACCTATTGTATAAAGTGTAGTGGAGATATGTTTAGATAATAGCTTTTATAAAGCGCCAAATTTATTAGACTTTACAATCAAGTGAGAATTGAAAAGACTAATTCCAATTGGCATTGTCAACATAATACCACTAGAACAACTGATCTCTTTGTAGGTTATCATTGTTAACTTTGTAAAGTTAAATGATAACATTTCGGATCCGACAACCATAGGGTTGAAAAGAGATCATGTTGTGGAATGAGACTAAAGCCCTCGAAAGAAAAGTTTATATGAAGGAAAACCTAACCTAGTTGACTGGAGATCCCAAGATCTAGGTTCAATAGGACAACCTAATTGTATGAACTAAGGGAGGTCACTGTGGGGGAGTTCTTAAACCTCCAAAACCATGTGAGGGAGTTATTCAACTTCCTAGTCCATTCCAATAAATATCGGTGACAGTGATGTGAGGCTAAGCTTTTAGCTTTTAATGATTTTTGTATAACTACAAGGGTTTAAGTTAGTATAAAGAATCACCTATGTGAGAGAGAAGTGGGGTCGCTTCTAAGGGAATTGTGGGGGGCGCAATTCCTAAGAGCTCTTGCAGAACCAGGCTAATGTTCATGACCATAACGGACACGACTATGAGGACTTGACCATGTCAGGGAGAGTCATGTGTGAACATGTATTGTCGTCTACACAAACGGCAGATCAGTTCAAAGACATCGCGTTCTACTGACAGCCAGGAGGCTAAGTACATTTCACAAGGGAAGGTTTAAAGGGTAAAACCTACCTATCCTATGCATGATTCAACTGTTGAGATTTCATTGGAACTTGAGTGTGTTTAGAATTGATATTCATTCATGTGGGGGATTGTTGGAAAATTTAGTGAAACCATGAGAGTTGTCACTAACTTTGGACACATAATTTTATATGTATGTGCAATACATATAAATATTTGATTACATGTTTATATCCTCCTCGATGAGAGCTTCGAAATGAGATACTAGGTGTCCAAATTGGAGCTAATGTGAATGAGATATCGATTCACAAAGTTACACATTTGATGCATAGTTTTGTGGGTTTAAAGTTTTGTCCCACATTGGTGGAAGACTAAACTTGGAGGTTCCTACTAAGCTATAAATAGAGGTGTCTAGGCTCTTTTCAAGACATACAACAACACAATCTTTTCTCAAAAGGAGACACAAGTATTCTCCACTGAGATCTCGAGCAGTGAGTCAAGTCCGGCAGTACAAGCTAGCTGCTTTGGCTGTTGTACCCTGGGAAACAGACGACGTGTAGACGGCGAATCTGTTTTAAGGGAACTGTGTCAAACACAGGCCTCGGTCTTCTTCAAATAAGGTTTTCGGGCGTGCCGATCATCTTAAAGATAAGTTTCTTTTACTTATTCGTTGTATTTATTTGTTTCTTATTCGGTTTTTATGATTTAGTTTATTGTTATTATTATTATTATTATTATTTATGTTTAGTTTTTATTATAGCAATTATATTAAAATAACTATGGATGTAGTTTTATCGAATTACATTTGTAATAATAATATTAACAATAAACTAAATTGTATTCGAGTACGAATTATTTTACCTACATTTAGCGTTCTAATTTAATTCATGAAAACCCCGCGAGAACCGATTCACGCTCCATCTCTTAGACCTGTGATATTTTAGAATAACCCAAAACCTTTAATTCAAAATTACATTTATGTAGAAAACAATTGATCAAACAAATCATATCATCAAATTCAGTCTGTGATTCTCTGTAATTTGTTATAGATCAAACTTTATAGTAGATAATAATAATAATACGAGATGCATCTACTATTCTACTGGATGCATACATACATATTAAACTCAGTATGTCACATACCGAGTATTCAGTATGATTTTGTATTGAATGTTTATGATTTGCTGCAATCTCATTTCCACAAACTCTTCCTTTATTTGCTTTTAATATGGTGGTGCATTTGGTGCTAGATCACCTCCAAATTACAAGGATTAAAAATGAGATACAAAACAGGACAAATAGGATACATTCATTAAAATAATAGACCAATAAAATCAATAATAACATATACTTATGCATCCAGTAGATTTTATCTGAGTAGATGCATACATACTGATTAAACTCAGTATTAAGTTATAATGAGGAGATGCATCTGTAAAGCTCACAAAATTCACATAATAACAATATGCATCTAGTACTGAGTAGTCAGTATAAGAATATACACTATGCATCTCTAGATGCATCTACATTAGTAGGTTATACTCAGTTTAAGAATATACACTATGCATCTAGAGATGCATCTACTCAGTATTGGGTTATACTGAGTAATTTGATTCTACAATTGATTTAGTTGATTACCTATGTTCTTCAATTGATTACGTATTTGATTCAGTCGACATTTTTTTTTTTACAATTTATTGATAACTTGGTAGAAATTTGTTGAAATTGATCAGGAATTGAAGTTGAATGTATGAGCGAATGATGGCTAATTAAAATATGATAATCTCTTATGTGATTGTTTAAATTAATTTTGTAATTAAGATCGATATTTGAATTCCGCTAAATTAATTGACGAAATGCCTCTGACCGTAATTAGCTGCCCGCGCCAAAAAATTAAGTTCGCACAGTTCTTACGAAGTTAAAGTTCGCAGCAGATCCTTTTAATATATATATATATATATATATATATATATATATATATATATATATATATATATATATATATATATATATATATATATATATATATTGGAAGATAATACGTTTCCTTCCGCATGGATAGGGGTATACGTGGTCCAAAAATTGCACCAAAACGGATCGCGAACCACTAAATGAAAACTCAAGAACCATGAACCGTACAATGTAATTCGGTTCTGGTCCGGTTTGGTATCAGTTAGGTTCTTGCGGTTTTGGTTCAAAACCGCAGACCAAATTATATACATGCATTGCATCTATGTTATAAAGAAGAATATGAGTAAAAACATGTAGTTATCAAATTGAATATAAGAGTTAATGAATCACAAAAAACTTACAATCGTCTAATAATCGAAAGTACAACGTTGCTGCAAAAACATAAGATGGATGCATCTATGTATTTTTCAAACAAAACATGCATGTATGTAGAACACAAAAGAATATCGTAGATCATATTCCCAAAAAAAAAAAGTTAAATGGATCAAGCGTTAACAAATGATTAAAAATCATGCTCGGGGAAGTGTGCAAAAGTAACCAAATTCTTACTTGTGTGTGGACGATGAATGAGAGAAAGAAATTGTAAGCTTTTTGGGTGTATGGAGTATAAAAAATAAAATTCTAGAAATGCATATACTTGTAATTAATATTACAATTTTAATAAATCTAATAATATAACTCAATTTCAATCGATATTAAAAGATACCAATATCAGATATATATTTCTCTTTTCCTATATAACTGGTTCCGGCGGTTCGAACCATTTTTACTGGTTCTAGAATCGAACTGCACCGCAAACCATTAAGGTTAAAAGATATAACCGAGAACCGGACCATTGTGCTTCGGTTTGATTCGGTACCGGTCCGGTCCTGGTTCGATTTACTGGTTCTGGCGGTTCCGGACCATTTATGTATACCCCTACACGGATCCTACAAAAAATTGACGTTTTTCATACCTATCTAATCACACGGTTTCTCATCTAGAGGTTTTTTATTTTTTATTTTATTCATTTTTTCAAAATTTTAATATTAGATTTTTTTGGGGAGTCATTGATAAGATTTAATTAATAGTTTTAGGAGAATTAGTTGATATGATTGATAATCAAAAACTTAATGAAATTTAAGAGATTTGATTGATTAATAGATCCCTATCTATACAAAATTAAATTTTGACATTCAAATGAAAATGAACATATATAATGGATACCAGAACATTTCCCAAATGGGAACTATCATTCCACATTATTATTTCGTCATCCACGAACTACATATTATATCTCAATATTAATTTGTCCTGTTATAAACTTCTACGTAATGTAAAACGGAGTTTGACAAAACCCGTTATTTCACTTATTCAATTTTTTTACTTTCCATGGATACCTTCTATTTTGTTGTTATTATTTTACTACTCCGTAAGTATTAGTATTATGATTATTTTTATTGTTAACCTTTTTTTTTTACTTGAGAATTGAAAAGCATATTAAATACTTATATTATTCTTCTAATGAAATTTATCTCATTATAAAATAGTCTTTAAATAAACTTATATAAGTATAATGAAGAAAGGAGTTTGACAAAACTCATTGGATGATTTTATTATATTTTGCTCTCATAGTTTGTCGCACCCCCCAAATTACGATGCGGAAGCGATTCGGGTCGGGGCACGACTAATACGGTAATCACCGCACAAATATATATATGAACGACTCTATATACGTCGTTTTACAACTTGTATTGATAAAACGAAAGTTTACATCAAAATTATTGTTTACATTAGCTCGGTTTGAAATTGAGAGATTTACATACATAGTTAATTTATACAAAATATAATAATTGTGAAAACGTATGATCGTTGAAGCTCTAGACTTTTTAGGTCTAATCTAGGATATAATGATAACAATGATAATAATAAATGCAGCGGAATAACAATAACATCAATGTTATCAACCAAATCCCTAATCTTATTAATTAATCAATAAGACGGATACCCTTTAGTATCGGGGTTACAAGAACCTTAGGGATAACGAATTACTTTAGACGTCTACATTATGTGTGCACACTTTTTCCTACGTCCCTATGTCTCTTTATATATTAGAGACATCTAGGGTTACAAGAAATCATAATTATACTAGGAGACTAATAAAAATAAAACTATTCAACTTTAGTCCCTCAACTTTCGTCTTTTATTTTGTCTCATCAAATTAATAAATCCTAACAATCTTCCCCTATTTGATGATGACAAAATATCGATCTTCTTGCACAAACTTCCCCTTAATTCTTGATTTCTTGTAATCATGTCACCCTTTAATTCTTGATTTCGTCTTTTACTTGGTCTTTGTTACAATTGAAGCAGTTACCACTGAATGTGTAACAGTTACAACTGTTTACTTCAGAATGGTAGTTTCAACTATAATGCAGCTAAATCTCTGAATGTTTGTATGCTGACACGAACTAAGTATCCTGATCGGGCAGTCCAACCTACTGCTGAGTACCTGTGATACATGCTAAAATGGGTCAGCGAAACGCTGGTGAGCTCACAGGTTTGTATGTCAAAACATATAGTATGAACCGCAAGATTTAATTGAATTTAAGTTGCAATAAAGTAAAATAAAAGTTATACAGCCATGAGCACATAATCTGAGCTTAACTTGAGGGTCGGGTCCAATGAAGGAATTCCGATCGAGGTGCCTCCTACGAGTGCCTAATCTACACTCGTCTACCCAAATGCTAATACGTTCGTTTGACCAGTTAGTGCTTGCTAACCCGGACGAGGATTGTCAATCCTATATGATATCATATACTAACATTCACGCTACAGATGTATTACCAAACTATGTTGTGGAGGGCTTTAAATTGATTAGTTGAAAACAACTTATGTAGTATTTGATTTGATTTGTACTTGCGTTCACATGTAAATAAATCTAGCAATGTATCACACCCCTGATGAAAACAGTAAGGGCTATGAGACTCATCTGAGTCCTGAGAGTTTAACTTAATAAACTTGAGTTGATTAGCCGAGTATCGTTGTCCGAAGACTTGTAACGTGAGGGTGTCTACGACACGCGATGGTTATAAATGTGAGTAGGTATCTATAAAGACTACCTTTGTAGTTGTTCGTCCAACTAGAATGTCCAAATTACTACGATTTTGTCGATTTGATTGAGTATTTGAAAACGTGTACGGCCCGTTGGTGATTGTTTGTAATAATAATAATCTCAACATTATCATTATGATTTCGAAGCGTTATACTTAAAAGTATGTCCCAAAGTGTTTTAGAAGTCGTATCGTATAAAGGTTTGAGGTTATACAAGTTCGACACTTGGTATAAAAATAGTTTGTAAACCTTCTATTTTTAGCGTCACTTAATGCGACACTTAAGAGTTTAGGCGTCACTTAAGAAGTGTCGCATAAAATGATAAATTCTGTAGTAGTAGCGTAACTTATAGAAGTGACGCATAAGGGGCGACACTTAGGGAAGTGTCGGGTATGAGTGACGGTGTAAGTGTCGGTAGATTGCCAATCAATTTCGGGGCGACACTTAAGCAAGTGTTGGGTTCGAGTGATGGATAAGGAATTCGCGGCACTTAGGAAGTGTTGGGAAAAGAGGGCTTTTAGCGGCACTTAGGCAAGTGACGCAAAATTAGGGCTTTTAGCTACACTTAATGCGTCACTTAAGGAAGTGACGCTATACTGGATTTGGCCGTGCGACACTTACATCTGATCGGAAATTTTGAGTTCAAAAACGAGTTTTTCGGTTTCCGTTCGGCCCGAAACTTTTACCCAACCCATATTTGGACATTTCAAGCTTAAATAAACAACTTTCAAGAAAAATAAATGAAACTTAAGAGTTTTCGAGATTTGTCGGGAATCTTACAAGTTAACGCCGGGAGAAACTGAAAAGGTAGACATGTAGATCGTGAGGTCGTAGTTCTTTTTCTCCAAATGAGCAAGATGATTCGATGAGTTTTGATGGTGCTTTTTAAGGATTTAAGGTAGTGGTGGTGTGGTTTTGTTTGTAAAAGAAAGAAAAGAGAGAGAAAAAGAATGGATGATGATGATGAAATGAGAGTGGAGGAGGAAAGGGGGTGGGGTTTGACCTCCTCACCCCTTGGCCGGTTTTGTGGGGCCCACCCCAAGTGGGTGTGTCCCAACTTTTTGCTTCCTGCGTTTGCGCTCCGTGCGGTGTTTATTTCCCCGGTCGTTTAAACGTTTAATTAATTTAATACGCGTTCGAATGTAAGTTTTAAAATACGAATATTTATTCGATATTTTTGGTTGAAGTATTTCACCAAATACTTAGTAATTGAGTTATAAAATATAACTTAGCTTTGTTTTGATTGTTGCGCGTTTAATAATTTAACCGCGTGGATGTTAATCGTAAAATACGAAATATTATTAAAATAATATTTTAGATATAATAGTGTTATTAAATAATGTTATATTATTTAATAAAATTGTTCACCAACGTCCGTATTAAATTGAACCGAATTGCATTTGATAGCGTGTGAAAGCGTCTAGTTTTATAATTTATTTAGAAATGGAAATACCTTATTAATACTATCACACAACCAGGCAAAAATACCTGATCGAATGTTAGTATAGACTTGGTAAGTCCGAGTCGATCTCAGGGAACGGTGATTTATTTATTAAAATAGAAAATAAAAACTAATTAAGAAAACAGTAAATATGGGGGGACGCTTTTGTTCCGTGCGAACATTTAATATTGAAATGATAATAAGATAATTAAAATACTTAAATTAAAATAACAACTAAGAAACAATAGGAAGGAAAAAGTAATCGTGTAGTAACTCCACTCAGATTCATGTATTCCGATTCACTGCACGTTCATTGTTTAACTATGATTTCTTTTATATCAATTAAGATACTAATCAAAGAATCCGAATTGAATGTAAATTAGCCAACTGTTTGGGTCCAACTAATTTCTATAACCTAGGGTTCCACATTAAACATCGATCCGACGTCGCAAGAATTGTACTTTTCTATTGCGTGCTTTTCCATAGATTATGCTTTAAGTGTTCACGATTGATTATGATTGATCCTAACGGTATGACTCAACAATACCTTACTAATAATCACTTATTAGCTTATTCATTTTAGATTACTTAGTTATTATTCTCTTGACCTGTCAAACTCAATATATTCAGCAATGATTAAAACTTAGATTCTAATCATCAATAATCAATAATACTAAAGGAAATCAATCTCAGTAATACTATCAATCACGTCAAGTAATAACTTATAATCACCAATCAATAAGGATCTACGGATAACATAATCATCTTCAACTAAACAACTTAATAAACGTGCAATATAATCGTTCAATCAATCATTATCCAAGATTTATTACTACACAACTACTAAATGATTCAATTCATCATCCAATATGCAAAATACAAATTTATAAACTTCAAAAACATTATGTAATCGAAATAAACAAGAGTATTTGCAAACCGAAATAATAAATCACAAAGAGCTAAAGTGAAATAACCTCAACCTTCACTCTTTGTGCCTCCAAATTAACCCTAAAATTCGTAACTAAACCTCTGCTATCGAAAATAGTCAAAATCCTCAAGCCACAGCCGAATTCCCTGTTTTAGGGTTAAAAGCCGCGTTTTATACTTTCTGGAAAATTGATCCATCCGGAGGATGGAATTCCATCCGGCGGATGGATTGAAAATAAGCCCAGCCCATCATCGTGAACTCTGGGCCTCCACCGCCTTCATCCATCCGGCGGATGAATGATCCATCCGGCGGATGGAATGAATTTCCAGATTCTTTCAAATTTTCTTCTTTTAAAAATCCCGGCTTCGTTCGAATCTTCAAAACTGCATCATTCAACGTGTTTATTGACTGTTTTCCGTCCTTTTCTCCAATAAGTTTCATTTCCACTTCTAATTGCAAATATGAACGAAATAAGTACCAAAACTTAATTAATTGCAATAATAACATTCAAGAAAAGGGGTAAAATACTACTTAAATATAGTACTTATACGCGTTCATCAAATATCCCCCACTTGAATCCTACTTGTCCTCAAGTAGACTATTGATTCGAAAATCAAATTATTAAGGAAACAGTCATCACCATTAACCTAAATAACTAACAAAGAAATTACATAACATTACCCATTCTCAATTCAAACATTTATGTTTAAAATCCCGTTAATTCTAAAAACAATCATTATAAAACTATGAGGTCACAAAAATAATCTACACATGAACTTATTATTCTTACACATTAAATAGTTCACGATGATTACTGATATTGTTATCCACTTAAACAATCTATATTCAAATAATTGAGCTTAACTTATTGTTATTTACGTAGATGTTCCTTTAAATTCCCAATAGCTATATACTCTCATACTCATAACGTGCCAATATTACATATTATGAATTTCCAATTAAACAATCATTTTTCAAATCAAGACATAGGTGACAGGTCTATGCCTCAACACAACAAAGAGACATAACTTGATTTTGGTTTAGCAATATAAAAGTTTTAGTCAAACCATTGGTGACAGGTCTGTACCTTAGTACAACAAAGCGACATAATTTGACTACATTTTAAAACATGAGTTGTTAAACTCTTTTGCTCTTTTTCATTAGATATACTAGCGGAAACCAGGTCTGTACTTACGTACAACAGAGGAAACAACACCCACTATATCCCCAAATGATGTTAATTAAATTCCAAAATCATGGCGTATCGCACACTATTAATATGAAAATTAAGACAACCGTCATACACAACTAAAGTTCATCTAAAAGTTCCATCACTCCTTTACTTTCATTTCTTTAAAGCTCAAAAATTCTTCTATAAGTTGCCTATTAATACATCATATAATGAAGCTAAATAACATTTTTCACAATTTAAAATTTAATTACACGTATAGAAAAATTTAAAATTAACCTACATTGTTACAAAATAATTATCTCTAGAAAACAGAAATTTTAAATTTAAAAATTTGGTTGAAAAATGGGCAACTCATAACCTCCTAGTTACGTATTTTCATGGGATAAAAGTTAACTAAATTACAACTTATCTACTTACTTTAACAGGACAATTATGTGGAAACTAAACTCTTTTCTCTCCCATCCTCCACTTAAAGATGTACAATATCCTCATTGTACTAGAAATGGAAAACTAAAAATGTGAAAAAGAGAAAAGAAATTAGACAGAAAAACTCCCCTGGAATAATGTGTGAGCAACAAGAAAAACAAAGCCAAAAAGGTCACTCTCAAAATTCCTTGCTTCCACTTCCGCTGAACTTACTGCCAGCATCTTGCATACTCATAACACAATTCTAAAAGGGCAGCAACAAACACAATCAAATGATACCAATTAAAATTAAATCCTAAATAACACAAACATAACTAACAAACTGTAAAACTACAAATATCCAAAACATAAATAAAATACTAAAAATATAGAACATAATAATAATGTCTGAAATCAAGAGTCAAATAGGATGCACATCATCCTAATCACTATCATCCTCATCATCCATGCTCCGATACCGATGAGATGGTCCTCCCTGATCTGGCTGTGGTGGTGGTGGTTGCATAAACTCCTGTGGCATATGATACTGGAAAGGCTGGTATGGTATCTGGGCCGGACGAAACAACTGCTCAAATAGGCTATCCTGATAATCCATATGAGCACTCATCTGATGAGAGTGTTGCCTCTGCATGAGCTCAATCTGGTCAAACCGGCGAGTATGGCTGAGGTCCATCTGCGTAAGCTGCTGCTGTAGCTGATCAAACTCAGCAGCATAACCTCTGTTGCGGCCACGAGCTGCTCCTCGACCTCTACCTGCAGCTGTCTCTCCTCCAGCCGCAACAACCCTAGCCTGTCTAGGCTGCAAAACCTGCCCCTCCGGAGTGGTAGCAACCCAATAATACATCTCAGGATCACCACCATACATATTGCATGGCTCAATGATGTCAAAAGCCTCCGGCCTCCATGCTATCAACCACTCCATACCAGGCTGAACAACAGTGCATGTACCAATCTCCTCCGGAGTCTCTAACCCATAATGCCTAGCCAACCTAGTGACAAACTGACCACCACACAAACTACTCGAATCCCTAGTTCCAGTAGCTCTCTTGGACATCCATTTAGCTAATCTCCAAGACACATTTACCAACCTCTTCCGAATAATAGAACTAAGGTAGAACAAATCAGGTTGGGAGACCTTTTCGGCTCCCTCACGTCGTCCAACAATAGTAAAGGTCAGCAACCGATGAATGAGTCGGTAACGGGGGTCTCGAATCAATCGGTAAGAAGGAGCCCGATCACCATAGCTACCCATGGCAATGGACTGCCACTCCTGCTCCTTCTCCAGGTCGGTGAGCTTCTTAATAGCTCCAGCTGAAATATGTTCCAGAAAATGAGGATTGTGAAGCTCACTGGGCTCATACAACCCAACACCAATCGCAAACTCAAGAAGAGACAGCTGTCTCGGTTGACCCCCAAGCTGGAAAGAAATGGTCTCAGCAGACCAGTCAGACGACCTGTGATTAAACTAAAATGTACTATAGAATTCCACCACCAGCTCTCGATAAATATGCTCCCTAATAATGAACATCCGATACCAAGCATAGGAAACAAATCCAATATCACCACTATGTAGCCTATACGGGGCAGCCAGTAAATTCCTTACCGTCTCATGCCCTGTAGAAAACCCGTTCCTTTCTACCACATGCTCTAACACATTCCAATTCACAGTATCAAATACCTCGATAGGCTGGTTGAAATACTCAGCCAAACGCTGTCTGAACTGATATCTGGTCGTCTCTGAGTAAGACTCATGAAATGTGAGATATCTATGGGTCCTAATCAATGGGTTACCCAATGTTTGACCCCCTCTATTCCTCCTGCTTGCCATTTAACTGCTAAGAAAAACAACTATTAGTATTTTAGATAAGCAGGACATACAAATAGGGTGCTAAAAATTTCGGCAGCATTTCGGCTGCCGGGTGAATAATCCAACAAAATGGCTGAGCCTAAACTACCGCAACAATCATCAATTCACACATCCTAAATGCTTATTAACCGACATTACACAATTTGCTAAATTATATACTTATTCAATTTTTCATCACAATTGCCGATTCAAATGCAATATAACAATTTGATACCATAATGAGCATACAAACAATTCACTTCTCACAATTACTAAACCCGGGTGTTAGTAACTAGCAATCACTCATAATACTCAACATGAATCATTATAAAAATGCATTTTTGATAGAATCATAAAACGACAATTTATCACACAACCCATATTCACAAACACTTGTGTACCAAACAAACATTCACAAAATAATCATGTGACTAGAAAATTAACAAGCATCATCATAACATCATAACAATTGAGTAATCATTTATAGCCACATTTTCAATATAAACGAATAATTCGAATAACTCATAAACTTCAACACATTGCACAAACGAACATGGCATTTCATTATAATGATCATAACAAGAGTAATCCAACTAACACATTCCAAAAATCATGCTCAAACACAAAATACCCAAATTTCATCATCAAACCCTAACCTTAAAATTGCGCAATGTAAACAACGAAATCGAAAAATACGAGTATACCTTTGTAGAGGAGAGTTCAAGTAACACGAATATGCCAAAATACTAGTGATGTGGTGGCCGAAAATGGTGGTTGGGGGTGGTGACAGCCGACAGCAGCGGTGGTGGTGGTGGTTTTGTGGAGTGAAAATGAAAAATGGGGCTGCCCTCGACCTTTTGCAGGTTTTCGATCCATCCGGCGGATGGAAGTTCCATCCGGCGGATGGATTAAGGCCCAAGTCAACTTTTTAAAGTTAGCCCAGTCAACACGGCCCGATGGCCCAAAGCAATCCATCCGGAGGATGGATGATCCATCCGGCGGATGGATTTAAAAACACTGACTTTCAGCTCTTTTCAAATTAATTCACCACCACTTTCGCGCTTTTGCCATAAACCAAATTTAATATAAAATCATACCTGGATACGTGATAATAAGCTCTTAAATTCCAAACTATAAAAACAAATAATAAAAATTTAAAAATTCAAATCAACCGCACAATAGAAATTTAACATTCACACACTAATAATAAGTTCACTCATTCAAACACACAAGAAATAAACAAAAATTCAAGAGAATTAATAATGTCAGAAGTCCAATGAAATAAACGTTAAAGAAACAGAAGATCAATGCATGGGATAAAGGGCAAGGAAGCGCTCCATGACTTGTGCTACGATGTCTTCCACTCCGTTTCCAAAACTCGGGAAATTTGCCAAGTGAGAACTAGCAGCTAGTCGAAGGTACACTAAATCCCAACCAATGTCTCTAACAGCTTTGTTTACGGTTCCCTCAACAGCCCAAATGACCTTATCATCCTTATCCAATGTAACCTCACGATCAGGGTTCGCTTCTTCTAACTCACTCATAAACTCAAAAAACGCCTTACCAATGCTCGCATGTTTGGACATCAAGGGACTCCTCCTTAAACTCCTCACCCATCTTTTGATTCCCTTAATTGCCGTCTCTTGACGGATGCTGAATTCTAAATCCGATTTCTTGAAAATCTCCACAAGTTTGGTGTAAACCTCTACCATTCCAAGGTGAAAATGCTCATGTGGGGTGAGCACCTTATCCAACACAATTAAAGCTTCCAAGTTGACCACTAAATAAATAGCCCAATCAATCGTGACCAACGGATGAATAAAACTAGGCTTATCCCTCTTGCCTTCTTCCTTAGCCAAAATGTCTAACTTCTTCACCATATCCAGAAGATAGTAGGGAATGGTGTTTTGCACTATGAACCTATGTGGAGTTGTGTCATTGAGATGATCATCCAATTGCATCAATCGAACCAACTCTTTCAAACTAGTTCCAACTACCTGGTCTACCTCCGAAGTTGGGTTCCCCGTTGCTTCATATAATGCTCCACGAAACCTATGAATGCACTTTGCATGATTCATCGAATAGGGAAAAGAGGATTGCACCAAAGCCTCTTAAATACTTGCATACAAGGTTTTCTGATGATTGAAAAAGTCGGTTTCCTTTTCTATCCTATCCTTCAAAGATTCCTCAAGCACAGTCAAAGCCTCAGTAAACTTTTGGTCACACCCATACTCTTGTTCCAATCTAGCTCCTTCTAGCACATTATGAACCAAACCCACTTGTTCAATGGTGAATTCCACAGTAGATCTCCTTATAATAGCAGCAACAAAAGGAACATCTTTCCAAAACATCTCAATCATACCCAACAATCCATAGCATGACGACCTCATTGGGATTGGCCTACTCCCTAGATAGGTATTAGACGGATTTGTCTCAGTGGTACATCCAGAATCAGTTTGCTTCACCATGTTGTTATCATTCGCATCGCTTTCATAACTCTTTGCCATTGGATCAACCTAAACAAAAATTAAATCTGGAACACAAACAAAACTAACGAAAAGCAAGTTAGTTTACTGAAAATTAACAAAAATACAAAAACTTTACAAACAGACATCCAACCGGCGGATGGAAATTTCATCCACCGGTTGAAACAATTCCCCCGTTGGTCTAACCAATGCAACCGGCGGATGAAACTTCAATCCGGCGGTTGGATTAAAAAGACAGATTACTGAAAACCCTTGTTTTTAAACCAACTTTATAGAATTACTTTCAACCTAATCAATAAACAACTTAATTTAAAAACTTAATTTAACTTACGTACACAATTTAACAAAAAGCACTTAATAAAATTTAAATAGAAATTAAAAACAATAAAAAAAATCCTATTTAAATAAACAAACGCAACCGTTCCCCGGCAGCGGCGCCAAAAACTTGATAGCGTGTGAAAGCGTCTAGTTTTATAATTTATTTAGAAATGGAAATACCTTATTAATACTATCACACAACCAGGCAAGAATACCTGATCGAATGTTAGTATAGACTTGGTAAGTCCGAGTCGATCTCAGGGAACGGTGATTTATTTATTAAAATAGAAAATAAAAACTAATTAAGAAAACAGTAAATATGGGGGGACGTTTTAGTTCCATGCGAACATTTAATATGGAAATGATAATAAGATAATTGAAATACTCAAATTAAAATAACAACTAAGAAACAATAGGAAGGAAAAAGTAATCGTGTAGTAACTCCACTCAGATTCATGTATTCCGATTCACTGCACGTTCATTGTTTAACTGTGATTTCTTTTATATCAATTAAGATACAAATCAAAGAATCCGAATTGAATGTAAATTAGCCAACTGTTTGGGTCCAACTAATTTCTATAACCTAGGGTTCCACATTAAACATCGATCTGACGTCGCAAGAATTGTACTTTTCTATTGCGTGCTTTTCCATAGATTATGTTTTAAGTGTTCACGATTGATTATGATTGATCCTAACGGTATGACTCAACAATACCTTACTAATAATCACTTATTAGCTTATTCATTTTAGATTACTTAGTTATTATTCTCTTGACCTGTAAAACTCAATATATTCAGCAATGATTAAAACTTAGATTCTAATCATCAATAATCAACAATACTAAAGGAAATCAATCTCAGTATTACTATCAATCACGTCAAGTAATAACTTATAATCACCAATCAATAAGGATCTACGGATAACATAATAATCTTCAACTAAACAACTTAATAAACGTGCAATATAATCGTTCAATCAATCATTATCCAAGATTTATTACTACACAACTACTAAATGATTCAATTTATCATCCAATATGCAAAATACAAATTTATAAACTTCAAAAACATTATGTAATCGAAATAAACAAGAGTATTTGCAAACCAAATAAATAAATCACAAAGAGCTAAAGTGAAATAACCTCAACCTTCACTCTTTGTGCCTCCAAATTAACCCTAAAATTCGTAACTAAACCTCTGCTATCGAAAATAGTCGAAATCCTCAAGCCACAGCCGAATTCCCTGTTTTAGGGTTAAAAGCCGCGTTTTATACTTTCTTGAAAATTAATCCATCCGACGGATGGATTGAAAATAAGCCCAGCCCATCATCCCGAACTCTGGGCCTCCATCGCCTTCATCCATCCGGCGGATGAATGATACATCCGGTGGATGAATGATCCATCCGGCGGATGGAATGAATTTCCAAATTCTTTCAACTTTTCTTCTTTTAAAAATCCCGGCTTCGTTCGAATCTTCAAAATTGCATCATTCAACGTTTTTATTGACTGTTTTCCATCCTTTTCTCCAATAAGCTTCATTTCCACTTCTAATTGCAAATATGAACGAAATAAGTACCAAAACTTAATTAATTGCAATAATAACATTCAAGAAAAGGGGTAAAATACTACTTAAATATAGTACTTATACGCGTTAATCAGCATTCGATTTAAATTGCGTACGATTTAATCAAATCGCATAATTGTATATATATTCCTCAATATATATTTCGATACATTAATTAGCCTAAAACGGAACTAATTACATGTATTAACAGTTGATTATGCACTAAACACTAGTCCTAATTTGACGGGTGTCACATTCTCCCACTGTTAGAAGAATTTTGTCCCGAAATTTAGTTCGAAGTCGTGTTTGAAGTAACATCAGCGAATAACTGAGGGTACTTGAGTCGCATCTGGTCTTCCCTTTCCCAAGTGAATTCTGGACCACGCCGCGAGCTCCACCTGACCTTTACGATGGGAATACGACTTTGTTTGAGTTGTTTGACCTCACGGTCCATGATTTCGGCGGGTTCTTCAACAAAGTGAAGTTTGCCGTCTATACGAATTTCATCGAGTGGAATAATGAGTGTCTCATCAGACAGGCATTTCTTCTAGTTAGAAATGTGAAAAGTGGGGGGCACGCTTCTGAGTTCGGGTGGCAGCTGCAATCGGTATGCCACTGGACCAATCCTCTCGAGGATTTCAAAAGGTTCGATACATCTAGGATTCAGTTTTCCGTATTTGTCGAAACGAATGACACCTTTCCAAGGTGAAACTTTGAGTAGTACTCGATCCCCAACCTGGAACTCGAGTGATTTGCGTTTCACGTCAGCATAACTTTTTTGACGATCACGTGCGGCCTTGAGTTTGTTTTGGATACCAACGATTTTCTCGGTGGTTTCATGAATGATTTTCAGACCAGTGAGTTGGCTATCTCTCACTTCGGTCCAACAAATAGGTGAGCGGCACTTATTGCACTCTAAACCTAGCTGACGAAACCTTTTCAATCGATCTTGTACCCGTTGAAATCGGAAGTTTCGACGTCATCATTGGAATTGACTGGTTGTCCAAACACCGAGCTTAAATCGTTTGTTACTATAAGATCGTCCGTATCCCACTCGCCGTCGGTAGAACCTTGATCATACAGGGGGAGACCGGTGGGACGAGACTCAATATCATCTCCTGCTTAAAAACCCGAAAATTTCTGAGAAAGGGTTACCCTGCCATACTCGTACACATCACAGAGAAGAAGTCGGAGGAGAAGCGACTTGAGGATGTGCCAATTGTTAGAGACTTTCCCGAAGTCTTTCCGGAAGAACTACCTGGTCTACCTTCACCGAGACAGGTTGAGTTCTCAATCGATCTCGTGTCGGGTGCCGCACCGGTGGCCCGTGCACCGTACTGTTTAGCCCCATCTGAACTTCAGGAGTTGTCCACCCAGTTACAGGAACTCCTGGATAGGGGATTCATTAGACCGAGTTCTTCGCCTTGGGGAGCTTCGGTCTTATTTGTTAAAAAGAAGGACGGTTCATTCAGAATGTGTATCGACTATCGAGAGTTGAACAAGCTAACCGTCAAGAACCGATACCCACTTCCTCGCATTGATGATCTATTCGACCAACTTCAGGGTTCAAGTTTCTACTCAAAAATCGACCTGCGATCAGGGTATCATCAGTTACGGGTTCGCGACACCGATATTCCAAAAACTGCTTTCAGAACTCGTTACGGGCACTACGAATTCCAAGTGATGCCCTTCGGTCTAACCAACGCACCGGCGGTATTCATGGACCTCATGAACCGGGTGTGTAAACCTTACCTCGACAAGTTTGTCATTGTCTTTATCGATGACATACTCATCTACTCGCGCAACGAGCAAGAACATGCGCAACACCTCAGAACCATTCTAGAACTAGTTAGACACGAGGAGCTTTATGCCAAATTCTCTAAGTGTGAGTTCTGGATAAAAACCGTTCAATTCCTTGGTCATGTGATCGATAGTCAGGGAATTCACGTTGACCCATCAAAAATCGAGGCTATCAAAGACTGGCAAGCACCCACCACTGCAACCGAAGTACGTCAATTCTTGGGTCTTGCTGGGTACTATCGGCGATTCATCGAAAATTTCTCCAAAATAGCTCAGCCACTCACGGTACTGACTCAGAAGGAAAAGAAGTTCGACTGGACTGATAAACAAGAGTCAGCGTTCCAATTATTAAAACAAAAGCTTTGCAGTGCTCCAATTCTATCACTACCCGAAGGCACCGATGACTTCGTGGTATACTGCGATGCTTCTCATCAAGGTCTCGGTTGCGTGTTAATGCAACGAGACAAGGTCATTGCTTATGCCTCACGACAACTCAAAATTCACGAAAAGAACTACACCACTCATGACCTTGAACTTGGAGCGGTCGTGTTCGCTCTTAAAATCTGGAGACATTATCTCTACGGCTCTAAGTGCACAATCTTTACCGATCATAAAAGTCTCCAACATATATTCGATCAGAAGGATCTCAATATGAGGCAACGTCGATGGGTCGAGTTGCTTACCGATTACGATTGCGAGATCAAGTACCATCCAGGGAAGGCTAATGTTGTTGCCGATGCCCTCAGTCGAAAGGAACGACCAAAACCACTTCGAGTCCGAGCCCTCAGTATGACCATTCACAACGATCTTACCATTCAGATTCATACCGCTCAGATCGAAGCCCTGAAACCTGAAAACATCAAAAATGAAGCCTTACGGGGTATTGACAAACAATTCGAAATCAGACCTAACGGGATTAGGTATTTCTTAAACCGAATCTGGTTGCCTAATTTTGGGAACCTACGAGACTTGGTGATGGATGAAGCTCACAAGTCCAAATATTCTATCCACCCAGGATCCGATAAGATGTACCACGGCATCAAGGAATTTTATTGGTGGCCGAACATGAAAGCCGAAATCGCCACTTACGTCAGCAAGTGCCTTATTTGCTCGAAGGTCAAAACCGAACATCAGAAACCTTCCGGCTTACTCTAACAACCTGAAATCCCAGAATGGAAATGGGAACAAATTGCCATGGATTTCATAACCAAACTACCCAAGTCGTCGAACGGTTGCGATACCATTTGGGTGATCGTTGACCGCCTCACCAAATCTGCTCATTTCCTGGCAATCAAGGAAAGCGATAAAATGGAAAGCCTCGCACAAATCTACATCAAGGAAATCGTTTCTCAACACGGTGTTCCAATCTCGATCATCCCTGACAGAGATGCCCGCTTCACCTCTCACTTTTGGCAGTCACTTCAAAAAGCATTGGGTACTCGTCTTGATATGAGCACCGCGTACCATCCTCAAACCGATGGCCAAAGTGAACGAACCATTCAGACACTGGAAGATATGCTACGAGCTTGCGTAGTTGACTTCGGTACAAACTGGGAAAGACATCTACCGTTGTGCGAATTCTCGTACAATAACAGCTATCACGCCAGCATTAAGGCTGCACCTTTTGAGGCACTGTACGGTCGTAAGTGCCGATCACCGATATGTTGGACTGAGGTGGGAGATAGTCAACTCACTGGTCCTGAACTCATACACGCCACCACTGAGAAAATTGTGGAAATCCAAAACAGACTCAAAGCCGCACGTGCACCCTACTTTTCACATTTCTAACTTGAAGAAATGTCTGTCTGATGAGACGCTAATTATCCCACTCGATGAAATTCGTGTTGACGACAAACTTCACTTCGTTGAGGAACCTGCCGAAATCATGGACCGTGAGGTCAAACAACTAAAACAAAGTCGTATTCCCATCGTCAAGGTCAGATGGAATTCGCGGCGCTGTCCGGAATTCACCTGGGAACGGGAAGACCAAATGCGACTCAAATATCCTCAACTTTTCACTGATCCTACATCAAACGCGACCTCGAGCTAAATTTCGGGACGAAATTCTCCTAACAGGGGGAGAATGTAACACCCGCCAAATTAGGACTAGTGATTAGTGCCTAATCATATGTTAATACATGTAATTAGTTCTGTATTAGGCTAATTAATGTATCAAAATATATATTGTTGAATATATACGAAAATGAGATTTGATTAGATCGTACGCAATTTAAATCGAATGTATTTCGGTTCCATAAATACGGACGTTGGTGACACAATTTATATTTAAGTATAAAACATTATCTGAAGACATTACTGGGTCCAAACTAATTGTTTAAATTACATTCCCAGAGTTGTCCCATTTTGCACAATTAAAACTTACGTAATTAAAAACAAAATACACAAATTATTTAAATCACACTTTAAATCTTTAAATTAGTAGATAGTTGGTAAAACAATTAAATTAGATTATTAAACAAAAATTCGTATTTTAAAATGGTTAATTAACGCGCAAACTATTTATTAAAACGTTAAATGACGGAGAAAACGAACATCGCACGAAGGACGGAGACTGAAAAATGGGAGGATAACCTCCCACTTTCCCTTTTCTTTCCTCATTTCTCCCCCACTCACTCTCTCTCTTACACTCTCTTCTCCATTTTCTCTCTAAACACTAAACCACCACCACCATCATAAATCTTCAAAATAACCACATAAAACGCAACCGGATCATAGCACCGCTTTGGAGAAAAACGACCACGACATCACGATCTACACTTCTATCTTTCCGGATTTTCATTTCGCCACTTTGTAAGTTTCCGACAAAATCCCGAAAACTCTCGATTCTTTGTATTTTCACTTGTTAGTTGTTTATATAACTTATATATGTCCATTACAAAGTGTAAAACATGATTTTATAGCTTAAAAACGAGTTTAAATTGGGTTTTGGCCGGAAAAACCTCGGCAGTCGAAACTTTCTGGGCTGATGTTCTTCAATGCGACACAAGCCTTGTGTCGCATGTTATGTCGTATTTTGCCTTTTATGTCGTATCTTGTGTCATATGAAACCAGTTATGTCGTATCTTATGCGACACAATATTGTGTCGTACCTTATGTCGCAAATACCATACGACACAATCTCTATGTCGCTGTTGAATCAGCATCTCGAATCTATGCGACACAACCTTTGTGTCGTATAGATGTTGTGTCTCATATCTATGCGACACAACCCTTGTGTCGCATGACAAACTTTTGTGTCGCATATTGTGTCGCAAAACACAGAAAACTCAAATTTTTACTAAGTGTCGAGACTCAAAATTTATCACTCGATTTTACCCGAATTCAGATCCCTGATGCGTTTTTCACCAAAGCAATATAGTAGAAATAAAAATTTTTCGAGCTGACCTGGCATCTCGACCCCAGCCAGGGGCCAGCCCCTTGGACCCCGCCAGGGGCGCTGCCCCCGGACCCCCGTACTTAGATTCAGTAAGCACATTTCTCACCAAGTGTCAAACTTGTATAACTTCAAAACGCTTATATGATACAACTTTTCAAACATAATGGAATATACTTTTCAAGTATAACACTTCGAAATCAATGTGATAACATCAGGACTATTATTACAATTAATCACCAACGGGCCGTACACGTTTTCAAACACTTAACAAATCAACCAAATCGTAGTAATTTGGACATATATATAGTTGTGTAACAACTACAAGGGTGATCTTTTGAGATACCCAATCATGTTTATAACCATCGCGTGTCGTGGACACCCTCAGGTTACAAGTCTTTGGACTTCAATACTCGGCTAATCAACTCAAGTTTATTAAGTTAAACTCACAAGACTCAGGTGAGTCTCATAGCCCCTCTTTTTACTGTTTTACTCAGGGGGGGTGATACAATGCTTATTTTAACATGTGAACGCAAGTACAACTTTTCATATACTACATGAGTTTTACACTCTAATCATTTAAAGTCCTCCGTCAGCATAGTTGTTAATACGTTGTAGCGTGAATATTAGTATATGGTACCATATAGGATTGACCCTCCTCGTTCGGGTTAGCAAGCACTAACCGGGTAAACGGACGTACTAATATTTGGGAAGACGAATGTTGATTAGGCATTCGTGGAGGCACCTCGCCCGGAATTCTCTATAGGGGACCCGGCCCTCGAGTTAAGCTCAACTATGTGCTCATGGCTGTATACACGATTATTATCATTTTATTTGCTGGATGCAAATCATTATTAAATCTTGCGGTTCATACTTGATTACTTGATTTTAAACCTGTGAGCTCACCAGCTTTAGCTGACCCATTTAGCATGTATCGCAGGTACCAAGCAGTAGATTGCTTCGGCTTCAGGACTTTTAGCTCAAGTCAGCATACAGACGATTGAGATTTTCTTGCATTAGTATATTTTGTACAAGTACTTATGTACTGAAATCTCCTTTTATTTAAACTCGAGCTATGTAAAGCTTTAAATGTTGTAAACATTTCAATATTAATATATTTTGTTAAAACGACGCATATAGAGTCGTTTACTATATATCTTTGTGCTTTGTTATTGATTAGTAACACCCAAATCGTGCTTCCGCAAATCATTAAATTTGGGGGTGTTACAGATTGGTCTCTGAGCCTAAGGTTATAGTGAACTAGGTTGCATTTAGTGGGCCTAGACTATGACCATTAGGCGGTATTTTCTTATTAGGCATGACTGGTTCAGGAATTACAGCATAAGACTTTAATTTAACATAGCCTGATCAACTATATACAATTAAGGAAAGATGATGTAAGGTCTGAAACGGTTATGTTGAACAGAAGTACACTAGAAGACTCTGACCTCGAGAGGACCGAGACTTAAACATGTTTGTGCTAGACACTCAATATGCTATATTATATAGGAACTATATGAATATAAGCCTCACTCCTACTAACGCTTTGTCTCAGAAATGGCAAACACACTGCCCAATTCATCGCACTCTCAATCCGGGTGGCAGAACCTAAGGGTAACAAGGAGGAACGCCAGGTTGCCTCGAGCTGGCCCGTACCCCACTCACTTCACCTTTGTTAGTACATGTTTAGTGTCTGTCAGTTGGTCTAGCTCGTAGTTTGTATTTAGATTTGTGTTTCTGACTCCTGCGACGTAGCGCATAACGTCGCAGGTGCGACGTCAGGTTTTGGGCCTGCGACGTAGCCAACGTCGCATGGGCTTGGGCCTGCGACGTAGCGTGCGACGTCGCAGGTGCCAGATTTTGTATAAAAACGTTTTATGTTTTCTGTTTTAGGGTTGACGAAACCCTAAACGCAATTAGTCGAAATCTCTGTAATCTGACCGATTATTACTGAATATAATACGTTTCGTTTGATATTCATTGCGTATTTGTTATTCGTGTGATTGTTTGATTAGTCAATTGTTGTTTCCGCCATCAATTGATTGACTCGGTTCGTGCTAGATCCAAGGTTAGGGACAAACAACTGGTATCAGAGCAGTGAGGCTCGTTTTTGGCGATTCGGATCGAGTTTGGGTTTTAAAAGGACGTGATATTCGTGTGTTTTCGTGTTTATCACGTTTGTTTTGTGTTTTTTTTTACAGGTTTTCGATCAGTATTATTGGGATTCTTGAAGGTTTCTGTCGTCCGAAATTCGTGGTTTTCGTTTAGGGTTAAAAATTCGTTTTTAGGGTTTTTGGCCGCTGCTCAGCGCGTTTTGCGACGTACCATAGCGACGTAAGCTGCGACGTCGTGTGCGACGTAGTGATTTGGACTTTAATTAGTCTGTGCGACGTCGTGTTGCGACGTAGTGCGATTCTGCGACGTCCACTGCGACGTCATCTGCGACGTACCTCTCTACGTCGCGTAGTCTGATTCTGCGACGTCCACTGCGACGTCATCTGCGACGTACCTCTCTACGTCGCGTAGTCTGATTCTGCGACGTCCACTGCGACGTCATCTGCGACGTACCTTGCAACGTCGCATAATCTTTGTGCGACGTACCCTTCTACGTCGCTAAGATCAGAATATTGTTATTTTTTTTAAGTAATTAAAATGGCAGCTGATAAAGAGGATATTAGAGGTTTGAGAGAAATGATTAAACAAAGCAATGACATAGGTTCAAGTAATAAGCCTCCACTATTTACTGCGGACATGGATTATGTGTACTGGAGAGACCGAGTTGAGCAATATATTGACTTTCACTGTCCAGAATTATGGGGACCATTACGTGAGCGCTATGTACCTCCATTAGCTGAAGGGGAATACCGTGGTATTCGTCCCGCTAAGACCTATAAAGCCATGTCTCCCGAGGAGAAGAAAGATTTTGATACTGAAAGAAAATCTTTTTCAATGATTAAAATGTGTTTAACGAAGGATGTTTTATGGCTTTTCAGAACTCATGAAACAGCCTTTGATTTGTGGAAGGCTATTGAAACTCGTTGTGGAGGGAATGATAAGTACAAGGAAGCCAAGCTCGAACTGATTAAGAAACAGTACGATATCTTTGACATCCTTCCTGATGAAGACACGACTTCTTTATTTACTAGGTACTCACGGTTAGTTGGTGAGTTGTTTGAAGGGGGTTATACTTTTCCTTCAATTGAAGTAAATAAGAAGCTACTGGATGTGTTGCCGAGTTCTTGGGATATTAAAGTTCAATTTTTAAAGGAAAATGAAGAACTTGCAAACATGTCTTTGGATGCGTTGATAGGGGATCTTCAAGCTCACGCAATGGAGATTAAGAAGAAAGAAACTAGGTCTGGTTCTGCTGTTCAGAATCCTAGTGTGTATGGTGTGAAAATCAACTCTGGAAAGACTTATGGATCAGGAGTTGCCTTTGTATCAAATACAAATGCTTCATCGACTTCTTCTTCTTCTGATGGGATTCATTCTGTTTTCATGACTGGACCTTCTTCAAATCAACAACAGGTTCAAGTCTCACCTACTATTCAGGAGCAAGCTGCCATCTACACAGCTTTCTTAAGCTCTTACAAGGATTTGGTTACTCAACCGAATCTAACTTTGGAGTTGACTAAGGAGGACTATGCTCAGCTTGATGAAGACGATCTGGAGCAAATGGATTTAACTTGGAATGTGGCAATGATCACCCGCAGAATTCAAAAGTTCTTGCAGAGGACAGGTCGTAAAAGCTTGGAGGGTGATGGAAAGACTGGCTTCGGATTTGACAAGAGTAAGGTCCGTTGTTATAATTGTCAAAATTTGGGTCACTTCGCCAGGGAGTGCGAGAAACCCAAAATGCCAGCTTCGGGATTCACAACACCTTCTACTCCTCCAAAGGCCAAAGAAACGGAAGTTACTAAGAAAGGGATTGCTGATAATGCCCTGATTGCTTTTGAGCCTACAAGTCAAGATTGGACGCCTGTCTCCCAGCATTACCAACAGTGTCTGATGGCTCACATTGTGAATGAGGTACATGATGAACCGTTAAATTGTATTTCATGCATTAAGTTAACTGAATCTCTAAAGGCATATCAGACAGAGACCGCTGAGTTGAGGAAAAAGAATGAAAAACTAACCGACTCAAATAATTTTTTAAAAGCTAATGAGAAACTTTATGAAAAACATCTTGAGGCTCATCGGTTAGATACTCAAAAATATAAGTCTAAAGTTTTTAGTCAAGAAGATGCCATTAAAAGCTATCTGATTGAAATTGAACTTTTAAATAAAGAACTTACAGATTTAAAAGCTGAGTATGAAAATTATAAGAGTAAAATTTTAGGTTCAAATTCCTCAACGGTTGTCTTTAATGAAATTCTTAGCAAGCACGGTACTAAAGGGAAGAAGAATGAGGGATTGGGATACAACTCAGTTCCTCCTCCTACTACTCACTGTCCCCTGCCTGTTAAGGAAGGCTTTGAAGAGATTCCAGTTGACTGGTCCAAGCTTTATGGTTTAAAAGCTATAGATGCTAAAGAGACCAAACATAACAAACCGGCAAAGGAGAAAACCAAGCGGCCAGAGTACCCCTTACCAAAGTTTGTTAAGTCTGTGCATGAATCTCCTGTTAGTATTAAGGAGAATGTTGAAGTAAAGAATGAATCTCCTGTTAGTGTTGAGGAGATTGTTGAGATTGAGGACATTACGGATCAGGAGTATCCGGAGGTTAAGAAGGTTGCATTTAAACCTGAAAAAATGATTTCAAAGGTTGAACCTGAAATTAAGGTTCAACCAAATAAGGGAAAAGATAAGGTTTTAAACTCGAAACAACAAACTTTACAGTCACCTGTAAAGATTTTGCAAAGAAAATCAGTAAATGAAAATGTTTCGTATGATAAACCATCAACTTCAACCTCTAAACTAAGACAAACATTTTCTAAGACGTGTACTCAATGTTCATGTTCTAGAAATGTTTCTCCACCTCCTGTGGTAATTCCTCAGCCTCAACCGTTTGTTGAGACTCGTTCTTGTTTCTACTGCAAGAAACAAGGACATTTAATCCGTGAATGTCCAAAGCTGTCAAATCAGCGATATGGGAGAGAGATGCCTAGGACATCTGTTTATAGAAACTCTTTTTCTAAATCTCCACCTAGGCGTTACTCAAACTCTCCCAAGCCTGTTTCGAAACCAAGTAATGTTGAGCAAAAATCTTTGCCAATTCAAAAGCCCAACATTACTTCTATTACCGATTCCGAATCTTCAAAAGTTTGGAAACGTAAAGAGTCTGATGTTGACTCTTCAGTCGTCAACAATAACACATCAGATAAAAATTCTAATTTGTTTAAAGATAAAATCCTATCTGAGGTGATTATTGTTGATGACCACGGTCGACCTAAGTCTGTAAAGGCTTGGGTCACCGTTTCTCACTAATCTCCTTTCGTTTG
This sequence comes from Helichrysum umbraculigerum, assembly GCA_949592205.1. Classification (NCBI taxonomy): domain Eukaryota; kingdom Viridiplantae; phylum Streptophyta; class Magnoliopsida; order Asterales; family Asteraceae; genus Helichrysum; species Helichrysum umbraculigerum. The sequence goes on along the minus strand of CATIUR010000004.1, from coordinate 11,447,860 downwards.
TGTGTTGCAGCAGTCAGAACGTGTTAAAGATAGTGAATGGTATTTGGACAGTGGCTGCTCGCGACATATGACAGGCGATGTATCCTTACTTGTGGATATTAAACCACATGCAGGAGGTTATGTTGCCTTTGCTGGAGATTCTGGGGGAACTATTTCTGGAAGAGGAACGTTAACTAACGGCAATGTTAGTTTCGAAAATGTGAACTACGTGGAACAGCTTACGCACAACTTGCTAAGTGTTTCACAGGTCTGTGATAAGGATTATACAACTGCGTTCACAAAGACAGAGTGTGTGATATTGAAGCCTGGTTATGTCATTCCGGAAGAATGGGTGTTACTGAGAGCACCAAGAAAGGATGACACATACATTTTGAATATGAGAACTGTTGAGACATCGAACGAGTATACGTGTCTCTTGTCTAAGGCTTCTGAAAAGGAATCACTGCTTTGGCACAGACGAATGGGACATATTCATTTCCGAAAAATGAATTTCTTGACCAAAAATGACCTAGTGCTAGGAGTTCCGAAACAGTCATTTGCTTTAATGGATGACTGTATCTCCTGCCAAAAAGGAAAGCTACGTAAGAAGTCCCATAAGTCTAAGCAGGTGAATTCCATAAATGCTCCATTGGAACTACTGCATATGGATCTTTTAGGTCCAGTTTCTACAAAGAGCATTGGTGGTCGGTCTTACTGCTTGGTAGTTACTGATGACTACTCAAGGTTTTCGTGGGTTTATTTTTTGACCACAAAAGGGGAAACTCCTGAGATTCTGGTGTATTTGTTGGACAAGTTGGCAAATCTGTGCAACTTGAAGGTGAAAAGGATACGAAGCGACAATGGAACTGAGTTCAAGAACTCAACTCTCGAATTGTTTTGTGCTACAAGAGGTATTGAGCATCAATTTAGTGCTCCGAGGACTCCACAACAGAATGGAGTTGCAGAAAGGAAGAACAGGACAATAATCGAGACAGCTCGGACTATGTTAGCTGACTCCAAGTTACCAATTATCTTCTGGGCTGAGGCAGTTAATACTGCCTGTTATGTTCTCAACAGAGTACTCACGGTTAAGAAAAGGAACAAAACGTGTTATGAACTTTTTAATAACCGTAAGCCAAATCTACAGTTCCTGGAACCATTTGGGTGTCCATGCCTGATCATGATAACAAAAGATAAGGTCTCTAAGTTTGGTGATAAGGCTGTTGAAGGGATTTTTCTTGGATATTCAGTCAACTCTCAGAACAAAAGAGTCTTTAACAAATCATCGAATCAGATTGAGGAGCATTTTGAAGTGAAATGTTTAAGGTATACGGAACACTAGAACAAAATTGAGATTTCGTTACACCAAAAAAGTGTGACGATATGCATATAGTCACACTTGGTTTTTTAACGTAGGTGTGACGAAAGGTCGAGCGACCATAGGGTACATATGGTGACATTAGCGAGTTAGTGGCCGTATCCATTTAAAAAGAGTAACCAAAACCATAAAATGTGTGACCATATGCTATTTAAAATCAAGTAAAAGTGTATTTTGTGTGACTGTTGTTCATCCAATGGCCACTTGAATTGTATGTTTGTGTGGCGTTTTATAACATTTAGTCACACAATAATTGTTTTATATTGGGGTTTGGTCACATAAAATTAAGACAAAAGTGGCCAAAAGTGTTAATAAGTGTGACCATATGCTTTTAAAGTCAAGTAAACGTGTATTTTGTGTGACTATTGTTCATCCAATGGCCACTTGAATTTTATGTTTGTGTGACGTTTTGTAACATTTAGTCACACAACGATTGTTTTATATTAGGATTTGGTCACATAAAATTAAGACAAAAGTGGCCAAAAGTGTTAATAAGTGTAACCATATGCTCTTTAAAGTCAAGTAAACATGTATTTTGTGTGACTATTGTTCATCCAATAACCACTTGAATTTTATGTTTGTGTTGCCTTTTGTAACATTCAGTTACACAACGATTATTTTATATTGGGATTTGATCACATAAAATTAAGGCAAAAGTGACCAAAAATGTTAATAAGTGTGACCATATGCTCTTTAAAGTCAAGTAAACGTGTATTTTGTGTGACTATTGTTCATCTAATGGCCACTTGAATTTTATGTTTGTGTGACGTTTTGTAACATTTAGTCACACAACGGTTGTTTTATATTGGGATTTGGTTACATAAAATTAAGAAAAAAATGGCCAAAAGTGTTAATAAGTGTGACCATATATTTTTTAAATTCAAGTAAATGTGTATTTTGTGTGACTATTGTTCATCCAATGGCAACTTGCATTTTATGTTTGTGTGGTGTTTTGTAACATTTAGTCACACAATGAATTAATCAAACAGTAGCCACAAAGTGTAACCATATTGTGTGAATGCATCTTTTAGTCACATATAACAAATCAATAATTTGTGTCAAATTACATTAACCATTCTATAAATCAAATGAATACAACAATATGAATTCTATATCAAATCAAACCACTGCAAAGAACTAATCAACTATTTCAAATGTTTTTACTAAAAACAACACTCATAGAACAAGAGTTCTTAAAGTTTGGGCAACTAGATTGCATAGAATACTTGACTCCACAAAAGCTACATCCACGCCAAGACCCTTGATAAGTTGTCCAAATGATTTTGTTCGAGTCACATGAGGTTCTTCCATTTTTGATCGGGTTACCTCTTCTTAAATCGCATGTCCTCTTCTTAAATCGCATGTCCCCTATGCAGTAAGAATACGAAATTATCAAATCATAAACATTTTTACTGGACTTTGCAAGGTTGATCTATCCAATTTATAATGTAACAGTAGAATTATATGTAATTTGTAAGTTCTGAAAATATTCTAGAGAACACAAACAGTAGAAGCTGTACTAGAACAAGACCAAAAAACTACAAGAGCTAGATGGAGAACTTACATGCACATCTTCACTTTCACTTCACAATTGATCCTTAAAGTCAATGGATTCCAATACTTGCTATTGTTTTATGAATCACTTGGTATGCTACAGCAAGTGCCCGTGACCCACGGTCTGCGAACTTATCAATGACAGCATGAACTCTGCGTTCTATATCTGATTTGTTGTTTGCAAGATTCAAGATCTGAACCTATACAAAAATATAAAATCAGAAAGGGTATTAAGAAGTCAATTTTTTCATGCAAAATTGTTTGTTTGTCATTAAAATGATACACATAAACAGACGGACCTGCTCGGGGGCACCTTTGCTGACTCTATGCATTTTACCCTGATTATCCAAATAAGTTAATGCTGTCCGCTTATCAGTAGGATTAAACGGCAAAAAGTGCAGCTCTTGAATTTCAGCACGCACCTATATACAAGCAAACGAATTTAATAAGAAGAAAGAAGAATAAATTTTCCTCCCTTCCAAATTAACTTATCTCCTTTAGCTATTGTGTTTGTCACTCGGTCTTATCTTTGACTAATCTTTAGTAATTTTCACTTTTTAAGCAACATTTACAGCATTTTACCCTGTTTGTCACGCGGGCAAATCGAAGTCAACAAACAGACTTCGATAAGATTCTTGTCAACTGTTAGCTTGTTTAAAGTCAACGTCCCGGTTTTGTCACTGCAAAGCACATCCATTCCAGCCATTTCTTCTATCACTGTCATTCTTTTTGTGATTGCTCCTTGTAAAATTAACAAACATACACAACTATATATCATAAATCACTAAAAATAGAAGTATCTATTAAAAGAAAGATGGTGGAAAAAGTCAGCAAACTTGTTGAGCCAATCGATGAGACCCGATGGCCATTGTTACCGACAGAATAGTAGGCATGGCGATTGGAATGCCTCCAATAAGGAGTACAAGGAAATTATCCATTCCAGGCCTATGTTGCCTATCTTGAATTGGGAACATTACAATAATCTCAATCAACATTCCAACAGCAATCGAACAAATGCAGAAATTCCCAATTGCAGTAAAAACCTAACAAGATATTTAGTAGGCTAAAATCATCAAAATCCATATTAAAAAGTACCAGAAAGCTAACACCCTTGATATAAAGATTTAATCTTTCTCATGCCTACCTTTTGAATGTGACCAACTTGGTTTGTGCTATCAACAAGATGAGCAGCCTTCCTGAAAAATGTGTGGACACCGGTGGCAATCACAACCGCCTCGAGTTCACCCAGTTTGCAAGTCGAACCAGAATAAACACCGTCCCCGGGACCTTTTGTAACTGGAAGTGACTCACCTGTTAGAGCCGACTACACAAGACAACATCACCAGTTCAGTACAAAATACCAGAATAGATCAAGAAACACTTATACAAACCGCTAACCACCCACTTGATCAATCTTTAAAGGATCACCATCGAGCAAACGAGCATCAGCTGGAATAATATCACCATGTTTTATGCTAACTTATTTTATTCTTGGCACCATAATAACACTCAAATTATGAAAAGAACAAGAGGGTCTTATTGGTAGGACCAAAAACCTTTTTGATGGTATAAACTGTACTCTGATTTATGTGAGCAAAAACTAAACTTCTAAGAATAACTTATTTATTTAGCTAAAATCACATTTATAAAACAGCCCTGTTTATTTATCACTCTTGATTAATCGGCATAACATCATTCACATAATATGACAATGATATTGAATCTAATACAGTTGGCTGGGTAAAAAACAAGCACCTCAGTAGTTGATGCAATCACTCGCAAGCAGTCCAATTCATTTGAAAGCAAAAGCTTTTGATCTTTTTTTCATATGCATCAAAGATTATAAGATCTCATATGTTCCATCCCAAAAACAATAACACAGAACAACAATGATATATAAGAGAAGTAAGAAACAAAAAATCAATAATTAAAGAATCATAAGAAAAAATCATGAATTCCTACAAAGTACAAACATCATTTAATAAAAATAAAAAGAAACAGTTTATGAGAAGCTCTTAGTCAGTAGATATCCAAAAACAAATCAATATAAGCCAACTATGAAAAATAAAACCACATATGCAAACAAGTAAAATCAATTTTCTGTGATAAAATATTGAAATTAAGATAAAGTGTGGGGTTTACCTTGTTGACATCGTTATTGCTCTTCTCGACCTTCATAAGCTTCCTTAAGAGACTACCTAATTTACAACAACAATATCCAATACAACCTTGTAAAATTAACAGAAAACCACATTGATGAGTAGATACGCAACCAGAAGCCCTATATCTTATTATATACTATGAAAACAAAGAAAATAAAAGTTAAAATTTATACCCCTGGTCGATTGAATTCGAATATGTGAAACCCGAGTAGAAATCCGATTTCGAGATGAGATGACGAGACGAAGGTGTGTGCAGACCCGAGGCAGGAGGCAAAGAGATCTTCTGTTTGGGATGAGTCACGAGGGAGAACGTCAACGACGGATAGATTAATGGAGGCGGAAGTGAGATAAAACCCTAATTGTTTTTTGGTGAGAAATGAAATATTTTGGTGGGTAACCAATTTTGGTGGGGCAACGTGAAACTATTTAAAACATTTAGTTTCAAATTCAAAAAGTTGTTTAAAAATTAATGAATTTAATTTAATATAATCATAAGTTACATATATATTAAAATCTAATACGTAAGGATGAAATCTACAAGTTTGAAGAAATTAGAAAGTCATGAAAATTATATATATAATTTATACATACGTACATAATGTACATACGAAATAAAGATAAGAGCAATAGAGTTTTTGTCAAATTTCTTAAATCAAATATTCAAATGTATACAAATAGTTATTTGCATAGTTGTTAATTCAGGACTCGACTCGTAACTTGGGATCTCGATTTTTTTAACTCGTAACTCGGCTTGACTCGTAAGATTTACTTTTTCCATTATTAAACTTAGGATAATGTCATATATTCCAAATGATGAATTAATTTTATCATAAGTTTAATAGTGACATATGTGATATTGGTAATGTCATATATCATATATTTCATTATTAAACTTAGGATAATGTCATATATTCCAAAATGATGAATTAATTATGTCCTAAGTTTAATAGCTGCATATGTGATATTGGTAATGTCATATATCATATATTCCATTATTAAACTTAGGATAATGTCATATATACCAAAATGAAGAATTAATTTTGTCCTAAGTTTAATAGTGGCATATGTGATATTGGTAATGTCATATATCATATATTTCATTATTAAACTTAGGATAATGTCATATATTCCAAAATGATGAATTAATTATGTCCTAAGTTTAATAGCTGCATATGTGATATTGGTAATGTCATATATCATATATTCCATTATTAAACTTAGGATAATGTCATATATACCAAAATGAAGAATTAATTTTGTCCTAAGTTTAATAGTGGCATATGTGATATTGGTAATGTGATATATATCATATATTCCATTATTAAACTTAGGATAATGTCATATATTCTAAAATGATGAATTTATTTTATCCTAAGTTTAATAGTGGCATATTTGATATTAGTAATGCCATATATTCCATTATTAAACTTAGGATAATGTCATATATACCAAAATGATGATTTAATTTCATCTTAAGTTTAATAGTGGCATATGTGATATTGATAATGTCATATATCATATATTCCATTATTAAACTTAGGATAATGTCATATATACCAAAATGATGAATTAATTTTGTCCTAAGTTTAATGGTGGCATATGTGATATTGGTAATGTGATATATATCATATATTCCATTATTAAACTTAAGATAATGTCATATATTTTAAAATGATGAATTTATTTTATCCTAAGTTTAATAGTGGCATATGTGATATTAGTAATGCCATATATTCCATTATTAAACTTAGGATAATGTCATATATACCAAAATGATGATTTAATTCCATCTTAAGTTTAATAATGGCATATGTGATATTGATAATGTCACATATCATATATTCCATTATTAAACTTAGGATAATGTCATATATGCCCAAATGATGAATTAATTTTATCCTAAGTTTAATAGTGTCATATTTGATATTGGTAATTAATAATATATTTCTTTATTAAACTTAGGATAATGTCATATATGCCCAAATGATGAATTAATTTTATCCTAAGTTTAATAGTGAGATATGTGATATTGGTAATGTCATATATCATATATTTCATTATTAAACTAATGTCATATATTCCAAAATGATGAATTAATTTTATCTTAAGTTTAATAGTGTCATATGTGATATTGATAATGTCATATATCATATATTTCATTATTAAACTTAGGATAATGTCATATATGCCCAAATGATGAATTAATTTTATCCTAAGTATAATAGTTGCATATGTGATATTGATAATGTCATATTGATAATGTCATATATCATATATTCTATTATTAAACTTAGCATAATATCATATATTCCAAAATGATGAAATAATTTTATCCTAAGTTTAATAGTAATGTCATATATGCCCAAATGATGAATTAATTTTATCCTAAGTATAATAGTTGCATATGTGATATTGATAATGTCATATATATATATATATATATATATATATATATATATATATATATATATATATATATATATATATATATATATATATATATATATATATATATATATATATTCCATTATTAAACTGAGGATAATGTCATATATGCCCAAATGATGAATTAATTTTATCCTAAGTTTAATTGTGACATATATGATATTGGTAATATATCTCATTATTAAGCTTAGGATAATACCATATTTTCAATGGAACCTTTGTAACATAACATGACAAAAACAAAACAAAACAAAACAAAACAAAAATATTAATCAATGTTTCACCCATTTATCGTAATTCTAAAATCTTCGTTTATAATATCTTACTAACGGCAAACGATGTGTATACACGGGTTTCATAGCTAGTATAATTATATAATAGTATTGATCGACCTATATAATAACTGTAAATCATATTATATATAGCTAAAAATTAGACAAAAATAAATAATTATTAGATATTAATAAAATAATAATTAAAAAATACGAGTATTATTCTCGAATATACGAGTCGAGCTCGAGCTTATATAATATCAAATGAATTGAGTTCGAACTTTATATACTAAGTTCGATGCGAGCCGAGCTCAGTGAAATTTAAGCGACTCGAGCTGGCTCGTTTATACCCCTATCTAATGCAATTGCTTTCATGTTAATGAAATAATCAATAATAGCTGCAAAAAATTATAATACTAAGTATCGAACACGCAACCTCATGCCCGCCGTGAAATTGAAGTTACCATTTGATCTAGGAAGTTATTAGCTTTCTAACTTCTTATGCATGTATATATTAAAACGAAAGAGTTATGGCACATAAGTGTAGCCGTATAGGCCCTGGCCTGGTGTACATACCAATTAGTCTCAAAAAGTGTATAAATACAACCTCAACATATAAACATCCTAATAAAAGGTTAAACTATGAGAATCTATATCAAGTGCAATTAGGTTCTGATTTTATAAAAGACCATTAGAGATAGTTATCCTACAAATTTATAATAATACACAAACATATCAATTTTCTTAGTATGCTTATTTAATACGATCTGATTAGAAAAGTGTCCTAAACAAGTTAATGTGTAGGACAATCATATCAAATGTCTTAATAAGTTCTACCATAACAGGACTCCAATAAATAAAAGTCCTAAAAACGTAGTGTAATAGGACATATAGTAGAAGGGTCCTTTCAGATCGTATTATAATAGAACGTCAGTAAACTAGTGTCCTATTAGACTTAACCTATTAAGACCAACGTATAAAATGTTCTATTATATTTACTATTATTGCACTTAAAACCCAAGGTGTCCTATTAGAGTGTTTTATAGGACGCCACTTAAAAGGTGTCCTAGGAAAAAGGTCCTAATAGTCACATTTTGTTGTAGTGATTAAACTTAGATAATGTCATATAACCATTTGACCATACCCATTTCTGCTTGCATACATTGAACGTTTTGATCAAAATGACTTTAGTATGCAAAAACATGTTGAGAGTGGGATTTGAACTTGGATCCCAACCCATCCATCTACAAAGAAACGTTTTAATCAAGTGAGCTAAATGTTAGGTCTGTTTACAAACCCAATACTTTTTATATAACTATACATGCTAGCTTTTGACAATCTAACACACGCACGTAATAAGTTATGTGACCATTTGTACCGGATTTTGGTTACACTGAAATCATGTGTGACAAATTCGACTATATGATTTAGTCACATAAACAATTACTTCATCTGACATATAAAGTCTCGTGATTTAGACACACAAACTAACACTTAATGTGACTAATATCAAATTTAATGATAATCATTTTTGCTCTAAATAATAGCCACATGAATATTTCACAAGGTGACTGTTGTGAATATATTGGTCATATATAATCATCTAAAATGTAGCCATAAACATCATTTAGATACATATTTGTGATATGGTGTGGCTATTATAAAGCCATATAGTCACATGATCGTGCTAGAAATTAATGTGACTATACACATTAGCTTTTGGCATTCTAACACACACTAAATTTTAGACACACATATTAAGTTACGTGACCATATATACTGGATTTTGGCTACACTAAACTCATGTGTGACAAACTCGAATATATGATTTAGTCACATAAAAAATTACTTCATCTGACATATAAAGTCTCATAATTTAGACACACAAACTAACACTCAATGTGACTAATATAAAATTAAATGATAATCATTTTTGCCCAATTTTTCTCTAAATAATAGCCACATGAATATTTCACAACGTGACTGTTGTGAATATATTGGTCACATATAATCATCTAAAATGTGGCCACAAACATCATTTAGATACACATTTGTGATATGGTGTGGCTATTATAAAGCAATATAGTCACATGATGGCGCTAGAAATTAATGTGACTATACACATTAGTTTTTGGCATTCTAACACACACTAAACTTTAAACACGTATATTAAGTTATGTGACCATATGTACCAGATTTTGGCAACACTAAAATCATGTGTGACAAACTCGACTATATGATTTAGTCACATAAATAATTACTTCATGTGACCATATCACTTTGGAAATAGTGTTCAAGTGTGTGACTTAGATTTGTCACATTTTATGTGTATAATGTGACTAATGCTTCGAACTTACTCTTCATTTGTCACGCGTTCCAAATTCATATGTGACTAAATAATTAGCCAAAAAATAGCAGTGTCCTTTAGTCACATAAATGTTCGAAGGTGTGGCAATACATTTAAGAATGGTCACATGATTGAAGTTCAGATGTGGCTAACTAATAACGTGAATTTTATTTTTGTATCTTTAGTCACATAAATATTCTAATGTGTGACCGTTACATTTCGACTATGTGTGACCAAATCACAAATTTGTACTAGTGGAACCTCCTCAAGGAACGGGTCCGGATTGGTTTTTCAACTATGGAAACCTCTTCAACTCTTTCAATATTCCGGAAGAAGATGAAACGGAAGAGTTGATTTCTATACTTCATGAGCTTGATCTTACTCAAGATACACCTGTTACTAATAAACCATCCGACCCATCTCCCAATGCAACACCTGCACCTCCACCAACTAATCCTACACCTCCACAACCTACACCTACACCCACACAACCACAAACAACTACCAAATCACCACCATCAACACCATCTCCTACTCCATCATCTTCGGCTGCTCCTTCTAAAACAGTTTATACCTACACAAAGGAGCTTCCATATGATCCAAACATGCCTCCTTTAGAGGAACCTCAAGAAGAAGATGAAATGGAGGAAACAATGGCCTACTCTCACTTATTTTCTCATGAAGATGAAGTAGAAGAAGAAGAGATAGCCATTCCTGAGTCTGCTGCCACTCTCGAAACTGAGGGAGATTTGAACAATCTAGGTGTGAATCTTGTGCCAGGTGCCATACCAGAAACTCGTATACATAAGGATCACCCCATTGATAATATCATTGGTGATCCTCATGCATCTGTTCAAACACGACAGCAAGCAAAGCAGACTTCAGCTCAGCAACTTTTGGGACTTATAGCTCATATTGATTCATGTCATTTGTCTCAAATTGAACCTAAAAAGGTTGATCAAGCCTTAAAGGATCCATCTTGGGTCGAGGCTATGCAGGAGGAACTACAACAAATAAACAAGATGAATGTTTGGGAAATTGTTCCTCTACCCAAGGGTGCTCATTTGACGGGTACTCGTTGGGTTTTTCGTAACAAAATGGACGATCGTGGGGCTGTTATTCGAAACAAAGCCCGTCTGGTAGTTCAAGGATATAGTCAATTAGAGGGTATTGACTATGATGAAGTTTTCGCTCCTGTTGCTCGTTTGGAATCCATTCGGATTTTTCTAGCTTATGCTTCTTTTAAAGGATTCCGCGTGTATCAACTTGACGTCAAGTGTGCCTTTCTTTATGGAGATGTTGACGCAGTAATTTATGTGTGTCAACCTCCAGGTTTTGAAGACCCAAAGCATCCTAATCATGTTTGCAAACTGAAGAAAGCTTTGTATGGTCTTCATCAATCTCCTCGACTTTGGTATGAGCGACTTGCCAAGTATTTGCTGAAGAATGGTTTTGACAGAGGACAGATTGATAGCACGCTTTTCATCAAAAGGGAAGGAGCGGATTTGTTACTTGTGCAGGTCTATGTGGACGACATTATTTTTGGATCAACTAATGATCAGTTGTGCAAAGATTTTGAAGGACTGATGAAATCTGAGTTTGAAATGAGTGCTATGGGGGAACTCACGTTCTTTCTGGGGCTACAGGTTGAGCAATCAGATAATGGAATATATATCCACCGGTCAAAATATGTCACTGACATGTTAAAGCGATATGAATTGCTCAACTGTAAACACTACGGCACTCCAATTGAAGCAAGACACAATCTTGGACCTAATGAGGACGATGAAGATTGCAAGGAGAAAGACTATCGCTCAATGATAGGCTCTCTCGTGTACCTGACTGCCTCAAGACCAGATATAGTGTTTGCTGTTTCTCTCTGCTCACGATTTCAAGCAAATCCGAAGGTGTCTCATATGAAGGCAGTAAAACGCATTTTTGGATATCTCGCTTTTAGGCCATCTCTGGGTCTATGGTATTCAAACGAGAAAAACTTCGAGTTAACTGCCTATTCGGATTCGGATCTTGGTGGCTGCAAGATAGATATGAAGTCAACTACTGGAGGATGTCAGTTCCTTGGATCGCGCTTAGTTTCTTGGCAGTGCAAAAAGCAGACTGCGGTTGCTATTTCCACAGCTGAAGCCGAGTATGTTGCTGCTGCAAGTTGCTGTTCTCAAGTTCTCTGGATTCAGCATCAGCTGCGTGATTACGGGTTCAATCTCTCTATGACTCCTATTTATATAGATAATACAGCTGCTATATCTATAACTCACAATCCCGTACAACACTCTAAGACCAAACATATTGAACTTAGGTTCCACTTTATACGGGATTGCTTTGAGAAACACCTTATAGATGTCGTACATGTAGAGACCCTTAAGCAGTGTGCGGACCTTTTCACGAAAGCCTTTTTGCGATCACGTTTTATTGAACTGGTCAATCTGATAGGTTTAAGGTTCTTTCAGTCAAAGAAATGATTTGTGACTTGGATTTTTAAGTTTAAATTAAAAAAAAAAAAAAAAAAAAAAAAAAAAAATTCGCAACAGCCACTCTTTATACTCTTTAGTATTAAAGAAAACGCAAGGTTGCTACATTTTTAAAATAGACGTTGAAGTTGTGTCTGTAAACAACTTGGGATATGATCGTACATCGGGTGACATGCACAAAATGGAATTTTAAGGTTTATCTTGGATGTGTCAGTAGGTTTATCTGACACACTTAAAACAGTTTTTATCTAAATTATCTTCATCATACGATGTATTGGTAGGCATGGTACACACCGGTCTCTGAGATATTAAGAAGTAATTTAAATACTTGTCTATTACTTTGAGAAAAATGTTATATGATGTATGACATAAGTCTTAATTGATAAATGGAAGTACTATCATACACTGTCATAATTATGTAAATGTAAAAAAGGGCATATAGTGATAATATGATTATTCGCCTAACTAATGGTGACTATTGTTGTACTCACGTACAGACCTGAATCCATTAGTTATGCAAATAGTCTCAAACTTGTTATGTTCATACTAAGGGACCCTCTGTTGTACTAAGTACAGATCTGGGCCCACTAGTATCTTCATAGTCAGTTTGATGTATGCCTAAATATAAATATCAAGTGTATATTACGAGAAAACCGAGATAAACTTGGTCTTGTAATCTCTACCTTGTGTGAATATGCAGTGTTTGTTTTACTAAAGTTTATCAGTATATCATATAATATGTTTCACAAAATTAATATTCATTCTAACAATAAAGGTTAGCTCACAAATACGGATGTAACATGTTTAGGTGGACAAACAATACCAATAATTGTCTTGAAATAATTTTTATAAAAGGTGTTTTAAATGTGCCACGTAAATTTAAAGTGGACAAATATACTGATGATCGAAATAACACTTACTATTCCTAATAAATGCAAGTTATTCCGATATGATCCCTAATCAGACAACTCAACTCCGTCACCAAAAATAGAGTGTTAGTTATTTTATTTTGTTTATTTTTTTACTTTTTGTAAAATTAAAGAAAATACCAAAAACATTTTTTCGTTTTATGCTTTATTTTTATTCTGCGTTATTTTTCCCAAGTCACGAGTCATTTGGATTTTATTTGCTAAAATAATGAGTAAACGGTTTGAAAATTTCGAAATTGGATCAAAACTGTTTTCTGCGACGTCCGGTTCTACGTCGCCTGCGACGTCCCAGCCTACGTCGCACATAGGGTTAGACTTTAAATAGTATCCACTGCGACGTAACTCGTCACACTATTCACTATTCACGTGCGACGTAGCCTGCGACGTACGAGAGGCGATTTGCGACGTAGCAATTTTCGAGCAATTTTTGTGCTTTGTAGCCATTTTCATTCCGATTCACTTACGTACTTTTGATCTACTCGTTATTCCGCACACTTAGGTACCGATTTTACCATTTTTCACCGTGTATATTTCGTTTAATTGCTATGTATGTATTACGGGTTAAATGGGTTTCGGTTTTGGGATAATTTAAATGGTATATCGTGTAAAGTACTGGTTATAATTTATGTTTTCGTGATCACCATCGTTAGCCGCACCTTGTAGTGCGATTGATTTTGAAAACCCCTAAATTAGAGGGTTAGGGTTTTCTGGGTTGGGGATGAATGTTCGTCAGTGCGACGTACGCTGCGACGTAGTGCCCTACGTCGCTTTCGTTAATTATTATTAATTTACTACGTCGCCCTTCCCTACGTCGTTTTTACTGCGACGTCCGATGCGACGTACCACTCTACGTCGCTGTTTTAATTAAAGTGATTAAATTCACAATTAATTGCAAAATGCGACGTCCCCCTTGACGTCGCTCGAATTTTATGCGACGTCAGGCCTTACGTCGCTTTTCAATTTATTTTGAATTTTAGCGACGTACAGTTCTACGTCGCTCTGTGTTATGCGACGTACGGTGCTACGTCGCTAGTTCCAGGGAATTTGAAAAGGTTTTGTTTAAAAAATGTAACATTTTTTCTAACCTTTTTCGAGTTGCAATCTGTTTCTGTTTTTGCAGATATGGCTTTGATTTTTGAAGCTCGTCATAATACGGCTGCTTACCTTACTGACACTTCTGATAAAGCTGCACCGTATCGCCAAATGATCGCGTTTTTGAGACGTTCAAGGGTATTCCACGCCATTTCCGACAACACCATGGCGTTTGGAAATCTGATCAACCCTTTTTGGAGAAACGCAACTGTCGTTACTGAAAACGATGTTAGACGATTGGTCTCTACCGTTCTGGGTACGGAGATCACTATTACAGAACAGAGCATTCGGGAACTTTTACAGCTGAATGATCAACCGGATATGCCTGTCGGTTTTGATCATATTTTTGTTACCGGAGCTATGCAACGGATAGGATATCCCGGGATTCCCTCCGATCAGTATAGAAAAGCGAATCTCACACGTGTATGGCGTTATTTGATGCATGTGATCATTGTTTGCTTAGGGAATAGGAAAGGTGGAACGGATGGGATGAGCCGAAGTCTGGCTTCTGCTATGTTAGCATTGGTATATAACAAGCCGTTCAACTTCTCGGGATTTATCTTCAGGGCTATGGTTGATAATGCGAATGCCGGGGATCAGAAATGGATTTTATATCCAAGATTTGTACAGTTGCACATCAATCTTCATCATCCGGAGCTTCAGGCACAGGGTGATATCGATCAGCCGCTTAAGATTTCGCCGATGATGAGTCGGATTTTTACTATTTGTGCAGGGTATGAGAAAGGGGTCGAGGCACCAAGGGATGTTCCTTTATTCGGTGCTATTGTGGATGAAAATTATGTACCGCCCCCAGATCCTCAGTATATGGATGTTCCAGCACCACAGCAACCGCAGCAACCACTCATGAATGTTCCTGTTCAAGCTGCGGGGGAGCATGTGGAGGCTATTTTGGAGAACATTGAGCAGTTCGGGCACGTTGATTCGGACAATCCAGCATCGCATGATACGGTTGAGAATTCAGATTCTGAAGATACAGCGAATGTAGGACCTCAGGATGGGGGTCCGACGCCTGAGCATTCTGATGGTACTGTTCCGCATTCCTCTGAGATGGAACGT
This sequence comes from Helichrysum umbraculigerum, assembly GCA_949592205.1. Lineage (NCBI taxonomy): Eukaryota > Viridiplantae > Streptophyta > Magnoliopsida > Asterales > Asteraceae > Helichrysum > Helichrysum umbraculigerum. The sequence continues at coordinate 11,432,139 of CATIUR010000004.1, read as the reverse complement.
ATCAGGCTAACCGATTCTTTCAGATATCTGAGGATAAAGCGTCGGATCAGACAAGGACGCAAGTATGTGCCTCCTAGGGATACTGGAAAACGTACACGCGACGGTGATGATCCTGCTGATGAGACTTATCAACCGAGACGTCGTGTTCGTCGTTCTTCGTCAACACGAGCTCCAGTCAATCCACAGCAGCAGGATACTTTTGAGATTCAACCGACTCCAGCTTTCATGCAAAAGATAATGGAAGATATGCAGCAGATGAAGCAAAAGCTGGAGGCTCAAGACGAGAAGATTGCTGAACAAGCTGCGTTGATCGAGGTCCAATCTAAGGAGCTTGAGGAAACGAAGCTTAGGGTTAATGTTTTGGAAGGCAGGTTACTTGCCTCGGGGGAGTCTGGGTCTGGGATACCCACTTTAGAGTCAAGTGAACCTGCGTCTGTAAATCCCAACCCTGTAATTGAAAATATTAATGAAAATATTTCTCTTTTGGATTATTTCTCTGTTGATGATATTCCAGGGCAACCAAGACCGCTGGCAGTTGATTACTCATTCGCTGACTTATCATTTATTCAAAGGATGGCCAGTGGAGTTGGCTCTGAGGAAGAAACAGAGAATGTTTTTGAGATGAACGAGGATGTCTCGATTGAAGAAGAACAGTTGAATGCAGATGAAACTTATGATGATGCACAATCTGGGGAAGCTTATGATGATGCACCAATTATTGAATCTGATTCAAGTGAAGACGAGAGTCCTGATAAAGCTCAACATGGAGAATCAAGTTCTGCTGCAACTCCAGCTTCAGAGACACAGGCACCGGACTCAGCAGCGAAGAAATTAACTGCTGAAGAAAAGAGAGAGAGAAATAAGAAATGGTGGCCTAAGGGACGAAATCCAGTTCCTATTCCAGTGAAATGTCAAGTGTACCGGGTTAGTCGAAATTATACCGGTGTTATTAAAAGCTGGAAGTGTCAGAGGAATCTGTTTATGATAAAGAGAGAAGATGGAGTTCAGTATTTCAGAATGCGTTTTGATAGATTGAGCACGTTGACAAAAGGAGAGATTAATCGATTAGCTCAGCTTAAATTGATTAATCCTTTCGAGAATGATTATGCTGAGTTCATTCAGAGAAGTCTACGTCGGGAAGTATTATCGAAGACTTATTCGAAATTGAAGCCGACGTTGGGAACTCGGTATACGTGGAAGAAAAAGATTGATCCAGTCACCAGGAAGCCTTTGGTTAAAGTTCACTATTCGCCGGCTAAATGTTTGACTGAGATACCTCTGGAATCAGTTCCTTATTATTTTCTGAGAAGACTTGTAAAATGGGAACTTGATCCACAGACTGGCGAAGCGGTTATTACTTTCGTTCCAGATTCTGAACCGTGGCCAGAAGTTGGAGGTATATGGAATCTGAGGCAAGCAACGTTTAGACTATATGATCCGATGAGTTTGATTAATTTTCATGAAAAAGATTTAAGAAAACTCTATGATAATCGGATTCGGGTTGGTCAGAAGAATGAATTCAACAGACGTTTAGCACAACAGTTTTACAATGTTGTTACTGTTTGCGTAGCTAATGGAATTCATGCCGACGGCCAGTTTCCTGCGGGATGGGTTTAAAGAAGATTTTTGAAGACCAAGCTGAAGACACGGGGGAGTTTGTTAGTACATGTTTAGTGTCTGTCAGTTGGTCTAGCTCGTAGTTTGTATTTAGATTTGTGTTTCTGACTCCTGCGACGTAGCGCATAACGTCGCAGGTGCGACGTCAGGTTTTGGGCCTGCGACGTAGCCAACGTCGCATGGGCTTGGGCCTGCGACGTAGCGTGCGACGTCGCAGGTGCCAGATTTTGTATAAAAACGTTTTATGTTTTCTGTTTTAGGGTTGACGAAACCCTAAACGCAATTAGTCGAAATCTCTGTAATCTGACCGATTATTACTGAATATAATACGTTTCGTTTGATATTCATTGCGTATTTGTTATTCGTGTGATTGTTTGATTAGTCAATTGTTGTTTCCGCCATCAATTGATTGACTCGGTTCGTGCTAGATCCAAGGTTAGGGACAAACAACCTTGCCGGCCTTAGCCGCTAGGGTGAACCTACACTAGCAGCGACTTCGCACCATGGATGTCGTGTTGCAGGAAACGAACGAAAACTGGAGACTTACATCCCTCGAACGCATCGAACAAGTCTCCGAGGATCACGAAACCACCGTTAACAATGTAGACGTTCTTTTCAACAAAGTGGTGGAGATAAGCGTAGAAACCGCCCTCTTGAAACACAGACTAGAAGAGTGTGAGCAACGCTCACGGGAAACGGAAGAATATGCCCGTGGATTGGTACAGCGACTAGCATTGGCTGAAGACAATGCCCGACAGGCCAGCAGACTTGCAAACACTGTGGATCATCTCATTGAAATGATGGAACAGATTAATCTACGTTGAGACTAGTGTAGTTCTTGTCTTGTAATCTATCTTGTAGTCTAATAACTATCTCAGCGCTACTCTATAATTCGGTCAGATGTAACAATTCCCGACACCCTTTTGTAATACATACGTGGGATGTAACCCTTGAACTCGTATTATCTATCAAATATTCCTTGCTGATTCTACTTATACTTATTTCCATTTTTTCTTTTTCATATTGATGTTATGTATTACCGCCTTTATACATGTACATCTGAGATAAATACAATTTTCTTGCAAAATCTCATGTATCTTCATTTCTTTTATTGAAGAATCATGCCACCAAAGACAAGACCATACACTGATGCTCAGCTTACATCACTCATAACCCAGGCTGTGACTGAAGCCTTGGCTCGGAATACTCCACAGAATTCCGCGAGAAACAGCGATGCTGCTGAAACCCCCGCTACTAAACCTTGTTCTTACAAGGACTTTCAGAGCTGCAAAACCTCAAGCTTCAAGGGTACTGAAGGAGCCATCGGACTGATCAGATGGTTCGAGAAGATGGAAACTGTTTTCCGTGTCAGCAAATGCGCGGAAAACGACAAAGTAAACTTCGCCACCTGCTCTCTCGAAGACGATGCCCACTCTTGGTGGAACTCATATTCCCAATCAGTGGGTGCTGACACTGCCTACCTACTCTCTTGGGAGGACTTGAAAGCAAAACTCACCGCCAAATACTGTTCGATCGACAAACTCCAAAAGCTGGACGAGGAGTTCTGGAACCTAAAAGTTCAGGACAGTAATATCGATGGTTACACCACCAGATTCCAGCAACTCGCTGCCCTCCGCCCAGCCATGGTAAGCACTGAAACTGATAAAATCAGGAAGTACATCCTTGGTCTTCCTGAGCCTGTTCGGGGGCACGTTGCCTCTTCGAACCAAGCCACCATTGACGGTGCAATCCTACTGGCCCAAGACCTGATGGCAATGAGCCAAGATTCTGAACCACCCACTTCATCCTCCCACAACAACAAAAGAAAGTGGTCCGACTACCACAACAACCACCCAAACCAACAAAACAAGAAATCCGACACCATCAAAGCCTACAACACCACCACAGACATCAAACGGGGCTACACTGGGAGCAAACCCTATTGTTCCAAGTGCAGCCGCCACCACGAAGGTTCTTGTGGCTCCTTTTGCAACAATTGCAAGAGGTATGGGCACCTCACCCAGGATTGCCGTTCCCCTACCAACAACAATTCTAACAACAACACTAGGCCACCCAAGGTCTGCTTTGAATGTGGGAACCCCGGGCACTTCAGGGACACGTGCCCAAAACTGAAGAACCAGAGCAACAACAACAACAACAACAACAACAACAACAACAACCGCAACAACAACAACCACAACAACAACAACCGCAACAACAACAACCACAACACCCGAAGTAGAGCCTTCGTCATCAACTCCGGGGACGCCCGCCAAGACCCGAATGTGGTCTCGGGTATGTTCCTCCTCAACAACTTAACTACTTCTGTTCTATTTGATACTGGTGCTGATAGAAGCTTTATCTCTGATGACTTTTGCCCACTACTTGACATCACTCATGTTGCCTTAGATGTTAAGTACACTGTAGAGCTAGCAAATGGGAAACTTATAGAAACCAATAGTGTGATACCTAATTGCACTCTAAACCTAGCTGACGAAACCTTTTCAATCGATCTTGTACCCGTTGAAATCGGAAGTTTCGACGTCATCATTGGAATGGACTGGTTGTCCAAACACCGAGCCGAAATCGTTTGTTACGATAAGATCGTCCGTATCCCACTCGCCGTCGGTAGAACCTTGATCATACAGGGGGAGACCGGTGGGACGAGACTCAATATCATCTCCTGCTTAAAAACCCGAAAATTTCTGAGAAAGGGTTACCCTGCCATACTCGTACACATCACAGAGAAGAAGTCGGAGGAGAAGCGACTTGAGGATGTGCCAATTGTTAGAGACTTTCCCGAAGTCTTTCCGGAAGAACTAACTGGTCTACCTCCACCGAGACAGGTTGAGTTCTCAATCGATCTCGTGTCGGGTGCCGCACCGGTGGCCCGCGCACCGTACTGTTTAGCCCCATCTGAACTTCAGTAGTTGTCCACCCAGTTACAGGAACTCCTGGATAGGGGATTCATTAGACCGAGTTCTTCGCCTTGGGGAGCTCCGGTCTTATTTGTTAAAAAGAAGGACGGTTCATTCAGAATGTGTATCGACTATCGAGAGTTGAACAAGCTAACCGTCAAGAACCGATACCCACTTCCTCGCATTGATGATCTATTCGACCAACTTCAGGGTTCAAGTTTCTACTCAAAAATCGACCTGCGATCAGGGTATCATCAGTTACGGGTTCGCGACACCGATATTCCAAAAACTGCTTTCAGAACTCGTTACGGGCACTACGAATTCCAAGTGATGCCCTTCGGTCTAACCAACGAACCGGCGGTATTCATGGACCTCATGAACCGGGTGTGTAAACCTTACCTCGACAAGTTTGTCATTGTCTTTATCGATGACATACTCATCTACTCGCACAACGAGCAAGAACATGCGCAACACCTCAGAACCATTCTAGAACTAGTTAGACACGAGGAGCTTTATGCCAAATTCTCTAAGTGTGAGTTCTGGATAAAAACCGTTCAATTCCTTGGTCATGTGATCGATAGTCAGGGAATTCACATTGACCCATCAAAAATCGAGGCTATCAAAGACTGGCAAGCACCCACCACTGCAACCGAAGTACGTCAATTCTTGGGTCTTGCTGGGTACTATCGGCGATTCATCGAAAATTTCTCCAAAATAGCTCAGCCACTCACGGTACTGACTCAGAAGGAAAAGAAGTTCGACTGGACTGATAAACAAGAGTCAGCGTTCCAATTATTAAAACAAAAGCTTTGCAGTGCTCCAATTCTATCACTACCCGAAGGCATCGATGACTTCGTGGTATACTGCGATGCTTCTCATCAAGGTCTCGGTTGCGTGTTAATGCAACGAGACAAGGTCATTGCTTATGCCTCACGACAACTCAAAATTCACGAAAAGAACTACACCACTCATGACCTTGAACTTGGAGCGGTCGTGTTCGCTCTTAAAATCTGGAGACATTATCTCTACGGCACTAAGTGCACAATCTTTACCGATCATAAAAGTCTCCAACATATATTCGATCAGAAGGATCTCAATATGAGGCAACGTCGATGGGTCGAGTTGCTTACCGATTACGATTGCGAGATCAAGTACCATCCAGGGAAGGCTAATGTTGTTGCCGATGCCCTCAGTCGAAAGGAACGACCAAAACCACTTCGAGTCCGAGCCCTCAGTATGACCATTCACAACGATCTTACCATTCAGATTCATTCCGCTCAGATCGAAGCCCCGAAACCTGAAAACATCAAAAATGAAGCCTTACGGGGTATTGACAAACAATTCGAAATCAGACCTAACGGGATTAGGTATTTCTTAAACCGAATCTGGTTGCCTAATTTTGGGAACCTACGAGACTTGGTGATGGATGAAGCTCACAAGTCCAAATATTCTATCCACCCAGGATCCGATAAGATGTACCACGGCATCAAGGAATTTTATTGGTGGCCGAACATGAAAGCCGAAATCGCCACTTACGTCAGCAAGTGCCTTACTTGCTCGAAGGTCAAAACCGAACATCAGAAACCTTCCGGCTTACTCCAACAACCTAAAATCCCAGAATGGAAATGGGAACAAATTGCCATGGATTTCATAACCAAACTACCCAAGTCATCGAACGGTTGCGATACCATTTGGGTGATCGTTGACCGCCTCACCAAATCTGCTCATTTCCTGGCAATCAAGGAAAGTGATAAAATGGAACGCCTGGCACAAATCTACATCAAGGAAATCGTTTCTCAACACGGTGTTCCAATCTCGATCATCTCTGACAGAGATGCCCACTTCACCTCTCACTTTTGGCAGTCACTTAAAAAAGCATTGGCTACTCGTCTCGATATGAGCACCGCGTACCATCCTCAAACCGATGGCCAAAGTGAACGAACCATTCAGACACTGGAAGATATGCTACGAGCTTGCGTAGTTGACTTCGGTACAAACTGGGAAAGACATCTACCGTTGTGCGAATTCTCGTACAATAACAGCTATCACGCCAGCATTAAGGCTGCACCTTTTGAGGCACTGTACGGTCGTAAGTGCCGATCACCAATCTGTTGGACTGAGGTGGGAGATAGTCAACTCACTGGTCCTGAACTCATACACGCCACCACTGAGAAAATTGTGGAAATCCAAAACAGACTCAAAGCCGCACGTGATCGTCAGAAAAGTTATGCTGACGTGAGACGCAAACCACTCGAGTTCCAAGTTGGGGATCGAGTACTCTTAAAAGTATCGCCTTGGAAAGGCGTCATCCGTTTTGGCAAACGCGGGAAGTTAAATCCCAGGTACATCGGGCCTTTTGAGATCCTCGAACGGATTGGCCCCGTAGCTTATCGATTGCAGCTGCCATCCGAACTCAGCAGCGTGCACCCCACCTTTCACATTTCTAACTTGAAGAAATGTCTGTCTGATGAGACACTTATTAACTCACTCGATGAAATTCGTGTTGACGATAAACTTCACTTCGTTGAGGAACCCGCTGAAATCATGGACCGTGAGGTCAAACAACTAAAACAAAGTCGTATTCCCATCGTTAAAGTCAGATGGAATTCGCGGCGTGGTCCGGAATTCACTTGGGAGCGGGAAGACCAAATGCGACTCAAGTATCCTCAGCTATTCACCGATTCTACATCAACCACGACCTCGAGCTAAATTTCGGGACGAAATTCTCCTAACAGGGGGAGAATGTAACACCCGCAAAATTAGGACTAGTGATTAGTGCCTAATTCTCTGTTAATACATGTAATTAGTTTTGTATTAGGCTAATTAATGTATCAAAATATATATTGTTGAATATATACGAAAATGCGATTTGATTAGATCGTACGCAATTTAAATCGAATGTATTTCGGTTCCATAAATACGGACGTTGGTGACACAATTTATATTTAAGTATAAAACATTATCTGAAGACATTACTGGGTCCAAACTAATTGTTTAAATTACATTCCCAGAGTTGTCCCGTTTTGCACAATTAAAACTTACGTAATTAAAAACAAAATACACAAATTATTTAAATCACACTTTAAATCTTTAAATTAGTAGATAGTTGGTAAAACAATTAAATTAGATTATTAAACAAAAATTCGTATTTTAAAATGGTTAATTAACGCGCAAACTATTTATTAAAACGTTAAATGACGGAGAAAACAAACATCGCACGAAGGACGGAGACTGAAAAATGGGAGGATAACCTCCCACTTTCCCTTTTCTTTCCTCATTTCTCCCCCACTCACTCTCTCTCTTACACTCTCTTCTCAATTTTCTCTCTAAACACTAAACCACCACCACCATCATAAATCTTCAAAATAACCACATAAAACGCAACCGGATCATAGCACCGCTTTGGAGAAAAACGACCACGACATCACGATCTACACTTCTATCTTTCCGGATTTTCATTTCGCCACTTTGTAAGTTTCCGACAAAATCCCGAAAACTCTCGATTCTTTGTATTTTCACTTGTTAGTTGTTTATATAACTTATATATGTCCATTACAAAGTGTAAAACACGATTTTATAGCTTAAAAATGAGTTTAAATTGGGTTTTGGCCGGAAAAACCTCGGCAGTCGAAACTTTTTGGGCTGATGTTCTTCAATGCGACACAAGCCTTGTGTCGCATGTTATGTCGTATTTTGCCTTTTATGTCGTATCTTGTGTCGTATGAAACCAGTTATGTCGTATCTTATGCGACACAATATTGTGTCGTACCTTATGTCGCAAATACCATACGACACAACCTCTATGTCGCTGTTGAATCAGCATCTCGAATCTATGCGACACAACCTTTGTGTCGTATAGATGTTGTGTCGCATATCTATGCGACACAACCCTTGTGTCGCATGACAAACTTTTGTGTCGCATATTGTGTCGCAAAACACAGAAAACTCAAATTTTTACTAAGTGTCGAGACTCAAAATTTATCACTCGATTTTACCCGAATTCAGATCCCTGATGCGTTTTTCACCAAAGCAATATAGTAGAAATAAAAAATTTTCGAGACAGGGGCCAGCCCCTTGGACCACGCCAGGGGCACTGCCCCCGGACCCCCGTACTTAGATTCCGTAAGCACATTTCTCACCAAGTGTCAAACTTGTATAACTTCAAAACGCTTATATGATACAACTTTTCAAACATAATGGAATATACTTTTCAAGTATAACACTTCGAAATCAATGTGATAACATCAGGACTATTATTACAATTAATCACCAACGGGCCGTACACGTTTTCAAACACTTAACAAATCAACCAAATCGTAGTAATTTGGACATATATATAGTTGTGTAACAACTACAAGGGTGATCTTTTGAGATACCCAATCATGTTTATAACCATCGCGTGTCGTGTACACCCTCAGGTTACAAGTCTTTGGACTTCAATACTAGGCTAATCAACTCAAGTTTATTAAGTTAAACTCACAAGACTCAGGTGAGTCTCATAGCCCCTCTTTTTACTGTTTTACTCAGGGGTGTGATACAATGCTTATTTTAACATGTGAACGCAAGTACAACTTTTCATATACTACATGAGTTTTACACTCTAATCATTTAAAGTCCTCCATCAGCATAGTTGTTAATACGTTGTAGCGTGAATATTAGTATATGGTACCATATAGGATTGACCCTCCTCGTTCGGGTTAGCAAGCACTAACCGGGTAAACGGACGTACTAATATTTGGGAAGACGAATGTTGATTAGGCATTCGTGGAGGCACCTCGCCCGGAATTCTCTATAGGGGACCCGGCCCTCGAGTTAAGCTCAACTATGTGCTCATGGCTGTATACACGATTATTATCATTTTATTTGTTGGATGCAAATCATTATTAAATCTTGCGGTTCATACTTGATTACTTGATTTTAAACCTGTGAGCTCACCAGCTTTAGCTGACCCATTTAGCATGTATCGCAGGTACCAACCAGTAGATTGCTTCGGCTTCAGGACTTTTAGCTCGAGTCAGCATACAGACGATTGAGATTTTCTTGCATTAGTATATTTTGTACAAGTACTTATGTACTGAAATCTCCTTTTATTTAAACTCGAGCTATGTAAAGCTTTAAATGTTGTAAACATTTCAATATTAATATATTTTGTTAAAACGACGCATATAGAGTCGTTTACTATATATCTTTGTGCTTTGTTATTGATTAGTAACACCCAAATCGTGCTTCCGCAAATCATTAAATTTGGGGGTGTTACCGATAGAATAGGAGCACTGCAAAGCTTTTGTTTTAGAAGTTGGAATGCTGACTCTTGTTTATCAGTCCAATCGAACTTTTTGTCTTTCTGAGTCAGTGTCGTGAGTGGTTGAGCTATTTTCGAGAAGTTTTCAATGAATCGCCGATAGTACCCGGCAAGTCCTAGGAATTGCCGTACCTCGGTTGGAGTTGTTGGTGCTTGCCAGCACTTAATAGCCTCGATTTTTGACGGGTCAACACAAATTCCTTGACTATCGATAACATGTCCGAGGAATTGAACGGTTTGCATCCATAACTCACACTTAGAAAATTTAGCATACAGCTCTCCGTGTCTAAGTAGTTCTAGGATGGTTTTGAGATGTTGCGTGTGTTCCTGTTCATTGCGCGAGTAGATGAGTATGTCGTCGATGAGGACAATGTCAAACTTGTCGAGATAGGGTTTGCACACCCGATTCATTAGGTCCATGAATACAGCCGGTGCGTTGGTTAGACCGAATGGCATCACCTGGAATTCGTAATGCCCATAACGGGTTTTGAAAGCAGTTTTCGAGATATCGGTGTCGCGAACACGTAGTTGGTGATAACCTGACCGAAGATCGATCTTTAAATAAAAACTCGATCCTTGAAGTTGGTCAAACAGGTCATCGATACGAGGGAGTGGATATCGGTTCTTGACGGTTAACTTGTTCAACTCTCGGTAGTCGATACACATTCTGAAAGAACCGTCTTTCTTTTTCACGAATAATACCGGAGCTCCCCAATGTGAAGAACTCTGTCTAATGAATCCTCTTTCCAGGAGTTCTTGTAATTGGGTGGACAACTCCTGAAGTTCGGATGGAGCTAAGCGGTATGGTACCCGGGCCACAGGTGCAGCACCTGGCACGAGATCGATTGAGAACTCAACATGTCTTGGCGGTGGTAGACTAGGTAGTTCTTCGGGAAAGACTTCTGGAAAGTCTCGAACGATGGGCACATCTTCAAGTCGCTTCTCCTTCGACTTTTTCTCCATGATGTGCGCTAGGATTGCCGGATAACCCTTTCTCAGAAATTTTCGGGTTTTCAAACAAGAGATGATGTTTAGTCTCGTCCCACCGGTCTCCCCCTGTATGACCAAAGTTCTATCGGCGGCGAGAGGAATGCAAACGATTTTGTCATAACGAATGATTTCGGCGCGGTGTTTGGACAACCAGTCCATACCAATGATGACGTCGAAACTTCCAATTTCAACAGGCGTAAGATTGATTGAGAAAGATTTGTTGGCGAGGTTTAGAGTGCAATTAGGTATTACACTAGTGGTTTCTATGAGTTTACCATTCGCTAGTACTACAGTGTACTTAACATCTAGAGCAACAGGTGTGATGTCAAGCAGTGGATAAAATTCATCAGAGATAAAGCTCCTATCGGCACCAGTATCAAATAGAACCGAAAAAAATAAGTTGTTGAGGAGGAACATACCCGAGACCACATTCGGGTCTTGGCGGGCATCCCCAGAGTTGAGTACAAAGGCTCTACCTCTTGCATTGTTGTTGTTGTTGTTGTTGTTGTTGCTGCCCTTGTTCTTCAGTTTAGGACATTCACTTCTGAAATGCCCGTTGTACCCACACTCATAACAGGATTTGGGCTGTCTAGGGTTGTTGTTAGAGGTGTTGTTGTTGGTTTTGGGAGCTCGACAATCCTTGGTCGAATGCCCGTACCTCTTACAGTTGTTGCAAGGGGTACTGAACGGACCATCATGGTGGTGGTTACACTTGGAGCAGTATGGTTTGCTCCCCGTGTAGCCACGTTTGGGCTCAGAGTTTGAGGTGTACATTTGGATGGCATTGGGTTTCTTGTTCGGTTGGTCGTGGTGTTCAGTAGGTTTTCGTTTGTTGTTGGAAGGTGCGGCGGATGCTTCACGGCTGACAATCATCGCCATGAGTTCATGTGCAAGCCGGATAGCACTTTGGATGGTGGTTGGTTTGGATGAGGCGACGTTCCCCTGGATATTTTCCGGGAGACCGCGGATGTACTTCTTGATGAGCTTTTCGTCTGTGTCTACCAAACCCGGACATAGGAGGCCGAGTTGCTGGAATTTTGTGGTATAGCCAGCGATATCATTGCCCTGAACAGTTAGGTGCCAGAACTCTTCCTCCAACCTGTGGAGTTCTTCGTTGGGACAATACTCGTCCCTCAGCATTTTCTTCAAATCCGCCCATGGAAGTTGGTTGGCTACATCAATGCCCACAGAACTGGCATGAGTATTCCACCACGTTAGTGCATTTTCCTTAAAGGTGTAGGCAGCGAATTTGACTTTGCTGTCCTCCGTGCAGTTGCACAAACTGAAAACTGATTCAATCCTATCTATCCACCTGATCAAAACAATGGCACCTTCCGTGCCCTTGAAGTTTAATGGTTTGCAGCTAAGAAAATCCTTGTACGAACAGGGTTTGACAACAGGGGTGGTGTCGACAGTTTGATCGCTGGTTCGTTGGGAGTTCCGAGCAGCCAAATCATCGGCTACGGCTCGGGAAACTATAGCATTGATTTCAGCATCACTGTAACTTTTCTTCTTTGGCAACATGATTCTTCAAGAAGGAAACAAAGGGTACATGAGAAATCGTACCAGGGTGATAATTACAACAGATGTATATATATAAAGCGGTAATAAACAACATCACAATGTAAAAATCAATAATGTAGAATTATCGAGAGAAATTTTCAATTGATATTACGAGTCTAAAAGATGATAGACAATTTCGAGTTACGAGTTCCCAAAAGTTACAGACTTAGATGTTTTACAAAAGCACCGGGAATTGTTACATCCGGTCGAATTACATAGGTCCTACGAAAGCATAATAAAGTACAGATTCAACCTAAGCTAATTCTGACGTAGATTGAGTTATGGCAGTAGTGCGGTGAGATGGTTCACAGATTCAGCAAGTCTATTAACCACTCGGAGGGCGTCCTCGGTTTCCTTTAGACGTGTCTCACACTCTTGTAGCCTTGATTGTAACACGGAGATCTCGTTTCGGTTACTGATTACTTGGTTATGAACGATCTCCACGGTTCGAGTGGTATCTTCCATCTGATCGTGAGTACGGTTGACAGTTACAGATAGATCTTCCTGATCTAAGTAGATTTGTGCAATGTGGCCCTGAGCCGTCATCATCCAGTTCTCCCGAGTTTCTTGAAGTTCGATTTCCATGTCGTGCAACCTACGTTCATGACGGTGTACGTGAGCAGCTAACACTGGTACAGTGTGGTGTGTCGGTTCTTGAGTGTACAGGGAGATATCCATAGGTGAACATCCTCCGACGTCGTCAGGGATTTCAAGGTGTTCCTCAATCCTCCAGGTGGCCATAGCCGCAGGTAACCAGCTCCATTGATGAGCAACTGCTCGATGGCGAGGTAAAGTAGATGCGTTACCAGTAGTGGCAGGATTGGCATAGCGGCTAGCTCGGCGCGACCTACCAATGCGTCTAGCCACTAAGGGTTCCGAGTGGCTACGACGTGTGTGAGAGAGAGATGGTGGAGTACGTGTAGTTTGCCTAGATGATGAGTCTGCCATTTCTGTGGAAAGAACGTATAATGAGTGAGGCCTATCATATACATATATATACATATATCATATAATAGCATAATGTGTCTAGCACAAACAAGTATTAGTCCCGGTTTCTCTCGTGGTCAGAGTCAACTAATGTATTTCTGTTCAACACAACCATTTCATACCTCACATCATCTTTCCTTAATTGTACATAGTTGATCAGGCTATGTTAAATTAAAGTCGTATGCTGTAATTCCTGAACCAGTCATGCCTAATAAGGAAATACTGCCTAACGGTCATAGTCTAGGCCCACTAAATGCAACCTAGTTCACTATAACCTTAGGCTCTGATACCAATATGTCGCACCCCCAAATTACAATGCGGAAGCGATTCGGGTCGGGGCGCGACTAATACAGTAATCACAGCACAAAGATATATATGAACGACTCTATATGCGTCGTTTTATAACTTGTATTGATAAAACGAAAGTTTACATCAAAAGTATAGTTTACATTAGCTCGGTTTGAAATTGAGAGATTTACATACATAATTAATTTATACAAAATATAATAATGCAGCTAAATCTCTGAATGTTTGTATGCTGACACGAGCTAAGTATCCTGATCGGGCAGTCCAACCTACTGCTGAGTACCTGTGATACATGCTAAACTGGGCCAGCGAAATGCTGGTGAGCTCACAGGTTTGTATGTCAAAACATATAGTATGAACCGCAAGATTTAATTGAATTTAAGTTGCAATAAAGCAAAATAAAAGTTATACAGCCATGACCACATAGTCTGAGATTAACTTGAGGGTCGGGTCCAATGAAGGAATTCCGATCGAGGTGCCTCCTACGAGTGCCTAATCTACACTCGTCTACCCAAATGCTAATATGTCCGTTTGACCAGTTAGTGCTTGCTAACTCGGACGAGGATTGTCAATCCTATATGATATCATATACTAACATTCACGCTACAGATGTATTACCAAACTATGTTGTGGAGGGCTTTAAATTGATTAGTTGAAAACAACTCATGTAGTATTTGATTTGATTTGTACTTGCGTTTACATGTAAATAAATCGAGCAATATATCACACCCCTGATGAAAACAGTAAAGTAGGGGCTATGAGATTCACCTGAGTCCTGAGAGTTTAACTTAATAAACTTGAGTTGATTAGCCGAGTATCGTTGTCCGAAGACTTGTAACATGAGGGTGTCCACGACACGCAATGGTTATACATGTGAGTAGGTATCTATAAAGACTACCTTTGTAGTTGTTCGTCCAACTAGAATGTCCAAATTACTACGATTTGGTCGATTTGATTGAGTATTTGAAAACGTGTACGGCCCGTTGGTGATTGTTTGTAATAATAATAATCTCAACATTATCATTATGATTTCGAAGCGTTATACTTAAAAGTATTTCCCAAAGTGTTTTAGAAGTCGTATCATATAAAGGTATGAGGTTATACAAGTTCGACACTTAGTATAAAAATAGTTTGTAAACCTTCTGTTTTTAGCGTCGCTTAATGCGACACTTAAGAGTTTAGGCGTCACTTAAGAAGTGTCGCATAAAATGATAAATTCTGTATTAGTTGTGACACCCGGTCAAAAAGGGCCAAAATTAGCGGCCAATTTAAACCTTAATCCTTCGCACTCGGTACGTGTTAAAACGAAAGTATCCGGATTATATATATATATATATATATATATATATATATATATATATATATATATATACACACACACACACACATATATATACATATATATATAAAAAAATTAAATGATTATTTAATAATCGCATACAAACAAAATCTGAAAGAACGCGCAATCTCAAATACGGACATTGGTACAAAATATTTCTAAATAATATATTATTGATGAAAATAATAATTAGTTACTAGGTTAATAATTTAAACACATTTTGTATACTAAAAACTATCCGTATGTTCAAAGTGATACAAAGATATAATTTTATATCTCATTAAAAGTATTTTTATAAAATACTTCGATTAAAAATATATGCGATTTAATATTTAGAAATTTATCATTTGAAAAGATCATACTATTTAACGATCGGGTACACGAACACGGGTTTTAATACTACAAATTGGAATAAACCACACCTACCTCAATTATTGGAGCCGGTTATATCAACCGACTCCAATAATTCAAACACACACACATACGTATCCATCTCTACTCTCATCTCTTCTCTCGGTCTCACTCTCAAACCAACAACAACAACATCAAACAATAACAATAACAAGGAACAACATCATCATCTCATCATCTTCTTCATCTTTGATCATCATCAACCTCACACGGCTCCATTTTTAAAATTGTAAGGAACTTCAAAATTCACTTTAAATACATGTTTATAATACTTATATCATCATGTTATATTGTTCTATTAACTGATTATATCGAAACATTAAGATTTGAACTTGTTCTGCGGATTAAAAACACGAACAGAACCGAGTCTGAACTTAAACAACGATGAGCCGAGTCTGAACTCGTTATAAATCTCGCGTATTTAGAATACTAGGAGATTCGGCACAGACATAAGCTTACCTTAGGATATTCGTTGCTCGGTGACTCAGGTGAGTCTCACGGCCCCATTTTACTGTTTTTGCTTTGGGGGAGATGCATTACTTGATTTACTTGAATACATGTGCAAATGTATTATTTTACCAACTTATACTTACTGTCTTACAAACTTATAGGCGTATTGCTTTACTGATTTACCAACTTGTTACTTTACCGACTTACTATTTGATAAACTTATACTTTACTATTTTACTACTTTACAAACATACTGACTTCCCTAGCTGAAAGTGCCCCTTATGTCGGATCTAAGTGATGATCGAAAGTAATTGATTGGCGGAAACAAACAATTACACAAACGCGTAATAAACTTAAACCGAAACAATGAATCAATCAAAGTAAAACTAGTTTATTAGCTTCTTGAATGTATTGGAACTGTTTACAAGTATGCTTAGTCGACAAATGGTGCTAGGGTTTCGTCAACCCTAGCCAAAAACCCGTAGGTTTCAATTTATACAAAACAAAATCGGCAGACATGCGTCACTTGGGAAGTGTCGCATGTCGTCGCCCTCATGCGTCACTTAGCTAAGTGTCGCTATGCATCACTAAGATAAGTGTCGCCTAATACCAAACTTAAGTGTCGCATATACAGAAAATGACTTTTCTATTAAAACTAACTAACGATACTTACAACTCGATAGACCAACTGACAGACACACAAACATGTATCAACAAACTCCCCCGTGTCTTCAGCTTGGTCTTCAAAACATCTTCAGTTTAAACCCAACCTGGTGGAAATACTCCACCAGCATGAATACCCACTCGAACGCAAATCTCGACCACCTTCTCGAACTTTGAAGCTTCTTCTTGATCAAAACGATGATACTCCATCTTGCTTTTGTGAAGAGCTTTCAAATCTTTCTTCGTCAAATTGATAAGGCTGATCGGATCAAAAACACGAAGAGTTCTTCCATACTTTGCAGATAAACTCCAATTACCCTTCTCAATCACTGAATCTTCAACTGATAGATATTCAATAACTGCTTCTTGAGTAACGGAGTCAAACCACCAATATCGTAATCTTTTCAGAAAATCAAGTGGTAAAGACTGCAATGGCACAGTTTTCAGACTAGCAGCTGGAGGATAATGATACTTCACAATCGGTTGCTGAGTTCTTAAATCCAACTTTTTCTTGTATGAATAACGAACTCCCAACTCTGGTCTAACCCACAAATACTTCTTGCTGTAAATATCTCTTCTGAGAATCTTCTGAAACATGTTACCACGAAAATCATCAGTGTGGTTAACGATGTTCAGCTGAGCAAGACGATTTAATTCCTCCTTTGGCAACGTGCTAATACAGTTAAATCTTGGCCGGAAATACTGTACTCCATCTCTTCGCTTAATAAGAATCAGAAAGTTGACTTCATCAAACTTCCAACTTCTGATTAATCCTGTCAAATCACCTCGAACCTGATATGTTTTGCAAATCTTCAATTCAGGCTTGAGCTTTCGAAACATTGGGCGCTCTGAAGATGTAGACGGTTGCGCTTGTTCAGGAACAGATACTACAGTTGGTTGTTCCTGAGTAATATCTGTTTGAGGTTCTTGGTCATCATCAGAATCATCAGACTCAATGATCGGTGCATCGAAATCATATGGTTGAGCCGGTTGTTTCTGAACTGGTTCCGATTCTCGCTCAGGTGCTGGTTCCTGATGAGGATTATCCAAATATTCTTCGTCTGACCCTAGAACCTCAGCATCCATCTCTATATCATCTGGATCGACTGATCTATCTTCTTCACCACCCGGATTTATCAAACTTTGAATGTATGTGAGATTAACATTCGAATAATCGACCGAAATGGGTCTCGGTTGTCCTGGAACATCAACGAAATAATCCAGAGCAATGTTTTCATTAATAGAATCTGGAGAATCTGGATTTAAATTTTCGGTTTCAGTGGGAGGGGTTACATTTGTTTCTAAGGTTCTCTGACCTTCCTCCCCAGAAACAATAGTAACCGATTCCAATTCTAATAACCTAGACTTCACATCCTTCAATTCTAGCTGCAATTCCTGCACATGAGCTGCCTTGATCTCCAAATCTTTAATTTGAGCAGCTTGAGCTTCAATCAAGGCAGCCTGATCATCAAAACGCTTATTCATCTGAGTTATCTGATCAAGTAACTGCTGAAGCATCGCAGGCGGCGGTTGTTGTTGAGCTTGCTGACCCGGTTCTTGAATACTTATTCCCGTTCGCTGGCGTCTTCTCAATGGTAGATCAGCATAAGACGGAGAAGACCCAGCTGGTCGCTTTCCAAGATTAGGCAGAACATGAACACGCCCCGCAGAAATCCTTCTCAAAATATGCTTGAAGCGTCTAGGATCAGCCAACTGTATTCCTTCCAATGCATCCTGAGGTGGTACATCACCTAGAGAGTCAGGTGGTGTAGGACCACCATCAGATTCCTCAGCTGGAACCTCTTCAACTTGCTCAATATCCTCCAAGTCTTGAGCCACAGCAGCGTTAACTAAATCTGCATCATTGACCGGAGGAGCAACAACATCCTCATAACCATCCCAAGGTGGCGCAATGTAGTTTTCATTCACTACGTGCCCAAACAGCTCACGATCAGGCAATACCTGAGAATCCTTTGGTGGAAGCTTGCAATCACTGAAAACTCGCAATAACATTGGTGTTTGCACCAATAACGACCTCAGATCCGGATCAATTCTCAAATCCAAGTCGTTTAACAAAAGCTGAACAAAACGAGGATATAATAACCACTTATCCTTTCCAGCTCAAACATTCTCTACCATATTCCCAAAAATATAACCGCTAAAGTTATACGGTTTGTTGTATACCAACGCCAGCATCAAAGACAGAGTCGTATGACTCGCAGCATCGTATCCACCCTTTCGTGGAGATAAACAGACAATAACAATGTGAGCCAAGTATCTCCAAACCCTGCAGAGATACTGTTTCCTAAAGTCCACAAGTTGATCTGCCGGATAACCCATTCTCTGAAGACCCCCATAGATAAACGCGGTCTCAAAAGCAGTCGGCATATTGTTCGCATCAGGAAACTGCAAAACACGGCGAACTGACTCCTGTGTAATCTGAATCTCACTTCCAAACATAGTTGACACAATTCTCGAAGTGTCATTCTCTGTTCTGATAAGTGCGTGATCATAAAATTCCTCGATTTGATTCATATACACTGGTACCGTAGCGGTAATAGCATGATGAATCCGTGAACGTCTAAGAAACTCGATCATCGGCCGAAAAGGCAACGAGTTCTTGTGAGTTGAATCCAAGAATGCAACGATGTTGTGCCTGGAGTTGGTGCGACGATAATAATCTCTTAGAGCTTCCATCTGTAAGCTAAAATACAAAGATAACCAGAAATTTCGTTACAGAATAAGCTCACGCAAATAACTAAAAACCTCTGATTTTAGCGTCACTTACAGAGTGACGCATAGAGAAGTACTGACACTCAGAGAGTGTCGCACTAAAATCAGAAAATCAAGCGATGCGTCACTTGAGGTAAGTGACGCATTCAATGCGTCACTGGTGTAAGTGACGTTGCCACAACACATGTCATTAATTGCGTCAGTTAACAAGTGTCGGGTATGCGTCATTCAGAAAGTGACGGATAGTCATAGCGGCACTGATAGCGTTACTAAAGGAAGTGACGGTGTTAGGCGTCACTTGGTAAGTAATGTGCGGAAGTGACGCATAAAGGCGTCACTCAGCAAAGTGACGTTTAATGACGTCACTTAAGGAAGTAACGCTTATCCTGTGAAATTACCATTTAGCGTCACTCAAGGAAGTGACGCTTGAAGTGACGCAACGATGAAGATCATCGTGTCACTGTTCAAGCCCAGAAATCACAACGAACCTAAATTGGGGTTTTTTGAAAACGAGTTAACCAAACGGTGCGGCAAGTAAAAACGAGTAAAACACACCATTTATTATCACAAAACAATAACAAACCGAACCCCAATCATCGTGATTGCATAAACCCTAAAACCCGAAACTTCAATCGGCGATTAAATCATGAATACGCAAAGATAGATGATAAAAATAGTACCTAATGATGCGTATGAATGAGAGGAACAAGGTAACGGAGGCCGATTGCACACAAAACGCTTCAAAATCCACGGATCGGTCGAAAAGTCCAAACAGTCGAAGTGACGCAACGAAAGGGAAGTGACGCAAGAGCAGTGGAAGTGACGCGTATTGAATAGTGTTTGTGGTGAAAATAAGTGCCGGATACAGAACTATTTATACCAAAACCCTAATCTGCGTCACTTAGAACGACTCTTAAAGCGTCACTTAGAGCGTCACTATTAGCGTCACTTATGAAGTGACGCATATCGACAGTTTTTGAAAAATTTTAAAAATTTTGGCGATCTTTTGCGTAGTGCTCAATTTGACAGTAAATGTGACTTGGTTAAAAAATAAAATTAAAAATAAAATAAACACAAACTTACAAATACAAAACCAAACTAAATACATTCTTTTTGGTGACGGAGTTGATTTAGTCTGGTTAGGGATCATATCGGAATAACATGCCATTATTAGGAATAGTAAGTGTTATTTCGATCATCAGTATATTTGTCCACTTTAAATTTACTTGGCACATTTAAAACACCTTTTATAGAAATTATTTCAAGACAATTATTGGTATTGTTTGTCCACTTAAACATGTTACATCTGTGTCTGTGAGTTAACCTTTTATTGTTAGTATGAATATTTCACCATGGTCCCCACCATAGATATACCCCTATAACTTAGACATGAACATAGTTTTCCAAATTCAGAAAGAATATAAGAGAATCAATTTTAAGAATCAAGCCAGCGGTGACAGGTCTGTACTTGCGTACAACAGAGCAACATAACTTGATTCAGGTATAAGCAAAACCAAACGCAGTCAAACCAAATTTGTGGCGACCTTGTTTAGTACCTTAAATTTAAGACTTTGCAAGTGCATTGACTCACGTTTGCTTAGTTTTGAGAGTAAGCTGAATTGAGACCAGGTCTGCACTTACGTACAACAGAGGAAACAATCAGCATACTCCCCCAAAAGATCTCAAATAAACAATCCAAAAATAGAAGTATGTTAAGCTATGCTAAGGAATTAAGACTTATAGTCGTACATCACAAGTTGTTTACCATAGGATCATAGACATGTATTTTAAATTACTTCTTAATTTCTCAGAGACCGGTGTGTATCATGTCTACCAATACATCGTATGATGAAGATAATTTAGATAAAAACTGTTTTAAGTGTGTCAGATAAACCTACTGACACATCCAAGATAAACCTTAAAATTCCATTTTGTGCATGTCATCCAATGTACTATCATATCCCAAGTTGTTTACAGACACAACTCAACGTCTATTTTAAAAATGTTGCAACCTCACGTTTTCTTTAATACTAAAGAGTATAAAGAGTGGCTGTTGCTAAATTTTATATTTTTTTTTTCATAAAAGCAAATAAAGTTAACTATCCAAGTCACACATTACTTTTTAGACCCAAAGAATCTTAAACCGATCATGTTGACCAGTTCATCAAATCGAGCACGTGAAAAGGCTTTGGTGAATAGATCGGCATTTTGTTTAAGGGTGTCTATGTGAACCAGGTCTATCAAGTGTTTTTCATAGCAATCCCGTATGAAGTGGAACCTAAGTTCAATATGTTTAGTCTTAGAGTGCTGTACGGGATTGCGTGTGATAGATATAGCAGCAGTGTTATCTATGTGAATAGGAGTCATAGTAAGAAGTAACCCGTAATCACGTAATTGGTGCTGAATCCAGAGAACTTGGGCACAGCAGCTAGCGGCAGCAACATACTCAGCCTCTGCTGTAGAAAGAGAGACTGTAGTCTGCTTTTTGCATTGCCACGAAACCAAACGCGATCCCAGAAATTGACATCCACCAGTTGTAGACTTCTTATCAATACTGCAACCTCCATGATCCGAATCTGAATAGGCTGTGAGAGCGAAAGTCTTCTCATTTGAATACCAAAGACCAAGAGTAGGTCGAGCTCTGAGGTAACCAAAAATTCGCTTCACTGCCTTCATATGTGACACCTTTGGTTTAGCCTGATAGCGCGAGCAAATCGACACGGCAAATACAATGTCCGGTCTAGAGGCAGTCAAATACATAAGAGAGCCTATCATTGAACGATAGTCCCTCTCCTTGCAATCTTCATCTTCCTCGGCAAGTTTAAGATTGTGATTAAGCTCGATGGGAGTCCCATAGGTTTTACAAGTGAGCAGGTCATACCTAGTCAACATGTCATTGACATATTTTGACTGATGTATATAAATACCTTTTGCAAGCTGCTCAACTTGTACACCTAAAAAGAATGTGAGCTCCCCCATCGCGCTCATCTCAAACTCAGACTTCATGAATTTCTCAAAGTTCTTGCACATTGCCTCATTAGTAGAACCGAAGATAATATCGTCCACGTAAACCTGCACAAGTAGCATATCTTCCCTATCCTCTGACTGTTCACGAAGAATAAATAGCGTGCTATCGATGTTCCCTTTCACAAAACCATGCTTAATCAGATGTGTAGTTAGCCTCTCATACCAAAGTCTCGGTGCTTGGTGAAGACCATACAACGCCTTGTTCAATTTACAGACGTATTCAGGATGCACAGGGTCTTCAAAACCAGGAGGCTGCTTAACATACACATCGTTGTCAACCTTTCCATACCGAAACGCACTTTTCACATCAAGTTGATTGACGCGAAATCCCTTGAAGGACGCGTATGCCAGAAAAATGCGTATGGATTCCAATCGAGCAACAGGGGCAAATACATCATCATAGTCCAAGCCCTCAATTTGGCTGAAGCCTTGAACTACTAGACGTGCTTTATTACGAATTACAACGCCCCTATCATCCATCTTATTACGAAAAACCCAACGAGCGCCAGTCAAGTGGGCACCCTTTGGTAATGGAACTACTTCCCAAACTTGCAACTTTTCAAATTGCTGTAGTTCCTCTTGCATGGCCTCGATCCAGGATGGATCTTTTAAGGCCTGTTCAACTTTCTTAGGTTCATTCTACGAAAGATAACATGAATTAATATTAGCTACCAAACCCGAAAGTTGTTCAGTATCAGTCTGCTTCGCTTGATGTCTTGTTTGAATGGGAGCATGAGGGTCACCAATGATATTATCAATGGGGTGATACTTATGTATCCGAGTAACTGGAATTTGATATGGCACAAGATTCTGTTCCAGGTTGTTCAGATCTCCCTCAGTTGCAGAAATATTCGGAGAAGCATCATCATCTTCATCTCCTTGAGAAAATAAATGAGAATGATTCATATTGTCTGCTTCCTCTCCCTCATCATCTACCTCATCCTCTCCTCCTTCCTCTAATGATGGCATGTTTGGATCATAAGGAAGATCATTGGTGTAGTTATACACTGTTTTAGAGGTAGAAGGAGCATCTTTCGAAGGTGTAACTTGAGAAGTAGATGTTGGATTAGGTGTTGTTGGTGGTGGTGTGGGTGTTGGTAGTGGTGTAGTATTAGTTGGTGGTGGTTCGGGTGTTGCATTAGGAGATGGGTCGGATGGTTTAACTGGTGTATCTTGAGACAGATCAAGCCCATGAAGTATGGAAACTAACTCTTCCGTGTCATCTTCATCTGGAATATTGAAAGAGTTAAAGAGATTTCCATAATTGAAAAACCAATCCGGACCTGTTCCTTGAGGAGGTTCCGTATACCTTAAACATTTCACCTCAAACTGTTCCTCAATCTGATTCGTTGATTTGTTGAAGACTCTTTTGTTAGGAGAGTTGACTGAATATCCAAGAAAAATCCCTTCAACAGCTTTATCACCAAATTTAGAGATCTTATCTTTATGATTCATGATCATGCATGGACACCCAAATGGTTCTAAAAACTGAAGGTTTGGCTTACGGTTATTAAAAAGTTCGTAACACGTCTTGTTCTTTTTCTTCACCGTGAGCACTTTGTTGAGAACATAACAGGCAGTATTAACTG
Organism: Helichrysum umbraculigerum; assembly: GCA_949592205.1. Classification (NCBI taxonomy): domain Eukaryota; kingdom Viridiplantae; phylum Streptophyta; class Magnoliopsida; order Asterales; family Asteraceae; genus Helichrysum; species Helichrysum umbraculigerum. The sequence continues at coordinate 11,408,244 of CATIUR010000004.1, read as the reverse complement.
CCTCAGCCCAGAAGATGATTGGTAACTTAGAGTCAGCTAACATAGTCCGAGCTGTCTCGATGATTGTCCTGTTCTTTCTTTCGGCAACTCCATTCTGTTGTGGAGTCCTCGGAGTACTAAATTGATGCTCAATACCTCTTGTAGCACAAAACAATTCGAGAGTTGAGTTCTTGAATTCAGTTCCATTATCACTTCGAATCCTTTTCACCTTTAAGTTGCATAAATTTGCCAACTTATCCAACAAATACACCAGAATATCAGGAGTCTCCCCCTTTGTGGTCAAGAAATAAACCCACGAAAACCGTGAGTAGTCATCAGTAACTACCAAGCAGTAAGACCGACCACCAATACTCTTTGTTGAAACTGGACCGAAAAGATCCATATGCAGTAGTTCCAACGGAGCAGAAATAGAAGTCACAACCTTAGACTTGTGGGAATTTTTGTGGAGTTTTCCTTTGTGACAAGAAATGCAGTCATCTTTTAAAGCAAATGACTGTTTTGGAACTCCCCTCACTAAATCATTATTAATCAGAAAATTCATTTTTCGGAAATGAATATGTCCCATTCGTCTGTGCCAAAGGAGTGATTCATTTTCAGAAGCCTTTGAAAGGAGACAAGTATAGTCACTGGTAGTCTCCACAGTTCTCATATTCATCACATAGGTGTCATTCTTTCTAGGTGCACGCATCAATACCCATTCCTCAGGAATGACATACCCAGGCTTCAATATCACACATTCAGTCTTTGTGAATGACGTGGTGTAGTCCTTGTCACAAACTTGTGATACGCTCAGCAAGTTGTGAGTCAGTTCTGCCACATAATTCACATTCTCAAAGCTAACTTTTCCATTTGTTAGTGTTCCCTTTCCCGAAATAATTCCTCCTGAATCTCCCGCGAAAGCAACGTATCCTCCCGAGTATGGTTTAATATCCGTCAGAAGAGACACATCGCCAGTCATGTGTCGCGAGCAGCCACTATCCATATACCATAAACTATCTTTCACACGTTCCGACTGCTGCAACACATCAAAGAAAGAGATTAGTGAGAAACGGAGACCCAAGCCTTTACAGACTTAGGTCTTCCATGGTCATCAACAATAAGCACGTCAGATAGTATTTTATCTTTAAACAAATTAGAATTTTTATCTGATGTGTTATTGTTGACGACTGAAGAGTCAACATCAGACTCTTTTCGTTTCCAAACTTTGGAAGGTTCGGAATTGATATTAGAAGTAATGTTGGGCTTTTGAATTGGCAAAGGTTTTTGCTCAACATTACTTGGCTTCAGAACAGGCTTGGGAGAGTTTGAGTAACGCCTAGGTGGAGATTTTGAAAAGGAATTTCTATAAACAGATGTCCTAGGCATCTCTCTCCCATAGCGCTGATTTGACAGCTTGGGACAGTCACGGATCAAATGTCCTTGTCTCTTGCAGTAGAAGCAAGAACGAGTCTCAACTAACGGTTGAGGCTGAGGAATTACCACAGGAGGTGGAGAAACATTTCTAGAACATGAACATTGAGTACATGTCTTAGAAAATGTTTGCTTTGGTTGAGAGGTTGAAGTTGAAGGTTTATCATACGAAACTTTTTCATTTACTGTTTTTCGTTGCAAAATCTTTACAGGTGACTGTAAAGTTTGTTGTTTCGAGTTTAAAACCTTGGCTTTTCCTTTATTTGGTTGAACCTTAATTTCTGATTCAACTTTTAAAACTGCTTTTTCAGATTTAACTGCAACTTTCTTAACTTCAGGATACTCCTGATCCGTAATATCCTCAATCTCAACGATCTCCTCAAAACAAACTGGAGATTCATTATTTTGCTCAACAATTTTCTCAACACTAACAGAAGATTCATTCATTGGCTTAACAAACTTAGGAGTGGGATACTCTGGCCTCGTGGTTTTCTCCTTCTCCTGTTTGTTAGTTTTAGCCATTTTACCCTTGATACCCAATAACTTAGCATAATCAACTGGAATCTCATCAAGGCCTTCCTTAACAGGTAAAGGAGTATATGTAGTAGGAGGTGCTATTTCAACAAAACCTATTCCTTTTCCTCCCTTACTTTTCCTATCTTGCTTATGATTGCTAACAATTTCATTAAAGATCATTGTCGCAGAAGTTGAACCTAAAACTTTATCTTGATAATTACCATACTCACTTTTTAAGTCAGAAAGCTCTTTGTTTAACAGTTCAATTTCAGTAAGATAACTTTTAATTGCATCATGTTGACTAAAAACTTTTGCTTTATAAGTTTGAGTATCTAACTTATGAGCCTCAATATGTTTTTCATAGAGTTTTTCATTTTCTTTCAAAAACTTATTTGACTCATTAAGTTTTGCAACTTTATCTCGCAACTCTTGGTTGTCCTTTTGAAAAGCCTCTAGAGATTCAGTTAGATTAATGCATGAGATACAATTTAAAGGTTCAGGTGATTCATTTAGTACCTCAGGTGTAATATGAGCCATTAGACACTGTTGAAACTTTGCTGCCTCCGCATTCCAGTCATGAGTAGTTGGCTCAAAAACCACCAAAGCATTGTCCACAGCTAATGTCTTGACCTCTTCTTTCGCTTTTGGAGGATCAGGTTTAGTAAGACCCGACGGTGGCATCTTGGGTTTCTCACATTCTCTAGCGAAATGACCCAAATTCTGGCAGTTATAACAACGGACCTTGCTTTTATCAAAACCAAATCCTGACTTCCCATTGCCTTCCAAACTCTTGCGTCCAGTCCGTTGCAAGAATTTTTGAACTCTTCTTGTTATCATGGCAATGTTCCAATTCAAGTCCATTTGTTCTAGATCATCTTCATCTAGTTGTGCATAATCCTCCTTGATCAGCTCCAAAGTTGTGTTTGGTTGAGTAACCAAATCTTTGTAAGAGCTCAGAAAAGCTGTATAAATAGCAGCTTGCTCTTGTATTGCTGGTGAGACTGGAGCCTGTTGTTGATTTCCTTGAGATGTACCAGAAAGATAAGCTGAATGTTGACCTCCAGAAGAAGCAGAAGATGAATTGGTATCCGTTATAAATGCGATTCCACCATAACTCTTGCCAGAATTGACTAGTCCACCACCACCAGTTGTGGAATTCTGTACAGATCCACCTGACTTGCATTCTTTCTTCTTCAATTCCATTGCATGAGCTTGTAGAATACCTATCAATTGATCCAAAGTCATCCTCTGTAGTTCTGGATTTTCCTTTAAAAATTGGACCTTCACATCCCAAGCACTTGGCAACACATCCAGCAACTTCTTGTTTACCTCAAGTGCAGGGAGATTGTATCCTCCTTCATTTAACTCACTAACCAGATGTGAGTATCGGGTGAATAGACTCGAAGTCAGCTCATTAGGAATCATGTCAAATAGATCATACTGCTTTTTGATTAACTCTAGCTTGGCCTCCTTGTATTTTTCATTTCCTCCGCATCTTGTTTCAATTGCCTTCCACAAATCATAAGTTGTGTCATGAGATTTAAAGAGTCTCATAACCTCCTTAGGCAAACACATACAAATGGAAGAATGAGCCTTTCTTTCAGTTTCATACTCTTTCTTCTCTTGAGGTGACATAGCATTGTATGTTTTAGCTGGAGGAACACCACGATAATTCCCTTCAGCCACTGGAGCAACATAGCGTTCTTTTAACGGTCCCCAAAGTTCAGGACAGTGGAAATCTATATACTATTCATATCTATCTCTCCAGTAAACATAATCCAAATCTGGTCCAAAGAACGGAGGTTTATTGCTAGAGCCAATATCATTGCTCTGTCTGAGCATCTCTCTAATTCCTCTAATATCTTCCTTATCAGACATTGTAATTTACCTGTAAAATCAACTTAAAACAAAAACTAGGAAGCTGATTAGTGATGAAGGCGTCACTTAGTAAGTGACGCACCTTAGTGTCGCAAAGAGTAGCGGCACTTGATAAGTGACGCTATCGAGTGACGGATAAACAAACAAAACGACACTAGAGATTAGTGTCGTATAACCAAAGAAGTGACTGACTCAAGTGACAGACTTGAGTGTCGCTTAGCAATGACAGGCGTCACTAAGGTAAGTGACGCTGTAAGTGACTTAGAGTGGTAATGCGTCACTAACTGTAAGTGACTTAGAGTGGTAATGCATCACTAACAGTAAGTGACGGATGACAAACAAGTGCCGTATCAAATGACGCAATTAAGTGTCGGAATGAACAGTAGGCGTCACTAAGGTAAGTGACGTATAATCCTTAAGTGACGTTAAAACCCTAATTGCTGCTTACAGAAGTGTCGCTCGAAGTGCCGCACAAAGTGTCGAAGTGACGCTCCGAGTGACGCAGAAACGGCTATGAACGCCCAAAAATCCCAAAAATCGAATTTTCGTAAACCTAACGAAAATTCTTGAGTCCCAATCGTACGAAACCTGTAAACCTTTACTCAAAACACAATAATAACACCAAATCGATCCTAATCTTGCTAGAATATCAACGATCTTCACAAAATTAAACTGAAAACTCTCCAATACACGTACACACTTCGATCAAATCAACTCCGAGGCTCTGATACCAGTTGAAAGTGCCCCTTATGTCGGATCTAAGTGATGATCGAAAGTAATTGATTGGCGGAAACAAACAATTACACAAACGCGTAATAAACTTAAACCGAAACAATGAATCAATCAAAGTAAAACTAGTTTATTAGCTTCTTGAATGTATTGGAACTGTTTACAAGTATGCTTAGTCGACAAATGGTGCTAGGGTTTCGTCAACCCTAGCCAAAAACCCGTAGGTTTCAATTTATACAAAACAAAATCGGCAGACATGCGTCACTTGGGAAGTGTCACATGTCGCCGCCCTCATGCGTCACTTAGCTAAGTGTCGCTATGCGTCACTAAGATAAGTGTCGCCTAATACCAAACTTAAGTGTCGCATATACAGAAAATGACTTTTCAATTAAAACTAACTAACGATACTTACAACTCGATAGACCAACTAACAGACACACAAACATGTATCAACACTAGCTTACTTTATAGATTTATACTTTACCGATTGATTACTTTACAAACTTATTCACTTACTGACTTATTGACAGGCTTTACTGTTTTCGAACATACTGACTTACTATTTATAGACCTACTGATATACTGAATTGCATGAGTTACCTTTTAATCCAATGAAGTCCTCTGAATCATAGTTGTTAGTTATGGGATAAGCGCGAGTTTTAGTATATGGATCCATATGGGACTGACAATCCCCGCCTGGGGTAGCACGCACTACCACGAACCGTACTCGTATAAACGGGCGTTTCTTACTCGTTTCATATGAGTGTTTTTGGATTAGCACTCACGGGGGCAAATTACCTGGTACTTGATTGTACCTTACAGACTTGTTAAGCTTCAACTATGATGGCTCATGGCAAGAAACACCGACCCTATTACATTTGTGAATTTCTTTCTTACTGATATATATTCATTGTGAAATCATTACTACTGACTGATTATACTCGTACAATAATTTACTTACTAATTTATGTAGAAATTTCTATTATTATTTACTACAAACCTGTGAGATTCACCAACCTTTTGGTTGACGCTTTTAGTGATGCATTCTCAGGTACACAGCATCAGTAGGGATGCCCAGCAGGACTGCTTGATAGCTTGAGTCGCATGTATACATACTTGGAGATTTTATTGCATTACTTTTATACTAACTGTTATGTTTTAAAATCTCTAGATACTACTAGTCGAACACCAAGCTATGTAAACTTTTGAAAACTTATGTAATGTACTGTATTGTAATGTATTTTCTAAAACGTCTCATTTAGATTCGTTTGCTTGTACTTTGGTGTTTTGATATTTGATTAGTCACGCCCCTAACCGATTCGCTTCCGCAACCCGAATTAGGGGGTGTGACAGATTGGTATCAGAGCCTAAGGTTATAGTGAACTAGGTTGCATTTACTGGGCCTAGACTATGACCGTTAGGCAGTATTCCCTATTAGGCATGACTGGTTCGGTGATCACATCATACGCATTTAATTTCACATAGCCTGATCAACTATGTATAATTAAATGAATATGGTACTAGATCTGAAAGGGGTTATGGTTGAACAGGATACACTAGTTGACTCTGACTACGAGAGAACCGGGACTCATATTTGTTTTGTGCTAGACACAACTAGGCGGATATGTATGTATATATGGTTTATACATATATGATTAGGCTATTTTATAGTATGGATATTAATTGGCCTCGGATACTTGGTAACACACTCATTGTTCGAATACACCTTAGAATTTGCCTATGGTAAGTTGATCGAGTCAGGAAAAATAGTACCGGGATGTGCCCTGGCTTAGAGGGTCATCTCTTAGAAAATAGACTTACCCCGGTAGAGTTAAAAACTTCGACACTTTATTCGGCACGAATTGGTTATCAGAGGACCCGTCATTCACTCACCTATCATGTTTAACATTCGGATTCGGTATTCCTCTAAGTACAAAAGTCTTTTCTTGCCATCCTATCACCTTTTGCATAACCACTGATATCTGTCTGGACGTAATATCCCCGACACCTCTTGTAAAACTCTAACTCTTGTAATCTTTTGAACTCTAATGTTAAATGATTACAATCTTCATTGTTTTACACTATTGATTGTCACTTGTGTTGTGATATATTGCCGTTATATATACAACTACGATAATCATACTCTTAAACCAAAACTCACTTTGTCCCTTGCTGTTATTGAAGGAAGATGCCTCCGCGACGATGCATGTACAGCGATATTGAAATCGCTTAACTTATTGCACAGAGCGTGACTCAGGCCCTAGCTGCTCAGCCAAATTCGGGCAGCGAAGACACGACTGTTAATGCTTCTACAACAAAACCTTGCTCTTACAAGGATTTTCTCAACTGCAAACCCCTGAACTTTAAGGGCACGGAAGGTGCCGTTGGGTTAGTCAGGTGGATCGAGAAAATGGAGTCAGTGTTCAGAATATGTAACTGTCCCGAAGACTGTAAAGTCAAGTATGCCACCTGTACATTTCTGGAAGGTGCTCTGATGTAACACCCCCAAATTCGGTCAGCGCGGTCAACGCGCGATTTGCGGAAGCATTAGAGTAAGCGGGGGTACTGACGTCAACATTTAACATTCATGTCAGATCAGAGCTTATGATTATTGCATAACATAAAATTAAGATGCCATTTAGGAAGGTAGTTTGTTTACAAAAGAACTACGACTCATCAAGTCGTAGAAATAATATCAGTTATACAAAATAAATCCTTATTTGTCCCAAAATATGGCATCCTAATTCGTCACGGGTCGCCTAACTCCGTTAGTATGCGTTCTTACTTGTGCTGTGAATTACCTGAAAAACATAGTAAAAGGTCAACAATAATGTTGAGTGAATTCACAGGTTTTTGTAAGAATGGTTTGTTTAACCATATTCATTTAGTAAAAGAGTTGACAAGTAAGTCAAATAAGGTCGTTCACAACAGTTTGTAGGAAGGTAATATCCTATGACCGTACATAAACATACAAGTATTCATAGATAGTTCGCAATCATGGTATGAAATCATTCATACAAAATCAGTAGCATATAAGCACAAAAGCAATTATAGACAGATATTGCATGTTATAGCAAAAACATTAGCTATGTTTTTCACCCCTGACTAAAAGTAGTCAAAACAGTAAAAGAAAGGGCTGTGAACTCACTGGTAGCAAATGCGTGAGCGATAACAACTAGTAGTAGTAGTAGTAGTAGTAGTAGTAGTAGTAGTCCAACAGCATCCCTTAATGTCCTAGACACAATAAACATATTTAACATAAGTATTCGACTACTCGTTAGGTTTTTAAGAGTTTGTACAATATAGTTGGTGATAATTGTGTTGAAAAATAACTATTATTTTTCTAGTTATATTAGTCGTCGAATAGTTCGTCGCGTGTAAGTATATATATAGATGTATATATATATACTTATTAGTTGAATATATATACATTCGTATAATTTGTCGTCGTCGTTTATGTTTGAAAACATAATTTCAATTTTTAAAAAATATATTTCGTTATGTCCGTTGTATATTTATAAATATACACTTGTCAAGATTTCGTATATACACATATATATAATTATAAGTTTGTCATCGTCCGTCTATATATATAAAAATAGTCATTGTATATATATATATAATCCGTTTATAGTTGGTATTAAACGTTGTGTTCATTTCATTTTCTCGTCCCATAGTCTCGTTCATATTTGTGTTTTATAGTAACAAAGCCCATTGGGCTTGACCCAATTCGTTCGGCCCACTAGCACGACCCAATTAGCACAGCCTAATTGATTTGTTTTGGCCCAACAACATTTTGAGGTTAACACTGTCGGCCCAAGTGTCTGGCCCAATTATAAAAAATAATAGCTTTGGCCCATTATATAATTAATCCGTTTGGCCCAAAAGTTTTAAGGGTTAGTATTTTTCGTGTCCAACTTGTAGTATTACCAAATACTTATTTGTATAAAATAATGTTCCGCGGTCGTGTAAAATTTTAGAACCAAATTACGTGTCGTATATTTTGAAAATATAAAATCGTACGAGTTATATCCTACTCAACTTAATTAAATGAAATTAACTTAAATTTAATCATAATCGATTTATGACATAATTTAGTAGATACTTTCTATATATAGAAATGTCTATATATAGAATGACCATACTAACTATGTTATACTATGTGTACGTGACCATGACATAGCCTTTCGGCTATCAATCATTTGAGCTGATCGGCTCTTCACACACCCAACCGATCGGTTGGGACAACTAGCCGATCGGCTATGTTTTCCTAGCCAATCGGTTCCCCTTCGCAGATCAGTTCCGTGCTCTGTTTTAGTCCGAAATCAACCCATATTTTGCTATCATTTCGAGTTATAATTTTTCACAGATGTTTAGCTTAGCATACTACAAGTTTTATCCACAATTTTTACCCATTGTTACACACATATATATGCCAATGATGTGTACAGAGCATAAATTTTATTCAAAATAATTATCGTAATTATTTTCCATCTTGTTATTTCAATCATCCCCAAAAGTATAAGTTACATAATCAAACAATTTATACACATTATAAACAAGTTATAACATAATAAAATCTAAGAATATATAAAATTTATAGAGATTTTGAACCTCACAGTGAAGAAAAATGACGATGATGATCGAGTGAGATGATGAAGATGACGAGATGTGAATTATGTGATCATGATTATGGTGTAATATATATATATATGTTTGTTTGTGAATGGAGATGATTTTGGGGTTCCTGCCTTTGATCTTCCTGCTTGTTCCCAATCGATGAAAACACAGAGAAAAGATGATTATTGAAGTGGGTGTATCATTGTGGATGTGAGTATGTAGTATATATTAAAATGATGTTGGTTAAGTTTTTCAAGTGAGACGTGGGTTTACATAACATGTCTCATAGATATTTTGTTGGGGGTTATATTGTAGGTATTTAACCCGTTAATTCCGGGTATGGGTATAATTATTGCAATATAAAATTTAATATTTAATATTTTTATTTTGTAGATGTTCTCCAGGTTCGTTATCTAAAATTTGAATAATGATATTTTCATTATTTTTGGCCGTTGTATGATTTATACATCATTACTGTTCTGCGTGCCCAATATGTATTTAAAACGCAATATTATTTTAGTTAAACAATAATTCGAAATGATTTTGGAAACATTTCTGTGATGTTTTTCGGACTCGCGTTTCACTGACTATTCAAGTATTTAGTATGTAATTATATAAATTACAAATTTTGTAATACTTTTCGTATTATTATTTTGGGCTCGCTAGACTTATTTCACATCAAAACTTTTGTCAGGAAATTAGCGTAAAATTCACGAGTTTACTGTACTTAATTGTACTCAAATTTTACGGGGTGTCACATCTGACGTGGTGGAACTCGTACATTCAGTCTGTGGAAATTGATGTTGCATGTCAACTCCCATGGGAAGAACTGAAAAGGATGCTAAGGGATGAGTACCGTCCCAATGAAGAACTTCAGAGATTGGAAGAAGAATTCTGGCACTTGACGGTTCAGGGAACCGATATCATTGGCTATACTACCCGATTCCAACAACTCGCTCTCCTCTGCCCATCCATGGTGGATCCTGAACGCAAACGTATTAAGAGATACATCCGTGGACTCCCGAAGGATATCCAGGGGAACGTCACTTCATCAAAGCCTGGAACCATCCAAAGTGCTATCCGTATGGCACATGAGCTCATGGCGCAGGTCGTCCGACGCGAGACATCTGCAACACCTGCCGGAAACTCTAGCAAACGCAAGTGGGAAGGAAACCCCAACACATCCAACAAAAAGGTTGAGACCGTTAAAGCCTACCCAATTGACTCTGGTGACAAGAAAGAGTATAAGGGAAGCAAGCCCTATTGCTCTAAATGCAGCCTTCATCATGATGGTTCGTGTCCTTGCACCAAATGTAAGCGATTCGGGCATGTGGCCAAAGATTGCAAAACAGTCATAACTGGTACCAACACCTCCGCACCCAAGACCTGCTATGAGTGCAACGGTACCGGACACTTCTGGAAGGATTGCCCACAGCTGAAAAACAAAAATAACAACACTGCTCGAGGAAGATTCTATGTACTCAACGCTAGGGAGGACCACCAGGACCCGAAACTTACTGACTTACTCAACACGGGTACGTTCACTTTCAGATAGCCCGACTACCTCTATACTACTTACTTTGGAAGATCTTACTTACTGCTTAACTATTCCTGTGTTTTCCTTAGATTCTAGGTACACGATAGAATTAGGAATCGACAAACTACTTTAGGTCGTCAGTGCAATACCTAGCAAATTGCACTTTAAATTTAGCAAACAGATTCCTTCCCATATATCTCATACGTAATGAGACCGGGAGCCTCGACAATACTGACTGTACGAATCGACTGTCCGAATACTATACTGAAATCATCTATTCCTTGGGGTTGTGCATTCCCTATTAACTTTAATTGCATAAACTTGTGATAAATATAACCTGATTTGTATGTTATAAGATTCTACATGACATAGAGAGGATTAAAAACAATTACTAAAATATCACCCTAACATGAGACACCTATTCGTAGGAAATGATTGAACACTATGTTAACAACCACACGTCGGATGACGAACAACTCAGTGAGGAGCATATGATGTTTCCTTACCTCCTCACCTTAGATAACGATATGAGGCTAGCAACTGAAGAGACGTCAAAAGAGATGACGCCTGTGAAGGAAACTGTGAGACACCCGGCTGAATCAATGACAGAGCCTGCATTGCTTACTGTCAAAGGGACTACTAAGACATCTAGATCAGATTTTGTTCCTAACCCCACCATTGATAACACCACTACTACTACTTCTGCCACTACCACAGCCCTTATCGATACACCTATTACTAGTAACATAGGCACGGAAGTTGTCCACTTCCTCAAGGAAACCCTTAACTTGTTTCGAAATCAGCTGACTGAAGCACGGGGAGACATCGTTGAACTACAACAAATTGCTTACCAGAGTGAAAGACGTGCCCACGAATACGAACTGCGCATGCTAACAATTGAAAACAGTCTAAGACAGTTGATGCTACTTCACCCGACCGTTCAAAATGCGAATATCTTAGCTGACAGCCCGACCTCACAATTGACTCAACATGGTGAACATACTGAGGAGAATACTGAGACAAGAATGACGAACTCTAAGAGGGATTTGGAAGAAATTCCCATCTACAATCCTACTCAACCTTAGGAAAAAAGGGTGAAAATAGTCAATACTTACAAAGGAAAACAACCTTTCTGCTCTCTATGCAACCGACATCACAAGGGGCCTTGTATTACGCCCTGCAGCTGATGCAAAGTATTCGGACATCAAGTTAAGGACTGCAAATTTCCTCCTATGGGCACCGACTCTAAAGCCTTGAAGGTTTGTTTCAAGTGTGGAACTGCTGGACATTACAAAATTTACTGCCCACTACTGACTGACGAGGGTGACAACAATGAAGAGAAGAACTCTCGTGAGGAAATTTTTGTGAACAACGTCAGTGAGACCAAGTTTAATCCAAACAACGCTATGGGTATGCCTCCACACGACGACTTAATTCTATAGGAAACTGATAGAGTTTAACTTATGCTACGACACTACTGACCGTTACAAACTGTATGAACACATTGGTATTTAATACCTTACTTTAGCCTACTAGTACAAAGTGTAGCTACACCTTAGTGACTGACTGACCGACTGAACTTTCTTCTACAGACAAAATGGTTAAATATATTGAAACTCACTTCCTCTATTCCTTGAGTTGTCAGTAAGGCACTAGTTTAACAAGGGGAGGAAGGCAACACTAGATAGGTGATGTACCACTCACAGTAAACTCACAGAATTTCTTAGATGATGCACAGACAATTACTACGAACAAATTTCGGGGCGAAATTCTCGTAACAAGGGGAGAATGTGGCACCCGGTCATAAAGGGCCAAAATTAGCTGCCAATTTAAACCTTAATCCTTCGCACTCGGTACGTGTTAAAATGAAAGTATTCGGATATTATATATATATATATATATATATATAACATTAAATGATTATTTAATAATCACATACAAACAAAATCTGAAAGAACGCGCAATCTCAAATACGGACATTGGTACAAAATATTTCTAAATAATATATTATTGATGAGAATAATAATTAGTTACTCGGTTAATAATTTAAACACATTTTGTATACTAAAAACTATCCGTATGTTCAAAGTGATACAAAGATATAATTTTATATCTCATTAAAAGTATTTTTATAAAATACTTCGATTAAAAATATATATGATTTAATATTTAGAAATTTATCATTTGAAAAGATCATACTATATAACGATCGGGTACACGAACACGGGTTTTAATACTACGAATTGGACTAAACCACACCTACCTCAATTATTGGAGCCGGTTATATCAACCAACTCCAATAATTCAAACACACACACATACGTATCCATCTCTACTCTCATCTCTTCTCTCGGTCTCACTCTCAAACCAACAACAACAACATCAAACAATAACAATAACAAGGATCAACATCATCATCTCATCATCTTCTTCATCTTTGATCATCATCATCATCGAGTTCATCATCATCAACCTCACACGGCTCCATTTTTAAAATTGTAAGGAACTTCAAAATTCACTTTAAATACATGTTTATAATACTTATATCATCATGTTATATTGTTCTATTAACTGATTATATCGAAACATTAAGATTTGAACTTGTTCTGCGGATTAAAAACACGAACAGAACCGAGTCTGAACTTAAACAACGATGAGCCGATCGGGTCACGCAAGTGAGCCGATCGGCTAGAGACAGAGAACAGATCGGCTAGCTAGCATTGAGCCGAACTGCTCACTCAACTTATCCGTACGGCTATGGTTGTTTGAGCCGAACGGTTTTGCAGTTTGATACCCGAAATAGATCACGTTGTATTTTTAGCCAAACTCAAATGTTACGATATTAAATGGTATAAAAATATTAGTGAATATACGACATAAAATTATTGTCCAAGTTATATTGTTACAAAACTTTACGATACTAAATTTGGTACTAAAAGTGTACACGGTCGCGGAACATTATGTTATACAAATATTTATTTGGTAATACTATAAATTATACACGACAAATATTAAACATTATACGTTCGGACCGAAACCACGTTAGGCCAAAACCATTACATTTATATTTGGGCCGGGTTAAGTTAATGAAATTGACCAGATTGGTTTAGTAGATTAATTGGGCTGTACACTTTTACAAACTTTAAACGGAAATACATTCTGAACATTCAGACATAATTAAGCAGGTAAATACTATTAAGGATGATATATTTTGACATCCATTCACTCGTTATAAATCTCGCGTGTTTAGGACACTAGGATATTCGGCACAGACATAAGCTTACCTTAGGATATTCATTGCTCGGTGACTCAGGTGAGTCTCACGGCCCCATTTTACTGTTTTTGCTTTGGGGGAGATGCATTACTTGATTTACTTGAATACATGTGCAAATGTATTGTTTTACCAACTTATACTTACTGTCTTACAAACTTATAGGCGTATTGCTTTACTGATTTACCAACTTGTTACTTTACCGACTTACTATTTGATAAACTTATACTTTACTATTTTACTACTTTACAAACATACTGACTACCCTAGCTTACTTTATAGATTTATACTTTACCGATTGATTACTTTACAAACTTATTCACTTACTGACTTATTGACAGGCTTTACTATTTTCGAACATACTGACTTACTATTTACAGACCTACTGATATACTGAATTGCATGAGTTACCTTTTAATCCAATGAAGTCCTCTGAATCATAATTGTTAGTTATGGGATAAGCGCGAGTTTTAGTATATGGATCCATATGGGACTGACAATCCCCGCCCGGGGTAGCACGCACTACCATGACCGTACTCGTATAAACGGGCGTTTCTTACTCGTTTCATATGAGTGTTTTTGGATTAGCACTCACGGGGGCAAATTACCTGGTACTTGATTGTACCTTACAGACTTGTTAAGCTTCGACTATGATGGCTCATGGCAAGATACACCGACCTTATTACATTTGTGAATTTCTTTCTTACTGATATATATACATTGTGAAATCATTACTACTGACTGATTATACTCATACAATAATTTACTTACTAATTTATGTACAAATTTCTATTATTATTTACTACAAACCTGTGAGATTCACCAACCTTTTGGTTGACGCTTTTAGTGATGCATTCTCAGGTACACAGCATCAGTAGGGATGCCCAGCAGGACTGCTTGATAGCTTGAGTCGCATGTATACATACTTGGAGATTTTATTGCATTACTTTTATACTAACTGTTATGTTTTAAAATCTCTAGATACTACTAGTCGAACACCAAGCTATGTAAACTTTTGAAAACTTATGTAATGTACTGTATTGTAATGTATTTTCTAAAACGTCTCATTTAGATTCGTTTGCTTGTACTTTGGTGTTTTGATATTTGATTAGTCACACCCCTAACCGATTCGCTTCCGCAATCCGAATTAAGGGGTGTGACAGATTGGTATCAGAGTCTAAGGTTATAGTGAACTAGGTTGCATTTAGTGGGCCTAGACTACGATCGTTAGCCAGTATTCCCTATTAGGCATGACTGGTTCGGTGATCACATCATACGCATTTAATTTAACATAGCCTGATCAACTATGTATAATTAAATGAATATGGTGCGAGATCTGAAAGGGGTTATGGCTGAACAGGATACACTAGTTGACTCTGACCACGAGAGAACCGGGACTCATATTTGTTTTGTGCTAGACACAACTAGGCGGATATGTATGTATATATGGTTTATACATATATGATTAGGCTATTTTATTGTATGGATATTAATAGGCCTCGGATACATGGTAACACACTCATTGTTCGAATACTGTCGCGGTCCCAGCGGTCGGACGGGTCTTACTCCGGTCGTTGAACCTCCCAACCGGGACGCGCGGATAGGGTTTAAATTTATATAGCAGGGGAATCCTAAGCTGTATACTACTGACAGACCTAAAAGGGCAGTAAGTGGTATGTATGACTCAGGTGTCGTTCTTCAAACTACAACGGGAATGGGAGTCTAGGAAGTTTTATTATCTTTGGAGATTCAGCTAGGGTTTTTAAAAGCTTTTGGATAGGTTTGGTTTTTATAACTAAATACTAATTTAAATAAAGAAAATAAAACAAAAGAGGTTTGTACGGAGACTCGGTCAACAGAGGATAAGCGAGTGTTTACTATGATTTCGTTATATGTTATTGATGAATAGTCAAGGGTAAGGCTACTAGATCTGATGACTAATCCGGAGAGGATAGAAACATAATAAATGCAAAGTATTGTACCTACGACCGTTCTGCGGCTTCCATACGTTTGTACTCCACCACTTGGTGTTTCCAGCACTATACCGAGTAATAGGGCATTTTACGGTTTTTTCGTTACATTAATTAGGGTTCCACATTACTCTCGCAGATTTCCTATATCCTAATGAGCTACAACTACGAGCCTATTAAATATCTAACGTAGAGTTGTCCGCAATCAGATAAATAATATGTCACGTGGATAGCAGTTATAGAAGTCAAATACACCGGAAGTTCTCCCAAATGTACAGACCAATTTAACCGACAACTATCCTCGAATCCTGGTCCCCAGTCACAGTCATCAGAGACGTCTGTATCGTAGCGTGAATTGTTGATTGAATAAGAACATGAACGGGGATAATCCCGCTGACCAAGTTGGGATAATCGGGCTAACGATCAGTTAAATTGTTCAGCATTACAGATATAAATCATCACAACTATTCCATGCATGTTAATCTACTGTGTAAACCAATATTATGTGTTTGAAAACCTAATTATACAGTTACTGACATGAACCAGGAGGATAACTCTAGCATGCATCATTCCTAAGGCAACAATCAAACAAGAACATGCAATGGGGTGACACATAACAGAGCACCATAATCCTAAGCATAGTAGATAACCAATAATCAGATCATAGATATCCCGAAAGTTCTCTCAAAGATTTATAACAGATAAACATGAATCTAACCTATCTCTAATCCTACGCTCCGTGTCTCTTATGATTTGTTTCAACCTAGAGAACACAGCCATACCAAGTTCATTGATCATCAAGTATAGAATAGGTAGAGAACGTACCACTAGTAATTGGCCAAGTTCTAGCAGGAAGCTTCTAACCACAGCATAAGTTGGATAGATAAACATTCGAGATTCAGTTTATGAGTTCATACACAGTTTAAAGTAACACGGGCAGAGTAATAGCGTGGCATAAACATATTGACTATTCTAACATAACTACATCATAGTAAACACAAAGAAATGTCTAGCCTAACATTATATATCTTGCATACAATCCTAAACAAGCATAAACAAAGCAACACATGTTTAAAACTGGAAAGTAAGAGATATATAAATAGAACCTGATACGAATTTATTACAGACAGATCTTCGCGAATACAATGTCTTGGAGTGACTCCGTACAAAAAGCTAAAAGCTACCTCTACCTAACTAGCTCTCTAACTAGCCCAATTCTAGAGAGAGAAAATCTCTAGAGAGAGAAACTAGAGAGAGAGTGATGTGTGTGAGAGAGAAAGTGTAAGGAAGAAATGAAATGAGAAAATGGTGTGTTTTGAAGTGTTGGGGTAGTCCACTATTTATAGGCAAAGCTCAAAGTCGCGCGTACAACTCACGAAGCAGCACGTACAAGCAAACGAAGCACGATACGGGGCAGCAGGGGCCGTATACGGCCTTGTAAGGGCCGTATACGTTGTAGTATGGGCCGTATACGGTCTCACAAGGGCCGTATACGGTGTGTGGGGCCGTATACGGGCTCTGTCTGATTTCGTTCGTTGCTTAAAACGTCCGTATCTCCTTCGTTACACGTCCGTTTGACCTAATTCTTTCGCCTGTAGTTTTGTAATTCCGTTACGCTTCTAATGATGCCAATCTCATAGAAATTGGGTATGTATAACTCAGGCTTAGCCGAAATGACTTTTAGTGGCTCTGAAAGTGCAGTGTCTTCTTCGTCCTTTGGCCGTTTCACTTGATTCCAGATTTTTCCGTCTCGATTTTACCTATACAACAGATGGTAGAAGTTAGGAGGTGTGCCTTGACAGGAAAATGAGGTCGGAGGAATCGGCTTGTATTAAAATGCTGTGTTTTGTGCATTTTCAGAGTGTTTTCAGTGATTTTTACCACAACGTCTACTTTTGAACCACTTTAGTGAATTTTAATAAATAATCAATGTTTTGAAATGTTTTCACTAAAGAAAGGTCCAAAATGTGAGGAATAAAGTTTCTAAAAACATGACTTTTTACGTCACATCAAGTTATCCCACACTTAGACGTTGCTTGTCCTCAAGCAACAACTCTCTGAAAAATATTTTAAGTCATGTTTTTAGGGGTGAGTCAGAGAATATTTTCCGACATTAGCATTTCCTCATATAAGCAAGTTACTCTAAAAGTGTGGAGGAAGATAAGATGATCTTTCCATAAACAAGAAGTGTTGTTCCCTTATTCCGGATCTAACAGATCGCCACTCAATCAAACGTATAACTAACGAGCAATTAAGTAATAAATAAATGTATCGAATCACCAAACACAAACAAATCAAAAGCTTTCGTATATTAGATTGATATGAACGTGAATAAGCTTTTACAGAACTCTCCAGATACTGACTATACGTGTAACACCCCCAAATTTAATGATTTGCGGAAGCTTGATTTGGGTGTTACTAATCAATAACAAAGCACAAAGATAAATAGCAAACGACTCTATATGCGTCGTTTTAACAAAATATATTGATAACTGAAATGTTTACAACATTTAAAGCTTTACATAGCTCGAGTTAAATAAAATGAGATTTCAGTACATAAGTACTTGTACAAAATATACCCGGCACGAGATCAATCGAGAACTCAACCTGTCTAAGCGGAAGTAGACCAGGTAATTCTTCCGGAAAGACCTCGGGAAAGTCTCTAACAATTGGCACATCCTCAAGTCGCTTCTCCTCCAACTTCTTCTCTGTGATGTGTGCAAGTATTGCGGGGTAACCCTTTCTCAGAAATTTTCGGGTTTTTAAGCAGGAGATTATATTGAGTCCCGTCCCACCGGTCTCCCCCTGTATGATCAAGGTTCCACCAACGGCGAGTGGGATACGGACGATTTTATCATGACAAACGATTTCAGCTCGATGCTTGGATAACCAGTCCATTCCGATAATGACGTCGAAACTTCCGATTTCAATGGGTATAAGGTCGATCGAAAAGGTTTCGTCAGCTAGGTTTAAAGTGCAATTAGGTATCACACTGGTGGTTTCTACAAGTTTTCCATTTGCTAGCTCTACAGTGTACTTAACATCTAAGGCAACAGGAGTGATGTCAAGTAATGGGCAAAAATCATCGGAGATAAAGCTTCTATCAGCACCAGTATCAAATAGAACAGAAGCATTTAAGTTGTTGAGGAGGAACATACCCGAGACCACATTCGGGTCCTGGCGGGCGTCCCCAGATTTGATGACGAAAGCTCTGCTGCGGGTGTTGTTGTTGTTGCTGTTGCGGTTGTTGTTGTTGTTGTTCTTCAGTTTTGGGCACGAGTCCCTGAAATGCCCAGGTTTCCCACACTCAAAGCATACTTTGGGTGGTCTGGTGTTGTTGTTGGAATTGTAGTTGGCGGTAGAGCGACAGTCTTTGGTGAGGTGGCCGTACCTCTTGCAGTTGTTGCAAAAGGGACCACAAGAACCCTCATGGTGACGGCTGCACTTGGGACAATATGGTTTGCTCCCAGTGTAACCCCGGATGATGTCAGTGGTGGTGTTGTAGGCTTTGATGGTGTCAGGTTTCTTGTTTTGTTGGTTGGAGTGGTTGTTGTGGTAGTCAGACCACTTGCGTTTGTTGTTTTGGGATGATGAAGTGGGTTGTTCAGAATCTTGGCTCATAGACATCAGGTCTTGGGCCAATGAGATTGCACCGTCAATGGTGGTTGGTTTGGAAGAGATGACGTGTCCCCGAACAAAATCAGGGAGACCAAGGGCGTACTTCCTGATTTTATCAGGTTCAGTGCTTACCATAGCTGGGCGGAGGGCAGCTAGTTGTTGAAACCTGGTGGTATAACCATCGATATCACCACCCTGAACCTTTAAGTTCCAGAACTCCTCATCTAGCTTTTGGAGTTTGGCGATAGAGCAATATTTGGCAGTGAGTTTTGCCTTCAATTCCTCCCAAGTGAGTTGGTAGGCAATGTCAGCACCCACTGATTGGGTATATGAATTCCACCAAGAGTGGGCATCATCTTCAAGAGAGCAGGTGGCGAAGTTTACTTTGTCGTTCTCCGCGCATTTACTAACACGGAAAACAGTTTCCATTTTCTCGAACCATCTGATCAGTCCGATGGCTCCTTCAAAACCCTTGAAGCTCGAGGGTTTGCAGCTTTGGAAGTCCTTGTAAGAACAAGGTTTGACGGCCGAGGTTCCAGCGGTATCGCTGTTTCTTGTGGAGTTGGGTGGGGTATTCCGAGCCAAGGCTTCAGTAACAGCCTGGGTTATGAGTGACGTGATCTGAGCATCTGTGTAAGGTCGTGTCTTTGGCGGCATGATTCTTCAATAAAAGAAATGAAGATACATGAGATTTTGTAAGAAAATTGTATTTATTTCAGATGTACATGTATAAAGGTGGTAATACATAACATCAATATGAAAAAGAATTATGGCAATTAATATGAGTTGAACGACAAGAAATATTTGATAGCTAATACGAGTTCAAAGGTTACATCCTACAGATGTATTACAAAAGATGTCGGGAATTGTTACATCCGACTGAATTATAGAGTAGCGCGTAGATAGTTACTAGATTACAGGACAAAGACTACACTAGTCTTGACGTAGATTAATTTGTTCCATCATCGTGACAAGACGGTCCACAGTGTTTGCAAGCCTGCTAGCTTGTCGGGCGTTGTCTTCTGCTAGCGCAAGTCGTTGTGTTATTCCGCGCGCATACTCTTCTGCTTCACGTGAGCGTTGCTCACATTCTTCCATCCTTTGTTGTAGAAGGGCATTTTCCACCCTTATTTCTATAATTTGGTTGCGAAGGACATCCATGTTGTTGTTTGTGGTTTCAAGGTCGTCGGAGACCTGTTCTATGCGTTCAAGAGACGTAAGTCGCCAGTTTTCATTTGTTTCTTGCAACACGACATCCATGGTGCGAAGTCGCTGCTCGTGTTGATTTACCCTAGCAGTTAAAGCCGGTAAGGCGATGTGAGTGGGATACGGGCCAGCTCGAGGCAACCTGTTGTTCCTCCTTGCTACCCTTGGGTTCTGCGACCCGGATGGAGAACGAGATGAATTTGATGGGATGTTTGTCATTTCTGAGACAAAGCGTTAGTAAGATTGAGGCCTATATTCATATAGCTCCTATATAATATAGCCTATTGAGTGTCTAGCATAAACATGTTTGAGTCTCGGTTCTCTCGAGGTCAGAGTCTTCTATTGTATCCTGTTCAGCCATAACTACTTTCAGATCTTACATCATCTTTGCTTAATTGTACATAGTTGATCAGGCTATGTTAAATTAAACTCGTATGCTGTAATCCCTGAACCAGTCATACCTAATAAGGAATACTGCCTAATGGTCATAGTCTAGGCTCACTAAATGCAACCTAGTTCACTATAACCTGGCTTTGATACCAATCTGTAACACCCCTAAATTTAATGATTTGCGGAAGCTTGATTTGGGTGTTACTAATCAATAACAAAGCACAAAGATAAATAGCAAACGACTCTATATGCGTCGTTTTAACAAAATATATTGATAACTGAAATGTTTACAACATTTAAAGCTTTACATAGCTCGAGTTAAATAAAATGAGATTTCAGTACATAAGTACTTGTACAAAATATACTAATGCAAGAAAATCTCAATCGTCTGTATGCTGACTCGAGCTAAATCCTGAGCAGAAACATCCTACTGCTGGGTACCTGCGATATATGCTAAAAGGTCAGCTATAAAGCTGGTGAGCTCACAGGTTTGAAATCAGTTATATCGTATGAACCGCAAGATTTAAATAATGAATTGCATCCAGCAATTAAATAGTGAATTGCATCCAGCAATTAAATGATAATCATCGTGTATACAGCCATGAGCACATAGTTGAGCTTAACTCGAGGGCCGGGTCCCCTATAGAGAATTCCGGGCGAGGTGCCTCCACGAATGCCTAATCAACATTCGTCTTCCCAAATATTAGTACGTTCGTTTACCCGGTTAGTGCTTGCTAACCCGAACGAGGTGGGTCAATCCTATATGGTACCATATACTAATATTCACGCTACAACGTATTAACAACTATGCTGACGGAGGACTTTAAAATGATTAGTTTCGAAAAACTCATGTAGTATATGAAAAGTTGGTACTTGCGTTCACATGTTAAAAGTTGAGCAATATATCACACCCCTGAGTAAAATAGTAAAAGAGGGGCTATGAGACTCATCTGAGTCTGAATGCGTTTACACAAACGTAAGTTGATTAGCCGAATATGAAGTCCAAAGACTTGTAACCTGAGGGTGTCCACGACACGCGATGGTTATAAACATGATTGGGTATCTCAAAAGATCACCCTTGTAGTTGTTACACAACTATATATATGTCCAAATTACTACGATTTGGTTGATTTGTTAAGTGTTTGAAAACATGTACGGCCCGTTGGTGACGGATTTGTAATAATAATCTCAACTATTATTATTTTGATTTCGTGGCGTTTCACTTGAAAAATGTGTTTTAGAAGCCGTTACGGAATCTAAGTACGGGGGTCCGGGGGCAGCGCCCCTGGTAGCAGGGTCCAAGGGGCGGCAGCCCCTGGCGGGGTCCAAGGGGCAGAGCCCCTGGCTGGGGTCGAGCTGCCAGGTCAGCTTGGAAAATTTTTATTTCTACTATATTGCTTTGACGAAAAACGCATCTGGGATCTGAATTCGGGTAAAATCGAGTGATAAATTTCGAGTCTCGACACTTAGTAAAAATCTGAGTTTTCTGTGTTTTGCGACACAATATGCGACACAAAAGTTTGTCATGCGACACAAGGGTTGTGTCGCATAGGAATGCGACACAATGTCTATACGACACAAGGGTTGTGTCGCATAGATACGAGATGCTGATTCAACAGCGACATAGTGATTGTGTCGTATGGTGTATGCGACATAGTGGTTGTGTCGCAGGACTTGCGACACTAAATATCTGGTACGACATAAGGTACGACACAAGGGATTTTATGCGACACTAAAGCCAAAATACGACACAACATGCGACACAATGCTTGTGTCGCATGGATGAACACCAGCCCAGAAATCCGGCTGTCAGCGTTAATTCCGACCAAAAATCCGTTTTAAACTCGTTTTTAAGCTATGAAATCGTGTTATATGCTTAGTAAGGGACATATACAGGTTATATAAACAACCACAAACGAAAAATACTAAGAATCGAGTGATTTCGGGATTTTGTCGGAAACTTACAATTTGCCGAAATGAAAATCCGGAAAGGTAGTGTTGTAGATCGTCGCGAGGTGGTCGTGAATCTCTAAAAATATTTGTGATCCGGTCGCGTTTCGTGGTAGTATTTTGCGGTTTTATGAGTTTGGTGGTTTGTTTCTTTTTAGAGAGAAAAAGAAGAGAGAGAGATAGAAGGAAAGATGAAATGAAGAAAAAGATGGGAGGTGGGGGTTTATCCCCACTTTTCCAGTTTTTTTCGCCCCGCGTCCCGTGTGGTGTTCGTTTGCTCCGTCATATAATCGTTAAATAATTATTTACATTTTAATTATAAGTTCAAAATACAATTTATTACGCGATGTTTTATTTAAATATTTTACAATTTAATTTATATTGTAGTTATGAAATATAAGTTAGTTTGTTTATTTAGTTTACGCATTTTATTGTTTTAAATTGTGTAAGTTCGGTTTGTACGATACGAATTGAATACAAAATATTATCAAAATAATATTTTTGACATAAAAGATTTATTTAATAAAATTGGTCACCAACGTCCGTATTAAATTGAATCGAAATACATTCGATTTAAATTGCGTACGATTTAATCAAATCGCATTTTCGTATATATTCAACAATATATATAATTCGATACATTAATTAGCCTAACAAGGAACTAATTACATGTATTAACATATGATTAGGCACTAAATCACTAGTCCTAATTTGGCGGGTGTTACATTCTCCCCCTGTTAGGAGAATTTCGTCCCGAAATTTAGCTCGAAGTCGTGTTTGATGTGGAATCAGTGAATAGTTGAGGATATTTGAGTCGCATTTGGTCTTCCCGTTCCAAGGTGAATTCCGGACCACGCCGCGAATTCCATCTGACCTTGACGATGGGAATACGACTTTGTTTCAGTTGTTTGACCTCACGGTCCATAATTTCAGCGGGTTCCTCAACGAAATGAAGTTTATCGTCAACACGAATTTCATCTAATGGAATGATAAGTGTCTCATCAGACAGACACTTCTTCAAATTCGAAACATGAAAAGTAGGGTGCACGCTGCTGAGTTCGGATGGCAGCTGCAATCGATAAGCTACGGGGCCAATTCGTTCGAGGATTTCAAAAGGCCCTATGTATCTGGGATTCAACTTCCCGCGTTTGCCAAAACGGATGACGCCTTTCCAAGGCGATACTTTTAAGAGAACTCGATCCCCAACTTGGAACTCGAGTGGTTTGCGTCTCACATCAGCATAACTTTTCTGACGATTACGTGCGGCTTTGAGTCTGTTTTGGATTTCCACAATTTTCTCAGTGGTGGCGTGAATGAGTTCAGGACCAGTGAGTTGACTATCTCCCACCTCAGTCCAACAGATCGATGATCGGCACTTACGACCGTACAGTGCCTCAAAAGGTGCAGCCTTAATGCTGGCGTGATAACTGTTATTGTACGAAAATTCGCACCACGGTAGATGTCTTTCCCAGTTTGTACCGAAATCAACTGCGCAGGCTCGTAGCATGTCTTCCAGTGTTTGAATGGTTCGTTCACTTTGGCCATCGGTTTGAGGATGGTACGCGGTACTCATATCGAGACGGGTACCCAACGCTTTTTGAAGTGATTGCCAAAAGTGAGAGGTGAAACGGGCATCCCTGTCAGAGATGATCGAGATTGGAACACCGTGATGAGAAACGATTTCCTTGATGTATATTTGTGTAAGGCGTTCCATTTTATCGCTTTCTTTGATTGCCAGGAAGTGAGCAGATTTGGTGAGACGATCGACGATCACCCAAATGGTATCGCAACCGCTCGCCGACTTGGGTAGTTTGGTTATGAAATCCATGGCAATTTGTTCCCATTTCCATTCAGGGATTTCAGATTGTTGGAGTAAACCAGGTGGTTTCTGATGTTCGGTTTTGACTTTCGAGCAAGTAAGACACTTGCTGACATAAGTGGCGATTTCGGCTTTCATGTTTGGCCACCAATAAAATTCCTTGATTCCGTGGTACATCTTATCGGATCCCGGGTGGATAGAATATTTAGACTTGTGAGCCTCGTCCATCACCAAGTCTCTTAGGTTCCCGAAACTAGGCAACCGGATTCGGTTTGAGAAATACCTAATCCCGTTAGGTTTGATTTCAAATTGTTTGTCAATGCCCCGCAAGGCTTCATTTTTGATGTTTTTAGATTTCAGGGCTTCGATCTGAGCGGTATGAATTTGAATGGTAAGATCGTTATGAATGGTCATACTGAGGGCTCGGACTCGAAGGGGTTTTGGTCGTTCCTTTCGACTGAGGGCATCGGCTACAACATTAGCCTTCCCTGGATGGTACTTGATCTCGCAATCGTAATCGGTAAGCAACTCGACCCATCGACGTTGCCTCATATTGAGATCCTTCTGATCGAAGATATGTTGGAGACTTTTGTGATCGGTAAAGATGGTGCACTTAGTGCCGTAGAGATAATGTCTCCAGATTTTGAGAGCAAAAACGACAGCTCCAAGTTCGAGATCGTGAGTGGTGTAGTTCTTTTCATGAATTTTCAGCTGTCGTGAGGCATAGGCAATGACCTTGTCTCGTTGCATCAGCACGCAACCAAGACCTTGGTGAGAAGCATCACAGTATACCACGAAGTCATCGGTGCCTTCGGGTAGGGATAGAATTGGAGCACTGCAAAGCTTTTGTTTCAAAAGTTGGAACGCTGACTCTTGTTTTTCGGTCCAATCGAACCTTTTGTCTTTTTGAGTCAGTACCGTGAGTGGTTGAGCTATTTTGGAGAAATTTTCGATAAATCGTCGATAATACCCAGCAAGACCCAAAAATTGTCGTACTTCAGTTGCAGAGGTGGGTGCTTGCCAGTCTTTGATAGCCTCGATCTTCGATGGGTCCACGTGAATTCCCTGACTGTCGATCACGTGACCAAGAAATTGAACGGTTTGAATCCAGAACTCACACTTAGAGAATTTAGCATAAAGCTCCTCGTGTCTAAGTAGTTCAAGGATAGTCTTAAGGTGTTGCGCATGTTCTTGCTCGTTGCGCGAGTAAATGAGTATGTCATCAATAAAGACAATGACAAACTTGTCGAGGTAAGGTTTGCACACCCGGTTCATGAGGTCCATGAATACAGCCGGTGCGTTGGTTAGACCAAAGGGCATAACTTGGAATTCGTAGTGCCCGTAACGAGTTCTGAAAGCAGTTTTTGGAATATCGGTGTCGCAAACTCGTAATTGATGATAACCTGATCGCAGATCGATTTTTGAGTAAAAACTTGAACCCTGAAGTTGGTCGAATAGATCATCAATGCGAGGAAGTGGGTATCGGTTTTTGACGGTCAATTTGTTCAATTCTCGGTAGTCGATGCACATTCGGAATGAACCGTCCTTCTTTTTGACAAATAAGACCGGAGCTCCCCAAGGTGAAGAACTCGGTCTAATGAATCCTCGATCCAGAAGTTCCTGTAACTGAGAGGACAACTCCTGAAGTTCGGATGGGGCTAAACGGTATGGTGCGCGGGCCACCGGTGAGGCACCCGGCACGAGATCAATCGAGAACTCAACCTGTCTAAGCGGAGGTAGACCAGGTAATTCTTCCGGAAAGACCTCGGGAAAGTCTCTAACAATTGGCACATCCTCAAGTCGCTTCTCCTCCGACTTCTTCTCTGTGATGTGTGCAAGTATTGCGGGGTAACCCTTTCTCAGAAATTTTCGGGTTTTTAAGCAGGAGATTATATTGAGTCCCGTCCCACCGGTCTCCCCCTGTATGATCAAGGTTCCACCAACGGCGAGTGGGATACGGACGATTTTATCATGACAAACGATTTCAGCTCGATGCTTGGATAACCAGTCCATTCCGATAATGACGTCGAAACTTCCGATTTCAATGGGTATAAGGTCGATCGAAAAGGTTTCGTCAGCTAGGTTTAAAGTGCAATTAGGTATCACACTGGTGGTTTCTACAAGTTTTCCATTTGCTAGCTCTACAGTGTACTTAACATCTAAGGCAACAGGAGTGATGTCAAGTAATGGGCAAAAATCATCGGAGATAAAGCTTCTATCAGCACCAGTATCAAATAGAACAGAAGCATTTAAGTTGTTGAGGAGGAACATACCCGAGACCACATTCGGGTCCTGGCGGGCGTCCCCAGATTTGATGACGAAAGCTCTGATGCGGGTGTTGTTGTTGTTGCTGTTGCGGTTGTTGTTGTTGTTGTTCTTCAGTTTTGGGCACGAGTCCCTGAAATGCCCAGGTTTCCCACACTCAAAGCATACTTTGGGTGGTCTGGTGTTGTTGTTGGAATTGTAGTTGGCGGTAGAGCGACAGTCTTTGGTGAGGTGGCCGTACCTCTTGCAGTTGTTGCAAAAGGGACCACAAGAACCCTCATGGTGACGGCTGCACTTGGGACAATATGGTTTGCTCCTAGTGTAACCCCGGATGATGTCAGTGGTGGTGTTGTAGGCTTTGATGGTGTCAGGTTTCTTGTTTTGTTGGTTGGAGTGGTTGTTGTGGTAGTCAGACCACTTGCATTTGTTGTTTTGGGATGATGAAGTGGGTTGTTCAGAATCTTGGCTCATAGACATCAGGTCTTGGGCCAATGAGATTGCACCGTCAATGGTGGTTGGTTTGGAAGAGATGACGTGTCCCCGAACAAAATCAGGGAGACCAAGGGCGTACTTCCTGATTTTATCAGGTTCAGTGCTTACCATAGCTGGGCGGAGGGCAGCTAGTTGTTGAAACCTGGTGGTATAACCATCGATATCACCACCCTGAACCTTTAAGTTCCAGAACTCCTCATCTAGCTTTTGGAGTTTGGCGATAGAGCAATATTTGGCAGTGAGTTTTGCCTTCAATTCCTCCCAAGTGAGTTGGTAGGCAATGTCAGCACCCACTGATTGGGTATATGAATTCCACCAAGAGTGGGCATCATCTTCAAGAGAGCAGGTGGCGAAGTTTACTTTGTCGTTCTCCGCGACACGGAAAACAGTTTCCATTTTCTCGAACCATCTGATCAGTCCGATGGCTCCTTCAAAACCCTTGAAGCTCGAGGGTTTGCAGCTTTGGAAGTCCTTGTAAGAACAAGGTTTGACGGCCGAGGTTCCAGCGGTATCGCTGTTTCTTGTGGAGTTGGGTGGGGTATTCCGAGCCAAGGCTTCAGTAACAGCCTGGGTTATGAGTGACGTGATCTGAGCATCTGTGTAAGGTCGTGTCTTTGGCGGCATGATTCTTCAATAAAAGAAATGAAGATACATGAGATTTTGTAAGAAAATTGTATTTATTTCAGATGTACATGTATAAAGGTGGTAATACATAACATCAATATGAAAAAGAATTATGGCAATTAATATGAGTTGAACGACAAGAAATATTTGATAGCTAATACGAGTTCAAAGGTTACATCCTACAGATGTATTACAAAAGATGTCGGGAATTGTTACATCCGACTGAATTATAGAGTAGCGCGTAGATAGTTACTAGATTACAGGACAAAGACTACACTAGTCTTGACGTAGATTAATTTGTTCCATCATCGTGACAAGACGGTCCACAGTGTTTGCAAGCCTGCTAGCTTGTCGGGCGTTGTCTTCTGCTAGCTCAAGTCGTTGTGTTATTCCGCGCGCATACTCTTCTGCTTCACGTGAGCGTTGCTCACATTCTTCCATCCTTTGTTGTAGAAGGGCATTTTCCACCCTTATTTCTATAATTTGGTTGCGAAGGACATCCATGTTGTTGTTTGTGGTTTCAAGGTCGTCGGAGACCTGTTCTATGCGTTCAAGAGACGTAAGTCGCCAGTTTTCATTTGTTTCTTGCAACACGACATCCATGGTGCGAAGTCGCTGCTCGTGTTGATTTACCCTAGCAGTTAAAGCCGGTAAGGCGATGTGAGTGGGATACGGGCCAGCTCGAGGCAACCTGTTGTTCCTCCTTGCTACCCTTGGGTTCTGCGACCCGGATGGAGAACGAGATGAATTTGATGGGATGTTTGCCATTTCTGAGACAAAGCGTTAGTAAGATTGAGGCCTATATTCATATAGCTCCTATATAATATAGCCTATTGAGTGTCTAGCATAAACATGTTTGAGTCTCGGTTCTCTCAAGGTCAGAGTCTTCTATTGTATCCTGTTCAGCCATAACTACTTTCAGATCTTACATCATCTTTGCTTAATTGTACATAGTTGATCAGGCTATGTTAAATTAAACTCGTATGCTGTAATCCCTGAACCAGTCATACCTAATAAGGAATACTGCCTAATGGTCATAGTCTAGGCTCACTAAATGCAACCTAGTTCACTATAACCTGGCTTTGATACCAATCTGTAACACCCCTAAATTTAATGATTTGCGGAAGCTTGATTTGGGTGTTACTAATCAATAACAAAGCACAAAGATAAATAGCAAACGACTCTATATGCGTCGTTTTAACAAAATATATTGATAACTGAAATGTTTACAACATTTAAAGCTTTACATAGCTCGAGTTAAATAAAATGAGATTTCAGTACATAAGTACTTGTACAAAATATACTAATGCAAGAAAATCTCAATCGTTTGTATGCTGACTCGAGCTAAATCCTGAGCAGAAACATCCTACTGCTGGGTACCTGCGATATATGCTAAAAGGTCAGCTATAAAGCTGGTGAGCTCACAGGTTTGAAATCAGTTATATCGTATGAACCGCAAGATTTAAATAATGAATTGCATCCAGCAATTAAATAGTGAATTGCATCCAGCAATTAAATAATGAATTGCATCCAGCAATTAAATGATAATCATCGTGTATACAGCCATGAGCACATAGTTGAGCTTAACTCGAGGGCCGGGTCCCCTATAGAGAATTCCGGGCGAGGTGCCTCCACGAATGCCTAATCAACATTCGTCTTCCCAAATATTAGTACGTTCGTTTACCCGGTTAGTGCTTGCTAACCCGAACGAGGTGGGTCAATCCTATATGGTACCATATACTAATATTCACGCTACAACGTATTAACAACTATGCTGACGGAGGACTTTAAAATGATTAGTTTCGAAAAACTCATGTAGTATATGAAAAGTTGGTACTTGCGTTCACATGTTAAAAGTTGAGCAATATATCACACCCCTGAGTAAAATAGTAAAAGAGGGGCTATGAGACTCATCTGAGTCTGAATGCGTTTACACAAACGTAAGTTGATTAGCCGAATATGAAGTCCAAAGACTTGTAACCTGAGGGTGTCCACGACACGCGATGGTTATAAACATGATTGGGTATCTCAAAAGATCACCCTTGTAGTTGTTACACAACTATATATATGTCCAAATTACTACGATTTGGTTGATTTGTTAAGTGTTTGAAAACATGTACGGCCCGTTGGTGACGGATTTGTAATAATAATCTCAACTATTATTATTTTGATTTCGTGGCGTTTCACTTGAAAAATGTGTTTTAGAAGCCGTTACGGAATCTAAGTACGGGGGTCCGGGGGCAGCGCCCCTGGTAGCGGGGTCCAAGGGGCGGCAGCCCCTGGCGGGGTCCAAGGGGCAGAGCCCCTGGCTGGGGTCGAGCTGCCAGGTCAGCTTGGAAAATTTTTATTTCTACTATATTGCTTTGACGAAAAACGCATCTGGGATCTGAATTCGGGTAAAATCGAGTGATAAATTTCGAGTCTCGACACTTAGTAAAAATCTGAGTTTTCTGTGTTTTGCGACACAATATGCGACACAAAAGTTTGTCATGCGACACAAGGGTTGTGTCGCATAGGAATGCGACACAATGTCTATACGACACAAGGGTTGTGTCGCATAGATACGAGATGCTGATTCAACAGCGACATAGTGATTGTGTCGTATGGTGTATGCGACATAGTGGTTGTGTCGCAGGACTTGCGACACTAAATATCTGGTACGACATAAGGTACGACACAAGGGATTTTATGCGACACTAAAGCCAAAATACGACACAACATGCGACACAATGCTTGTGTCGCATGGATGAACACCAGCCCAGAAATCCGGCTGTCAGCGTTAATTCCGACCAAAAATCCGTTTTAAACTCGTTTTTAAGCTATGAAATCGTGTTATATGCTTAGTAAGGGACATATACAGGTTATATAAACAACCACAAACGAAAAATACTAAGAATCGAGTGATTTCGGGATTTTGTCGGAAACTTACAATTTGCCGAAATGAAAATCCGGAAAGGTAGTGTTGTAGATCGTCGCGAGGTGGTCGTGAATCTCTAAAAATATTTGTGATCCGGTCGCGTTTCGTGGTAGTATTTTGCGGTTTTATGAGTTTGGTGGTTTGTTTCTTTTTAGAGAGAAAAAGAAGAGAGAGAGATAGAAGGAAAGATGAAATGAAGAAAAAGATGGGAGGTGGGGGTTTATCCCCACTTTTCCAGTTTTTTTCGCCCCGCGTCCCGTGTGGTGTTCGTTTGCTCCGTCATATAATCGTTAAATAATTATTTACATTTTAATTATAAGTTCAAAATACAATTTATTACGCGATGTTTTATTTAAATATTTTACAATTTAATTTATATTGTAGTTATGAAATATAAGTTAGTTTGTTTATTTAGTTTACGCATTTTATTGTTTTAAATTGTGTAAGTTCGGTTTGTACGATACGAATTGAATACAAAATATTATCAAAATAATATTTTTGACATAAAAGATTTATTTAATAAAATTGGTCACCAACGTCCGTATTAAATTGAATCGAAATACATTCGATTTAAATTGCGTACGATTTAATCAAATCGCATTTTCGTATATATTCAACAATATATATAATTCGATACATTAATTAGCCTAACAAGGAACTAATTACATGTATTAACATATGATTAGGCACTAAATCACTAGTCCTAATTTGGCGGGTGTTACATTCTCCCCCTGTTAGGAGAATTTCGTCCCGAAATTTAGCTCGAAGTCGTGTTTGATGTGGAATCAGTGAATAGTTGAGGATATTTGAGTCGCATTTGGTCTTCCCGTTCCAAGGTGAATTCCGGACCACGCCGCGAATTCCATCTGACCTTGACGATGGGAATACGACTTTGTTTCAGTTGTTTGACCTCACGGTCCATAATTTCAGCGGGTTCCTCAACGAAATGAAGTTTATCGTCAACACGAATTTCATCTAATGGAATGATAAGTGTCTCATCAGACAGACACTTCTTCAAATTCGAAACATGAAAAGTAGGGTGCACGCTGCTGAGTTCGGATGGCAGCTGCAATCGATAAGCTACGGGGCCAATTCGTTCGAGGATTTCAAAAGGCCCTATGTATCTGGGATTCAACTTCCCGCGTTTGCCAAAACGGATGACGCCTTTCCAAGGCGATACTTTTAAGAGAACTCGATCCCCAACTTGGAACTCGAGTGGTTTGCGTCTCACATCAGCATAACTTTTCTGACGATTACGTGCGGCTTTGAGTCTGTTTTGGATTTCCACAATTTTCTCAGTGGTGGCGTGAATGAGTTCAGGACCAGTGAGTTGACTATCTCCCACCTCAGTCCAACAGATCGATGATCGGCACTTACGACCGTACAGTGCCTCAAAAGGTGCAGCCTTAATGCTGGCGTGATAACTGTTATTGTACGAAAATTCGCACCACGGTAGATGTCTTTCCCAGTTTGTACCGAAATCAACTGCGCAGGCTCGTAGCATGTCTTCCAGTGTTTGAATGGTTCGTTCACTTTGGCCATCGGTTTGAGGATGGTACGCGGTACTCATATCGAGACGGGTACCCAACGCTTTTTGAAGTGATTGCCAAAAGTGAGAGGTGAAACGGGCATCCCTGTCAGAGATGATCGAGATTGGAACACCGTGATGAGAAACGATTTCCTTGATGTATATTTGTGTAAGGCGTTCCATTTTATCGCTTTCTTTGATTGCCAGGAAGTGAGCAGATTTGGTGAGACGATCGACGATCACCCAAATGGTATCGCAACCGCTCGCCGACTTGGGTAGTTTGGTTATGAAATCCATGGCAATTTGTTCCCATTTCCATTCAGGGATTTCAGATTGTTGGAGTAAACCAGGTGGTTTCTGATGTTCGGTTTTGACTTTCGAGCAAGTAAGACACTTGCTGACATAAGTGGCGATTTCGGCTTTCATGTTTGGCCACCAATAAAATTCCTTGATTCCGTGGTACATCTTATCGGATCCCGGGTGGATAGAATATTTAGACTTGTGAGCCTCGTCCATCACCAAGTCTCTTAGGTTCCCGAAACTAGGCAACCGGATTCGGTTTGAGAAATACCTAATCCCGTTAGGTTTGATTTCAAATTGTTTGTCAATGCCCCGCAAGGCTTCATTTTTGATGTTTTTAGATTTCAGGGCTTCGATCTGAGCGGTATGAATTTGAATGGTAAGATCGTTATGAATGGTCATACTGAGGGCTCGGACTCGAAGGGGTTTTGGTCGTTCCTTTCGACTGAGGGCATCGGCTACAACATTAGCCTTCCCTGGATGGTACTTGATCTCGCAATCGTAATCGGTAAGCAACTCGACCCATCGACGTTGCCTCATATTGAGATCCTTCTGATCGAAGATATGTTGGAGACTTTTGTGATCGGTAAAGATGGTGCACTTAGTGCCGTAGAGATAATGTCTCCAGATTTTGAGAGCAAAAACGACAGCTCCAAGTTCGAGATCGTGAGTGGTGTAGTTCTTTTCATGAATTTTCAGCTGTCGTGAGGCATAGGCAATGACCTTGTCTCGTTGCATCAGCACGCAACCAAGACCTTGGTGAGAAGCATCACAGTATACCACGAAGTCATCGGTGCCTTCGGGTAGGGATAGAATTGGAGCACTGCAAAGCTTTTGTTTCAAAAGTTGGAACGCTGACTCTTGTTTTTCGGTCCAATCGAACCTTTTGTCTTTTTGAGTCAGTACCGTGAGTGGTTGAGCTATTTTGGAGAAATTTTCGATAAATCGTCGATAATACCCAGCAAGACCCAAAAATTGTCGTACTTCAGTTGCAGAGGTGGGTGCTTGCCAGTCTTTGATAGCCTCGATCTTCGATGGGTCCACGTGAATTCCCTGACTGTCGATCACGTGACCAAGAAATTGAACGGTTTGAATCCAGAACTCACACTTAGAGAATTTAGCATAAAGCTCCTCGTGTCTAAGTAGTTCAAGGATAGTCTTAAGGTGTTGCGCATGTTCTTGCTCGTTGCGCGAGTAAATGAGTATGTCATCAATAAAGACAATGACAAACTTGTCGAGGTAAGGTTTGCACACCCGGTTCATGAGGTCCATGAATACAGCCGGTGCGTTGGTTAGACCAAAGGGCATAACTTGGAATTCGTAGTGCCCGTAACGAGTTCTGAAAGCAGTTTTTGGAATATCGGTGTCGCAAACTCGTAATTGATGATAACCTGATCGCAGATCGATTTTTGAGTAAAAACTTGAACCCTGAAGTTGGTCGAATAGATCATCAATGCGAGGAAGTGGGTATCGGTTTTTGACGGTCAATTTGTTCAATTCTCGGTAGTCGATGCACATTCGGAATGAACCGTCCTTCTTTTTGACAAATAAGACCGGAGCTCCCCAAGGTGAAGAACTCGGTCTAATGAATCCTCGATCCAGAAGTTCCTGTAACTGAGAGGACAACTCCTGAAGTTCGGATGGGGCTAAACGGTATGGTGCGCGGGCCACCGGTGAGGCACCCGGCACGAGATCAATCGAGAACTCAACCTGTCTAAGCGGAGGTAGACCAGGTAATTCTTCCGGAAAGACCTCGGGAAAGTCTCTAACAATTGGCACATCCTCAAGTCGCTTCTCCTCCGACTTCTTCTCTGTGAT
Source organism: Helichrysum umbraculigerum (assembly GCA_949592205.1). NCBI lineage: Eukaryota > Viridiplantae > Streptophyta > Magnoliopsida > Asterales > Asteraceae > Helichrysum > Helichrysum umbraculigerum. The sequence continues at coordinate 11,373,386 of CATIUR010000004.1, read as the reverse complement.
GTGTGCAAGTATTGCGGGGTAACCCTTTCTCAGAAATTTTCGGGTTTTTAAGCAGGAGATTATATTGAGTCCCGTCCCACCGGTCTCCCCCTGTATGATCAAGGTTCCACCAACGGCGAGTGGGATACGGACGATTTTATCATGACAAACGATTTCAGCTCGATGCTTGGATAACCAGTCCATTCCGATAATGACGTCGAAACTTCCGATTTCAATGGGTATAAGGTCGATCGAAAAGGTTTCGTCAGCTAGGTTTAAAGTGCAATTAGGTATCACACTGGTGGTTTCTACAAGTTTTCCATTTGCTAGCTCTACAGTGTACTTAACATCTAAGGCAACAGGAGTGATGTCAAGTAATGGGCAAAAATCATCGGAGATAAAGCTTCTATCAGCACCAGTATCAAATAGAACAGAAGCATTTAAGTTGTTGAGGAGGAACATACCCGAGACCACATTCGGGTCCTGGCGGGCGTCCCCAGATTTGATGACGAAAGCTCTGATGCGGGTGTTGTTGTTGTTGCTGTTGCGGTTGTTGTTGTTGTTGTTCTTCAGTTTTGGGCACGAGTCCCTGAAATGCCCAGGTTTCCCACACTCAAAGCATACTTTGGGTGGTCTGGTGTTGTTGTTGGAATTGTAGTTGGCGGTAGAGCGACAGTCTTTGGTGAGGTGGCCGTACCTCTTGCAGTTGTTGCAAAAGGGACCACAAGAACCCTCATGGTGACGGCTGCACTTGGGACAATATGGTTTGCTCCTAGTGTAACCCCGGATGATGTCAGTGGTGGTGTTGTAGGCTTTGATGGTGTCAGGTTTCTTGTTTTGTTGGTTGGAGTGGTTGTTGTGGTAGTCAGACCACTTGCATTTGTTGTTTTGGGATGATGAAGTGGGTTGTTCAGAATCTTGGCTCATAGACATCAGGTCTTGGGCCAATGAGATTGCACCGTCAATGGTGGTTGGTTTGGAAGAGATGACGTGTCCCCGAACAAAATCAGGGAGACCAAGGGCGTACTTCCTGATTTTATCAGGTTCAGTGCTTACCATAGCTGGGCGGAGGGCAGCTAGTTGTTGAAACCTGGTGGTATAACCATCGATATCACCACCCTGAACCTTTAAGTTCCAGAACTCCTCATCTAGCTTTTGGAGTTTGGCGATAGAGCAATATTTGGCAGTGAGTTTTGCCTTCAATTCCTCCCAAGTGAGTTGGTAGGCAATGTCAGCACCCACTGATTGGGTATATGAATTCCACCAAGAGTGGGCATCATCTTCAAGAGAGCAGGTGGCGAAGTTTACTTTGTCGTTCTCCGCGACACGGAAAACAGTTTCCATTTTCTCGAACCATCTGATCAGTCCGATGGCTCCTTCAAAACCCTTGAAGCTCGAGGGTTTGCAGCTTTGGAAGTCCTTGTAAGAACAAGGTTTGACGGCCGAGGTTCCAGCGGTATCGCTGTTTCTTGTGGAGTTGGGTGGGGTATTCCGAGCCAAGGCTTCAGTAACAGCCTGGGTTATGAGTGACGTGATCTGAGCATCTGTGTAAGGTCGTGTCTTTGGCGGCATGATTCTTCAATAAAAGAAATGAAGATACATGAGATTTTGTAAGAAAATTGTATTTATTTCAGATGTACATGTATAAAGGTGGTAATACATAACATCAATATGAAAAAGAATTATGGCAATTAATATGAGTTGAACGACAAGAAATATTTGATAGCTAATACGAGTTCAAAGGTTACATCCTACAGATGTATTACAAAAGATGTCGGGAATTGTTACATCCGACTGAATTATAGAGTAGCGCGTAGATAGTTACTAGATTACAGGACAAAGACTACACTAGTCTTGACGTAGATTAATTTGTTCCATCATCGTGACAAGACGGTCCACAGTGTTTGCAAGCCTGCTAGCTTGTCGGGCGTTGTCTTCTGCTAGCTCAAGTCGTTGTGTTATTCCGCGCGCATACTCTTCTGCTTCACGTGAGCGTTGCTCACATTCTTCCATCCTTTGTTGTAGAAGGGCATTTTCCACCCTTATTTCTATAATTTGGTTGCGAAGGACATCCATGTTGTTGTTTGTGGTTTCAAGGTCGTCGGAGACCTGTTCTATGCGTTCAAGAGACGTAAGTCGCCAGTTTTCATTTGTTTCTTGCAACACGACATCCATGGTGCGAAGTCGCTGCTCGTGTTGATTTACCCTAGCAGTTAAAGCCGGTAAGGCGATGTGAGTGGGATACGGGCCAGCTCGAGGCAACCTGTTGTTCCTCCTTGCTACCCTTGGGTTCTGCGACCCGGATGGAGAACGAGATGAATTTGATGGGATGTTTGCCATTTCTGAGACAAAGCGTTAGTAAGATTGAGGCCTATATTCATATAGCTCCTATATAATATAGCCTATTGAGTGTCTAGCATAAACATGTTTGAGTCTCGGTTCTCTCAAGGTCAGAGTCTTCTATTGTATCCTGTTCAGCCATAACTACTTTCAGATCTTACATCATCTTTGCTTAATTGTACATAGTTGATCAGGCTATGTTAAATTAAACTCGTATGCTGTAATCCCTGAACCAGTCATACCTAATAAGGAATACTGCCTAATGGTCATAGTCTAGGCTCACTAAATGCAACCTAGTTCACTATAACCTGGCTTTGATACCAATCTGTAACACCCCTAAATTTAATGATTTGCGGAAGCTTGATTTGGGTGTTACTAATCAATAACAAAGCACAAAGATAAATAGCAAACGACTCTATATGCGTCGTTTTAACAAAATATATTGATAACTGAAATGTTTACAACATTTAAAGCTTTACATAGCTCGAGTTAAATAAAATGAGATTTCAGTACATAAGTACTTGTACAAAATATACTAATGCAAGAAAATCTCAATCGTCTGTATGCTGACTCGAGCTAAATCCTGAGCAGAAACATCCTACTGCTGGGTACCTGCGATATATGCTAAAAGGTCAGCTATAAAGCTGGTGAGCTCACAGGTTTGAAATCAGTTATATCGTATGAACCGCAAGATTTAAATAATGAATTGCATCCAGCAATTAAATAGTGAATTGCATCCAGCAATTAAATAATGAATTGCATCCAGCAATTAAATGATAATCATCGTGTATACAGCCATGAGCACATAGTTGAGCTTAACTCGAGGGCCGGGTCCCCTATAGAGAATTCCGGGCGAGGTGCCTCCACGAATGCCTAATCAACATTCGTCTTCCCAAATATTAGTACGTTCGTTTACCCGGTTAGTGCTTGCTAACCCGAACGAGGTGGGTCAATCCTATATGGTACCATATACTAATATTCACGCTACAACGTATTAACAACTATGCTGACGGAGGACTTTAAAATGATTAGTTTCGAAAAACTCATGTAGTATATGAAAAGTTGGTACTTGCGTTCACATGTTAAAAGTTGAGCAATATATCACACCCCTGAGTAAAATAGTAAAAGAGGGGCTATGAGACTCATCTGAGTCTGAATGCGTTTACACAAACGTAAGTTGATTAGCCGAATATGAAGTCCAAAGACTTGTAACCTGAGGGTGTCCACGACACGCGATGGTTATAAACATGATTGGGTATCTCAAAAGATCACCCTTGTAGTTGTTACACAACTATATATATGTCCAAATTACTACGATTTGGTTGATTTGTTAAGTGTTTGAAAACATGTACGGCCCGTTGGTGACGGATTTGTAATAATAATCTCAACTATTATTATTTTGATTTCGTGGCGTTTCACTTGAAAAATGTGTTTTAGAAGCCGTTACGGAATCTAAGTACGGGGGTCCGGGGGCAGCGCCCCTGGTAGCGGGGTCCAAGGGGCGGCAGCCCCTGGCGGGGTCCAAGGGGCAGAGCCCCTGGCTGGGGTCGAGCTGCCAGGTCAGCTTGGAAAATTTTTATTTCTACTATATTGCTTTGACGAAAAACGCATCTGGGATCTGAATTCGGGTAAAATCGAGTGATAAATTTCGAGTCTCGACACTTAGTAAAAATCTGAGTTTTCTGTGTTTTGCGACACAATATGCGACACAAAAGTTTGTCATGCGACACAAGGGTTGTGTCGCATAGGAATGCGACACAATGTCTATACGACACAAGGGTTGTGTCGCATAGATACGAGATGCTGATTCAACAGCGACATAGTGATTGTGTCGTATGGTGTATGCGACATAGTGGTTGTGTCGCAGGACTTGCGACACTAAATATCTGGTATGACATAAGGTACGACACAAGGGATTTTATGCGACACTAAAGCCAAAATACGACACAACATGCGACACAATGCTTGTGTCGCATGGATGAACACCAGCCCAGAAATCCGGCTGTCAGCGTTAATTCCGACCAAAAATCCGTTTTAAACTCGTTTTTAAGCTATGAAATCGTGTTATATGCTTAGTAAGGGACATATACAGGTTATATAAACAACCACAAACGAAAAATACTAAGAATCGAGTGATTTCGGGATTTTGTCGGAAACTTACAATTTGCCGAAATGAAAATCCGGAAAGGTAGTGTTGTAGATCGTCGCGAGGTGGTCGTGAATCTCTAAAAATATTTGTGATCCGGTCGCGTTTCGTGGTAGTATTTTGCGGTTTTATGAGTTTGGTGGTTTGTTTCTTTTTAGAGAGAAAAAGAAGAGAGAGAGATAGAAGGAAAGATGAAATGAAGAAAAAGATGGGAGGTGGGGGTTTATCCCCACTTTTCCAGTTTTTTTCGCCCCGCGTCCCGTGTGGTGTTCGTTTGCTCCGTCATATAATCGTTAAATAATTATTTACATTTTAATTATAAGTTCAAAATACAATTTATTACGCGATGTTTTATTTAAATATTTTACAATTTAATTTATATTGTAGTTATGAAATATAAGTTAGTTTGTTTATTTAGTTTACGCATTTTATTGTTTTAAATTGTGTAAGTTCGGTTTGTACGATACGAATTGAATACAAAATATTATCAAAATAATATTTTTGACATAAAAGATTTATTTAATAAAATTGGTCACCAACGTCCGTATTAAATTGAATCGAAATACATTCGATTTAAATTGCGTACGATTTAATCAAATCGCATTTTCGTATATATTCAACAATATATATAATTCGATACATTAATTAGCCTAACAAGGAACTAATTACATGTATTAACATATGATTAGGCACTAAATCACTAGTCCTAATTTGGCGGGTGTTACAATACGTTTAGGGTTTCGTCAACCTTCAAAATGAGCTATAAATCGACTATTTATACACTTCAAATACGACCATGGCGACACTAACCAGCTGCTAGCGACACTTAAGAAGTGTCGCCATAGCGACACTGGCTAAGTGTCGCCCTAACACTTAGACAGATTCTAAGTTTTTCACAAACTAACTTTAAATCAAAAACTCGAAACGATTACAGACTCGATAACCAACTGACTTACACAAACTTGTACCAACAAATTCCCCCTTGTCAGCAGCTTGGTCTACACAGACGTCTTTAGTTATATCCAGCCTGCAGGGAATCTTCCACCAGCGTGTATTCCCACTTTAACACAGATTTCAACAACTTGTTGAAATTTTTGAGCTTCTTCATGATCAACAGGATAATACTTGATTTTATTGGAATGAAGAATCTTCAAATCATTCTTTGACATATTGATCAAACTAATGGGATCAAATACTCGAACGCTTGAGCCCCTGATGATGTTCTTCGTATAAGTCCACTTTCCTGGAACTGGTTCTGGGTCACTTTCAGTAAAGAACTCAATTACAGCTTCACCTGTCTTTGAGTCGTACCACCAATGTCTAAATCTTTTCAAGAAATCCAATGGTAACCTTTGCAGAGGAACGGTTTTCAAACTTGCCGCTGGAGGATAATGATATTTTACGATCGGTTCTCGAGTTCTTGGATCTAATTTCTTTTTATAAGAATATCGAACTCCCAGCTCAGGTCTAATCCATACATATCGTTTGCCAAAAATTTCTCTTCTCAAAATCTTTTGAAAGAAAGCACCTCTTTCATCATTCGAATCATTTACCAACTCAAATTGTGCTAACCGATTCAATTCAACCTTCGGCAAAGTACTTATGCAGTTGAATCTTGGCCTGAAATATTGAACGCCACCTTTCCTTTTGATCAAAATCAAAAGGTTTACATCATCAAACTTCCAACTTTTTATCAAACCAGTCAAATCTCCTCGAATCTTGTAAGTTTTACAGATAGTCAAAGCAGGAGGAACTGGACGTCTTCTCACAGATGGCCTTGATGTTGCTGATGTAGAAGGTTATGAGGTAGAAGCAGGTTCAGAAATATCAGCAGGTTCAGCTTCACCTTCAGAAGAATCCGATTTGATAATCGGGGCGTCAGGATCATAAGGTATATCTGGATGAGCTTGAGCAGGTTCGTCTTCTCGTTGAACCGGCGGTTCTTTACTCGGATTTTCTTCGTAAACCTCATCTGGAGATGGAATCTCTGGTTCGACTTCAACATCCGCAGAATCAAAGGATAGATCATCACTATAAAACGGATATAGTATACTTTGTAGATACGTGATATTTGCTTCAGAGTAATCTACATTCAGTGGTACCGGTTGACCTGGAATGTTAGCAGAAGATGCAAAGTAATCCAAAAGAACATTTTCATTAATATCATCATCATTTACATTATCGTTTACAGGATCACTAGTTGTTGTTTCTAAAGCCCTTTGGCTTGATTCCCCCGAAACTACAACTTGGGATTCTAACTGTATTACCCTTAGCGCTAACTCATCAACCCTAGCAGCTTTCTGTTCCAATTCTTTCAACTTTGAAGCCTGTTCAGTGATAATTGAATTTTGATCGTGAACTTGAGTTTCAAGCAAAGAGAAAGCTTCCATCACCTGCGAGAAAAAGTCAGAAGCATCTCCAGTAGAAAGTTGAGAGACTGGAGGAGGACGTGGAGCAGAAACCGGACGAGATGTCAAGCGAGGACGAGAAACCGGCTCATTGATGCTAACAGTAGAACGGTTGCGCTTGGACCGCAGAGGAGAAAGCTCAAAAGAGTCATCAGAGTCAGAGGCATCTGTGCGTACACGTTTGCCTTTGGCCTCTGCATGAGCTTTGCCGGTTCTTATACGCCTCTGGATACGATCCCAGCGCGTAGGATTCTCTCTTTGAATACGACGTAGCGTTTCTGGATCAGGAATCTCACCATCAGACTCAGTGTCTTCTCCAGAATCCTGAGCGAGGTTTGCTTCCCCCTCAGCACGAACACCGATATCCTGTTCAACCTGATTCACAAAATCCACAAATTCCGGATTTTCATTTTCAAATTCGTTAAACATGTCGATATCAATTAAATCATCTACCGGTTACTCATTCACCTGAACCGGTACCTCAGTGAAATCCTCTTCAGCTTGTTCAGGTTCCACCACTGGTTCAAGATAACCATCATTTGGTGGCGGCACATAGTTTTCATCAATAATGTGTCCGAACAATGGAACATCGGGGATCTTTGGTTGACCCCTGGGAACACTGTCAGAATCACTGAAAACCAGCAGCTGCATTGGAGTTGGACGCAGAAGATGGTCCATATCCTGTGGTAACCCTAGATTCAGGGTATTCAAGATAAGCTGGACAAACCGAGGATACATGAACCACATATCTTCACCACTTTGAATATTATCGATCATATTGTTGAAGATATATCCCGAGAAATTGAACGGTTTGTTATAAATCAGTGCAAGTAAGACCGAAGCAGTTGCATGACTCATACCGTCGTAACCAGCTTTTCGTGGGGACATACAGACAATAATGATGTGCGCGAGATACCTCCACAGCTTGCTAAGATGCTGTTTCCTGTGTTGTCCGCTAGGAATCCCGGGATAACCAATCCGAATCATAGCACCGTAAAGAAAATCATTGCAAAATTGAGTTGGCATTTCTGATGCATCATTGAACCGAAGAACCTGGCATATAAGATCCTCAGTAATAATCACATCATGATTCAAAAAGGTAGATAAAATCCTCCGCTGTTGATTCTCAGTGTTGACAACAGCGTTTTCCCAAAAAGGACGAATTTGGTTTAGGAAAACCGGAGGATTTGCTGTAATAGCGTAATGAATACGTGAGCGATGAAGAAACTGAATCATTGGATGAAACGGGATTGATTTGTCATGCGTATCCTCCAGAAAAGCAACAATATTGTGTCTCGTATTCGTGCGTGAAGCATTAATCTCCAAATCGGCCATCTGAAAAGCTAAAAACAACAGCAAACATATCCAAAGAATATGTTATAGAAACAAATTCAAAAATCATTGAGCGAACGATATGAAATAATTCCAAGTTCTGAATGGCGACACTCTAATAGTGTCGCTACCTTGAATGGCGGCACTTAAGTAAGTGTCGCCTCATTTGACTTGGTGCAATCTAACAACAGTGGCGACACTTAAAGAAGTGTCGCTATCTATCAGGAAAAATTGTTAAGCATCTTCGCGTCACTAGATAAGTGTCGCCAAGTTGTACTTGGCCGATTATAAAAATAAAGTGGCGGCACTAACTGAGTGACGCTATATATCATGGCGGCACTTTATTAGTGACGCTATCAACAGGTGGCGACACTTAATGAGTTACGCTATCTAATCATGGCGAAACTTAAAGAAGTGACGCTATTAAGAATGGCGGCACTTAGGGAGTGACGCTATCTAGCAGTTGAAAAATAACCAATCGTGATGGCGACACTTAGTGAGTGTCGCCAAGATGAACACCGACCCAGAAATTCTCGAACCCAGAAATCATGAAGAACACATATCAAAATTAACGTAATCTAAAGCCTATAGGAGATGCAGATAACATGCAATAATACTAATCTATGGCTTATAACATATAATATTACAAAACGAATCCGTAATCGCAAAAATTAAACACAAAACCCTAACCGAAACTTTAATCGATTAATACGTACAAAATACATGATGATAAGAGTCGAAACACATACCAAAGTGTGTGGAGAGATGAGTAGAACACGAAACAAGGAATGGATCACGCAAACAACGAACAGAAAACGCAAATCGAACCAAAAACCTCTCGGAAAGTAAGTGTCGCTACTTCGGATGTAAGTGACGCTACTTTTAAGTGAGTGTCGCTATGTAATTTGAATAAGTGTGAGAGGAGAGTGCCGCTAGGGTTCGGTATTTATATTAAAACCCTAATGGCGAAACTACTGTAGCGACACTTAGACAAATACACGGTGTCACTTATTAAGTGTCCCTGTTTGACACTTGGTGAAATTTTTTGAGGATTTTACGTTTTGAAAAATTTTGCGTTTTCAACTCGGTACATGATTTGTAAACTGAAATGTGTCTTAGATAAAAATAACATATAAGGAAAATCTTTAGGGATTTTTCTTATGGAAATACAAAAATTCAAAATAAAATAAAAATACAATAAAATAAAAATAAAAAATAAAAAATAAAAAAACTGAAAACATTAATATTTTTGGTGACGGGATTGTTTTGGGTCTGATTAGGGATCATATTAGAAAAACATGCAATTATTAGCAAATCGTAAGTGTTATCTCGATTACCAGTATATTGTCCACTTTAAATTTACTTAGCATATTTAAAACACCTCTTATAAAAAATAATTCAAAATGATTACTGGTATTGTTTGTCCACTTAAACATGTTACATCCGTGACTGTGGGCTAACCATTTATTGTTAGTATGAATATTTCTCTGTGGTCCCCACCATAGACATACCCCTATAACCCAGACATGAACATAGTTTCCATATTCAGAGAAAGTATAAGATAATCATTTTTAAGAATCAAGCCAGCGGTGACAGGTCTGTACCGACGTACAACAGAGCAACATACACTTGATTCAAGTTTAAGCAAAACTAATCGCAGTCAAACCAAATTTGTGGCGACCTTGATTGGTATCTTAAGATTTAAGACTTTGCAAGTACATTGACTCACGTTTGCTTAATTTTGAGTTTATACGAACAGAGACCAGGTCTGCACTTACGTGCAACAGAGGAAACTGTTAGCATAAACCCCCAAATGATTTCAGATAAGAACTCCAAAGATAGAAGTATGTCATGCTACGTTAAGGAATTAAGACATGGAGTCGTACATCATAAGGTGTATACCACAAGATTATAGACATGTGTTAGAATTATTTCTTAATAACCCAGAGACCGGTGTGTATCATGCCTACCAGTACATCTTATGATGAAGCTAGTTTTTATAAAAACTGTAGTAAGTATGCCAGATAAATCTACTGATACATCAAGGATAAACCTTAAGATTTCCATTTTGTGCATGCTTCCTAATGTACTATCATATCCCAGGTTGTTTACAGACACAACCCAACGTCCATTTTTATAAATTTAGCAACTTCGCATTTTCTTGATACTAATGAGTATAAAGAGTGGCAGTTGCGATTTTTTTATTTTTTTATTTTTTATTTTTTTAAACAAAAATATACGGAAAGCATCCAAGACACAAATCAATTTTGATCAGAATTTTTCATTCCGATCATAGAGACAAGCTCTTCAAATCGAGTACGAGGAAAAGCCTTTGTAAAAATATCTGCGTTTTGTTTTAAAGTATCGATTTGAATCAAGCTTATTAATTGCTTCTCATAGCAATCCCGTATAAAATGAAAGCATATTTCAATATGTTTGGTTTTCGAATGTTGTACGGGATTGTGAGTAATTGAGATTGCAGCGGTGTTATCAATATGAATGGGAGTTAAGGTAAGAAGTAACCCATAATCACGTAGCTGGTGCTGAATCCATAGAACTTGAGAGCAGCAACTGGCAGCAGCAATGTACTCGGCTTCCGCTGTTGAAGTGGATACCGTCGTTTGCTTCTTACACTGCCATGAAATCAACCGATTTCCCAGAAACTGACAGCCCCCAGTAGTAGACTTTTTGTCGATGTTACAACCGCCGTAATCTGAATCCGAGTAAGCAGTCAACGCAAAGTCATCCTTATTAGAATACCACAGACCGAGAGATGGTCTGAATTTCAGATAACTAAAAATATGCGTGACCGCTTTCTCATGAGAAACTTTGGGTTTAGCTTGAAATCTTGAACAGAGAGATACGGCAAACATGATATCAGGTCTTGAAGCAGTGAGGTACATCAGCGAACCAATCATTGAACGATAGTCACGTAGATTGACATCGTCCTCCAGTTCAGCTGGTCCAAGTCTGTGATTCACTTCAATGGGAGTTACTAGGGGTTTGCAGTCTAATAAGTCATACTTTGCCAAAATATCAGTAACATATTTTGACTGATGAATAAAAATTCCATCAATAGACTGCTCAACTTGCAGACCCAAAAAGAAAGTGAGTTCCCCCATGGAGCTCATCTCAAACTTTGACTTCATAATTTCCTCAAAGTCCTTACACAGTTGTTCATTTGTAGACCCAAATATGATGTCGTCCACATACACCTGAACAAGCAGCAGATCTTTTCCAGATTTCTTTGTGAAGAGAGTGCTGTCAATCTGTCCTCGAGAAAAATCATTTTGAAGCAGATGTTCAGACAACTTTTTATACCATGCCCGAGGAGCCTGATGAAGACCGTATAAAGCTTTGTTCAACTTATAAACATAATCAGGATGTACAGAGTCTTCAAAACCGGGAGGCTGTCGGACATAAACTTCTTCTTCAATAGTACCATACAAAAACGCAGTTTTTACATCCAGTTGAAATACACGAAATCCCTTATATGAAGCGTAAGCAAGGAACATCCGAATTGATTCTAATCGTGCAACTGGAGCGAAGACTTCATCATAATCTAATCCTTCGATTTGCAAGAATCCTTGAACAACAAGTCTGGCTTTGTTTTTCACAACGACACCACGATCATCTTTCTTGACACAAAATACCCAACGCGTACCAATTGGGTGAACACCCTTTGGTTCCTTAACCAGTGACCATACCTGTAGCTTCTCAAATTGTTGTAACTCTTCTTGCATTGCAGTGATCCAATGAGGGTCTTGCAGTGCCTCTTGTACTTTCTTTGGTTCAACTTGAGATAAATGGCAAGAATTTATCTGAGCCACAAGACAGTTAACTTGTTCTAGCGTGGTATTCTTAACTTGTCCCCTTGTTTGAACACCTGCATTCGGAACACCTATAATATTATCTGTGGGATGATTTTTATGAATGCGTGTTTGAGGAATCGGGTCAGGCACAATGACCGAATCCAAATTGGTGTAATCTCCTTCAGTGGATGGAGAGGCTTCCTTATCAAGTTTGTCATTCGATTCCGTTTGATGCAAATTTGGAATTGATGCCAACTCTTCATTGTCATCCATAAGTAGTTGGGATGTTGTCATTTCTTCCTCCTCAGATATGGTTGTCATGTGAGGATAAGAAGGAAGATCTACTGATTGGGGAGATATTCCAGAGGAAGAAGGTCGATCGAGATTGATATAGGGTGATGGAGTGAATGGTGTTGTTGAGGATGGATTAGCAGGAGATTGTGTTGGAGTGGTGGGCGGAGCGGTAGATGTAGATGGAGTGGGAGAGGGTGTGGCAGCGGAAGGTATAGATTTAGGTGTAGGAACTGAAGAATCGGAAGATAAATCAATTCCATGTAGTAGAGTGACCACCTCCTCTATGTCATCAACTTCTGGAATATCAAATGAATCAAACAGATCATCATACTTGAACATCCAATCTTCACCTATTCCTTGAGGAGGATCAGTATAGCGAAGGCACGTGACCTCATAATGTTCCTCCACTCGTCCGGTAGCTTTATTGAAGACCCTTCGGTTAGGAGAATTGGCAGAATATCCAAGGAAGAATCCATCAACAGTCTTTTCTCCAAACTTACTAACTTTGTCTTTTGTTATCATGATTGAACACGGACAGCCAAAAGGTTCAAGAAACTGAAGGTTTGGTTTTCGGTTATTAAACAACTCGTAACAAGTTTTATTTCGCTTCTTAACCGTCAAAACTCTGTTTAGAACATAGCATGCTGTGTTTACTGCCTCTGCCCAGAAAATGACCGGAAGCTTTGAATCTGAAAGCATGGTTCTAGCAGTTTCAATGATAGAACGATTTTTCCTTTCAGCAACTCCATTTTGTTGAGGAGTTCTTGCCGCACTGAACTGATGATCTATACCCTTCTTTAAACAGTACAATTTAAGAATAGAGTTTTTGAATTCTGTACCATTATCACTGCGTAGTTTCTTGATCTTCAAATTGCACAGATTTTCCAGTCTATCAAATAAATATATCAAAATATCAGGAGCTTCATCTTTGGTAGCTAAGAAATACACCCAAGAAAACCTTGAGTAATCATCAGTCACCACCAAGCAGTAAGATTTACCCCCAATGCTCTTCTTGCTGACTGGCCCAAAAAGATCCATGTGCAACAATTCCAACGGGGACTGAATGGAGTTCACTAGTTTTGACTTGTGGGATTTCTTGTGCTATTTCCCTTTTAAGCAGGAAACGCAGTTATCAGGGAGAGCAAATATTTGCTTTGGAACCCCAAGCACAAGATCATTTTTCACAAGATAGTTCATCTTACACAAATGAATATGTCCCATTCGCCTGTGCCATAAAAGTGACTCCTTCTCGGTAGCTTTGGACAATAAACAAGTATGTTCAGTAGTAGATTCAATTGTCCTCATATCCAATATGTACGTGTCTCTTTTCTAGGTACTCGCATCAACACCCATTCATCAGGAATAACAAATATCGGCTTCAAAATCAAGCATTCAACATCAGTAAATGCTGTGGTGTACTTCTTATCGCAGACTTGAGACACACTCAGCAGATTGTGCTGAAGTTGTTCTACATAGTTCACCTTCTCAAAGCTTATTTGTCCATTGGTAAGTGTTCCTTGACCTGTTATAACACCACCAGTATCACCAGCAAAAGCAACATACTCCCTTTTAATTGGTTTCACATCCGTCAAGAGGGATAAGTTGCCTGTCATATGCCGCGAACAGCCGCTATCAATATACCAAACACTTTCTTTTACAAGATCTTTAAGAGTCTCGGACTGCTGCGGCAAACATAACAAGATGATTAGTTAGAAACGGAGACCCAAGCCTTTGCAGACTTAGGTCGTCCGAGGTCATCAACAATAAGCACATCAGTTAAAATTTTATCTTTAAACAAATCAGTGGTATTAACTGATGTGTTATTGTTGGTGACAGAAGAACCATCAGTAGACTCTTTGGCTTTCCAAACCTTTGGAAGTTCAGACAAAGGTTTAACAATATCATTATGCTTTGATTTTTGTTCAGGTTGTTGCACAATATTATTGGAAATTCTGACAGGTTTGGGAGAGTATGAGGTATGCCTTGAAACAGGTTTTGAAAAAGAATTTTTATACGATGAAGTTCTTGGCATACTTCTCCCAAATCTTTGATGAGAGAGCTTGGGACAATCGCGAATTAGATGTCCTTGTCTCTTGCAATAAAGGCAAGAACGATGCTCAACAAACTGCTGTTGAGTTGGAGACATACTTCTGATTGAGTTAGAGAATGAAGCATTCCTAGAGCATGCACATCGATGTGTACAAGCTGATGCTTGAAAGGTTGAGACGGTTGACGTTGAGGGTTTTTCATCTGAGTTATTTCTTTTAAGAATCATCACAGGAGATTGTGACTTGACTGAAGAGTTAGACTTTGAAGACTGTTTTGAAACTTTACCAATTTTAAATTCAAGTTTCAAAGTTTTAGTTTGAGAAACAACTTTTGATTTTCCTTTACCCTCGTTTACATTTGGACCATCAATGAGAATATAATTCTCAGGTTTCACATTAACCTTCTCAACCTTACTGACCTCTTGGTTAGTTATATCCTCTATCTCAACAACCTCCTTAACACTAGCTGGAGGTAGACTATCAGTCTTAACTTTCTTAGCACTTTCATGTTTCACAATCTTAGGATTAACGAGTTGAGGGAAGATAACTGGTTCATCAACAGTATTTGTATCTACTTGCAATGAAGTAGGCACAAAATCTTTGAGTTCATCTTTAACAGGCATAGGGTGATAATCTTTTGGATGAGGTACTTGGTGATATCCAATACCAGCCTTACTTTTAGTATCAGACCTTTGCGAAGTAAGGATTTCATCAAAGACTACCGAGGATGTTGAGAAATTTGAAATTTTTCTTTTCAAATCAACAATTTCATATTTAGATTCAGCAAGATCTTTTTGCAATAAAGAAATTTGTTTCAAATAACTATCAATAGCATCTTGCTGACTGAAAATTTTAGCTTTTAAGTCCTTTGGTTCGGACTGGACAGCTTTAATTTTCTTTTCAAAAGCTTTTTCATTTGCTTTCAAAATTTTATTAGCATCCATTAGTTTTGAAAGATCATTTCTAATTTTCTCATTATCCTCTTTGTACCTGTTGACAGAACTAGTTAGTCTAATACAAGATATACAGGTAATAGGATCAGCATCAACCTCGGGGCCACTTGCAATATGAGCCATAAGAGCAGTGTGATTCTCCTCAGCAACTTTCCAGACATAAGTTGGAGTCTCGGTACTAACCACCAAGGCATTTGAGACGTTTATCTTTTCCGATTCCTGTATCTGTGGAAAGTGGTATCGGAGCCGAGAATCAAGGATTCGTCAGTTTCGGATCTGATATCAAGAAAGCAAATCTCTCCACCACTTAATCTACTCTTATGATATCTCTGATACCACTTTGTTGTTCCCTTATTCCGGATCTAACAGATCGCCACTCAATCAAACGTATAGCTAACGAGCAATTAAGTATTAAATAAACGTATCGAATCACCAAACACAAACAAATCAAAAGCTTTCGTATATTAGATTGATATGAACGTGAATAAGCTTTTACAGAACTCTCCAGATACTGACTATACGTTTAGGGTTTTGTCAACCTTCAAAATGAGCTATAAATCGACTATTTATACACTTCAAATACGACCATGGCGACACTAACCAGCTGCTAGCGACACTTAAGAAGTGTCGCCATAGCGACACTGGCTAAGTGTCGCCCTAACACTTAGACAGATTCTAAGTTTTTCACAAACTAACATTAAATCCAAAACTCGAAACGATTACAGACTCGATAACCAACTGACTGACACAAACTTGTACCAACAAGAAGAGATTCTCTTAGGCATACATCCAAATCTCGTGATCTTGGAGTACACATGACTAGGCGATCTCACTAAAGGTGGTCACTCAATTCACTCAAAGTGTATCGGGTTTCCTATCAATCTAGCTCAAACGAAATCGCTCAAAATAGTCAGTCATGCTGCACTCATCGTCATAGGCTTGATCGAGAATCGGATCTCCACCACTTAAGTGAGGACGGTGCTAATTATCTCAAGACATTCAGAGGGTTGTAATGTTTGGTGAGGGTGAAGGGTATGGATAGTGGAAATTTTGGGTTTGCAAGGGGTGTTCAGCTTATCCTAAAATCACTGAGATTATGAACAACTTTATTTAGAACGGAGAGGAACGGAGAGTTGGTAGCTGTTTCAGCTTCTGTCGGATTTTCCATGAAGAGCTACGCTTTGAAACTTTCATCTTTATTTGTGGAGCTATTTTTTTCTTTTCTTGATTTTTTTTCTTTTTCTTCTTTTGTCTTTTCTTTTTCTTTTCTTCAGAATTTCTTTGTCAGAGAATTTCCAAGGAAGATTTTAGATTTTTGAGATCTTCAGAAATCCTTTCTTCTATCTTGATCATTTTGATTCTTTTCCATGTGCTTATTTTCCCGCACCATCGTCCTTTTTGGCTCTCTAGCGTGCTAATTTTCCCGCACTATTCTCGAGAAGCTTGATTTTGGAGAACGCGAATGAGTAGGATATTTGAAACGGATATTCTAAAAGATGTTCTTCATAACCTCAGAAATTCCAAGATAAGTTTGGGGGGGTATTTTTGGGAAGTGGGTGATAATTAGGGTTTTGAATAAACGAAAGGTTTAGGCTCAACAGGGTATACTAGGCGGATCTTCGATACTGAAAATGAGTATCGGAAAAGGGTTTTGGGCTTGAAAAGATATGTAAGAAATGGGTTAAGTCCTAAGGAATGTCAAGGTCATTTAATTGCACCTATACCGCGTACGGTACACACCAATATGGTCTCGAAGCTATGTCAAGAGCAAGTTCTAATTCAGAGATACAGACATCGGCACACACACAAGAAATGAAAATGAAGCATTAAAGATGAATGCTTTTGGGCTCAAGATACCTCACTGCAAATGGTTGTATGTGTCTAGTCATGCTCCTTTGATTATCACTTCGTGCTTAAGCAATTTCTACCTTATTTCCTTTAGGCTTTTAGAAATATCATACTTATATTTTGAAAATGGTTTCTCTCAGTAGTATCTGAAACTCAAAAACTGAGTTAGACTCATTATTTTGAAAAAAATTGAATTTATTTTTGAAAAAATTTGAGAGAGATTGCTATTGGACATAAAAATCACCATTTAAGGTATTCTATACCTGCCATCCCATACTTAGAGGAACATTGTCCCTAATGTTCTCTTGAGTAGAGATTTTACTAGTAAAATCCCACACTTAGAGTTTGAACATGTAAGTAGATGTTTCTCAAGTGTTTAATTTGGGCTGGAATCCCACACTTAGTGATAAGTTTAGGATGAAGCACAGAAATTAAACGCACTAACATAGGCATAGTAAAACATAAATGAAACGGGGAAAAAGGAACAACGAGACTCCCCATTTGTGTTTACTGGAATAGACCAGGTTTGTGCTGGAGTGGTGCTAGTGAATTGCTGGATTTTAAGGACCACGCTCGTTTAAGATTATCCATTCCACGCAAAGCTGAATTCTGCAATAAACATCAACACACATATCACAGTATCTCATCTAGGTAGCAGGTCTAAAGCGTAAGTACAGAGTTATAATACAGAAAGTAAATAATATGATAAAGTCTAGTAATCATCAAGTAGGTCATCAGTGTCAGGATCAAACTCTGCCTCAGCATCCCTGTCGAAAACAGAAGTCGGAGATGGAATGGAAAAATCCATAGTAGCCATGGCCTGACTCATAATCTCGTCAGTGGTAGTGGGGGAAGCAGAAGTGTGAGCATCAAAAACAGCCAGAATCTCCTCTGTGAGGCTGCGATCTGGTGATGCAAATCCTGTGGGCAATGCTGGATCAGTATCAGCAGCTGCAGCAGTGGGGCCAGTGGAAGGCCCGGCAGTAGAGACAACAGGTGGATCTGCAGGAGAAAAGAAGGACCATGGAGGTCGAGATGGTCCCGGATCTAGGCCAAGCCTGTAGGGAACGTCAGCAGGTCTCGGAATCTCGAGCTGCTCACAGATAGAGGACATGATGTCATGCTGGATGGAGAGTATCCGAAAAAGGGCCCACGAAGCAGCTGGGTCAGCCGTAGTGATACCGTACTCGAAAGTAGGTACGGGGGCTGGCAAAGGTGATGAGGGCCTCTCATCGGACAACTCCTCGTGAGTGATCGGAACATCAGTCAGGTCCTCCTAAGTGATGGTCAGCATAGCCGCTCTCTACGCTCTCCGTCTACGAGGTCTGTGTCGTCTGCGTGGTCTCGCAGCTACATGATCAGCGTCAACAGCGTCCATCCTGAAACAAGATAAAATAAACAGGTAATGCTAATAGTGATAGTAAATGAATAATACTTATCTCAGATTTTGCAATTCGAAGTCAGATAAGTGGCAAGCCTGCAATTTTATTAGTTCAGAGACAACCATACTTAATAAAAATAAACTAAGAAATAAAATGACATAATTAATAAAGATAGGCTTGGGGTGCCTCCCAAGAGCGCTTGTTTTTCGAGTCTCTAACTTGACTCTTTGTACCTTTCTGTCGACTCACGGTGGTTCAAAGATAAAGACATCTTCCCTGATGAGAAAGTCTTCGAAGTAATGCTTTAAGCGATGACCATTAACCTTAAAATTACCTTCTGGTGCCTCGAGTTCAACTGCACCGTAAGGAAATACCTTTGATACTATGAATGGTCCGCTCCACCTGATCCTAAACTTGCCAGAGAATTTCTTGAATCGCGAGTTGAAAAGCAGCACTTTATCTCCTGTTTTGAATCTTGAGGGCCTCAGCTTAGCATCGTGAATTCTCTTAGTTCGTTCCTTGAAGCTTAACGAACTGTCATATGCCTGATCCCTTAGTTCGGCTAACTCGTTCAACTGCATTCGTCTATTTGCTCCAGCTGTAGAAATATCTAAGTTGCAGTTCTTCAAAGCCCAGTATGCTTTATATTCCAGCTCAATTGGTAAGTGACATGCCTTGCCATAAACTAGACGATACGGTGTGGTTCCTAATGGTGTTTTATAGGCGGTTCTGAATGCCCATAATGCATCATCTAATTTTTCAGCCCATTTGTACCCATGATTACCAACAGTTCTTTCCAAGATTCTTTTCAAAGCTCGATTTGTTGCCTCAGCTTACCCATTTGTCTAGGGGTGATAAGCTGTTGACGTCTTGTGAGTGACACCATACTGTTGCAGAACTTTCATGAATTGAACGTTGCAAAAGTGTGTACCACGATCACTAATTATTGCTTTTGGAGTCCCAAATCGACTAAATAGCTTTTTGAGAAATTTGGTTACCACTTTGGCGTCATTTGTTGGGAGAGATTGGGCCTCGGCCCACCTGGAGACGTAGTCGACTGCAACTAAGATGTACTCTTTACCGTTAGATTTAGGGAACGGTCCCATGAAATCTAATCCCCAGATATCGAAGATTTCCACGGCCTGGATGTTTGTTAGTGGCATTTCATTCTGGGCTGTTATATTGCCTTGTCTTTGGCAGATATCGTAGCGTCTCACCAGATCGTACGCATCTTGAAATATGGTTGGCCAGAAAAAGCCGGCATCGTACACTTTTCTTACGGTCATGTTGGTACCGTGATGTCCTCCAGTAGGTCCATGGTGGCTTTGGTGTAAGATATGTTATGCCTCTTTCCCATCGACGCATCTTCTAATGATTTGATCAGGGCAAACCTTAAAGAGGAAAGGGTTGTCCCAATAGTAATATTTTATACCGCGGAAGAATTTTTGTCTTCGAGAGGTTGGCATTCCTTTAGGTACGACTTTTCCCACCAAATAATTGGCATAGTCAGCATACCAGGGATCATTTGTAGATCGTGACCCTTGATAGTACTTACCAACATGCATGAGCTGTTCTTCTGGAAACTGGTCTTGAATGTCTTTCTCGTGCAACTTATCCATTGAAGGATTTTCTAATCGGCTGAGATGATCCGCCGCGACGTTTTCTGCTCCCTTTTTGTCTTTGATCTCGATGTCGAATTCTTGAAGGAGTAGAATCCATCGTAGAAGGCGAGGTTTAGCATCATGCTTTTTAAAAAGATATTTTAGAGCTGAGTGATCTGTATAGACAATAGTTTTGGACAAGATTAGATAAGAACGAAATTTATCAAAAGCAAATACTACCGCTAGCAGCTCTTTTTCTGTGGTTGTATAATTCTCTTGGGCGTCAGTGAGCGTTTTGCTGGCGTAGTATATTGGTTGAAACTGTTTCTCCTTCCGCTGTCCCAGAACTGCTCCGACTACGAAATCACTGGCGTCGCACATGATTTCAAATGGGAGACTCCAATCTGGAGCAACCATGATCGGTGCATGAACAAGCAGATCTTTCAGATGATTGAAGGCCTTGAGACATTCGTCTGTAAAGACAAACGGAGTATCCTTTTCGAGGAGATGAGTCATAGGTCGGGATATCTTAGAGAAATCTTTGATAAAGCGACGATAGAACCCGGCGTGTCCTAGAAAACTTCGGATGGCTTTGACAGAGGTGGGTGGTGGAAGTTTTGAGATAGTCTCGACTTTTTCTTTGTCAACTTCAATTCCAGCTTTGGATATACGGTGTCCTAAAACTATGCCTTCTTTTACCATGAAATGGCATTTTTCCCAATTCAGAACTAGGTTCGATTCTTCACATCGGGTGAGCATCTTATTCAAGTTAGAAAGACAAGTGGTGAACGAATCTCCGAAAACCAAAAAATCATCCATGAACACTTCCATGCATTGTTCAATCATGTCGTGGAAGATTGCTATCATACATCTTTGAAATGTCGCCGGTGCATTACATAAGCCAAACAGCATACGTCGGTAGGCAAAGGTTCCGTATGGACAAGTGAACGTCGTCTTTTCTTGGTCCTTTGGATCGAGAGGTATCTGAAAATAACCGGAGAAACCATCGAGGAAGCAATAGAATTCGTTCCCTGACAATCTTTCAAGCATCTGATCAATGAATGGTAGAGGGAAGTGATCTTTGCGTATAGCTTCATTTAGTTTCCGATAGTCGATACATACCCTCCAACCGGTGACGGTTCGTGTTGGAATCAACTCGTTGTCTTCGTTAACGATGACCGTCATGCCTCTTTTCTTTGGGACGACTTGAACTGGACTGACCCATGGGGAATCTGAAATAGAGTAAATTAAACCAGCATCCAAAAGTTTGATAACCTCCTTTTTCACCACGTCTTGAATCTTTGGGTTAACTCTCATTTGCCTTTGAATAGAGGGCCTGAAGTCATTTTCCATTAAGATCTTGTGAGTGCAGTAATTTGGGCTGATCCCTTGTATGTCAGAGATTTTCCATGCAATCGCTTTCTTATGTGACTTTAGAATCTCAATGAGTAGTGCTTTCTCTTCAGGCTTCAGATCTTTAGATATGATAAACGGTAAGTGCGAAGTTCCTTCGAGAAAAGCATATTCAAGGTGTGAGGGAAGTTCCTTCAGCTCCAATTCGGGTGGTTCTTCAGTGGAAGGCTTCATCCTTGCAATCTCGTCTCTTTTAAGCTCATCGTATGTTGTCTGATAATCTGACTCAATTGTAGGTGCCTCTGGAATGTCGGCTGATGCTATTTCAACCCATTCTGTATTGTTGTAAAGCTCATCTTTTCTCAGCTCATATTTTACTTGGGAAGATTGAGAGATTGCATTATCTTCAGTGATTATTTCTTTGTTGTCTTTTGTGAATGCGAATCTCTGAAACTGAGCTGAAGAAGATGTGTTAAAAGAAATCTCTGGATTCAAGTGTTCACAACTTTCAGAAAGTTGCGGATCGGATGGTTTAAGCATTGACTCCATTTCCTTGAGAGTCTTCAGAACTTCTTCTTTTGAGAGAGGTGAATCAGGAACTTCAGAATTAGGGCTTCTTCTCAAGAGAGTGACCGGAGTGCCTTGTCCAAGTGGTACAGCAGTGATAAATCTGTTGGGCTGTAAGTTGGAATTCTTTAAAGGTAATAGCACTTCCTTTGATGCAATGGACGGATCCGAGATAGCTGAGCATAGACGCGCACCTTCTTCACAGATTTTCCTTGTTGTGATGACAGTGTTTGGAAGGGGATTAATGCTGCTTACTGCGAGGATTTCTTCCAAGTGTTCTTCAATTATTTCCTGCATAGAATCTACAAGGCCAAGGTCTTCTCCCATAGGAAGTTTCATTAGTTTATCGACATTGAAGGTGACTTTCTCAGTTCCCACTCTAAGTTTTAAAGATTTTTCATTCACGTCAATTACGGCCTTGGCAGTATTTAGGAAAGGTCTGCCAAGGATGAGTGGTACCTGAGCGTCTTTCTCAATATCCATAACATCAAAATCAACAGGAAAGACTAATTTATCAACACGTACCATAATATCTTCAGCAATTCCACGGGGGAGTTTAACTGATCTATCAGCTAATTGGATGGTCATACGGGTTGGTAAAAGTTCGCTTAATCCTAGTTTCCTATAAAGCGAGTATGGCATAAGGTTTACACTAGCTCCTAAGTCAGCTAAGGCGTTACTTATTTGAACATCCTGAAGGTAACAAGGAATAGTGAAACGGCCAGTGTCTCCTAGCTTTGGGGGCAGTCCTTGTTTCATAATTAAAGAGCATTCTGCATCTAAGGGCAAGTTAACTATTTGTCTAAGTTTTTCTTTGTTGGATATAAGTTCTTTAAAGAATTTGGCACAACTAGGCATTTCAACTAAAGCATCTAATAATCGAACGTTTAAGTGTAGGCTTTTGAACATCTCTAGATATTTTCCAAACTGGGCTTCTTGTTTCTCTTTCTTAAGCCTACCAGGGAAAGGTATACGTGTTGGTTTAACTACTTCTGGGGCTTTGGAAGATTCTGGTTCATGAGAAGTGACAGGAGTGTCAACAGGTACTGAATCAGTGGGTAGAGAAGAACTGGAAGGCTCGTCTGAAGGAATATCTACTGATTTCTCATTCTTAGTCTCTTTTCCGCCTCTAGTGACAACAAGGATATCATCATAATCATAAGATGAATGATGAATAGCTTTGCTAATCGCTTCTTCTCTTTGCTTCTCCTCAACTTTTAAAAATAATCTTTTAACATTATCCTCCATGTTTTTAATTAAATCGTTTAAAATTCTAAGCAAATAATCAATTTGGTTTTGAAAATCAACAATTTGTTTGTTTTTATTATTTTGCTCAACCATGAAGTTATTGAAAATCGAATTGTTTAGACGAGAAGGCAGTTGTAAAGAAGTAGAGGGTGTAGAGGGAACTAACAAATGAGATATAGGTTGTTTGGATAACCGCTGAGTGAAAGGTTTTGAATGAATGATTTAATCAGTGGTTCCAGATGTGGCGAGGACATCTTCCTTGGGCTTTGAGCGTGAGAAGAGCCGTTGAGGTTGCTTCTTAGGTTTGGAAGAGTCTTGCATATTACTGACAACTTTAGAGATGGATTCGAGTTGAGCTCTTAAAGTGTCGAACGCTTGAGTAGAAGTGTCCTTTTTTTCCGAGGTTGATTCATCAAGCTCCAAGTCATGTTGGTGCATCGTTATCGTCTCAATCAACTTCCAGGCTTCTTCTGAAGTATGTAGCATGAAATTTCCGGATGAAGCAGCATCGAGGGTTTGTTGGTGATGAAGATTCAGACTGTTGTAGAATGTGCAGACCAGATTCGTTTCAGCCAACTGATGATTCGGACATCTTCCAAGCAGATTCTAAAAGCGTTCCCAAGCTAAGCTTAATGATTCAGTAGTTTCTTGACGAAAGTTAATGATTTCATTTTTGAGCTTGGTTTGTAGGGACGGAGGGAAAAACTTAGCTAAGAACTTAGTAGCCATCTCCTCCCATGTATGAATCGAATTGGGTTCGAGTTCATAAAACCATGTCTGAGCTCGGAAAGCTAAAGAATAAGGAAACAGGTGAAGTCGGGTGACTTTGACACTGGATCCGGTTTGTTCGAAAGAGTCGGAAAGGTTGATGAACTTGTTAAGATGGGCGTTTGGATTTTCAACCGAAAGACCATGAAATTGACACTGAGATTTAAGTAATTTAATGAAGTGTGGTCTGATTTCAAGGGTTTCGTCGGTTGGTGATACGATTGGTCCTCCTCGTCCCTCTAGCAGTGGTTTGGTTGAAGAGGCGAGAGTGATACGATTCGTCATAACTTGTTTTAGAAGAAAATAGGGTTTTTGAAAAGATAGGTTTAACTAAGGACGGGAAATTAAAAACTAACTAACCTAGGGATAAAAACTGTAACTTCCGGATGATATTGATCTTCCGTAAGGATCGCTAAATAACTAAGATAACAAAATTCTTAAAATCGGTCGTTGTAGTCCCCGGCAGCGGCGCCAAAAGCTTGTCGCGGTCCCAGCGGTCGGACGGGTATGTATGACTCAGGTGTCGTTCTTCAAACTACAACGGGCATGGGAGTCTATGAAGTTTTATTATCTTTGGAGATTCAGCTAGGGTTTTTAAAAGCTTTTGGATAGGTTTGGTTTTTATAACTAAATACTAATTTAAATAAAGAAAATAAAACAAAAGAGGTTTGTACGGAGACTCTGTCAACAGAGGATAAGCGAGTGTTTACTATGATTTCGTTATATGTTATTGATGAATAGTCAAGGGTAAGGCTACTAGATGTGATGACTAATCCGGAGAGGATAGAAACATAATTAATGCAAAGTATTGTACCTACGACCGTTCCGCGGCTTCCATACGTTTGTACTCCACCAATTGGTGTTTCCAGCACTATACCGAGTAATAGGGCGTTTTACGGTATTTTTGTTACAATAATTAGGGTTCCACATTACTCTCGCAGATTTCCTATATCCTAATGAGCTACAACTACGAGCCTATTAAATATCTAACGTAGAGTTGTCCGCAATCAGATAAATAATATGTCACGTGGATAGCAGTTATAGAAGTCAAATACACTGGAAGTTCTCCCAAATGTACAGACCAATTTAACCGACAACTATCCTCGAATCCTGGTCCCCAGTCACAGTCATCATAGACGTCTGTATCGTAGCGTGAATTGTTGATTGAACAAGAACACGAACGGGGATAATCCCGCAGACCAAGTTGGGATAATCGGGCTAACTATCAGTTAAATTGTTCAGCATTACAGATATAAATCATCACAACTATATATTCCATGCATGTTAATCTACTGTGTAAACCAATATTCTGTGTTTGAAAACCTAATTATACAGTTACTGACATGAACCAGGAGGATAACTCTAGCATGCATCATTCCTAAGGCAACAATCAAACAAGAACATGCAATGGGGTGACACATAACAGAGCACCATAATCCTAAGCATAGCAGATAACCAATAATCAGATCATAGATATCCTGAAAGTTCTCTCAAAGATATATAACAGATAAACATGAATCTAACCTATCTCTAATCCTACGCTCCGTGTCTGTTATGATTTGTTTCAACCCAGAGAACACAGCCATACCAAGTTCATTGAACATCAAGTATAGAATAGGTAGAGAACGTACCACTAGTAATTGGCCAAGTTCTAGCAGGAAGCTTCTAACCACAGCATAAGTTGGATAGATAAACATTCGAGATTCAGTTTATGAGTTCATACACAGTTTAAAGTAACACGGGCAGAGTAACAGCATGGCATAAACATATTGACTATTCTAACATAACTACATCATAGTAAACACAAAGAAATATCTAGCCTAACATTATATATCTAGCATACAATCCTAAACAAGCATAAACAAAGCAACACATGTTTAAAACTGGAAAATAAAGATATATAAATAGAACCTGATACGAATTTATTACAGACAGATCTTCTCGAATACAATGTCTTGGAGTGACTCCGTACAAAAAGCTAAAAGCTACCTCTACCTAACTAGCTCTCTAACTAGCCCAATTCTAGAGAGAGAAAATCTCTAGAGAGAGAAACTAGAGAGAGAGTGATGTGTGTGAGAGAGAAAGTGTAAGGAAGAAATGAAATGAGAAAATGGTGTGTTTTGAAGTGTTGGGGTAGTCCACTATTTATAGGCAAAGCTCAAAATCGCACGTACAACTCACGAAGCAGCACGTACAAGCAAACGACGCACGATACGGGACAGCAGGGGCCGTATACGGCCTTAAGGGCCGTATACGGTGTAGTATGGGCCGTATATGGTCTCACAAGGTCCGTATACGGTGTGTGGGGCCGTATACGGGCTCTGTCTGATTTCGTTCGTTGCTTAAAACGTCCGTATCTCCTTCGTTACGCGTCCGTTTGACCTGATTCTTTTGCCTGTGGTTTCGTAATTCCGTTACGCTTCTAATGATGCCAATCTCATAGAAATTGGGTATGTAGAACTCAGGCGTAGCCGAAATGACTTTTAGTGGCTCTGAAAGTGCAGTGTCTTCTCCGTCCTTTGGCCGTTTCACTTGATTCCAGATTTTTCCGTCTCGATTTTACCTATACAACAGATGGTAGAAGTTAGGAGGTGTGCCTTGACAGGAAAATGAGGTCGGAGGAATCGGCTTTTATTAAAATGCTGTGTTTTGTGCATTTTCAGAGTGTTTTCAGTGATTTTTACCACAACGTCTACTTTTGAACCACTTTAGTGAATTTTAATAAATAATCAATGTTTTGAAATGTTTTCACTAAAGAAAGGTCCAAAAATGTGAGGAATAAAGCTTCTAAAAACATGACTTTTTACGTCACATCAAATACACCTTAGAATTTGCCTATGGTAAGTTGATCGAGTCAGGAAAAATAGTACTGGGATGTGCCCTGGCTTAGAGGGTCATCTTTTTGAAATAGACTTACCCCGGTAGAGTTAAAAACTTCGACACTTTATTCGGCACGAATTGGTTAACAGAGGACCCGTCATTCACTCACCTATCATGTTTAACATTCGGATTCGGTATTCCTCTAAGTACAAAAATCTTTTCTTGCCTTCCTATCACATTTTGCATAACCACTGATATCTGTCCGGACGTAATATCCCCGACACCTCTTGTAAAACTCTAACTCTTGTAATCTTTGGAATTTAATTAATATCATTTGGGGATATACTGGGTGTTGTTTCCTCTGTTGTACGTAAGTACAGACCTGGTCTCCGCCAGTATCTTTAATGAAAAAGAGCAAAAAGAGTTTAAACGAACTCAAGATTTTAAAATGTAGTCAAATTATGTCGCTTTGTTGTACTAAGGTACAGACCTGCCACCAATGGTTTGACTAAAAAGTTATTATGCTAAACCAAACTCAAGTTATGTCGCTCTATTGTGTTAAGGCACAGACCTGTCACCAATGTCTTGACCTGAAAAATGATTATTTTAATTGGATATCCATAATTTGTGTAATATTAACACGTTATATGTATGAGGGTATTTTGTTATTGTAAATCAAGGGTAAAGCTGCTAGAATAATGATAAGTCAAGCTCAATTACCTAAGTATAGATTGTTTAGGTGGACAACAATATCGGTAATCATTGTGAGCCATCTTGTATACATAATAATAATGCATGAGAAAATTGGGTTTCCTAGAAGAGTTTCTTGATAGCTAAATTTTAAAGTTGAATTGTTTTTAAGCTAAAAATTTGGTTTGCAAAATGCTAGCTAGTATGTAAGTCCCTATGCGCCATTGTCTGCCTACTAAATTTTATCGTTTATAAGTTTTAATTCGACAGTCTACTTGAGGACAAGTAGGATTCAAGTGGGGGATGTTTGATAAACGCCAAAATGTACTATATTGGAGTACTAATTACCCCTTTGTTAGATAGGTTTCTAATACATTTTGTATGAATAAGATACTTATTTCGTTCATATTTGCATTTAGGAGTTTAATTGGAGCTTGGATCGAAAAGAAAAGAAAAATGAGCTAATCGTGAAGAAAAGATGCTAAGAAAGTGAAGATGGGCAAGATTGGATTGGAATAGGTGTATATGAAGCTTGAATCGGAAAGAGAACGAAAGATGAGCTGAAAATGAAGAAAAGTGTAAATGCTGAGTTTTCGGCTATGCGTTAGTATTTTGGCCATAACTTCCTCATACGAACTCCGATTGGGGTGATTCAACTTGGAGAATTTAGCTAACAGGCAGGGCTACAACTTTCATTTTTACCCCTTGGACTAGTTTTTCATCCATCCGGCGGATGGATTAGTCGGCAGAAAACCCTTAAAACCTCATTTGCCCCATTTTAAACCTAACTTTTACCACAAACCCTAAGTCGACTAAGGCTGGTTCCAGAGGCATTTTAATGACATTTTGGAGGCACAAGAATGTGGGGATTGATGCCAATTGATTCCTCTTCGCGTGGTTCATCGATTCGATTTGCGTATCATCTTCCGGTTTCAATTTTAAACATGTCTATGTGTTTTGTTGAGATTATGAATCTGATTTTGTATAATTGAATCATGTATTAGAATTATTGTATATTGTTTAGTTTAATAACCTTTGATTATGAATGTTTGAAAGTTATAATTGTGTTTTGAATCAATTGACTGATTGAAGATTGTTACGTTGTCTGTAGAACCTTGTTTATTGGTGATAATTAATCGCTACTTAACGTGGTCAATAGGATTATTGAGATTGAGTTCCTTTGATACTATTGATTATTGATGATTATGAATTTAGGTTTATGATCGTTGCTAAATATATTGAGTTTCATAGGTTAAGAGCATAGTAATTAAATAATCTAAAATGAATGAGCTAATAAGAGATTATTAGTAGGTATTGTTGAGTCATACCGCGAAGATTAATCGTAACAAGTCGTGAATACTTAATGCACAATCTAGGGAAAAGCACGCAATAGAGCAACATTCTTGCGACATCGGATCGATGTTTAATGTGGGAACCTAGGTTGTAGATATTAGTTGGACCCGGAACGTTGGCTAATATATATTTAACTTGGATTCTTTGATTAGTATCTAAGTTAATATAAAAGAAATCACAATCAGACAATCAAAACACATGAACTGGATAATATGAATCTGAGTGTGAAGACTCTAAGCAATTACATGTCTATCTCCGAATGTTTATCTGTTCTTCTTATCTTGTTTTATGTTGTTTGGTTTAGTTAATTAGTTCATCTTGAACGTTCGGACGGAACTAAAACATACCCCCCTTATTTTACTGCTTTCTCAATAATTCCAATTTAATTGAATAACATCGTTCCTGTGTTCCCGTGTTCGACCTGGACTTACCATAGTTATACTATTCCGATCGGGTATTCTTACCTGGTTTTGTGATAGTAGTGATTGGTATATCCTGTACTTTATAAATAATAAAACTAGACGCTTTCACACGCATCATGACGCTATACTGGATCTGGCCGTGCGACACTTACGTCTGATCAGAAATTTTGAGTTCAAAAACGAGTTTTCCGGTTTCCGTTCGGCCCGAAACTTTTACCCTACCCATATTTGGACATTTCAAGCTTAAATAAACAACTTTCAAGAAAAATAAATGAAATTTAAGAGTTTTCGGGATTTGTCGGGAATCTTACAAGTTAACGCCGGGAGAAACCGAAAAGGTAGAAATGTAGATCGTGAGGTCGTGGTTCTTTTTCTCCAAATAAGCAAGATGATTCGATGAGTTTTGATGGTGTTTTTTAAGGATTTAAGGTGGTGGTGGTGTGGTTTTGTTTATGAAAGAAAGAAAAGAGAGAGAAAGAGAATGGATGATGATGATGATGATGATGAAATGAGAGTGGAGGAGGAAAGGGGGTGGGGTTTTGTGACACCCCCAAATTTAATGATTTGCGGAAGCTTGATTTGGGTGTCACTAATCAATATACAAAGCACATAAGATATAATGAACGACCACTATATGCGTCGTTTTAAACTTGTATAGATAAAGTAATTGTTTACATCAAAATATAGTTACATTAGCTCGTTTTCCTGAAATTGAGAGATTACATAGCATAATTACTTTTACAAAATATAATAATGCAATCCAATCTCTAGTTGTATGAATGCTGACTCGAGCTAATAATTCCTGCTTGTGTAGCCAACCTACTGCTGGGTACCTGTGATAAATACTAAAATGGGTCAGCGAAAACGCTGGTGAGCTCACAGGTTTGTATGTCAATGTATAGTTGTCAGAACCGCAAGATTTATATTGAATTTAGAATGCAATTAAGCAAAATAAAAGTTATACTGTCCATGAGCACATAGTCTGAGCTTAACTTGATTTGTCAGGCCCAATTAAGGAAACCTAACTTGAAATGCCTCCTACGAGTGCCTAATCAACACTCGTCTTCCCAAATGCTAATACATCCGTTTGACCGGTTAGTGCGTGCTAACCCGGATGAGGATTGTCAATCCCATATGATATCATATACTAACATTCACGCTATAAAATACTAGAGACTATGCTTATGGAGGGCTTTAAATTGATTAGCTTGAAACTCATGTAGTATTTGAAGTTTGGCACTTGCGTTCTACTTGTAAAACAAAATCGAGTAGTAATATCACACCCCTAGTTGTAAGGTAGTGAAAATGGGGCTATGAAACTCACCTGGTTCTTGAAGTGTTTAACTTAATAAACTTGAAGTAATTAGCTGTGAGTTGGTGTCCAAAGGCTTGAAACCTGAATGTGTCCACGACACTTAAATTGTCATTAATTGTACCGGTATCTCGAAAGACTACCATTGAAATTGTTTGCTTAACTTGATGTCCAAATTACCCCGATTTGGTTGATTGTTTTGTTACAAGTTACCACGACTTGTTTGGAATAAGTTGATACAAGTTACAACGACTTGTTTGATTGAATTATCTAAGTTACTATGACTTAGTTGATTCAATTGTGTATTTGAAAATGTGTACGGCCCGTTGGTGATTTAGTTGAAATAATAATAATTCTAAAATGTTGACTTTGCTACAGTACTGCTACAGTACTGCTACAGTAAATTTGACTTTTTTGAACAGTGACTTTGACTTCAAAATTTTGAGGTTTGAAGATTCTGTTTTGTGCGACGTAGCCTGCGACGTAGGAGTTTTGCGACGAAAAGGGTTGCGTCGCTAAAGTCAACAGTGCTAAGTCAATAGCGACGTAGGGTGCTACGTCGCTTATGCGACGTAGGTTCGTGTTGCGACGTTAAGGTCTGCGTCGCTATGTGCGACGTTCGCAAGTCAATGCGACGTAATAGGCTGCGTCGCTATATGCGACGTTGGGGATATAATGCGACGTAGGTCGCTGCGTCGCTATATGCGACGTTGAGGATATAGTGCGACGTAGGTCGCTGCGTCGCATTTGCTCCAGGCCAAATGCGACGTACGGAGTCTGATCGGAGTTTCAACTCCAAAAACGCGTTTTCCGGCCATCGATCGGCCTAATATTTTTACCCAACCCATTTTAGGACATTACAAGGTTATACAAACAACTAGCAAGTTATAAAACTTAAAAACGAGAGTTTTCGGAGTTGTGTCGGAAACTTACAAATCGCCGAAATGAAATTCCGGAAAGGTAGGATTGTAGATCGTCGCGAGGTGGTCGTTTATTTCCAAAGGGGCTTGAAGATCCGAAGTCGTTTAGGGCGTTTATTTTGTGATTTTTGTTGATTTTGGTTGGTGGTTTTTGAGATGAAAGAAAAGGAAGAGAGAGAGAAAGTAAATGAGAATGAAAGAAAGTGGGTGGAAGTGGGAGGTTAAATCCCCACTTTCGCCCCGCGTTCCCGCTCCGTGCGGTGTTCGTTTGCTCCGTCATTTAAACGTTAAATAATTATTTTAAATATTAATTGGTACATTTTAAAATACAAATTATCACGCTATATTTTATTTAAATATTTTACTAATCACTTTATATTTGAATTATAAAAACGTAAGTTAATTTGTTTGCGCGTTTTACATTTTAAATTTGGTAACTTTCTGATTGTACGGTACGAATGAATACGAAGTATTATAATAAGAATACTTTTGACATAAAGCGTTATTAAATAAAAGTTGGTCACCAACGTCCGTATTTATTGTATCGAAATTCATTCGATTTAAAGCTCGTGCGATTTAAACAAACCGCATAATTGTAGATATATATTCAACAATATATATAATAGTTGATACATTAATTAGCCTAACACAGAACTAATTACATGTATTAAAACTTTATTAGGCACTAAAGTATAGTCCTAAATTGACGGTTGTCACATTATCCCCCTGTTAGAAGAATTTCGTCCCGAAATTTAAGTTGGAGTTGTGTTTGACGTTGAATCAGTGAAGAGTTGAGGATAATTGAGTCGCATTTGATCTTCTCGTTCCCAGGTGAATTCCGGACCGCGCCGCGAATTCCACCTAACCTTGACAATAGGAATACGACTTTGTTTAAGTTGTTTGACCTCACGGTCCATGATTTCAGCGGGTTCCTCAACAAAGTGAAGTTTTTCGTCAACTCGAATTTCATCGAGTGGAATGATAAGTGTCTCATCAGACAGACACTTCTTCAGATTTGAAACATGAAATGTGGGATGCACGCTGCTGAGTTCGGATGGCAGTTGCAATCGATAAGCCACTGGACCAATCCTTTCGAGGATCTCGAATGGTCCAATGTATCTGGGATTCAACTTCCCTCGTTTGCCAAATCGGATTACGCCTTTCCAAGGCGATACTTTGAGTAAAACTCGATCCCCAACTTGGAACTCGAGTGGTTTGCGTCTCACGTCAGCATAACTTTTCTGACGATCACGCGCGGCCTTAAGCTTGTTTTGAATTTCAACGATTCTCTCGGTCGTCTCGTGAATGATTTCTGGACCTGTGAGTTGGCTATCCCCAACTTCTGTCCAACAGATAGGTGACCGGCACTTACGACCGTACAGTGCCTCGAAGGGTGCAGCTTTGATGCTGGTATGATAACTGTTGTTGTACGAGAACTCGCACAATGGTAGATGTTTTTCCCAGTTTACACCGAAGTCTACTACGCAGGCCCGTAGCATGTCTTCAAGTGTTTGAATGGTTCGTTCACTTTGGCCGTCGGTTTGAGGATGGTATGCGGTACTCATATCAAGTCGAGCACCCAGGGATTTTTGAAGTGATTGCCAAAATTGTGAAGTGAAACGACTATCCCTATCGGAGATAATTGAGATTGGAACACCGTGTTTGGTCACGATTTCCTTCAGATAAATGTTGGTGAGGCGTTCCATTTTGTAGGATTCCTTGATTGCCAGGAAGTGAGCAGATTTTGTGAGATGATCCACGATCACCCAAATGGAATCGCAACCGTTCGAGGATTTGGGTAGTTTGGTTATGAAGTCCATGGCAATTTGTTCCCATTTCCATTCCGGAAGACTGGGTTGTTGAAGTAAACCAGAAGGTTTTTGATATTCGATTTTGACCTTGGAGCAAGTAAGGCATTTGCTGACATAGGTGGCGATTTCGGCTTTCATGTTCGGCCACCAGTAGAAGTCCTTGATACCGTGGTACATTTTATCGGATCCCGGATGGATAGAATATTTGGACTTGTGAGCTTCATCCATCACCAAGTCTCGTAGGTTCCCAAATTTAGGCAACCAGATTCGGTTTGAGAAATACCTAATCCCGTTAGGTTTGATTTCGAACTGTTTATCCATGCCCCGCAAGGCTTCATCTTTGACATTTTCGGGTTTTAAAGCTTCGAGTTGAGCAGTGAGGATTTGAATGTTTAAATTGTTGTGAATGGTCATACTGAGGGCTCGAACCCGAAGTGGTTTCACTCGCTCTTTCCGACTGAGGGCATCAGCAACAACATTTGCTTTGCCTGGATGATATTTGAGTTCGCAGTCGTAATCGGTAAGCAACTCGACCCATCGACGTTGCCTCATGTTGAGATCCTTCTGATCGAATATGTGTTGGAGACTTTTGTGGTCTGTAAAGATTGTACATCTGGTACCATAAAGGTAATGTCTCCAGATTTTGAGGGCAAAAACGACAGCTCCTAGCTCGAGGTCGTGGGTGGTGTAATTCTTTTCATGAATCTTGAGTTGTCGGGAAGCATAAGCTATGACTTTGTCTCGTTGCATAAGCACACAACCGAGACCTTGATGTGAAGCATCGCAGTATACCACGAAGTCATCGGTGCCTTCGGGTAATGAGAGGATTGGAGCACTGCAAAGCTTTTGTTTTAAGAGTTGGAATGCCGATTCTTGTTTATCAGTCCAGTCAAACTTTTTGTCTTTCTGGGTCAACGTCGTGAGTGGTATGGCTATCTTGGAGAAATTTTCAATGAAGCGTCGATAGTATCCGGCCAGTCCTAAAAACTGCCGTACTTCAGTCGGAGTGGTTGGCGATTGCCAGTCTTTGATAGCCTCGGTTTTTGACGGGTCAACGTGAATCCCCTGACTGTCAATCACGTGGCCAAGGAATTGAACGGTTTTGATCCAGAACTCACACTTAGAGAACTTGGCATAGAGCTCCTCGTGTTTAAGTAGTTCAAGGATGGTTCTGAGGTGTTGCGCATGTTCTTCTTTGCTTCGTGAATATATGAGGATGTCATCGATGAAGACAATGACAAACTTGTCAAGGTAGGGTTTGCACACCCGATTCATAAGGTCCATGAATACAGCCGGTGCATTGGTT
The DNA here is from genome assembly GCA_949592205.1 of Helichrysum umbraculigerum. NCBI lineage: Eukaryota > Viridiplantae > Streptophyta > Magnoliopsida > Asterales > Asteraceae > Helichrysum > Helichrysum umbraculigerum. The sequence goes on along the minus strand of CATIUR010000004.1, from coordinate 11,338,673 downwards.
AGGCCGAATGGCATCACTTGGAATTCGTAATGCCCGTAACGGGTTCTGAAAGCGGTTTTTGGAATATCGGCATCGCGAACACGCAATTGGTGATAACCGGATCGGAGATCAATCTTTGAATAACAACTCGACCCTTGAAGTTGGTCGAACAAATCATCGATTCGAGGGAGTGGATACCGATTCTTGACAGTTAACTTGTTCAACTCTCGATAGTCGATACACATTCGAAAAGAACCGTCTTTCTTCTTAACAAATAGGACCGGAGCTCCCCAAGGTGAAGAACTCGGCCTGATAAACCCCCGTTCCAGGAGTTCCTGTAACTGGGTGGACAGCTCTTGAAGTTCTGATGGAGCTAAACGGTATGGTGCTCGGGCCACAGGCGCAGCACCTGGTACAAGATCGATTGAGAACTCAACCTGTCTTGGTGGTGGTAGACCAGGCAGTTCCTCAGGAAAGACTTCTGGAAAGTCTCGAACAATTGGAACATCCTCAAGTCGCTTCTCCTCCGACTTTTTCTCCATGATGTGCGCGAGGATTGATGGATAACCCTTTCTCAGAAATTTCCGGGTTTTAAGACAAGATATGAGGTTAAGCCTCGTCCCACCGGTCTCCCCCTGTATGATTAGGGTTCTACCGACGGCGAGAGGTATGCGAACCACTTTGTCATGGCAAATGATTTCGGCGCGATGTTTGGATAACCAGTCCATGCCTACGATGACCTCGAAACTCCCTATTTCAATAGGCATAAGATCTATGGAGAAGGTTTCGTCGGCTAGATTTAAAGTGCAATTAGGTATCACACTATCGGTTTCTATCAGCTTGCCATTTGCTAACTCTACGGTGTACTTAACGTCTAAAGCAACAGGTGTAATGTCAAGTAGAGAACAAAATTCATCAGAAATAAAACTCCTATCGGCACCAGTATCAAACAGTATGGAAGCAGTTAAATTGTTGAGGAGGAACATACCCGTGACCACATTCGGGTCCTGACGGGCGTCCCCTGAGTTGATTACGAAGGCGCTACTTTTGGTGTTGTTGTTGTTGCGGTGGTTGTTGTTGTTGTTGTTGCCCTTATTCTTCAATTTTGGGCAAGAATCCCTGAAGTGTCCTGGGTTTCCACATTCATAACAGGACTTAGGTTGTCGGGTATTTCTGTCAGAGGGGTTGTTGTTGGATTTGGGAGCTCGGCAATCCTTAGTCGAATGCCCATACCTCCTACAGTTGTTGCAAGGGGTATTGCACTGACCAAAGTGGTGGTAGTTACACTTGGGGCAATAAGGTCTGTCCCCGGTGTAGCTGCGGGTGGTTTCAGAGTTTGAGGTGTAGACTTGGATGGCGTTGTTTTTCTTGTTTGAGTTGTGGTGGTGTTCAGTGGATTTGCGTTTGTTGTTGTTAGGGGATGAGGTGTTGGAGGTCTCACGGCTGACAACTAGAGCCATGAGTTCGTGGGCCAATCGAATGGCACTCTCAGTAGTAGTTGGTTTGGATGAGGCGACGTTGCCCTGGATGTTCTCGGGGAGTCCACGAATGTATTTCTTAATGCCCTTACTTTCTGGTTCGATTAAACCCGGGCATAATAAAGCAAACTGCTGAAATTTAGTGGTATAATCAGCAACATCATTTCCCTGCACCTCCAGATGCCAGAATTCTTCTTCCAACCTGTGCAATCCCTCTTCAGGACAGTATTTTTCTGTCAGTTTCTTCTTCAGTTCGACCCAAGGAAGTCGGTTTGCAATCTCGATGCCTACAGAGTTTGCGTGGGTTTTCCACCACGTGAGTGCACCTTCCTGAAAGGTGTAAGCAGCGAATTTGACTTTGTTGTTCTCAGTACAGTCGCAAAGACTGAAAACAGATTCCATGCGCTCAATCCAACGGATCAAGCCAATGGCACCTTCCGTGCCCTTGAAGTATAGTGGTTTGCAGCTAAGGAAGTCCTTATAGGAGCAGGGTTTGGGTGGTGGAGTATTGGTTGCTGTGTCCTCGCTACCGGGTGGTGTTCGGGTAGCCAAGGCTTCGGTCACACTGCGGGCAATGATTCCCGCGATCTCAGCTTCGCTAAGGGTAATTTGACGACGTGGAGGCATGATGCTGAGTAAGAAAGAACAAGGAAATGAAATAAGATACTAGTCCGAGTATGATGAACTAGTGGTGTGTTTGTCATTTCGAGACAAAACGTTTGAAAGAAAGAGGCCTATATTCATATAATATAATATAGCCTAAAGTTGTAATGAGGTCTATTCATGTATATATATATGTATATCACATAATAACCTATTGAGTGTCTAGCACAGACGTGTTTTGAGTCCCGTTTCTCTCGAGGTCAGAGTCAACTAATGCATTCCTGTTCAACATAACTCTTTCAGATTTCACATCATCTTTCTTTAATTGTACATAGTTGATCAGGCTATGTTAAATTAAAGTCGTATGATGTAATCCCTGAACTAGTCATAACTAATAAGGAATACTGCCTAACGGTCATAGTCTAGGCCCACTAAATGCAACCTAGTTCACTATAACCTTAGGCTCTGATACCAATCTGTGACACCCCCAAATTTAATGATTTGCGGAAGCTTGATTTGGGTGTCACTAATCAATATACAAAGCACATAAGATATAATGAACGACCACTATATGCGTCGTTTTAAACTTGTATAGATAAAGTAATTGTTTACATCAAAATATAGTTACATTAGCTCGTTTTCCTGAAATTGAGAGATTACATAGCATAATTACTTTTACAAAATATAATAATGCAATCCAATCTCTAGTTGTATGAATGCTGACTCGAGCTAATAATTCCTGCTTGTGTAGCCAACCTACTGCTGGGTACCTGTGATAAATACTAAAATGGGTCAGCGAAAACGCTGGTGAGCTCACAGGTTTGTATGTCAATGTATAGTTGTCAGAACCGCAAGATTTATATTGAATTTAGAATGCAATTAAGCAAAATAAAAGTTATACTGTCCATGAGCACATAGTCTGAGCTTAACTTGATTTGTCAGGCCCAATTAAGGAAACCTAACTTGAAATGCCTCCTACGAGTGCCTAATCAACACTCGTCTTCCCAAATGCTAATACATCCGTTTGACCGGTTAGTGCGTGCTAACCCGGATGAGGATTGTCAATCCCATATGATATCATATACTAACATTCACGCTATAAAATACTAAAGACTATGCTTATGGAGGGCTTTAAATTGATTAGCTTGAAACTCATGTAGTATTTGAAGTTTGGCACTTGCGTTCTACTTGTAAAACAAAATCGAGTAGTAATATCACACCCCTAGTTGTAAGGTAGTGAAAATGGGGCTATGAAACTCACCTGGTTCTTGAAGTGTTTAACTTAATAAACTTGAAGTAATTAGCTGTGAGTTGGTGTCCAAAGGCTTGAAACCTGAATGTGTCCACGACACTTAAATTGTCATTAATTGTACCGGTATCTCGAAAGACTACCATTGAAATTGTTTGCTTAACTTGATGTCCAAATTACCCCGATTTGGTTGATTGTTTTGTTACAAGTTACCACGACTTGTTTGGAATAAGTTGATACAAGTTACAACGACTTGTTTGATTGAATTATCTAAGTTACTATGACTTAGTTGATTCAATTGTGTATTTGAAAATGTGTACGGCCCGTTGGTGATTTAGTTGAAATAATAATAATTCTAAAATGTTGACTTTGCTACAGTACTGCTACAGTACTGCTACAGTAAATTTGACTTTTTTGAACAGTAACTTTGACTTCAAAATTTTGAGGTTTGAAGATTCTGTTTTGTGCGACGTAGCCTGCGACGTAGGAGTTTTGCGACGAAAAGGGTTGCGTCGCTAAAGTCAACAGTGCTAAGTCAATAGCGACGTAGGGTGCTACGTCGCTTATGCGACGTAGGTTCGTGTTGCGACGTTAAGGTCTGCGTCGCTATGTGCGACGTTCGCAAGTCAATGCGACGTAATAGGCTGCGTCGCTATATGCGACGTTGGGGATATAATGCGACGTAGGTCGCTGCGTCGCTATATGCGACGTTGAGGATATAGTGCGACGTAGGTCGCTGCGTCGCATTTGCTCCAGGCCAAATGCGACGTACGGAGTCTGATCGGAGTTTCAACTCCAAAAACGCGTTTTCCGGCCATCGATCGGCCTAATATTTTTACCCAACCCATTTTAGGACATTACAAGGTTATACAAACAACTAGCAAGTTATAAAACTTAAAAACGAGAGTTTTCGGAGTTGTGTCGGAAACTTACAAATCGCCGAAATGAAATTCCGGAAAGGTAGGATTGTAGATCGTCACGAGGTGGTCGTTTATTTCCAAAGGGGCTTGAAGATCCGAAGTCGTTTAGGGCGTTTATTTTGTGATTTTTGTTGATTTTGGTTGGTGGTTTTTGAGATGAAAGAAAAGGAAGAGAGAGAGAAAGTAAATGAGAATGAAAGAAAGTGGGTGGAAGTGGGAGGTTAAATCCCCACTTTCGCCCCGCGTTCCCGCTCCGTGCGGTGTTCGTTTGCTCCGTCATTTAAACGTTAAATAATTATTTTAAATATTAATTGGTACATTTTAAAATACAAATTATCACGCTATATTTTATTTAAATATTTTACTAATCACTTTATATTTGAATTATAAAAACGTAAGTTAATTTGTTTGCGCGTTTTACATTTTAAATTTGGTAACTTTCTGATTGTACGGTACGAATGAATACGAAGTATTATAATAAGAATACTTTTGACATAAAGCGTTATTAAATAAAAGTTGGTCACCAACGTCCGTATTTATTGTATCGAAATTCATTCGATTTAAAACTCGTGCGATTTAAACAAACCGCATAATTGTAGATATATATTCAACAATATATATAATAGTTGATACATTAATTAGCCTAACACAGAACTAATTACATGTATTAAAACTTTATTAGGCACTAAAGTATAGTCCTAAATTGACGGTTGTCACAGGTTTGACCTCCTCACCCCTTGGCCGGTTTTGTGGGGCCCACCCCAAGTGGGTGTGTCCCAACTTTTTGCTTCCTGCGTTTGCGCTCCGTGCGGTGTTCGTTTCCCCGGTCGTTTAAACGTTTAATTAATTTTATACGCGTTCGAATGTAAGTTTTAAAATACGAATATTTATTCGATATTTTTGGTTGAAGTATTTCACCAAATACTTAGTAATTGAGTTATAAAATATAACTTAGCTTTGTTTTGATTGTTGCGCGTTTAATAATTTAACCGCGTGGATGTTAATCGTACAATACGAAATAAATACGAAATATTATCAAAATAATATTTTGGATATAATAGTGTTATTAAATAATGTTATATTATTTAATAAAATTTTTCACCAACGTCCGTATTAAATTGAACCGAATTGCATTCGATTTAAATTGCGTACGATTTAATCAAATCGCATAATTGTATATATATTCCTCAATATATATTTCGATACATTAATTAGCCTAAAACGGAACTAATTACATGTATTAACAGTTGATTATGTACTATGCACTAGTCCTAATTTGATGGGTGTCACATAGTTGCACATTTAATCTTGAAAAATTGTATATATCATGAGTAAATAAGTTAATTATATTTGTTGTTTATGTCAATTACTTGTTTAGCTGACACAATTATAATACCAAGAAAGTATATACAAATATAAATCTTTTGAATATTTGGTGATAAGATATTTTCTAAATAAATAAGAAAACTTTAACTTAATTAATTAAGGGAGCATATAGTCAAACCCAACGTATAATATACATAGTTTAGTGTAATATCTCTACCTAAACCTTAATGTAAATTCAACCAGCACCATAATTTTACTCAATTATACTAAGACCGCACCCAACAGGCTCGTCGGATGGGCGTCGGTTCAAACCGACGGACGAGACACCGATGGCACCGGCCCGTCGGTTGTGTCGTCCGTTCTCCTTCGTCGCTTCACCGACATTCTATCGGTTTGATTTTGTTTGTGTGGAGAAGTGAAACAAAAAAAAAAATAAATATGAAGTGACGGACCACTGTTGGCACGGGTCTGTCAGTTTCTGTCAGTTTGGTGAAAAAGCTGACATGGCGTTGATGTGGCGTGTCAGTTTCTGTCAGTTTCTATCACTGTTGGGATTGGTCTAATAGCACATTATTAGACCACTCCCAATGGCAGACTGAAACTGACTGAAACCGACGTGTCACGTCTGCGCCACGTATACGCCACGTAAGCTTTTTACAAAACTGACTGAAACTGACGAACCTCTGCCATCAGTGACTCCGTCACTGTAAATTTTGGGCCCACATTTAACAATTTACCTTTAGTTATACACACACAAAAAGAAAAGAAAAGAAAACAGACGAGCCATCGGATATCCGACGTGGGAAACCGACGAGCAAAAGCGACACACCCATGCCATTGGTGTCAGTTGGACCGACAAGCGTCGGTTCCAAACCGACGTAACCATTGGGAAGGGCCTTAGGATGATTGAGAGGATAAATCGGTGTAGATATCTATACTTCTATACTCCTATATAAACCATTTGGACCTCAAGTCTTAATCCCCTTAAAAAAGGGACAATACAATTTACTATATTACCCTCACTCAATGATCATGATGACTAACATAGCCTATGTATTTAATGATCCAATGATGTCAAATTGCTTCATACGTTTGATTAGTAACTCATGAATTTTGATGTAAAACATATTCAATTTTAATAACTCATGATACATGCATAACTGACCAATGTTAATTAAATGTACATCATGTATTGGCCATTAGATAGTGTTAAAAATATAGAAATTACTATCCATTCGAATATTGTTGTCCCTTCAAATTAAATCATGAACCATTTTAAAACCTTAGCATCCAAATTGTAACTTAATTACTAAAATGTTAAATGTTATAACCGACACAACTTTAATGACATGAAATGTGTAACCGACGACACTTAAAATTAGTAATCTATTACACCTAATATAAACAACACTGACAGGTGACTCACAAATCAATAAGATGAACGTGGAACAAGTTATGAGATATTGAATGTTTGACATAAAGTTTATCTTTTTATCTTACCATCCATCATGTTGTGAGATATTACTAACTTTTTGTGTACATGAAACAAACTTAATTAATATTTGATTCAACATATCGTGGAACGAAAGTATTGTCTGCTGCATTGCGCGGGTTTTCTTCTATATATGATAATATACGGGCTTTTTTTCAATCGATTTATTAAGATTGTATTTAATTGAAATTTTTTATTCGAAGATAAATTTTAGTGGAATTAGTAAATGGAGATATCAAACTTTTATTTTCAAAATAAAGTTTTTAGCTATTTCAATGCATTTGATTGGTTAATTAAAGTTATAGTAAGATATAACCATTTGATTGGTTAATATGTCTCAATTTTTTAAAAAAAATTCAATAGCAAAAGTTTTCATTTATTAATATTTAAGATTAGATTAGATTTAGATTAGACATTAATACGACTTAGTGATAAGACTTGTCTAAATAAAAAAATCTCATCCGCTTATACATTTAGACATGTCTATCAATATTCTTGTTGAATTCTCCTAAAAATTATGCTACTAATCTTTCCGATAACAAAACCATTGTTATCGGACGGGTTGCCTCTTGCGGGTGGGGCTCCGTGGATCTACGGATCCGGGGTTAAAGGTTCCTTCCAATAACCTTTTTTTTTTTAATCATAAATCTTCTCTTACATGTTAAAAAGAAGAATACAATTGACATGAGTTTATGTATTCAGCAATGAATTCCAAAATCGATATGTAAAACGATTAAATCAACATAGCATTATTTTTTAAGAAACACATACATGAGCAACGTATGAATGTGTATCGTGATTCATACATAAATGTAACAGCACAACACACGTTCAACAAAATCTCAAGATCCAAAATATACATCAGATTGACTAGAGATCTAGAACTAAGATTTATAAAGGAATCTGGCAGCAAATTAAGTCAATCAGATGATCCAAGATCCACAATTATGCTAGAAGACTTGACTTTTGATATTTGAGATTTATAGAAAGATTTTACTGCTAAGTAACTGAAACAAACAATCCAAGATTAACAATTAAGATTAGATGACAAGAAACTCTACTTTTGACATACAAATCTCATAGTTTTTCATGGAAAAATGGTACACCAAAAATACCTATTGATAACTCGAAGCAAAAAGATAAAAGTAAAATTTGATCATAAATCTAATCTTTCCAAGCATCTTTGTTTACTCGTCGTGAAGAAACACCTGCAGAAGAAATGCTTGGAGTGAGTGGCATCGAGGGCGTACTGGGTGCTTCCACGTCATCCCAATCATCACCCCAATTGTCATCCCAACCATCTTTTTGGTTATAATCTATTTTGGGCCCACCTAAAACGGGGAGCTCGGCATCCAACTTTTGGTATTTCGTAACACTGTTCGAAAAACGTCTTCTTTGATATGTCACACATACAGTGACTGATATTATCACTAGTACAAAAGCTAAAGATATGAGCCCAAGAAATGGAGTTCGCCTGAAGAGATTGGTGTAAGTTAATTGTGGCATATGGTTTGACTTCTTCATGGGGTTATGCGTAAGAAAATCCATAAAGTCGAGACTGCAACTGCCTTCGCTTGTTTTTAATGTTATAAACTTTTCGGTTTTTCCGTCCCCTATAGAAACCATAACCTGCAAGTCAAGATTACTGAATCAAATTTCAAACTGCATTAAAGAACACCAACTATATGTCTATATGATGAAGCCTCGTGGTAAAAGCTGGCAAATTTGGACCAATTTAGTTCTGACTTGTGAATGTGTCGTTTGGGTTATTTTTATTTCATAATGGATCAAATGGGCCAAATCAAAAACATTAATTAAAAATGGATACGAGGCAAACAGGTCAAAAGTCATTAAAAAGTGTATTTAAGGCAGGGAGAATGCTAACCATAGCCCTAAGATTTCTATATTTAAAATTTAAAACTCGGCAGAATTGATTACGAATTAATTACAAAGTATGAACATTCCTATATAATACTAGCTTTCCTTAAATAGATTTGGTAATAGCGTTTATTCATGGTAATTTCTAGTTATAAATTTAGAATTAAGATAAAAATGATATGCTTAACCATAGCTCATCGTTAGCATTTTCCGTAAGGCATATAGCCACCAAAAATCGCTTTATGTGAGAAACTAAATTTTATTGCTCTAAGTTATATTTTTTATACACTGATTAGTTATAATAGAAGAATAAGAAAATAGAAGATAAGGGTGTGTTTAGATGTAGGAAAACATATGAGTTTATTTAGAAAATTTTTCTAAGAAAAGTGGAAAATTAGAAAATGTGTTCAAAATAGGGTTTTTCTAGAAAATTTTTCATAGAAACTAGAAAACCAGTTTTCCATGTTACAAGGGGAAGTTGGAAAACCACCACCCCCCACTTTTCTAAAATTTTCCACTTTTTTCCTTTATAACACCACCTCCATTTTTCTAAAATTTTCCAAACCCTTCTAACCTTAACTAGTTTTACAAAATATAAAATACGATAACATTTGAACACATTTTCTAAATTTTCATCACTTTTCTAGAAAATGAAAACTCTTCTCATTTCTTAGAAAATTAGAGATGAAAAATTGTGGAAATTTTTTCACAACTAAACGCACCCTAAGTGTTTTCATTTAACCAAGCTCGACTGGTGTTGACCCGTAATGTAGCTGCCCCAACCTGCTTGGCCCATCCATTTTCCCACATCTACTTGTGTCATGCCAGTATTCAGATTAGTTACCTTTTGGTCATCATTTTCTTGAATTTGAATTTTGTTTTTATCTAGGCGAACAAAATCAGGAGCACTAATATCCACATCCAACAGGCCTTTTCCCTTATTCTGGAGTAATAGGGAAACTTCAGTAGACTCTGAAAGATAACAACATAACAGTCAGAATTGTTTTGTCTGAATGAATAAGACTATAATGTCCATGCCCCCAATTAAAGCACGGGAATATACATAATATGGCTTGTAAATTTAAAAGAATGTACTAATTTCCACTTTCAAACTTTATGCACTCCCTCTGCAAAATTGTATATAGTTTTGGAAAAAAATGTGCTGTTGACTATTAGTCAAATGCATAAATGCCATTCAAAACGACATAACAGGGAAATCTTGTGGAGATCTAATGATTTGAAAGAAAATAGTAAGTACTCACTGAAAGAACGTCAAGCATCAATCATCAAATAAGCATGTTGTAACAGTAATGCACACATATCACATGGTACAGCTACTTCAAGCAGGAAAATTGCAATAAAATTTGAGTGATGGCCAATCGGCCTAATCGCCAACTATGTAGCCCCTTTTCAAGAATTACATTTTAGCGCCTACATCTTATTAGGCCAAAGTAACGTAAGAGAAACATATTTTTCGATATGTAGTCTCTCATAAAGTTCAATTAACCAGAGTAACAAATTTACAATCTAACATTTAAGGTCAGATGGACTTAGAAGACAACTAAATCAAAATTTATAAGAAAAACTAAACATAGAAACAAAACGGTATTGATTTACAATTACATCATAAAAATTTTAAAAATTTTACTTTAATGCTTCTTTAAACAAAGAATCAAGGAAAATTTACATGTGAAAAACATATAGAGTTGTGATAACAAATCAATGAGTAAACTAACATAATAGCATGCACCAAAGTAAAACGATCAAAAACATGAAAGTACAAGTATACATACCATCTCCTGGAACACTTAGACATGCAATCATTTCATGATTCCCACCATCACCAATCGTGCACTTAAACGACGAATCACATAATTCACCTCGAAAACTCCCCTTCCTTCCTAATGACAAACTATCCTCTTTCGGTACGTTCTTCATATCCGACCCTTTATTGTCTGTACCTTTCTTCTCAACATCATCCACCAACACCTTATCATTTGAACCCGTTTGCGCATTACCCGTTTCTTTATCCGTTAAGGGCTTGATCGGAACACTCTTACTACTATCCACAACCTCATTTTGTTCCTTTTGTATATCATTTGTAACTTTTGCCTTCTCTACGGGCTCGGCTCGCTTAGTTTCTATAGTAGAGCCCGACGTGCTTGATTTATCAATTGATGTTATTTTCGGGTTTAAAGTTGTTTTCACTTCCGATCCTAAACCGTCAACTGTATTCTTCTTCACCTAAATCAAAATTTTATATCATAAACTCAAATAAAAGCACTTTTATTTCATAAATAAATTTTCTTCTGTCTTTAAAAATTTAATTTACTTCAAAATATATAAACTTAAGAATCCATTCAATACGACATGATTTCAGTTCATAAGTTGATTAAATTTGTAATTAATATCTAACAAACCTTATAATTTAAGCAAAATAAACATAAATAATACCTCAGGATCCGGGTCAGCGCAGTGAACTACGAGTAAGATTAGAAACAAAGGGACCAAAAAGGTCAAATTTAATTTCATCTTTAGCAAAGTCTTACAGTAAAATCCACATAATTCACACTGCAAAATGCATAAAAAGCATGAATTTATAACCTTAATTGATGCTGAAATTGGAAAAAATAGTTTATAAGGAATCTAACCTTGAAGATGAAAACGGTGTTTCTGCCGATTTAGGGCTCACACTGGGCCCAACCACTCCACATTGATTTTATCAGCAAATGACTCAAAAGGGTTGGAAAATGTTTTGACTACAAAAGTCAAAATAGCAACCTGGAGATGAAGGTGTTTATTTGATTATGGATTGTATGGGTAATGGGCCCAATCTAGCTGAAATCCTTTATGGGCTTTTATAATTTTTAGCCCATTTAATATTAGGTCCCATGGACTTTATACAGGTATAGAATGGATGTTCTATTGATCAAAAAAACAAAAACCAAAATAACGACTCCAAGGATTGAGAATTCAATTACTATAATTCACAGAAATTTTAGGACTTCTAGTTTTCATCCATATAAGAGCATACAGAATGGAAAAAGGCAACTATCAGCGTTCAGCAACTTGAATGCTGGGGCCTGGGAGTGGCGTTCAACCACTTCATACCAGTGTTCACTTTTGGCGTTGGACATCAATATTCAATTCAAAATGTTGATCGCAAGCTTTAACCTCACTTTTTTTTTCTTTCCTTTTTTCCCTTTTCCTCACATTATTGTGTGCCCAAATGAACTGAGTTAAATATTGAATCACTCCCCTTAAAATCGTCCAAGTTAAATTTATGTATTCCATTGAATATTGAACCGAATATCGAACACAAGGGCAATAATCACTCCTAATGCTCTAAGTGCATCATGTTGAATACAAGTAGCAATTATAATACAGTGTCGTACTTTCCTAATGACCAAATCAATGAACAACCAAAAAATGTGTACAAATGGCAACTTAACTACCAACTAAAAGTCCACAAAGCATATTAATGAAGCATATATGTATTAAAACAATAAAGCAATGGGTTGACAAAATATGCAAACTTGGTAAGAGATTCAAAGACATCTTGCCGACCTTAGTCCAAGGTCTTCCACACCAAATCTTGATGTTGATCAATTTACATACTATTTATTTAGAATAATACTAGCTGTATACCTTTTTAGTCTGGTTTGCATCAATCAATGACATAATTGATTAATTTACACAATATTTGTATAATTTGTGTTATATCTATTGGTGCTTATGTTATGTCAACCCCATTTTGGTAGATATATTGATGTATATATAAACAAGTCTTAGGACCGATACATACATTTATTTATATTCAACAATTAAGATTCAAAACTTTTTAATATTTAATGAAAATGGAATTCTACATTTCTACTTGCAAGATCAATGTTTATGTATTTAGGGTAGGGTTCAAATGAGAATAGGAATTTGTGTGAGACTGAGGGAACCAATGATATCAAGCCATGTGTACAAAGAGAATGTTCCACATGTACAAAACCCATTTACCCCCAACATCAATTATCTCACAAATGACAAATCGAAAAATTATGAAAATTGCACCATTAAATTCGTCGTTTTCTCCTCTTCGATTTGCCGTCCCTCAAGACATACTTTCGAAAAGGTTTTTTTTTCATTTTTTTAGTAGGTTTCACATTTACTAACACATGTGTTAAAGTGTTGCGTTTAGGGTTTAGGGTTTGTGGTTTAGGGGTTAGGGTTTAGGGTTTAGGGTTTGAGGTTTGGGGTTTCGGACCCCAAACCTCAAACCCTAAACCCTAAACCCCAAACCCTAAACCCTAAACGCTTTACAAAACGTTAAACCCTAAATCTTTCTAAACCCTAAACCTTGAACCCCTTCTAAACCCTAAACCCTTATAAACCCTAAACCATAAACCCTACTAAACCCTAAACCTTAACCTTAACCACAAATTAAATGTACAACTAATCACTAACACATGTGTTACTAATTTGTGAAACCCACCAAAAAATGAGAAAAAAAAAAGTTGTCAAAAGTATGCCTTGAGGGACGGCAAATCGAAAAGGAGAAAACGCTGAATTTTATGGTGCAATTTTCATGATTTTTCTACTTACCGTTTGTGAGATATTTAATTTTTAAAAATGTGGAGGAGAGAGAATAAAGTGTGAAGGAGAGAGAATAAAGTGATACATGGCAGAAATCTGTTGGTTCCCTCATTCTCACTCAAAATTGGTGTACTCATTTGAACCTTACTCTATTTATTTAATTTAGTCGTCAATAATATCTAATATTTGTTGGTCATAGGTAATTGCTTTTATTTATGGTTGTAATGACACACATTACATTCCCTCATCTTATGAAGCATTAAGTGTCAACTTTTTGGTCCAATATAAAAGTCACATATGAAATTGAGATAAAAGGCAGAAATTAGTAAGAGAAATAATTTAAAAACAAAAACAAAAAACATAGCAAGTAGACAAATATGTTAGGTGATCATATATTTTTAATAATATCACTTTAAAAAGAAAGTAGATATGATTATTCGTAATAAAATAGTGCACACGTTGAAAATGCGAGTATAAATAAATATAATTACTCAAATTAGTTACATACGTAAAAAAAATGTTTACGCACAATATAAATATCTAGAATATTCATATTTCCTTAGATCCATAGATGTAAACTAAACAATAAACAATTGTGCGGAGTATATCAAAACTCATGTCGACAATGATACGCCACCCACACCACGATAACTTACACAACTTGTTGTTCGTGATATATGCATGACGAGTAAATGCAAATCAGCTTGTAAGGGATGTTAAATGTAAATTTCAATAAATGCGTGAGAGTGATGCGTCAAGTGAAAGTGTTTAACTAGACTAGTACCAGTAAAAATAAGGTCTAGGTTAAAAATACATGTCATTTTATATCTTATAGTATTATTATTTAGGGTATGGTTCATGGGAGATGGGTAGGTTAGAGGAGCAGCAAAGGCAGAAGGCATCTCCACCCTCGATTTCCTTTGAACGGTCAAGATCACAACTGTCAACAAGGACCCGTGTGCAAAACAAATACGGTCAAGGGACCAAATATGTAAAAATTTTGACACCATCAGTCTCCATCGGTCAGAACGGTCAGACATCTCATTAACTCTGCTATTTTTCCCTCTCACTATACTGAAACACGAAACACACAGTCATCTTCTTCCTCTTTCATCAAAAGTAGAAATGATCAAAAATAAATCACAAACTACAAACAAGATAATCACCGATCATCTTCATAGTAAAACACCATCGCCGATCATCCTCTTACCCCGTTGTCTGTTGCAGCAGAATACAGTTTAAAAAAATAAAAAAAGATGAAACTCGTAACTATTTCCGATCATGATATGTTTATTCTTAATTTTGTAGCTATTTTCATCTTTCTTTCTACTAATAATACTTTATTTTATCTATCAGCTACGCGGCGAAGCCAAAGACGAACACGATACAGGTTCGAAAAGAACGAAAAAGACCAAATCATGCACGTTAACCAGCTAGCTTACATCGGCGGTGAAACTAAAATCTTAGCCGTTGATCGTACGATTAAATTCAACGTTCTCGCTATGAAATTATCAGCGTTATGTGATTCAGACATGTGTTTTAAGTATCAATTGCCTGGTGAAGATCTCGACGCGTTGATTTCCGTCACGAACGATGACGATCTCGATCACATGATGAATGAATACGATCGATTAAACAGAGCGTCACCCAAACCGGCGAGATTGAGGTTATTTCTATTTCCTGTTATGAATTCTATTACTGTTCAAAGTCCGGCACATAGTTTTGGATCCACTAAAGGAAGATCTGAACGTGATCGATTCGTTGAGGCGATGAATTCCGGTCCGGTTCAGTCGGCTGGAAATGCTGATTTCCTGTTCAGTTCGAAGAAAGGTGTAGCTCCGATACCGGTGCCGGTTCCGGCGCCGGTTGCGATGCCGGTACAGGTTCCGATAGTTCGAGATGTTAGTATCGCAGATCTGTCGGTTCGTCATCATGAACCTGACATTACCGTTTTAGATGAACGTGCAATCGAATCGGATCGGATCTAGAAACACATCCAGGATCTAAGACAGCAATAGGAAGCATAAACGTTTTGTTTCGATTAGTTGCACAATCCCATCCATGCACAAGAGATGATGCTATGAATTAGAACGCATGCATAATCGATCAAAGTTGTTGAGCGTAACGAAGAAGAAAACTCAAGAGAATTCAAAGAGTGGAACCCTATTGATGTAAAAATGTTAAGAATCAACGCTAAAAGAGCATGATGCAACATCTAATCGTTGTTATTTTGTATGTTTATCACAGTTGATTGTGTAGATTGTACTTGAAAATGGAATACTTAATAATATTAAATATTTTACTGCATCTTGAACATGGATAACTGCATTTTATGACTCTTGAAGACTTTATATTTGTTTTTCAAAACTCTCTATTACACTAAAACACTAGGAAAAAAAAGATAAAAACAAAAAAATAATGAAGTTGTGTTACTGTATGTTTTGTGCTGCTAACTGCATTTTAGTAGTTTAGATATTTGTCACTACAGTTTAGATATTTTTACTGCATTTTACATATTTTTACTGCATTTTATATCATTGTTCACTGCATTTTATATACTTAGTGCATTTTATATGTTACCCTTTTATAAATGTTTACTGTATTTTAGATAATATAATTTTAAGTAAGTTGTTTTGTACTCTATGAAGACACTAAATAAACCAAATTACTGCATTTTATATATTTTTACTGCATTTTATCTATTTTTACTGCATTTTATATATTTTTACCTCATTTTACCTATTTTTACTGTATTTTGAATAAACAGGGGAATTTACTTCAAGAATTTTTCAACTAGTTTGGATCTTCAATGTTTGGAAAGTTTGTATTCTGGAATTGCAGTACAACAAGAAGTGATTGATATTTGGTCTCAGATCCTAAATTATGAAGATTCTCAACAGTCACCTACTGATTGTGGTCGTGTTTTTGGTGATACTGATACAATGGTAAAATATTATTAGTTTTCTATTGTCTTGTTTACTTTTTGTGATACTCAGATCCTTAAATACGACTAATACTTTTATGTTTATACAGACATACAATGCCATAAATCCTTCAGTCGACCAAACAGTTATATCTTCAAATTTTGAAAAGAGTATGAAATCAAATTTGATGCAAGCAGCGAAAACAAATTTGAGTGATAGGTAATTTCTACATATATTTTATTTATTAAAAAAATTTACCATGTCCTAACTCTAGTATATTTAATATGAAAAATGTGTATATTGGTTGTTCGGGTTTTTTACCTAATAGTTCACCCGTGTGAGGGAAAGAATTCAAGTATCATCAACCATTACTATCTCATTTGCTTCAATTTGAAAGTTTCCGAAATTTGCATAATTGACAGCATCAAAGATAACAGAGATATGAAGGATAACAACGATATGAAGGATAACAGCGATCTGTTTGTGAGATATGGCAACTTGCCAAACACTCTTGTAAGTATTTTATAAATAGGGTTAAACTGCATTATAACTGTCTGTAAAACAAAATTTGTACTTGTCCGTTTTCAAAAATATACATTAATAAATATTCAAAGTAATTTATTGTAATTTCTTTGTTGCTACAGCGTAGAATGTTTTGTGAGTACCTAGGAAAGGTTATAAAACACAAAAACACTGTTGAATTGATGGCGAAAGAGATCAATATCCTTGATATTGAATGGGCAAGCAAAAAAAATTATACAGATAGTGGTCTTTTTCTAATGAGGCACATGGAGTGCTATAAAGGTAGGCTCAAGGATTTCAAAGCACAATTTAATAACCAGCTGGATTCTACCCAAAAAAAAAAAAAAAACAAATTGAAGATTTACGAAAGAAGTACTTGGTGAAGATCCTCTTGTCTGACTTCAATGATGATTTGCAACACGTAAAAGATGAAGTCAAGGCGTATGATAAGCTAGACAAGGAAATCATGTTGGCTCACAAGAAGGGTTCAAAGGTGAATATTGGGAAGCGTGCATTAAAGATGAATATTGTCTCTGGGTGAAGACAGTTTCGGTGAAACTTAAACTTTATGTGTTTTGTGGGTTACGAAATATTTTAAAACAATTTGTGTCTTTGGTAGTTATTTTGTCCTTGGTGACAAGTATCACTGAAAACAATTGTTATTGCATCTAGGTTTTTTATGATGGTTTATATGTGACTAGCAAAAAAACTTATGTTTACCTGTTAATTTTGTTGATTAGTAACATTTAAATGGTATGCAAGTTTATGTTTTTGTAAGTTTTTGTGTTAAGTTTATATTAATATTAAAAAACTAAAATGCAGTGACTCAAATATAAAATGCAATAACACAAAAAAAAAATGTAATGACTCAACTAAGACTAAAATGTAATGACTCAAAAATAAAATGTAGTAACACAAATATAAAAAGGTAGAAAAATTAAGAATAATATAAAATAAAATCTTCAAATCCTCAACTAATACTCAGTGACATTATTCTGCACATCTCCTACTGTTGTACTTTCAGGAGTTGTTTCTTTAGGTATGCTTGTACAACCCCTGCTATTATGTCCATATTGCTTGCACTTTTGACATTGATTTTTCCTCTTCTTGGCTTTATCCATCGTAACATTCGCTTTTGATTTTCCACTTGGGCGTCCTTTAGTTCTAATGTCATCCGGATTCTTAATGTTGTTGTTTTCAGGTCTTTTCAAACCCAAAAATGAACAAATAGCTTCAGACTTTCCATTGGTATTGCTGTCGGGAATTCAGCTCTAGTTTCCTCAAAAAATTCAAGCAATTGTTCTCTGTATTTAGCAAACTTCTCTAGATTATGCACCAACCTATTTACAGTTTCCTATATAATACTGAATTTTACACAAATATAACAATGAAACATCAAAAATTAATAGACTTTGACATTATCCTACTTGAAAATTTAATCAATCAAAAATACATACAATGAAAACTAAAAAACTGCATTTTATTAAACTAATACTGCATTTTAACACTTTTATACCACACATCTTAGGAAAAATCAGATTGAGAAAAAAGTAAAGATCAACTGCATACAAATCATGTGAACGTATGTATAGTCATAAATCATACGGAAGTATTAAAATATTACAATGCATACAACCATCATATATAACTATATACACACAAAATAACGCATATACGAAAACACACAGATGAAAAACACATGTAAATTCATTCATATACAGATACACAGCAAACACTCGCATAAAATGCAATAACATCCAAAAAGCAATAATAAAATGCAGTAGAATATGGTAAAATGCAGTAGAATATGGTAAAATGCAGTAGATTCTAGTAAATGCAATAAAATGCAGTAAAATCCAAAAAGCAATAATAAAATGCAGTAGAATATGGTAGAATGCAGTAGATTCAGTAAATGATGTAAAATGTAGTAATTTCAGTAAATGCAGTTAATCATATCTGAGATCTTGTGTGCATATCAGGTTTACAACACCTTAAAACTTAAAATGCAGTAAGTTAAACGTAAAATGCAATGTGTTAAACGTAAAATGCAGTAAGTTTTCGTATAACCCAACACTTTGGTACAATAAAACTCGTATAACCCAAAAATCTTTGGTACAATAAAGCTCGTATAACTCAAAACTCGTCCATCTACCAAAAAAAATTCTATAAGGACTGCAACAAAGAAAGCTAATAGTACATAAATACAAGCGATTAAACATGCTACTATGACAATTGTACCGAAATAAATTTTGATCAGGAGCTGAAACGATACTTCACGAGCATAACCAAGTTGATCATAGGGCTTCCATGACGTGCAAACAAGATCTGAAAGCAAAAAAGAAGTTGATGTAAAATGAATCACATCGATTTAACAATAAATTTCACTATATTCATCCCTAAGCACCTTTATTTCCACATTTTTTGTGATATGATTCAAGAAAAGGGAGGGCAACATCTAAGAAAAAGAGATTAAAGAACTGATCCACCTTTATCTGCAAAAGAGATAGAAGGTACTGAAAAAATTCTTATGTATGTTGAGAGATTCTTCCAGAGGGGATGTATTCATAGACATGATATGGTTTACTTTAAATATGGTTATTAGGGAAAAGTCTAAACAACTGATATGTACGATCTTTCGATCATCAAATGATGCAAAATTCGACATACCCATTCAACAAGAACTACAAACGAAAAGATCTAAACAGTTAACAGTTGCCATACATAATCTACAACATTTTAAAAATTCTACTGCATTTTATATTTCCTAATGCATTAAAGTCAGTCTACTGCATTTAAAACTATTGTATTCTTAAATTTATAATGCATGAAAGGTAGTCTACTGCATTTTAAACATAATTTACTGTATTTTAAAAACATAATCTACTGCATTTTAAAAATAATCTACTGCATTTTAAACATAATCTACTGCATGAAAAGTCACATTAGTTATGCTAGTTGAGTATAGGTTGTACCAATGGAAAACCTGAATGGACGCAAAAAGGTCGAAGCAGGAGACCTTTGTGAAAGAAGAAATGGTCTTACTTTTTCTCTTAGCTACTCCATATCATTTGTCTACTTAAATCTGATCATATTTCTCAGTTTCATGATTTTGTTTCTGCCTATTAACCATTTGATGTATATATGATAATGTGATCATTTATTACCACCACTGATACACATAGAGTTGTTGTAAGTGCTTCTGTTAATCACTAATATGCATCGCAGATGCAACCAGTCTATTATTATCATGAACATATGTTGTCATTAGTCCTGAAAACAAGGACCCTATCTGTTCAAGAGTCTTCAAATCAGTGCTAACTAAGTAATTGGTACTCATTTCCGTATATCAATTAACTCTTAATACTACACCGGATTCAATCAATCATCAATCAACACATAATAAAGGGCAACAACCTTTTTTATATCTTAAAAAGTAAAAGAAATTAATCAACTAGCATAGAAAATAAGAGATGCATTAGTCAAAAACACAAAAGCTGAATACAAACAAATTTTATCAAAAATGACAAATCCACAAGGAAACTGAAACAGGTAAAATGCATAATTTCAGTGTGGCATTTCATCAAACAGGTAAAATGCATAATCAGAAATCAAAATTCAATAAGCAGATCAAAATTCAACAACCTTTTTTCTACCGCCACCGCCGCCGCTAGAAGACTCTCGATCTTCCACCGCGTTCACCTCGCTAACAAAATCACACGTGCATTCACCAAACAAAACCATAACTCACCGAAACCGCCGCCGGAATTAACGGATAAATTGACGAAATCGGATTGAAAACGGTGAAGATAAGATCGAAAAGACGAAATTAACCTTACCTAAAGTTTTCATCGGCGGTAGGTACATCGGAGGTGCAGAAGAAGTCCGACAGCTTCATGAATCCTACTTGAAAATTTAATCAAGCAAAAATACATACAATGAAAACTAAAAAACTGCATTTTATTAAACTAATACTGCATTTTAACACTTTTATACCACACATCTTAGGAAAAATCAGATCTGAGAAAAAAGTAAAGATCAACTGCATACAAATCATGTGAACGTATGTATAATCATAATTCATACGGAAGTATTAAAATATTACAATGCATACAACCATCATATATAACTATATACACACAAAATAACACATATACGAAAACACACAGATGAAAAACACATGTAAATTCATACATATACAGATACACAGACAAACACTCGCATATACAGTTATGTACTAAAAACATAAAATACTTACTTTTGTTAATAGCTTCTAAGCTTGATTCGTGTTCTTCGACTTCAATGGCAACGGTAGGAGTTACATAAACATTATCAACATCAGCTGTAGGTGTATTTAGATCCAGCATTGTGCGCAGATTTGATGCTTTCGTTACGTAAATATGCATATCTGTATATATATGATCGTAAATATATATATACGCATACAATTTTGAAAGAATCGTATGTATCTAAACTAGTAATCGAAGATTTTGGAATCCGATTTTCTTTACTTATTTGGGATTATAGGTAAAATTATGATATTTTGAAGTGATTTGCGGTCAGATCCAAAATTTTGAAAAAATGTACAAAACTAGTCCCTGGAATTATGCAGAGTGGGGACCGTGAATTATGCAATAGGGGGACCGCATTCCAGCTGGCATTTTTCTTATTGGATGAAACCATGTCTTCCATGCTCCTCCAAAACAAGCTGCTCCTCTGATCCTTTTCTTACTATTTATCCATATATATAAGTATCAAAGAAATAGATATGTCACTTTGTATAAAATGGAAAACTGGAACATACCATTATGAGTCGGGAGATGAGATCATTAGAGTACATGAATTTAGTAAAGTATGAAAGTACCAATCATATTGTGACATGTGTACAAAGAGAGTGTTCCACATGTACAATACCCATTTACCATCAACATCAATTATCTCACAAACGACAAATCGAAAATTTATGAAAATTGCACCATTAAATTCGTCGTTTTATCCTCTTCGATTTGCCGTCCCTCAAGGCATACTTTCGACAAAAAAAAAATTTTTTTCTTCTTTTTGGTGGGTTTCACATTTTAATAACACATGTGTTAAAGTGTTAAAGTGCTGCGTTTAGGGTTTAGGGTTTGGAGTTTAGGGGTTAGGGTTTAGGGTTTGAGGTTTGGGGTTTCTCCCCGAAACCCCAAACCTCAAACCCTAAACCCTAAACCCTAACCCCTAAACTCCAAACCCTAAACCCTAAACGCTTTAGAAAACGTTAAACCCTAAATCTTTCTAAACCCTAAACCCTTATAAACCCTAAACCATCAATCATACTAAACCCTAAACACTAAACCCTAATCCTAAATTAAATGTACAAGTATGTAATAACACATGTGTTAATAATTTATAAAACCCACCTTAAAAATGAAAAAAATTAAAATCGTCGAAAATATGCCTTGAGGGACGGCAATTCGAAGAGGATAAAACGACGAATTTAATGGTGCAATTTTCATAATTTTTCGATTTGTCGTTTGTGAGATAATTGATGTTGGGGGTAAATGGGTATTGTACATGTGGAACACTCTCTTTGTACACATGGCACAATATGATTGGTACTTTCATACTTTGATAGATTCATGTACTTCCTTGAACTTTTCTCTATGAGTCGGAGAGAGTACTAAATAACAAGATTTTTGCGGTAATAGATACGTCATTTTGTATTTTTGTATAAGATGGAAAGCTGGAACATACTATTATGAGACGGAGAGAGTACTAAATAACAAGATTTTTGCGGTAATATGTTTTGTACATACAACAAACTGCAAAGGGAAAGATTTATCATTTATGTATAGAACAGGTCACTTGAAAGAGTTTGAGAGATAATTAGATAACGACGCAAGTCTTATGAATATATATTATTATCATAAATAAACTATAAACCTTTTAATGGAACCTTTTTTAATAAAATTTAATCGTAACTTTATAGTAACTTTTGGAAACAGTGTATGATCATTAAGTTTGTACTCCCTCCGTCCCACGATTATTGTCTATCTTTCCTTTTACGGACGTTCCAAATTAATTGTCCATTTCTAAAAATAGATAGGGAAGTTTGATCGTGATTACCATATTACCCTTAATTGAAATTGTTATTACGAACTTTTAAAGAAGCAGTAATTAATTGGTTAAGGGTAAAACTGTCATTCTGCAAAAAGTAAGAAATAGAAAGCAATAATAATTATGTTTTTATTAAACTGCGTGTTTTTTGTCGGGTGACAATTATTTTGAGACGGAGGAAGTATATTAACCATAAGAAATAGACACTACCTTTATCTATACTTAGGCCTGTAAACGAACCGAACGAACACGAACGGAGTCTGTTCGTGTTCGTTCATTAAGGTTTTGGCGAACAAACGAACGAACACGAACGGATAGGCGAAAGGATTTTGTTGTTCATGTTCGTTCATTAAGAAAATTTGTTTGTTCACGAACACAAACGAACGTACACGAACAAACACATAATTTAATGCATTTATTCATTAATACCTTAAACGAACATCAACAAACATAAACGAACATATATATACACACACACACACACACACACACACACACACACACACATATATATATTATATAACTTGAAACTTTGCAATGCATATTCAACATTACAAAACGATCACAATATGAAGATAAATTCATTTGTTGGTCCGATCGTTGGAAAGAGCAGCACATCTGGAACTAGTGGAGGGAGAGTGTGGATATGTTTTTGGAGTGGAGGGAAATGTGATATATAAATATAAGGTAAAAATATCTAGATGTTTAATATTATCAAATGAAAATATCAAAATATTAATAATATTCTATTTGATATTTAGCTTTATCAAAATAACATATTCAAATATGTATTAATTTAATTAAACTATTAGTTAATAAACGAACATTTAACTGAACGTTCACGAACATGTTATCGAACGTTCACGAACGTAAATGAACGAACGAGACATGTGTTCATGTTCGTTCATATAATTATACGAACGTAAAAATTTGTTCATGTTCGTTCATATAACGAAACGAACGAACATAAACGAACTTCCCGCCGAACGGTTCGTGAATAGTTCGCCGAACGTTCAGTTCGCTTACATGCCTATCTATACTACTAAAATATCTATGCATATAGAGTACAAGCAAGGAGGTGATGCATTGTGAGTTGTACAACTATAAGTTTGGGGTTGTTGACCTTTTGGTGGATTGGGTCACATGGAATTTTGAAGATAAGAGAGGTGTCATTTTTTGTAGATGGGCCGTGACCCATTCAATACTTGTCTTTGTCAGTAATACTCCACCTTTTTGTATTTATTTCACATTTGGGTCCTATTGATACGACTTATTCAAGTTTCAAACGCTAATATCTTCTAACAACTTACAAATTATATGTGATCACAAGTCTTTGTTTCGCATGTTGTTAAAACCATTTCCAGTACTAAGGAGGGAAATATAAAGTAGAATCACATATAAAATAGAGTTGGTGGCTGGAACCGGTAATTAAAACTAAAATTGGTGACCAGAGCTTGTAAGTTGTGACTAGAGTTGAAGCTTATTTTAGCACTTATGAAGACTACTTGAGAAACCTTTATTGTAAAGATTTTGGGGCATCTTGTGTTGGGGAATTGGTGAAACAAGGTTTGATTTCAATATGGATATTCTCTAGAATCGTGTATGGGATCACTTTCCAAAAGCAATAATTCGACCCTAATGATGCATGGGTTCACGAATTCTACTTTGGGATAAGATTAAAGATTATTCAAAGGTTTCGGCACCAAAATCTTTGTCTATATGTTTATGTGTGTGTGTGTGTGTATGAGTTTGATAATCTGCCAAAAAATCATCATACAACCAAGAAAATGGCAGTTTTATGAAACAGTTTTCATTAATTGTTTTATAGATTCATTGAATCTACACACTTTTTCATATACACTACGCATGGTCAATTTCGTTGAGGATTTGGGGCGCTGCCCCGAACCTCGCAAGGGCGTTGCCCCTTGACCCCACCCACTGACCTGCTAGCACAATTTTGGTTGAGCTCGGTATTTAACAACTTAACCGGGTATGCACTCCGTATCACCTACCCCATGTCTACTAATCCGTCAATACACTAAAATATACAACATCTTTGCACCAAATTCCATGTTTGAGATCCCTCCTTTTTCGTTATGGCACACAGCCACGTGAAACAACGGGACGATCAGGCTTACATTACATTTGTTAACTTTTATATTATTATTAGATATTAGATTAGATTGGATTCATTTTTGATCCGTATAAAAAATTTGAAATGTGTTCGCATTTATTTTCTCCCGCTTCTGATCTTTTGAGAACAAAATGCATCTAGTAAAAGTATTACTATTGGATTTATTTTTCAACTGTAGCTGTTACTTGTGGTCTAATTCACCTAAAAGAAAAGGGCAAACACAGTAGGAGTATAACATTGAACCTAAGGATGTCGCGAGTACGTACATTGATATACGTACTCACAGAATTCAGTATACTTTTATTATGTAGCATTGACTCAATAAACTTAATAATTAAAAATAAAAAATAGCAATTGCATGTATGCGTTTTGTGTACATATAATTATTGATAATATGATATGGGCATGTACTTGAAATGTGTAAGCCAATGTAATGTTTTATTGAACGTGTTAATCAACCATCCAATTATATGTAAGCTACTTTTCTACGAGGAAAAGGTGATTGGATCTTGACAACGCAAAGTCGTTGAGTTAACTTTTACATTAAAGAAGAGATGGACGTAATATGTTTATTAGGAAGAAACAAATATAAATGCACGAACTAAACTTTATAAAAGCTAGCTCCATCCATAACAACATTTACGATTTGTAACATCAAAGGAATGGGAAAGATACCATATAAAGTGTTTGTGATGTGTGATAATATTCTTCTTATGTTTAATTAAAGATTTTTTAGATACTATTCTATGATTTTTGCACCTATATATTGAAATGAAAATAGTCATGTGTCCATTAGCTTGTCTCTATCAATCCTCGTAATTACGGAGTATAATTTAAGAAAGGATCGAGAGGTAATTAAGTATAATTTTCGAGGAAATAATAGAAGTAAAACCTTCTAATTTATCGGCCCATATATTATTTATCGTTGAATATCACTTAATAAATACTTAAGTCAGTAAGATTGTGTTCAATGAAATACTCATATTTTCATACTCTCTCTCATGTATTCAACTATGTACACGAGGCCAGGAGGGGAGCTAAGAAATTGAAATAGAGGGGGCAAAAAAATTTATGTTTATTTCTCTTATTTTATTGTGGGGACAAATAATATAAAATGTCATTAATATCTTAAAAATAAATTTTTTTACGTAATTTGACATTTTTGGTGGGGGTGATTACCAACGCTGCCCCTGACCTATCTCAACCCCTACGCGAGGCAATTGAGTATATGGCATTAAGATTCATCTTCTTGCATAGTTCATTCGAAAATAGAAATGTTATAACAGTGTAACAAATTCAGTATTACCGATGCATTTCACGAGTATTTTTACTAGTTAACTTATACGTACCGAATAGTCATCTATCCCAGAATCTAAATACTTATTACTTGTCATGACTATGTTCGTCTCTCCACATCAACCATTTCAATTCGATATACTATACTATACGCTATTGATTTGTAATATGAATATTGAAATGTGAAACCTTAAGCTAGTCACCATAACTACTCATTTTGTGTGAAATCAGTATTTGTTGATGGCACTATCGTACCAAGTCGTAGCACGAGTACACGACAAAACTGTCTGCACAATGTCTACAAGAGAGCATATAATACGATATCTTAAAGTCATATTTTAGTAATTTAAGAAACGGTTTTCATAAAAAGTGATCAAGTAAGTTGTAACCTGTTAAATATACGTTAAAAATTTTCTTATTTCACATTTAATTTATGTGCACGAATTTCCATAAAAAGATGAGTTTAATCAGTTTACGGGTGAGTGGGGCATGAAACGTTGAAAGTTGAAATAGTCAAAAAGGCCACATCAAACTAACTCCCAAAACTCAACTTTTTTGCAGACCCATAGTGGCCCAATCCATCATTGTCACCAAGGAAAAATTAATCAAATTAAATTGAACCGTTCAACATAAGTTGATTGTCATGAGTTACCCCAAATATAATGCCCAAATTATATAATAAATAGTCATTTTCATTAGAGACATATGGTATCATTAACCATGTTATATAAAGTTCAATGGTTAATCAGTTTTTAAACCTATAAGTTCTTTTACATAATTTGAAATCTAATTTTAGTGGGCAACTGTCCCCTCATACGTCCGTCTCTGAAAGTAAGATTAAATAATAAAACTTGTATGATAAGAGGGTACTAAGAAGTAGAGAGAACGACGTATGAATGAGTATGTTTTAACTTTCGAACGAGTGTACATCGACATCTAAAAATCTAACGGGTGCCCTTTCACGTACTACACTCTCATTCTTCATCCTTTCCTTTTCTTCACAATAAACAACCTCAGCATTTTCATGAATGAATTATATACAGTAATATTTACATTTCTATTGTATATATATATATATATATACTATTCAAAATACTCCTAAGATATAAATTTTCTACTGGTGACACAACATGCACAAGAAAATGAAAGCATGGGAAAGAAGAAGGTGTAAAGTGGAAAAGGTGGATAGTTTGACTTTAGGATTTCACATGGAAAATAATGGACCACATCTAACCTGTCTTTCTTCTTTCTTTTCAATACACCCATCACCACACCTCACCACACTACTTTTTGAATTTAATGCTACCTTATCCTCCCTCCCTCCCTCCCTCCCTCATCTTCTTTAATCTCATTTACATCCATTAAAATCAATACTATTTCTAAAACCTAAAATACCTCCACAAAAACACAAGTAATTAGCAATAAATAAAAGCTTACTATATGATTATAATAACCACATAAGAAAACCTATCTATAACAAATCATATATATCAAAAATAATAGAGAATACCATAGGGCCATATGTGGTATGCCTAATGGAATCACGGTAACCCTTTCAACTATAAGGTGGTGGGTCCAAGTACAGGGGTGAATATATATGTATATAAAGAGTAATTTGGAGGGTACCCATAACCCCCGTACCATATTTCAATCGTACGCGTCTTCCTCACACGCAAGGAGCATCAACATCAGGCAGATCACCTACATATGCTGAGGCACAGATTCAAACCCCTACACACATGTGGGGTCTGATCATTTGCTATTGCGGTACCACTTGAGCAATGCCCAATTGGTTGAATACGTGCATATACTCGAGGGAAATGTGTATATTCGTGTTGCGTTGTATGAATTGACTGCCTTTCAAAAAAAATACAAAATGAATACTTACCATTCATAAATATAAAAGTACCCAAATTGTGTGGCCACATAAACCACATGTATACAGCTTAAAATACGTACATCTAAATCATCTAATGTCTCATCAGAAAAGAGCTTTTTTAAATGCATTTTGCACAAAAGTATTATATGATTGGAGAAGTTTGATTTTCAAACTAGTTGATGTTATTTGTCTCCACATTTCAGTGATAATTGAAGTATGATTGGTTAATAACCATGAACGTGGATGCTGAAAATCCATGACTTGTTATACAACTTCCTCATACCATCATCTTAACTCCCTGCTTTAAGGTTTGGTTTAGCTTTTGAAATTCAGCCCCAATACCATGTGTCTTGTCTAAAGATTGTTATACCACGTCTACATTTATTGTTGATATATATACTTTTTAACACTTTCTAAAACATAAAATAAGTCTGTTCTTTATCAGACGTATAGCTTACAGGATGATCGTCTGCTACCAACTCGCAGAGAGTCTTTGTAAATGGGTAAAATCTGAATAATGAACCTAATTTAACGGAATTCTGTTACTAAGCTTATATAACTATGATTGATATTAACTAGACGTATAGATGATAGAATACACCCTTTAATTTGGTACATATTTAAGTCTCTAGTCCTACACAAAATTTATATTTATTTCATTTATAAGCTTTATTGTTCTTTTTCCATAAAGTGAGTAGTAAATCAGATCTTTTTCAATCCGAAAGACTTCTGATATGTCTTTTATATATAAAAAAACCACAGTACAAATGTACTTACAAACTTTTAACACTGAGTGAATGTTACATGTTTCTCTAAATGTGAGTACGTGACCTACCAAACAATCGACAACAGGTATCAAAAGTCTAAATCTATAAGCGTGTTTACACAGATCAAAAGGAATGAATCTTATATGGAACGAAACCTTACCACATAAACAACGCAACGTAATAGTATATCTTTCAGCAATTTAGATTTTAGACTTGTACTTTGCTCCAAACCTAGTTTAGAGTCTTTACATTAAATACGTCAGCTTTTAGAAAATATATAAAAAAGGTCGATGAAAAAAGGAGTGGAAGCAAATTTCTCCTGGAGAAGACCCATACCACCCTATGATAAAAGCAAAATGGAGACCACAACTACGCGTGGCACTCTTCTGAATGGCTTTATAATTGATATTTATTAGTTAAGAAGTAGAAACTCTCTTACAAGCTTCCTACCAACAAGGGCAAAAGTTCACTTTTTTGCACAACTAACTTTGAGGTCAATTGAGACTCAAATGTGAACCCAGAGATCTCCCCATTTGACAAATTTAAGAGGCCAACAAAGATTTGTACCTATGACTTCATAAAGATTATTGAATGAAAGATTTCACACAAATGGTAAAATGGTAAATAACTTGGGCACTGTCCAAATCATCCGTTACTGTAAAATGTATCTTTTTGTAATACTTAAGTTCGAAATGTACAAAATGATACTCGTAACATACTTCAAATTAACTTGATCAAGGCGATTTTGTATAATAACTAGTTTCGGAACACTATGACAGAGTTACCTACATGTTCGCTCTTTGACAGACACGTTAGCTATCATGTCATTATTTTGACCAGTAA
The DNA here is from genome assembly GCA_949592205.1 of Helichrysum umbraculigerum. Lineage (NCBI taxonomy): Eukaryota > Viridiplantae > Streptophyta > Magnoliopsida > Asterales > Asteraceae > Helichrysum > Helichrysum umbraculigerum. Next base: position 11,308,706 of record CATIUR010000004.1, on the reverse strand, counting down.
TCAGGCAAATTTATATAAACTTAAAACTTTAAAAGATCTGTTACATTTCTATGTGATTTCCCCTAAAAAAGAACTTTTGTAATTGATTTTTAGACACTACTAACCCTCATGGGTTGTCAATAGCATACACATTTTCCATGGGCAAGGTGGTCATTTCACATTGATTATGTGAAGGGACCATGGAAAACCTTAAGGTTTTGCAGCTATAAATACATCAATTAGAAACCAGATGAGCAGAGAGATTTCATACCTGGAAATTTGGTTTGATTCCCAGTTCACATAAGAGTCAAAAGCTCCAAGTTCTTGGCATATTCTTCCTGTTTTTCTGCAAAGAAACTCAATTCACAATACCTTTAATTGAATTACTGTACAGCTATTCAAACTCTAAAGCAGAGTGCCCTGTTTTACCCCTGTTTCTAATAATTCTTTTGTAAAATTTTGTCAGAAAATTGTTCATCATGCAACAAAACAATCCTTACAACAACATAGGATCTTCTCTGTCTAATCTAATTTTGAATGGTGGAAATGGTAGAAACACCTTAGATTCAATCTTTACTTACTGCTCACCATCAGTTACTTCTAACGCTATTCGTCAACCACTAGGCTCTTCAGTTTACTTAAAGCAGAGAGATTTACTTCAAAAATTCTCCGAGCAAAACATGGGAAAAACCGGGGTGTCGAATTTAAATGTAAAAGGTGAAAACGGGTTCTCTCGGTTTTCAGATTATTGTCTCAATCCTTATAAGAAGAAGCTTTATAGGGGAGTAAGGCAGAGGCATTGGGGTAAATGGGTGGCTGAGATCAGACTACCTCAGAACAGAATGAGGGTTTGGTTGGGGACTTATGAAACTGCTGAGGCTGCAGCTTATGCCTATGACCGGGCCGCTTATAAGCTACGGGGTGAATACGCACGTTTGAATTTCCCGAACGTACAGGACCCAAGTCAGTTGGGATTAATTGGAGATACACAGAGGTTGAATGCTCTTAAAAGTGCTGTTGATGCCAAGATTCAAGCAATATGTCAGAAAGTGAAAAGAGAGAAAGCCAACAGGAAGAAGAACAAGAACAAGAAGAGTGAGAGTGGAATTCAAAGTGTTGGTTGTAATGAGGTAAAGAAAAAACTTATGAAAACTGAATGTTGTTCATCGATATCGTGTGTTGGAAATGAAGTGATGTCATCACCAAGTATTTCTGAAGATGGATTTTGGAGGGAAGAGAGTTCCCAGTGTTCAGGGTCTGGTGAGTCAAAGGTGGTGGCAGGGCTGATGACGGGTGAGTCAGAGTTTGAAGGATGCTCACTTGCTCGATTGCCTTCATATGATCCAGAGTTGATTTGGGAAGTTTTAGCAAATTAAGAAAAGAGTTGTAATTTAGGCCTTAATCATGAAACTTGTGATTTAAAGCAGGCACTAATTTTGGGTACCATTATCCTATTCAAGCATAAATGCAGATTTCATATTGAGCTAATGTTGGTAGAAAATTTTATTTTTATTTCATCAGTTAGAAACTTTTAATTGTATGTCTGTAGATGAAGGGTTTAGCACTATACTTGGGATTTTGACTTATCATTATCATATTTACTACACAGTTTAGCTTTGTCCAATGGTCCGCTGTGTTTTATGCAGGACAATTATAAGTTTGACGAAGTTTATGTGTGTTTTTAACTTTTTATGTTATCTGTACGAAAGTTACATACTTACATCTACTTAACTTCTAAAGGTAAAAAAAAGCTTAGTGCACAGAGACCCTTATAGGTAAGAAAAAATCTCAGTGCACAGAGAGCCTTCAACCAGAAGGTCGGTTTATGGGTGTGTGTCTTACAGTTCACCGTTAGCCCGAACCTAAGTACATCAGGGTTGGATCGCTTATAACTAACATATATTTGAGAATTGGTAGGTCGATGAGAAATTCTCAGCCACATATCTTAAGTTATCCTTTATACCCATGAATATGCGGAAAATATCATATGATATGACACCGTGGTCCTAATAGTTTATAGGAATGCTTAATACCCACACACAGAAACCATTTGGATTTTGAATTGTCCATTGCTTGTATACGCCAACACATTACAGCTGGTTATCATTGGAAAGATTATTACTAAGATTTTGCTTTCTAGCAAATCCTAAAGCAGGCAGCATATCGCATAAAACTTTGAATATTAGCGAAGTACAGGCCTCTACAGTGTAAATAAATGGAAATCTATCCTACCATTTACACGGCATGAAGTAGTAAGAACTGTCATAAACTAAAATCTAGATTCTAGATTTATCATAACTTATAACCTTTCAACTACTCAAAGAGGCAATTGGTCAATAAAAAGTTAACTCATCCTTCACTTGTATGCGATGCTTTGATGTCATGATTACGACGGGTCAAACAGGTTGAAACTCGCCCAATGTGTAATTTTTCAAATGTATGCAATTGCAACCTCCAAGATTGGTCAATTCAAGTGTGATACAGTGATACTTTTTCTGATCAAATTTATAAATTAAATTATTACATATAATTCAAAATTATACCAGAAAACTTTTCAAAAATATTAAGCATTGACTCAATGAATATGTATAGCGATTGGACACATGTAATTATCAACGTAATAACTAATACTAAGCGCAGTCTAATCGATATTATAGATAGACTTAGGGTTTCTAGGGTTGTGTCGTAGTATATAATTATCAATGTAATAACTAATAGATATATTGAATGTATATTTTAGGGTAAACGACAAACCTGATATTCTCCGTCGACAATCTGTCGCCGGAAAACGCCGAATTGCGGAGGTGATGGAAAGTGGTGTTATGGGATCAAAATGGCGCGAACAAGTGGCCCACTAGTTCGGTGATAATTGGGCCGGGCCGTGCCTCGCTAACAAAATATCTTGCGGTCTGTGGTAGACTGGTAGACTGGTAGTAGACTAGTAGCTGAATTTAAAGCCCATTATCTAATTTAATATAAAAAAACACAAAATATAAAAAAGAATAAAAATTAGTAGTTACAACTTGCAACTTTTAGCGATGTATATGACAAAATGTTCCAAATCCAAAATGAGAAATAAGTGTTTATCATTTGAACTCATATAAGTTTTTTTATTGTATATATGCATTAATACATATAGTTCTTATTTATTTAGGGAAATTAATAAAAATGCCATTATTTTCGAAGTTATTTTTCGTTTTGCCCCTTACAAAAAAAAGTTGCGGATTTGCCCTACCCGTGCGCAGGTCGCACCATGCGACCTGCGACCAGGTCACCACGACCTGCGACTGACGAGTTACCGAGTAAAATACATCAAAACAAAGCCGGCGACTAGAACGATGACCGAGTAAAAGACACTCAAACGGTCCGGGCGCAGGTCGCATGATGCGACCTGCGACCCGGTCACCACGACCTGCGACCACCTCACGTTTCCGAGTAAAAGACACGAAGCCGGCAAGATCTCTCGTTCACAGCGACCTGCGACTGAGCCTATCCGACTTGCGACCAACCCTCCGCGTTTTAAATAACCCATTTACGTTCCATTTTTTTGTGCGACCCGTGATTTTTTATTTTGTGCGACCCGTGAGCGATTCACCCTCTCCACCCGACCACCCATTCTGCGACCACCCGATTCCGCGGCAACCACCACCAAACCCACCGTGAACTACCACCAATCTTGAACCGCCACCCACCGTGAACCACCAATACCCGGTAACCACCACTAAGCCGTAAACCACCACCACATACTCCACCGCCGCCGCTGCCGTTTCCAAATTCGAAGCCCAAACAAAATGTGATGCGAATTTGAAGGTTAATTGGCTCAAAACATGTCTTCTAAAACGGTACTAACTCGTTTATACTCGATTTATAAGCTTTATTCTTTAAATTTCTCTTAGTCATTTTATCGAACACTTGGTGTGCGCTCTTATTTTTGATATTTAGACAAATACATTGCTTTGTTTAATTGATATTACCGTGTTTTGATGTGTTTGGTAGGTTAGAATAATGGATAATCTAGTTTATACTCGATTTATATTTTTTTCCTTTGAAATTTCTTTGAGGCATTTCATCGAACACTTGGCGTGCGTGATAAAACAAAGCCTGCGACCTGCGTTTTGATCACTAGTCGCAAATTAATGTCTTGTTCACTAGTCGTAATTCTTGGACACTAGTCGCAATCTTGGGGATCACTAGTCACAATCCTTGGGCACTAGTCGCAAATGAAGTTCACTAGTCGCAATTGTTCTCGTATGTATATATATATATATATATATATATATATATATATATATATATATATATATATATATATAGGTATATATATATGATTAGTATATATAAATATATGTATATGTATATGTATATGTATATATCATTAGTATATATATATATATATATATATATATATATATATATATGTATATGTATATAATGATATATATATATGTATATATATATATGTATATATATATATGTATATATATATATATATGTATATATATATGTATATATATATATGTATATATATATACTAATGATATATACATATATATATTATATATATATATATAATATATTGTAACATCCTCAAAATGGGTCTAGTTGTTTTATATCATTTTTAATTTAAATTAGTATTTAAATGTGTTTGGAAATAATATTGTTGGTAATAGTTGAAATAATTGGAACAGGAGTCGAATATTCCAATGTGATAAGTAAATTATTAATTGAGTTAAATTAATAAAGTTGACGGTACAATAAAATGTTTGGACTCGCAAATGGTTTTCAGGTTCCAGACAATAGATTGAGATTGGGTATTAAATTATACCCGTAATTAAAGTCTGTTTGAGGTTGGGCCGACCTATTTATTTCTTTCCATTTGAGGAAAGTTTATTTTCTTTCCTTCATTTCCTTTGAAACCCTAAACCCCAAATTGAGAAATCAAACATAGAATTTCAAATCAAAGATTGAAACTAACTGGAGCTGTGATTTGGATTAAGTTTCAACATCTGATTCATCATCATCATAATCCATTGTAAGTGTTCTTGAAATTTGATTTTTATTCAAATTTGGGTAAATTGAGGATTAGGAAGAATTAGATGTTTAAAACTTGTTATAAGTGTTACATAATGTTTATATGAAGTTATTTGTGGTATATAACTGTTAGAAAGTGAGTTTTGGTGATTTGGGTATAAAACCCGTAGGTTAGGGTTTGAGCAGATCGCAGGTCGGCTGGGACGAAGCTTGAAGCCGGCGGCTTCATTCCCAAGCCGGCGGCTTGGAGCAGTTTGTGGGGAATCCGGTCGGATTCAAGGGAATCCGGCGGATTCGGGCGAAAGGTGGTGAAGCCAGCGGCTTCTAATAGAAGCCGGCTGCTTCGGCTTGAAGCCGGCGGCTTCGGTCAAACGGCTTCTTATTTTGAGTTCGGGTATGAAACCGGGTGTGAAAAGGGCTTGAAGCCGGCGGCTTCATTGGGAAGCCGGCGGCTTGGTTGACCAGTCCAGTTTTGTTTGTTGACTTTAAATGTTGATTTCATTGATTGATCCGTATTAGTATTTGTTGATAGGCGGATGATGATTATTAATAAATGATTAGGAACTAGTAATGTTGATATTGATTATGTTGAGTTTCTAATATTATTGATTGATATAAGTTATGTATTGATGATCATGATTACTAACTTATATTTGATTTGTTGATTCTCAGATGTGGAGAAGGCTCAGTGATATTAGACTACTGAGTGGAGGCCTGAGGGGTTGGTGAGTGGATCTCTAATCCTCAGTGTAACTTGGTTGTAACGAGTTTGGTTACAACAAGTAACGTATTATTACTATTTTGTTGCCATGATGATTATAATAGCTAGTAATAATATGGTTGATATAATAACGTTGGCCTGATGAATATGTGACTTGTTGATTACGTGATTACTTGACTTAATTGGCCTTCGGGCATCAGTTGTTGGCCTTCGGGCATCAGTTGTTAATGAGGCCAACGAGTTGTTGTTGAACCGTTGGTTGGGCTAGTCGGTTATTCAAGGTTTAACACACCTCCTGTGTTAGTTGAGAATAACCACTAGCTATCGGTCTCGTCCGTTATGGCCATACGGATATGGTTGGGTAAGTGTTCTTGGGGAGCCTCCCGGGTATTATGGTTATCCCCAGAGCCACCGATGCCTCATTATTAAGTCAGTTGCTTGTTGAATAGTTGCTTTGACGATAGGTTGACCAGTTGAACAGTTGCCCTGGTGTTTTGATTAAATGGTGGTATTGTGTACTTGTTGATTATGTGTTAATTGTTGTATGCAAAGTTGTTGAGCTAAGTTAGACTGTTGATTAGTTATCTACTCACTTAGCTTTATGCTAATCCCTCACATTATCCCTCCTTGCAGGTTGTAGATATGATATTGGTGAGCAAGGGGTTGACTTGGAAGGAATGTTTGATGTACTGGCGTGACTCTGATATTTAATTTAAATAAATTAATGATATCTATTGTTTTATATAACACCCCTTTTGTTAAACTATAGTTCAAAATAAGTTGAATTTTATATAGTAGTAAAATGATGCAAATTATAAAAAAAAAAAAAAAAAAAAAAAAGGGTTGTTGAACATGCGCTTCCGATTTATTAGTATTAAATGGTTTTAAAATGAGGGGTGTTATAAGTTGGTATCAGAGCATAGGTTTGGGCGAATTGGACATTGTAAAGTGTTCGATCCCAAATCTATGGTTGTGTCAAGTCAAACATTCCTGAATGTGGGATTAGTGGTTGTATGGGAAGTTATCTAGTTGAATATGTACTAACCCATAACAAGATGTAAGATTGTTGTATTGGTTGCAGAGACGGAGGAACGTGAGGAACCGACTGGAATTCTCATTGATTCCTCAATTGTTGCTGGCTTATGTGCATCAGGTGATTCTCGATAATCTTGTCGATTTTGATTCAGTTTGAATAGTGTACCTTACTATGATGATGTTGATTAATAGTAAAGTAAGTTGAGTCAGACTGATATGATTCCCTAGTTTGAGTCAATTAATGTTTATCATATGTTATGTAATAAACTGGGAAGTTTATGTCAAACTTGAAATTGTTGAAAATATGTTAAGTTGTGTAGACACAGTGTTGAATAAGTTGTTAATAGTAATACAGTTGAACTTAATTATGTCTGCAATGTTGAAATAGAATATAATCAGTTGCATGATTATTAGTTGTTAAATGTAAGATGAGATTATGATATATTGTTAGGAAATTTATCGTTATGTGATAAACGGAATTAATGTGACTCTTTAAGTTGAAATTAACGAGATGTTGGTATATCTCAAGTAATAAGTTAGAGTCATATTGTTGTTTAAATGAAGAGTATATAATTGTTGTAGGGTGTGCCTTGAATAGGCTAAGTTGAAGTTGAATGTGATAAACTAATAAAGGTGATATAATAAAGTAATATAGAATAAAGGTAGTTGATAAACCTTTATGTATGTTAATAAAGTTGTGAAAATCTTTGTTGAATACTTGTTGTTAGTGGTATAAAGATAATGACTTTAATGAGAAATTGGTGTTTTAAGATTATGGTAGGACACCAATAGTGAAACTGGTTGTGTGTAACTTAAATAGTCGATGAAATGTGAACCAGTAAACATAAATATAAATGTTGAATTAATAACATAAGAATTGATGAAACCTTATATGTTATAAATGTGTGGCTACGTGTTAGTTGATTTGAGGCAAGTAGAAATGCCTGGTGAAGATGTTTATTGTGTAGGGAATATTACTTCCTTATGTTGAGTTGATAATTTAAATAAATCGGTCATGGGAGGCTGTATTAGCAAGTAAGTGATTATTATTTAAAACGTGCTTGGAATTGCACGAAATGTTGATAAAGTACTTAGTACTTGATGTTGTACTTTGTACTGATTGATAATGTTAAGTATACGAGTTTGGAAATTACACGTGATATTATTGTGTCATAATGAGTACATACTCAAGTATGTTATATATGTGTGTAAGATGTACATATGAAATAAATTGCATATGTAGAGTTGATTATGCAAGTAATAAATAGATAGTAAGTATGTATCTATTGTTAAAAGTTGTATGTTCTAGTAGAGTTGAAAACCAGAACCTAGTGTTATATGTGTTTAAGTGAAATAAATTACTTGGTTGAATAATGATATGAAGTAACCTGAGAAGGAAATGTGAAGAACATAATTTGGCAACGCCTGATCACCGTTGTTACATTATGCTGTGTCACATGAACTTGTTGAGGTTACCAAGTATCAAAGAAAATTGAATGGGATTGAGAATAAGGTTATATGAAAATTGTTAAACTAATTAACTGTTAGTAGAATGGTAAAGGTTAATTAGTGGAAGTTACGATAATTAGTAATAGAAATTTGCAAGTGTGTATAATACTTGCAATTGTTTGAAATTGTTGAAATGTGGTTATGTGACTAATAGGAGTGGATTTCCTATTAGTGAGTTATAGGGTATCCTAACGGATTATCGGTGTGTGAATGGCTAGTATTAAGCCAAGTTATGTTAATGACCCTGTGTGATGATTAAGTCATTAGTAATAGTGAAAACGTTGAGTTGAAGTTTATGATTGGTTGAATCTAAAACTTGAAATAATTACCAGATGTTATATATATGATAAATGACATGAGTAAATAACTCATAAGGTATTGTAATGAGTAGTTAGTTGGTCATTGATTTGTAATAAATTAGAGTTAATGTGGGATGGTTCCATTGTTGGTTGAATGGGCCATTGTTGTGGAAAGTAATTGTAGAAATCTATGTTTGAGGCTAAACATAGTATTAAAATATTAAATGTTGTGAAAAGTTGACTTTAAAAGTCGACCGTGAATAAAGAGTCTAGATTATGATGTAAAATCATTGAAATATGATTAATTTAGTTGTGAGTTCAATTTGAGGAAAGTGGTCAAGGTGACTTGATGATAAATTGATTAGGTTAAAGTTGACAAATAGTCAACAGTGTTGGAAGAGTTGAATATGTATGAACGCTAGTAGTGTTTGGTTGAAATCTGATTTAACTCCCAAAGAAGTTAATGATGTTAATTGGGATGTGCATAACTCAAATGAGTTAAAGGTGTTGTTAAAGGTTATGGAACCTTGGGTAATTGTGTTAAGTTAATTAATATGTAAACAGTGTGAATAAAAGATGTAACTTTTTAATAAGTGAATTGTGATATGATTGTCAGGGGTGATGAGTTAGTCATGAAGTGATTCGTATAGAATTGCTAAGTGGCTTAAATTGAGTTAAGGCACGATTTTGGATTGATCGTGAAGTGTTTGGTGCTTGTTGAAATATTAACTAGTGGTGTGAGTTGTAGATTGCTTACAAGCAATAAATTCTCACAATTGAGTCTGTAGTTAATTAAACAAGTTGTTGATTAATTAATTGAACTGGTAGTAGCATGTGAATTTGACAATATGTGAAACATTGTTGAGGTGAACAATGTTAGTAGTTGATTTGCTCGTACTTTGTATGTGCATAATAGTTGTTGTTATATGATTGTTTAATCATTAGTTGAAAATTGAAGCGGTTTGTATTAACCATTGATATGAATGTGTATAGTGATGTTCAAGGCTTAATAAAGACTATGACAGTCTAAATAGTCTATGGTAGAGATATGAATTGAAATAATCACATTGAGGTGAATGTGATGATATAAAAATTAATGGTTAAAGTTGAAAGATTGAAATTGTTACTAGTTGTTATCTACTTGAGTACAGGATAGTTGTGTTGTAAATGAAAGTAATAGTTGAAATCGGACAATGTAGAGGCTGGTTGAATGTAGGTAAGATGATATGGTGGTACTTTTGCTGATATAGCAGAGTACTTGTTGATTGTGATTTTACCTACTGAGTTTGACCTCTACTTTGTTTGTTAAGGTGATATGTGACTATTAGTTTGGTTGTTAGTCATGAACTGAATGTGAATATTCAGGGTTAATACGTGTAGTGTGGTTCTAACACCACTATTGATGTTATTGTTTTATTACTTAAAGTGATAAGTAGTTGTGGTGGGGTCAAAGATTTTAGCACCTTGCTAATTTCTGGTTGCAAAGACCCGGTAAATGACTTTAGGTTCACTTGTTGTTATAATTGTAATGGTTGTTGTAGTTGTTGTTTAAGGGATGGGGGTCAAAGACTCTAGCATGTTGCTAGTTTCTGGTTGTAGATAGTTTTGTATTCCATTTGTATATGTGATTATCTGTTCTAAAGTGGTGTATTATAGACGATTTATGTAAATAATCGTTTGGTGAATGGAAATAGGGTTTATGCATAGTGTATGAGCATGGGAGAAGATAGAAGCATGTACATTCGGATATGTGCATGTGGAAAGAATTCAATATATTTAATTAATATTATAAGTTGCTCAAGAGAGTGAGGTACGTTAATCCATTAGAGTGAAAGGTAACTAATATGTGAGTATGACACTCTAAGTTATTTGAATGTGATCAGATTTCGAGGACGAAATCTCTTTAAGGGGGAGAGATTTGTAACATCCTCAAAATGGGTCTAGTTGTTTTATATCATTTTTAATTTAAATTAGTATTTAAATGTGTCTGGAAATAATATTGTTGGTAATAGTTGAAATAATTGGAACAGGAGTCGAATATTCCAATGTGATAAGTAAATTATTAATTGAGTTAAATTAATAAAGTTGACGGTACAATAAAATGTTTGGACTCGCAAATGGTTTTCAGGTTCCAGACAATAGATTGAGATTGGGTATTAAATTATACCCGTAATTAAAGTCTGTTTGAGGTTGGGCCGACCTATTTATTTCTTTCCATTTGAGGAAAGTTTATTTTCTTTCCTTCATTTCCTTTGAAACCCTAAACCCCAAATTGAGAAATCAAACATAGAATTTCAAATCAAAGATTGAAACTAACTGGAGCTGTGATTTGGATTAAGTTTCAACATCTGATTCATCATCATCATAATCCATTGTAAGTGTTCTTGAAATTTGATTTTTATTCAAATTTGGGTAAATTGAGGATTAGGAAGAATTAGATGTTTAAAACTTGTTATAAGTGTTACATAATGTTTATATGAAGTTATTTGTGGTATATAACTGTTAGAAAGTGAGTTTTGGTGATTTGGGTATAAAACCCGTAGGTTAGGGTTTGAGCAGATCGCAGGTCGGCTGGGACGAAGCTTGAAGCCGGCGGCTTCATTCCCAAGCCGGCGGCTTGGAGCAGTTTGTG